>OX454323.1:33907634-35146445 GCA_949715965.1 Dysmachus trigonus
AGTTTAGAATTTTGTCTATCTTATTGTTAGGTTACACAAAAATTAAAAGGAAGTCGTAGACAACCAATGAAAAGTAAAAATGCTCGCTTCCTCTTATGAATATTAATATTTCAGCAGAGAAATACCATCGCGGCCAGGCATTATATACCTACCGCCTGCGAATATTAACTACGCAACGCTATGTGAGTTGATTCTCCGGATACTAGATATTTAAAAAAATCATTCATATAAAAAAGTGTGGCCTAAACACCAAAACTTTCTTGGGAACCAAAGTACTTGCTTTAAACTTTTTACCGTAGTGATGATACAGATCCATGAATCGATAAAAGTACACTTCAAAGGGTGATTTAGTTGACTCTTCTTAACGCAAATAAAATACTGCCGATATTGTCCATTATCAAAACTATGTCACACCTATGTTTATTCTCCGCACTCTTATCTTCATTTTCTCGGACGATTTATTGTAAAATTTTACTTTTATTTGATTTTAGGATAGAGCTTATAAAATGTGCATGCACATGTTGACATTTTACAAACTAAAATAAATCCATAGAATATCGGTTTGGAATTTCCGCAGTTTTTAGAATTAGAGGTAGAAGAAAAATTTATTGTGAAGTTGTGGAGTGTCGTAAATAAGATTTTTATTTCCTTGCTGGGCCCTTAATTTTGTTTACACCAAATATATTCCGAAAGTGGTAAACAGTAAAAATATGATTAAGTTACTATTTTCTTTACTTAATTTTGATTGACAAATTTTTAAATTATAAGATAACAGCATACATGAAACGGAATGTACGGAACATGAAGTATTTTGTTCAATTTTTGTATCTGAATACTTTGTATCAGTATATATATTAAATTAAATGAATATTAGTATTATTATTTGATGTTAGGAGTCTCAAGGACAGAACAAAAGAAGCGATGACAAAGGAAATATCAACACAGTTAAAAAAAGAAAAAAAAAGAATACATGGAGATCATTTATTTGCTCCTTCATATTAATCTCTACTTTTACGTGCTTACCTACTTGAAGCTAACTTGAAGCAAAGGTCAAGTAACAAAAAATCATTTAAACGCGGATTGAATTTTAAGTATATGTAGTTGATTCAAGTCAACCAGTAAAATGCCTACGATTGATTTGAAAATTTCACATGTAAGGATAAAATATCTTAATCAAGTAGCTTTCGAGAAATTCTCAATTCAAGTGTGACCATTGAAGTAAGCTTGCAAATGTAATAATTTATTAATTTATAAATTCAACTTAACCTTCCTGTACTCTCGGAAGGAGGATTTTGAACCCAACATTTTTTTTTTTCTACCTGTTATAACTTTAAGGAACGAATGATTACCTAGTGAGAAGTGTTATCCTGTACCTGCTTCCTTTAACAGTCCCCACATATAAACTTCGGATCTTGTTTATTTTATTTTTAGAAGCTGTTAAAAGAGAACATCTACCTTATGATCTTCCGTACTTAATATAGTTTTTGAAAGTAAACGCACCATACTCATTCCCGGAACAGAAAATGGTGCAATATTCATAAAAATATTGGATATATAAAAATAATAATTAGATAGCACACTACAGTAAATAAATTTGATATTGGATTTATCAGCATTTAGCATTTCACACAAAAAGAGCGCGAGATCGAGCAAAAGTGACCAATTAAAATACGTGAAAAACGGTCCATTTCAGCACTAAAAAAAATCAAAATAGCAATGATACAAATCTTTATATACAAAATTTAAACAAAAATTTAAGAAAATCCCTTATGCTATATTTATTTTAACCCGATCAAATTTCTGTACGAAACATTAAAAAAGAATTTGTTTAACACTTTTTTAGATTTACTGACAAATTATGAACCTTGGGTCTTACAGCAGAGGCTAGAACTTATGCCAATTCGCAAATCTCACGGCGATCTGTTATTTTACTATAACACCGTCGTTTTGATATTTTTTTCAATTATTTTGTAATAGTCTAAATACTTAATAAATAATACCTTAATTTATAAAAATGTTGCGCTTATCTTTCTCCCAAAATTCCCAAATTGTTTGCTATCTAATTCACTTAACTATACTTGGCTCTCCCAAAAGTGGGCATACAACGATTCAACAGTTCGTTTATTCTACGCCCACATATAAGTAGATAAGAGGTTATAACTTCAAATCGGAATTCATAAGACTGTGTAATTAATAGGCACCACATTGAGTTCTAGAGTACGGAACAATAAATCTTACTAATACTTATTATAAACATTATCTATTTCGAAAACACATCCTTTACTCTGACAAAGACGAACGTTTTGTTTGCATCAACTACTAATAAGCAAAAGTTAATATGAGGAAAAAGAAAGAAGAAGCCAAAGTATCTTTGCATCAGAGTCTTCAGCAGAGCCAATATTAACGTCTTAATTAAAAAGCTTTCGGCTTACAAGTTTCACTCGAAGCATGCGTGTTTTGAAGTAAGAAAACCAATTTTTATTTTCTCATTATATGTATTTTTATCTTTCAGGTTATTGAACTTGACTTAAGTGTGCTTCAGGGAATTCATTGCAGCTCAAATCTTCAAATGTATAAATTTCATATATTGGACAATGCTTGGATAAACGAAGTAGCAATTAATTACTTAAAAGATATATTATTTCAGTGTGTTCTATTCTACATTATTTTTTAGTTGAATACATAACATTAATTTTATCAAATATAAATGAATTTTAATTGACCAAGGTTCTTACAAGCGTCTTCAATTCAATTGATTGAAGAAGGATTCAATTTCACATTTATTTGAAATCTTTAATCTGACTTCGACTTTTGTTTAACGCCACTATAAAATTGTAGTGTCGCCCTCATTTTATGTGATGGTTCAAGGGATCCCTGGAATTATTTTATGGTAAAAGTTAAACAAATTTGAGTGAAGTTGTACTAAATCTCTAATGCAATTGGAGGCAGTCACATTTGCGCAATTGTTAAGAACCAATCTAAGTAGTTTTATTAAAAAAAAAAAAGCTTAATTCAAATCATGTACAATATTTGTAAGCACAATTCAGAGACTAGTTATGTAGGTTACGTAGGTATTTAGTCAACACACTATTCAGTTTCAGCTATTGACGGTGACTGTTTAACCCTTTGACTGCAAAAGTCGTATATATAGTATACGGTCTCACTGTTCCATAAACATTTACGAAAAACGTATATACAGTAGAGTCCGGATATAACGACTTCGTTTATAACGACCAACCGGTTATAGTGACGAAAATGCAAACTCAAGTTAGGTTTCATATAGACTTACTATGAAAACATGTTCGTTTAGTACGACTCCGGTTTAAGTGACCAACCGCTTATAGCGACCTATTTTGACAAGAAATCGTCCGCTTAGAACGACGCGCAGTATTGTTTACAATACCTACGCACAAACACTACCTAACCGTCTATTTTTTGCATGTATTTTTTATTTTTGTATTTGAAAGTGCAACTCTTCAAGAGTATCCAGTAAAAATTTTAGGTCGATTGGAGCAAAACTTCCGGAGATACAGTGCCTCGACTTATAGTGGTAGCGAACAACTCAATGCGTTACATAAAAAGTCGCTGGATACTGTAACTCAAAATCTACTAACCAAATATATTTGATTTTTTGATTTGAGATAATCCAGTAATGAGTTCTGATGTCCACTTTTTAAGAGTATCCAACGATTTGCTCTCAATGGCTTATTTCTTAATAATTTAGGCTAAAAATTTAACTGAATATTGAAATGATACTTTATTATGTGTACAATTTACAAATAAATACACCTTACCTCCTCTCCCATTAAAGTTATTTTTTGTTTATTTTAATATGAATTTGTTTTATTTATTTATATAAATTAATCGAACTATGTATATTATTATTTCATAATTACAGTAATATTACTACATAAAAACAAGCTTAAATTCATTCATCGGTGTTCGTTCGTTTTATGCGTCGACTAAGTGTCGCCGGTCCCTTGAGAGTCGTTATATCCGGATTCTACTGTATATAATATATTATATGCTCTCACAGATCTCACAGAATTTTGTTAGTAATAGTTGTAATATAAAAGTTTGGTTGTTGTATCGCGCCGCATTTTAGATTTCTCGCTAGAATGCTCCGCAGTCAAAGAGTTAATACCACCATGACCCTCACTTAAGGGGTTAGGTGTAGTCAGAGGCATAAAAAAATGACAATTTTAAATAATTTTTTTTTGCCACTAAATTATTTTATTTTATAAAAGTAAAAACAAAGTATTATTAAATAAGGTTTCGACTTGACTTGACAGAAATTTTAGAAAAAAAAATTAATAATTTTAAAAGTTATGGCTGTTTGTTTTGATCCAGTTCCAACCGAAGCGCCTTGCGGTGACCATCACTTATCCTTGGAGATTCATCCAAAATCAATTGGACAAAAAAATTAGTTTTATTAATATCTAATCTAGTGCCTGATCGAAGCTTTTTTATTTTGTTTTTAAATTAACAAAATGGCAGCCTCAGGAAAATGTTTTCCAGATTTTTGGGAAAAAACCAACAGTTATTTAATTGTTTATAAAAAATCGAAATTAAAAAAAAAAAAAAATCCTTCGATCAGGCACTAGTTTTTTATGTTTTCAAAAATCTGTATAAATTTCATTAAAATCTACCGAGCGGTTTTTGAGCTACAGTGGTCACCAGTTCAAAAAACATAGTTTTGAGAAAAACGCATTTGAAGTTTTACACTCAATTTACGTAAAGTAATACGTATTATTTAATTACTTACACCGAGTCATCTATTCATGGGCCATATAATAGTTCTTCAGCCGTTGTAGCAGCTTCCAAAATATCTATTTGATGTTGTCTACGTAGCATTCTACCTTCTCGAGTGTTGTCGTTAGCGCGCTTATGTGCCACTTTCACACGTGCAGTATCGTGTTTTTCGTTCCAGAGCGCCCGAGAACCCTTTGTTAATTATCGAATAACTCGAAAAGTATTTGTCGGATTTACTTAAAATTGTAATCAGAGAATATTTCTAAGATATTATACTTTAAGAAAATGCAAAAAAACAAAAATCGATTTTTTGAAAATTCTGACTACACCTAACCCCTTAATAAATAGAAATACTTTCGCGACGGCAAGAAATTAAAAACACTATCTACGTGTGATTTTAGATGATTTGTTTTAAGTTTGGATTCATGTGGCATTTATGTAACCTAAATAGACCAGTGATTAAAAGAGAAATGTCAACAATATCGTATTCAACAGACACCTGTTTTATTTTTAAATCAAGACGATGATTCAGAAAATATATGCTCGTATTAACGATCAATCAGTGTCCTATTTTGATTACTTTCTTAACATATTTTTACCTTAAAAGATAAATTGTTAAATTTTGTACATTCAGTATATCGTTTGCATTTATCATCAGATAAGAGTAGAATAAATTCATCACAAATTGGTTTAAATCTCGAGAATATGCAGCAGTATACTAAAAATGTTCATCTAAAAAAAATCTTCTGTTGTGATGAGACAGCAAGAATTTCGTTTCATGATTCGTCAGTGACGAAGCAAATTTTGGTTTAAGGAAAAATTACGCAAAGTAATCGATTTTAGAAAATTGGAAATTAAAGAATTTTTTAATGACATAATTTTAATTTAACACATTTTATTTTATTTCTAGATACTCTGAACACTCAATGGTTTTTTAAAATGGTGATAGATTTACTTAACATTTATTTTTATTTTGGACAATAAAATGAATACTTGTGATTGGATGCAATGCCCCAGTCTTGAGTCATTTGACTTGTTGCTAAAAAGGACCCCGCACGTTTTGTATCTAAAATGGCCCACGGTCAAAGGCTATAGCGGGATAAGGTGGTGAAAATTGCCCCCAGCGCAATCGCTACGGCGGGTGACGCTTTCGATAGGTTGAGTCAAAAGATGCCTCCATGCCAGTTTTTAGCCCTCTAAGTCTACAGTTACCGGTAAAATCGGTTTCGTTCCATTTTTCGAAAATAAATTCTTACGGCCGCATTTTTTATCCAAAAATTCTGAAAATTTCCACAAACCTTATGTTAGCAATAATCGTGGATTTTTATAAATTTTTACCTTTAAAATTGGGGTCAACAGAGCCATTTTAATTTTTCAAATTATTTCTAGGTTAGGAACTCTATTTTTCGGCAAGTTTTAAACCATTGTTTTTTAAGTCTTTTTTTCCGTTCTTTCGAATGGCGGAATCAAAATATCGAATTTCAGGGTGCGTCATTCCGAAAAATCGAAAAAACCGTTTTTTTTTTTGCATTTTTTCCACTTATTTAAGGCATAACCTCAAAATTCAAGGGCACAATACTTATCCATACAACCAAAAATAGTCCAGGACTCATTTTCAGTTGAGAACATGGTTGCAGGATCGATTTTTATGTTTTAAAAATCGAAAAACTATTTTTTTTCGGTATTTTAACCATTTACTTGATATATAACCTTGAAATTAAAGAGCGCAATGCTAACCCATATAACCACACACACTCTAGGACTTATTTTTAGGTGAAAACATTCTTTTAGTATCGATTATTACGTCTCAAAACTCAAAAAAAATAAGTTTTTTGTCATTTTTGCCATATATTTAAAGCATAACCACAAAAAGGCCTAATACTTGCCGATACGACAACGTTCAAGGACTCATTCTTAAGTGGAAAAATTACCGATTACGCGAATCATTAGGCAGATCAGTACACGAAGTTTCCTACAGGAATATTGTACTCAGAAATCCTACTTGAGGTTTTGATACAATTTGATTTCATTGCTAAGTATGTACACACATAAAGACGGTGGCTAGATTCAAATTATTTCTAGTGTAATCAAATTTACTTCGTCTTTCGCTACAAGCTAACCCTGATAATGTCAAAATTATATTCGCTTTTGGGCCATTCCACACGTATTCTTGCAGCGTATTCAAACCGAGAAGTAAGCGACGCGAGGAGAAATCTCTACAAAAGCGCTGAACTTTGGAGAGTAATGCCTACTCTCCAATGCGGAGGACAACCACGAACCCACCGCTTATCAGTTGGCTGACAAAATGCGTTCGTACACATCTTTATCAATGCAGATGTGAGATGTAAAACATTCTGCTTGTTTTAATCGGGAGTGAAATGGAACAGGAAGAAATTTATATATCGTAATTTATGAACAAGGATGTTTATACATTTCATCCTTTTTTACTTAACACTCCAAATAAATACCATTTCCACTTAAAAATGATTCTTCACTTTTGGCGGCAATTTTTTTCTAACACTTAACCTCAATTATTTCTTAAGATTTGACATTTTGGCAATACTGAATATTTAGCTAGGCTTAGAACCACTACTAGAAATCGGCTGAATTTCATGTGGCAATTCAAATCTTTTAACTAATACGAACGAAAAGCTAGAGCATGTCCACCAAAACACGAGCGAGACGGGAAATTTATTTTACAATGAGAAGGAAAAGGTAGCAGCACTTTTTTTGGTTGGGTCGTGGTTGTTCTCCGCATTGGAGAGTAGCAAAACCCCCGGGAATAATAAATACAAGCCGTGAAGTAGACCTGCTCACTACCACACCAATAGGGTCATGTAGTCCGATGATTGCACCGAAATAACATTGCTTCTTATGGCGGTATAGCCCATTCATTCCGCTCCACAGGGCGAATCTGCTAAACTATCGCTTTTACGAAAAAGTGATGTTCTACTGACTGTAACTGGGGAGGAATACCGTTCTTATGGTACCAAAATCATTATAGGGGTAAGAACAAAATATTAAAGATATTGGAGCTCAAAAGTTACTCTTACTGCCCATCGAACAAATTTAACCACGGAAAATCGTGCTGTCAAGTCGACCTGCCGCTGCTGTTTTGTTCGGGGAAATGGTTAGAGTTGTGTTTAAGTGCAAAAAACTCTAATATTTTGTTCTTGTCACTATAAAGTTTTTTAGATCACTAGAAAGGTATTCCTCCATAGTTATAGTTAGTAGAACATCATTTTCGCGTAAAAGTTATAGTTTAGCAGTTCAGGCGAGTTGAGTGGCATACTTTGGGTCATCCGCCATAAGAAGGAATGTTATTTCACGGCGATTCTCGGACTACATCACTACGTATGCATTTTCTACTTCACGGCTTGTGTTTATATGTATTCCCGGGGGTTTTGAGAGTAGCAAAACCCCCGGGAATAATAAATACAAGCCGTGAAGTAGACCTGCTCACTACCACATGTATAGGGTCATGTAGTCCGATGATTGCACCGAAATAACATTGCTTCTTATGGCGCTATAGCCTATTCATTCCGCTCCACAGGGCGAATCTGCTAAACTATTGCTTTTACGAAAAAGTGATGTTCTACTGACTGTAACTGGGGAGGAATACCGTTCTTATGGTACCAAAATCATTATAGGGGTAAGAACAAAATATTAAAGATATTGGAGCTCAAAAGTTACTCTTACTGCCCATCGAACAAATTACCACGGAAAGTCGTGCTGTCAAGTCGACCTGCCGCTGCTGTTTTGTTCGGGGAAATGGTTAGAGTTGTGTTTAAGTGCAAAAAACTCTAATATTTTGTTCTTGTCACTATAAAATTTTTCAGATCACTAGAAAGATATTCCTCCATAGTTATAGTTAGTAGAACATCATTTTCGCGTAAAAGTTACAACATTGGTTCTTATGGCGGTAGAGCCCATTCATTCCGCTCCAAGGGGCGAATCTGCTAAACTACAGCTTTTACGAAAAAGTGATGTTCTACCAATTGTAACTGGGGAGGAATACCGTTCTTATGGTACCAAAATCATTATAGGGGCAAGAACAAAATATCAAAGATATTTGCGTTCAAAAGTTATGCTTACTGCCCATCGAACAAATTACCACGGAAAGTCGTGCTGTCAAGTCGACCTGCCGCTGCTGTTTTGTTCGGGGAAATGGTTAGAGTTGTGTTTAAGTGCAAAAAACTCTAATATTTTGTTCTTGTCACTATACATTTTTTAAGTTCACTAGAAAGGTATTCCTCTGTAGTTATAGTTAGTAGAATATCATTTTCGCGTAAAAGTTATTGTTTAGCAGTTCAGGCGAGTGGAGCGGCACACTTCGGATCTTCCGCCATAAGAAGCAATGTTATTTCGCGGCGATTCTCGGACTACATCACTACGTATGCATTTTCTACTTTACGGCTTGTGTTTATATGTATTCCCGGGGGTTTGGTTGTTTTGATTGATTGATTTGATGGATTTTTAAATAATACGGCACACACACATTGTTAATTCTGATTCGTACAGCAATGTGCACCAGCAGCAGGAATACCCGTGTGGAAACGCTGACTCTCCACTGTGTGTTGTCAAAACGGTTTGAATACTGCTGCGAGAATACACGTATGGAATGGCCCTTTGGCTATACTACTGTGATAAAAATATATGGTGAATTTGACATCTATGCAGGGTTTCACGTCAATATATTCAATTTCCGCAGAGTTACACGTGTTTTTGTAAACATACAAAAGTGAGTTTTTCAATTTTTACTATGTCTAAATTTGTTGAGCAAAATCCGGATGACCATCAACTTCTAGCCACGTCAAGGAAATCAAAGATTTGGTGCTCGAAAATCGTCGACTGACAATTAGAGATCTTGCTGATTCTGTGGGAATTTCATTTGGATCAACCCAAACCACTTTAAAATATGTTTTGTGCCTCAAACGCGTCAAATCTCGCTTGGTTCCAAAAACTCAATTTTTTTGAAAAAAAAAAAAGTTACACTGACAATTGTGAAACAATGATTTCGGACCACCTCATAAACCGTCCCATTCGTCTGATTTAGCTCCGTCTGACTTCTGGCTATTCTCTAAACTCAAAAAACCGCTCCGAGGAAATCCTTTTGACTCGATTGAAGAGATGCAAGTCGAATCAAAGAAAGTTTTGAAGGCCATTTCGGAAATCGACTCCAACTACTGTTTCGAAGACTGGGAAAAACACTTAGCATAAGTGTATTGTATCCGAAGGGGATTGTTTTCAAGGGGATGAAATTAATTTGGAAGACTAGATAAAGATTTTTGATTTTATAAACAAACTCGGCTTATTTTTTGATCACAGTAGTACAAGAAAAAAAAAATCTGCCTTTTATACACTAAAATATTTGTTTATTTATAAAAATTAGGAAGGGTGTTATCCGAATGTAGAAATTGTATGCATACAATTTATTGTTCTGAGCCTTCATTTTACCGCCTTTTTTTTATCACAAGAAACAATGCATAGAGCCAGTGATAAACTTATTAACCATTCGAAGGTACGCCAGGCCACGAAGCTATCTTACATTTCCCTGACTTTGTTACGTCACCGTAGAGATGTGATTCACTTATTATTAATAAGACCAGTATTTCAAAGGAGGAGACTCTAATTTGGATTAAAGGTAACATAGGTATCATGAGCTAAGTAGTTTTATCAACAGAAAAATATTTAACGAAAGTTGGCTGATTTCCTGCATTCCTTGAAAATCCCTCAATTTAAATTAGCTTTATTCAAGCACAAAATATTTAAATTGAATACTCTGAAAGCAAACTGAGGAAACAATTAGCTACACAGTGCCTTGCACGGCGGTGCGACAAGCGCTTAGAATGTTATCTACAATCCAAAGCACTAAATATATTGTTCTAAAAAGAAATCTCGCGCTGGAGATTCATATATGGCTAGTGGTCGGGTGGTCGGTGAAAGAAGGGAAACTAACCCTGCAGAAAACTCAGTGGGCTCCAGTGAAGATCTTCAGTGTAGCCCACGCAGGGAAAATGATTTTTCAATAGAATAATTTCGTTACCAAGGTTGAGGAGTATTAGATGTTTTTTTTTTGTTTGTTCAGCCAGCATAAGAAGTGGCTAGTTTACATCTCAAATTCAGCTTTAGGCCGCCCCGCCCGCAGCTCCGCCAGAGGCTTTCTTCGTGCGTTGCCCGGCCATCTTTTCAACTCTTCCCTGACCCGTCTACGATGGATAGACACCACACCGGCACGACCAGCCATCCATATCTCATGCGACGTGGCTGGCTAAGTTCTTTTTACAATTAATATTTTCTGAAAAAAGTGCAACATATTCGCGACAAGCCTAATAAAATAAGCTTGCGTTAGCAGCTCGCCACTGGCGGAACAAAAGCGACAAGACTCGTCTTCGGGCGAAAACTGCGTATCCGGCACTTCGTCGGATTTATGGACGCCGCCCATGCAAATTCGACGTTTAATGTACTCTTACAGATGTTAATTTCTCCTTTTATGTGCTCCCATCCCAGTCAGACCAAATCGAAAAGGGAGTACCATCGAGTACCACTTGGCCTCTGAATTTTATTAGAAATTTCGGTAACAAGGATGGGTTGCAGCAGACGATTTTTAGCACTACTGTACTTGCTGGCCGCAAGGTGTGTCCCAAGGAGCCCATTCTCGGCACATAGCACTTCCTCCCGTTTGGAGGTGCACTTAGAATTGTAATTATGGCAATAATTTGAAGTATACTCACTTAGGTGTTTTATTACAGATAAAAGTAAAAAGTCTTAAAGATTTCTGTAGACAGGGGATCACGACACAAAGTACAACTCCACCGGCAGACGTTTGAAATTTAACTGAACTCAAATATGAGCACTCGACCCGCGATCAAGCCTCCGAGGTGATTCATCTGGACGAAAAAAAGAAGATATTTGCGTTTGTAGTGGTGTTAAGGGGGTTGGGGCTTATATTCGCTAATTTATGATGTTCTTCAGCAAATTTTGCCGACAGAGTGAAGGAAATTATTTTCTTTCAAGTCTTCTCATTGTTCTAGCAATGATACACGCATTATTTGGGATATTTGCAATTAATTGGAGCGTTTGAACCATTTTTATAGTCTCTGACTGTACGAAGTACGCATACATAACTAATGATATTTACGGAAGCCGGTTACACACATCGTTGCAATAACAGCTGTTTATATACAATTAGAGATGGTTCCGTTTTTGTTCCTCGAATTTAATTCCATGTTGTAAAACGTACTAGATTACAATGTTTGTGAGTAAACGATTCATTTTTAAAAATTTAACAACTTATCCGTATGAAATTCATCATGGATGGAGGGATCTGAATCATTATATATATATATATATATATATATATATATATATATTATATAGCCACACATATCGTTCATTAAATACAATAATGTCATAACCCAAAAATTGTCATTTTTCATAAAATGCATTTCAAAGTTTAGGCTCTTTATTTCAGTAAGAAATAGTTTCAAAACTACCTCTCCCTTGTCGCGAATTATGAAAGCTCAGATATGACGTTTTTACAGTTAAAAGTATATACGAAATTTAGTCCACCCATATAAATAATTCAACAATAATGATTTTTGAGTTATGACGTTATTGCATTTAATGAGCGATATATGAATGTATTAAATAGTAACTCCTTTTTGTCATTTCATCAAATTACGATGCATGTTGAATCATTCCCCATCTTTGAACCTATGTTTTCCACCTGACGTGGAACTTGTGAGCGGTTTTACGATGCATATTAAGTTGAGGTTGATTTTTTGAGATCAAATCAACGATAAACAACCATAATATTATAGAAGCATTTAGCTAGGTGGGTACATATACATATATATACAGGGTGATTCGTTTTTCTATTACAATCTTTCCGGATTGAACCCAACTCGGGTGCCACTAAAGGCGGGGATACAACGCACATTACGGAACGATAAAGAAAATCGACTGCTCTTACATATACATTGCACGCAACACAAGATTCTTGTCAGGCTAACCCATTTTCCATGCTTTGGCTTTCAAATTATTTTTGTATAATTTTACCCTCTTATCATACAGGACAGTTTCAGTTTCCTGCTTCATTACATCAATTAGCTTTTCTTCAATAAATAATGCATGCTTTGCACCGCTTTTGAGCTTTAATGAAGAAGATGGCAAGTTAGGAAAAAAGCGTAGCCAGTTTAGTTTTTCTTCTTGTTTTCCTCGAGGTACAGGGGACGGTGTTAACAATTGTCTGAGCCTTAAATTACACTTCTCCTTTGTAACTACATCTCTATGCCAAGCCCCCCATGCATGTCACAGTTGTAAGCAGAAACAATTACATAAAATATTGAGTTTAATTTCTCGCAATAACTTTACTTCATTCATGCTGAGTTTATCAATGAGTTATTTTAGTAAAAAAGCTTAATATTTATACTTACATGTAAAAGGTTAGTTTTCACATTAACTACCCAAGTACTTCAATTTTTAAGGAATTTCCCTACTGTCAGAACATATAACACTTTCTTTTAAAAGCTAAAAAAGTGATGGCAGTGTTCGTTGGTTGTAAAAATTCGTTTAAATTAAATTCGCCAAATTAAACTTTTCAATGTTTTAGATAATCAACGTAAGAAGGAGGAAAAAATTCTTGACGAGTTAACGCTCGCAATGCTGGTTGCAGAAAACTGTAGGTATGGCGTTCCATTCGTCCATTACAGCGTCCCAAAATCACAAAACTTCCTTTCGGATGTTTTGCCGTATTTGGATGAAAAACGATTTACTCAAATTGTACGAGTTAGCTGGATTTCGTTTTTCCTTCGGTCTGCTGTAATTCATATTTAATAACAAATTTGTCAATTAAATTGTTGAATTTAATTAAAGCTTCGACTTGCCTTGGTCATTTTTCAGCAAAAAATCGCGCAAAGAAATTTGTGTAAGTTTATCAGATCGTTTACACACCGAAATTGCCGCACAAATTTATTAGGTTTGTGTATTAGATTTTCTATACAAATATTGACAGTTCATTTATGAGGCTGGGAATACCCTTATTAAATCATTATTGCACTTATACAACATTTCATTATGAAAAATTTAATAAAATCTTACTTCGCGGTACTTTGTTTATAAAAATATGACAGCCAAGCCTGTGTCAAAATCGTTGGCCTTGTTTATGTGCTTGCTACGTAGCTCTGCCAAATTAGTACACCTAATTCTCTTTTTACACGATTTTTTTACACGAATTTGATTTAACACGAGTTCAAAAGAAAAAAAATTTCTCATTTTACACGAATTGTTTTGTTTTAACACGATTTTTAATATTCCAGGAATATTTTAGTCTTACGTAAACGTATGCGTTTATTGTCAGAAAGTGACAATGCATAACATTTTTTTATGTCTTTATTATTTTAACTTCTTTTATATTAATGAATTTCAGATATAATTCCCTTTTTCCAAAGTAGAAGTTATTTTTTATAAAATATTTAATGAATTAAAATGTGTAAGCACGAAATAAATTAAGTGAACTCTAACAAGAACTTTTTAATATTGTTTACACCTAATTCTCTTTTTACAAGAATTTTTTTTTACACGTATTTTTTGGGAACGTATCTATCGTGTAAAAAGAGAATTAGGTGTATTGGTTTTTCTGCATTCAAAGCATTTCTATCAAAATGGTGACTGCACTGTTTGTATTTTATTCATTGCATTTCAATTCTCAGCTAAAGTAACCGGATCTGCTACCAGGTTTCATGTGTATACATTTAGCACAGTCTATTATTTTAGCTCTACCAAATTTGTGCACATAAACAGGGCCATTGAAGATTCAAGACAGCGAAATTTTTTGGCCATACCAAATGTCTGGCAAAAAGTGGTGCATTTTCTCTCTTGCTCACACTTTTAACATTTGAATTTCTTAAGTTTTCAACAGAAATGTTCGCAATCGATTTCACATTATCTCACATTACAAATTCTTCGTATAATTTTTCCATGAAAATAACACAAAAACCGTAGAAAATAAGTGAGCGTAAGGAAATGAGATTAATTAAATCGGATTTAGGAATTTAATTTAAGAGTGCTAGATTCAATCATAAATATAATTTTTAACCCTGGGACTACACACCTCCGTACAGAACTTGGGAACACACACGGGGTCAAACTAGCCCCAGAACATTTTTAAACTGCTATTTCACGCGAACTATTATTTCTTTTAGAATTTGTGTTATAAAGTTTTTTTTACATAAGAGGATGTACTTTTCGGTAGAATCGTGGTTAGTGCGAAAAAAACTTATTTTTAACGACACACCGGGTGCCTCGAATATTCCTATTCATTCTGAGATATTTCAGATTTAAAAAAAATATTTGGAGTGTATATGACCCCCTGGATAGTCCCAGGGTTAAATTTGAGTGAATCAAGTGAGTTTGTTCAAAAGTTCCAACCTTTTGAGACAGCAAATCGACTGGTCCATTACTGTATGTTAATGGTGCCAATAAAACACGGATTTTCAACAAATTGACTAACCTTCCGTCTGCACTAGCCAGATTTCCTAGTAAGCTGATTAAATGTTATTGCTGATATGTCTAGTGTGTGGGAATATTCTGGAGAGACATTTCATTTGAAAAATGGCATTACGAAAGAGACAAGTTGTGGATATTTTAATTAACTTACTTGCTTTGGCGATATCGGACCATGTGCGGTCTCCACTAGATATTTTATGGACAGAACAGCTGGTAAGACAGAAAATCTGGCTAGTACAGACGTGCAGTAAAACTCTACGAAGCTAGTGGATTTCATTGACACATGTCATTTGCTCTCAGGTTTCTTCGCCTCAATTTTACAATAAAACGAACTTGCTGAGTATTATATTAATAAAGGTTTTAGCGCCGACTTCAAACATCTGATAAAATCTAAGGATTAAATATTAAAAGGGAACAATTAAGAATACGGTTACCTCTTGGATTTTAATGAAACTCGGTAGGAACGTTCGTCTAGGCTTAGAACGAACGAATATGCAAAATTCAATTTTGAATTTCTAAAAAAGTCGCTTTCACGACTAAAAATTCTCACATTATTCCACCCGATTTCCATTAATTTCGCGAGCGATAACCGCACTACACTGCACTAAACACTATTTCTATGCTTTTAATCCACCTTTGCATGCCAAACAACCCTGAAAATAGACAAATTTGCGTTGTTTTCTTACCACTTACCTTTACTCCTAATGACATCTCCCTGGAACTGTCATTTTATGGAACCCACATCTCATTCCACCTCTAATATTCATGGGAAAATTCAGAAAATTAGATAACATGCATTCGCAATGTAGTGAGACCAGCGAAATATATAACAATTTTTAAGAAATATTTATGTTATTCGTATTAAAGGAAAAATTGTTAACAATAATGCCAATAAACAGTTTGTAAAAGGAAAACTTCTAGTTAACCCTCCTGGGGTCGCGTGGTACATACTCACAACATAGGTCGCGTGGCGTCTGACAGACTCAACCTCACTCTTTGCTCTTTTTAATAAATATAATTGAATGAAGGCGGAGTGTGCTCCCAAAGTACTGGCGTGAAATGCGCTTGGCGTCTGTCAGACGCCCGCGAACCCTGGAGGGTTAATAGACGGTTGTAAAAGGAAAATTCCCTCTTAATAGACAGTTTGTAAAAGGAAAATTCCTAGTTAATAGGCAGTTTGTAAAGGGAAAATTCCCTCTTAATAGACAGTTTGTAAAAGGAAAATTCCTAGTTAATATCATTTGTTCCGAGGGAAATTATGTTAAATCTGCCGCCCTCCCCCTCAGAATATCAGAATTACTCGAAGGCATTGGCAACTGGTAAAATTTTGGATATAAAATCTAAGAATCAATCTTTACCATTTTTTGTTCAAATTGTTCGTCTTTGTGTCGGATTTAGGAAAAAAAAATAAAAAAATTGAAAAAAATCAGTATTTCTGTTGATTTTTCAGCCGCTATTATTGATTGATTCTAGCGCTACGATAAATCGATAATCAAGGCAATTTAAAATTGCCGCCATTATTGACCCCCCTTCCCCTCCAGAGAGTGGTAGTAAAATTCAGGCGAAGTTTTAACACCCCTCACCCCCGCCTCCCCCTGACCCTATCCTGCCCGCTACTCCTTTTCCTAACTTTCTCCCATTTCCAAAATATTGATTAAGAAGTAGAAAATCAAATAATTTTTTTTTTTCAAATTGTTCGTTTTTTAAAACACGCTTTTTTCAGCATTCAAAGCTAAAAAATTAACCGAAATACTGATTTTTTCAAAAATTTGTATTTTGTTTCATAAATCCGACGCAGAAAAAAACAATTAAAAAAAAAATTCTTTTAGTTTGCTCAAAAACCAGATGACCTTGAAAGTAAATAATGACCGGTAAAACCATCGAAGCGCCAGTTCGAAAGTTGCAGGTTCGAACCTTACACGGTTTTTTTCGAGTAATACCCACATGTATTTATCTAATTTTCCATTTATTATCAATTGACTTCCAGGTCTATATTCGTCACGTACAGTACGTATCATACATATTTTGTTTTTTACTTATCGAAAATGATGGTCTCTTCATACTAAATTTCAGTGAAATATATGAAGAATTTGTACACGAGGCTTTTTTGAATCACGGATTTCAAATTCGGTACCCTGAGCTATTAACTAAAAAGAATGAAAAAAAACATTAGGAAAAAAAAGTGATGCGCCTGCAAAACATCTATGGAAGAATTTAAACTAGAAATTTACATCGTGAGTCTTTACTTCATATTAATTATTTTTACTTTTTATGGTGGAACGATTAACATTAGTAGATACGGCGCCCTACCGTAATTGAAATTTTAAGAACAAAATATTATTAATTTTGCCGACTTGGTAATATTTTTTTTTTCATATTACCAAGCCGGATTACCAGGCACTAGAAGTCATGAAAATTTAAATAATAAAATTAATATATTATAGTTTTACAAGGAAGTTCAAATTTATTTAAATTTTTGGGATATGGAAACCATGAAATTCCAAAAAATATTAATTGTATTATTAAAAAAAAAAGACGCTGTTTTGAAACAACTACTTATCCGAATTAATAATATTAAAGTTAATATGTGAGCAAAAATTACCAGCATTTTAATTGCGCTAGGATACCTCAAAGAAATGAAATATTTTAAACAAAAGCAAAGAATATTTGTTCAAATAGTCATTAAAATTTATCCCAATTTAAGAAACTGATTTCCCCAATTTTAAAAGTAGACTCGAATCAGAAGTCCCGAAATCCCCTTAGCTCTATTTTTCATAAAAATCCTCTTCATTTGAGACATTTTGGTATTGGTATTGACTGGCCATTATGAATTTCCAATTTTGGATCCTAGGTTCAAAATCAGAGTCGTCGAAGTAGATTTCATTGCAATTTTCATTAAAAACTGTGTTTTTCCTGATCTGGTTCTGGAGTTTTGTATTGAATTGAATATTTTAAACTGTGACCTGTAGCAGATTTTCAAAATTTGATAAGTGCTATGATTTTTACTCATCCAGACTTCAATTATCTAACACGTGGTTACCCGTGACAGGCCCTACTAACTTTTTTAGTTTATTTTTATCTTATTTAAACTAATTTTAAATTTTTGAAGAACGTAAATAAGTAGAGAACATTATGCAACAAAAAGTGCTATTTAACAACTAAAAATTTAAAAATATGCTAAGAATAAGGGAAATTATACTGCGGCTCCTGGTGCACATCATATAAAAACTGCGTGGCAGTCAACGTGTTAACTGAATTATTATTTGATTTATTTTTGACGCGAAGTGGGTATGTCAATACAGCTTGATGTTCTTTTAGCAAAATTAGCATTTCAATGCAAAATTCCAGATCATAATCAGATCATTAAAAAAATGCAACTAAAATACGTTTCGGGTGTTTTCATAAACGCATGATTGCTTGCGTGCATTCCGTCAAACTTGCAGTCAGTTTACTTGCACGCAAGTCAACTGCGCAACTGCATATTTGAACAAAACCCGCCATTTTCATTTCATTCATAATGTCAAATTTGACAACACAATTTATAATGTAAAAGTTCACATAAAACTATAAGCTGGAGAAAAGCCTTGGTATAATGGATGAGTTCCTTTTTATTAGTCTTACTCAGAGTGTTATAAAGGCGTTCAAAAATTTAGAAGTTTTATTAAAAGAAAAAAAGTAATAAGCTGCTTGATAAAAAAAAACATATTCCTAAAAACGATAACTGTGCAAAAAATTCGAGAGTTTACAGAATGTTTTGTTGCGTAAATGTTATCAAATTCTTCAAAGTACTCCCAATTAGTCCGATTAACCCTGAAGACACCTTTCGTAGTTTTGTCCGCTTACACGTGTGTATAAATTGTAAAATTTTGTTTTTAAATCTTGTGTTGTAAACGAAAATTCGGTATCATATGTTTTAATGTTCCTTAAGACAGCATTCCATAACACTTCCTTTCTTGTTTTTCCATTCTCAAACAAATCATGCCTTTTAAGTCGCTCTGTTAATAGCAATTTTGGCGAATTCTTATTCCACACTGGACAAGGTGTAGAAGACCTAAGTAATAGAAGAAATTAGTTAACAAAGAAGTGTGGAATTCTCGCAAACTTACATATCGTCTTCTTCAGTAAGTTCCGTTGAGTTAGAATAATCCCAATTTCCCAGTTTTTCGTTAACGAAAAGCACAAAGGTTTTTTTTTTTTAGATTAGGTCAGTTCGTTGGTATGAAAACCTGTGGCACCCCAGGGCGCACTGGTGCGCCCTGAGAACTGTCAAAAAACACGGGGCAGCCCAGTGCTTTTCACTCCAGCGAACAGCTTATTAAAAAGGAGAACTGTCATCTGGCCTTTTACACAAAAATTATGAAATAAAACCACTACTTTTTCATAATGTTGATATCGAAATGCTCAAATTAAGTTCTTGTGCCCGCAACAAGAGTTAATTCCACTTTAAATACCGTATCTGTTAACAATTAAACTGATAACCGTCATTTACCCTGAGTTTTTATCTGGGGTAAAACCAGGGTGCACCAGGGCGCCCCAGGTTTCTCAAAAAACACAGAACTGTCACTTGACGTTTAAAAACCAGTGCAGATAGGGCGCACTGTGGTGCCACAGGATTGCCAACGAACAGACCTATTTACTCGATAATTCAAAGGCACTTCACAATAAGAAAGCCGTTAGAACACTTGACAGCTCTTAGTCTTCTTCTTTCTAGTCAACAAAGTCAGCTTCTCATTTTGGTTGCAAAGATGCCTAAAAATTGCGTGGTCAGATTGCGTTTATGAACACGCTGGTTGAATTATTGAACACTATGCAAAAGCAAGTTTTACGCAACTATGCATTTCTGAAAACGCCCTTCATTCGCGAAATTTTGACCGCGACTTTGAATATCCTATTTTTGTTAGTAGATTTGAAATCAGAAGCTTCAAAGTTCCTTTTGTTCTAATTTTCACTAATGAGGTGCGTTGTTCTTTATATAATTATGAAATATTTGTTAAATATACTTTATTTAAGGTCAAAAAGCAACTAGAAATCTTGGAAAAATGTGTTTAAGATATCAAAATATTTGATCTTATCTGGTCTGATACAAAAAAGCATATGCAAAAATTCTGAGAGACTTGGGTTGCTTTTGGATTCTAAGAGACTTCTATACGTTGGTAACAATGATCCCCATGGAAAAACATTCCGATGGAAATTCACGATGCCGGGACATTTTCCCAGGGAACAAAAACGTCCAGGGGAAAATTCTTTTCCCACGGAACTCACGATAGTGCTGAATATCTCTTACTATTTTGTATTTCCAAATTTCGATAGCAGGTTCGTAATTAGTATCTCCCTCAAGTACTAATTTTCATAGCAATCCCTTGCAGTTTAAAAATCAGAGGCCCAATTTTGAATAAATTTACGACTTAGGTTAAGCGGCGTTCAATATAAGAAACTTGTTTCCCGTTTCCACTCTTGAATATCATCGAAAATTAAAATACATGTTGTAGCAATCTAAATTAATGCTCTTCAAAAATCTTGTAAGTCTCATTCGAGGTAATGCTAATTAAAATTATCTACAGGTGTTATTAATCGCTCTAATTAACATATATACCTTATGAATGCAATTTAAAAACCTTATTCAATACTGTGTGTCTTGTATAAAGAGTTGACTTAGAGTATGTATTCATAAAAGGTTCCTAAATGCAATAATATATTCTTTCTCCCCGTTACTAAGGGGAGATAATTTTTATGGAATGGGACATTTGTGGGGCTATAAAATTTCACTGGATAATGTTGAGCGTACCCACCGATTCTTGAGTATTCAGTTCAAATAATGGTAACGAAATCCAAATCGATTTGATAACAAGACCACACAGAGAATTTACTTTCAGGAATGAAGAGAATATCTACAATCATTTTAAAAAACATTTAGGTATAGTTTTAGGGAAATAAAACACAACTGTTCCTGTAAAGAATTTTTATTTTTCATAAAATATATTTTTTTAAAGGTTTTACCTTTTTTCTCTCTCTCTTTTTAAACGAATCCATTTAAGCAAGTTCTTTTCACCAAAACGTTATAAAACACAACTTAATTCATTCTAAATTTGTTTAACTCAGTCTCCTCAAATGACCTATAAAAACAAAAACTTGTGAAAATAAGAGTTAAATAATTAAATCTTAGCAACTAAATATATTAAGTGGCTAAAAGTAACAGAGCTATATTATTTGTATATTTACACGCATCTAAATTAATCTAATGTACAAAGAGTTTCATAACGTTTTTAACAGCGCAATTACAGACTGGACAGCGTTTAGTTTTGTTCCAAACCTTAACCGCACATTTGTAGCAACAACACAAGTGCACAAACTTACTGTGAACAAAGACACCGTTCTTGGGCTCCGATAGGCAAATAATACAGGAGCCGTACGAGTAAGGCTCAGAATTGTCATCCTTCATGGTCTTTCTGTTTTTAGGAAATATACTACCCTGCTCTGTGCAGGCCGATATACTTTTTACAAGAGATCCACTGCTACCCGCCGCGTTTTTGTTTTGATGTGCAGAAATATCGGATGAAATCTTTCTAACAAAGTTATCCATTGATACCTTTTCCGATTTTTGTAATTCTGCAATTTGTTTTGCGTCAAGCTCTTCACAGACAGTATCATCAGAGCTATCGCTCTCATGAACCCTTTCCACATTTGGAAGGTCATCTGACATAGTAGAAGAACTGGGAATTTCTTGACTCGAAGGTGCGGCGGAACTAATTCCAGAGTCCTTTTGTATTTGCGTGTTGTTACATGTCGTATCAGTCTCGGAATTGCTATCGGCAAAAACACCAGAATTGAAATTTTTGGTCATTCTACCAATTTTCGCAATGGGCTCAACTTCATTAACAGAGATCTTCCTCTTCCTACTTACACTAATATTTAAATCATTCGATATATTTGCATTTATATTAACGTTTTGTGAACTAAAAGTATTTGTACTAATCTTATCCCCCTTCATTACCGCCAAAGATCTCCTTTTTCTCTTCGGTGCGTTTTTTGAATAACTATCGTCCCAGCTCTCGTCGTCACTGCTCGTTTCAGCAGCACTATTTAGTTGGCTTCTTTTATTATTGCCGTTATACTTAGGCGCGCCGTTGTAAAATTTATTCAGTTTATTTTTAGAAATACTATCAAATTTACCCAAACAATCGACAACACCGGTTTCACCTAGCAAAACATTTTTACTGTCCTTTAGCGGGCTTCGGTCCTTCGAACTTGTACTTCGAATCCTTGGTGAGTGAGGCGATGGAATTTCTTGTATCTTTGACCTAGATTTCCACTGTCGGGGACGAGGTGGAAAATGTTTTTTCCGTATCTGTAAGAGAACAATGGAAAGACTTTAGAGCATACGTGAAAATTAAATCTTTTCCTGTTTGCTTTTTACATAATAATTAGCCTTATTGTGTTCTGTCACAGTATTTGAAGTTCGTGATATACTTTCAAAAGAAAGTACGAAATTTATTTACAATAGACATATTACTTAAGATTTTTAAACTATGTGGGTTTTTACTTTATTATAACATTTAAGACGATATTAAAAACAAGAGTAAACATTAAACACAATGAGTTTGAGAAGGAAAACTTATTTCATGTGGAACCAGTCAATTTTTCCTCATACTCTCAATAATAGCCAGCAAATAGCAAACACTGGTAAAAAATTAAGACAGTTATGGAATTTCGGATTCAAAAGATGATTTAATGAGAAATTCATAATGTATATTTATTTAAGAAAGAACTGCGTCCACCAGGTGGAAAGGAAGATATATGATAGCTTGTACTATTTTGATTATTATGTAAATTCTACACCCTTATCACTGATCACTGATCATTATAAGGCAACATACAGAACAGGTGATATACTAAGAATTATTAAAAACTAGAGCGTTAAGTTTTGTAATTTCAGTTATATGGATTTTACTTCAATGTATGGATTCATCTCAGTTTATATTTTGCATAGAGTACCAACATATAGTATATGGGGCTTATGATTAGTGTTAGAAAGCAAACAGGAGGATAAATATTTGTTACACAACTTCCTATTCTAGGTAAAATGTTCTAATTGCTGTTTCTTTTTTATTTGCATCTTTTCGTTTATATTTTATTTCGTTACTTTTTTTTTTACTATTTAATTTTTTTTTGTTTTTCTTCTCTTTTTTTTTTCTATAACCATTTTTTTTATTGTTTTCTGTAGTGCTTTTTTATGTTTCTTTTTTTTCATATTCCTTTTAGTCATAATCTTTTCTTTTTTAGTTTATTCATGATTTTTTCATGTTTAATTTTTTTCTTTTCTATTTTGAATTATAATACAACAAAATCAAGACAGGTAAAAAACATAGGAATTGCGTTTGGGTAAGTCCTTCCGTTAATGCACAAACAAGCTCGATGGGAATACGTATTCATATCCTGAATTCCCTGAATTCTAACCAGACGAATATTGCTAAATGGTTTATAAAAATACAAACTGCGTTAGTATAACAACAAAACGGGGGATAAAATACATGCATTATTTCGATATTGCGATTCATATCAAGCAACAAACAGTACATGACAAATGAGATTGAATATTTTTACACGCTTAATTTTAGTATCACTTGTGTGGAATTTTGTCCAAAAATCTTGTACTCTAATGTTCATCTAGTGTCATTTCCGATTAACTTGAAAATTGGCATGCGTAAATGGATTTCGTGACAATACGGCGTCTTAAAAATTCAAATTCAAATTTTATATTTATGAGATTTTCGGGGCTGCGAATTATACAATTTTTGTTCAATATTTTGTTAAAATTTCATTCTTAAAAAAAGGCTAATGAACTTTTTCAAATATGAATTTGTAATATGCGTACAAATCTCATCAAGCTGACTGCAAAAAAAACGTTATATCATGCTCAAAATCTGCAGATAACTTTAAGAACAATAATACTTTTTGTTCTGCTATGAAATCGATATATATTTTGTAATCAATAAACAATAATTTACAAACTTTTGTTTTACTAGGTTTTTATTTTGGACCTAAAATAAAATTTGCTTTTCCTCTCGAACATTAAAATAAGAACAACAAGTTCATTTACTAACAGTTCAAAGTTAGATGTCACTATGAAATTCTTCATATAAGCATAAGAACCTCACCTTTTAAATATCAAGTGACATCTTTTTCCCAAACGTACATTAAAATAAGAACAGCAAGTTCATTTTACTAAGAGTTCAAAGTTAGATGTCCCTATAAAATTTTCCATAAGCATAAGAAGTTTCATTTTTCAATAGCTTCCGAATGCAAAAATTATGTCAGAAAATTTCTTTGAGACATCAAGTTTTATACTACGTATAGGGGATTCAATCCAGTTAAATGTCATGTAGACGCAGATCGAATCCAAACGGGATCAACTAGATCTGATTCAACTTCTCAACCTTGATCGAATCGAAATTATCGCTTTTAGACGCGGATCGAGTGATCGAACGATCAAAATACACTCGGTTAAACAAGAGCGTATACGGCGTTTTGTATTTATGTTTTGACTTAAGCAAAACGAACATGTTCCGACAGGAAAGTACGTTTGAAGGAATTCTCAATAAATGTTTTGTTTCAGTTTGACTTAAGCGGTCGCGATGAGTGCGATATACGCTAAACGTTTTGAAGCTGGTCGTCTCTGCAACGAACAGAAAGCCGTCACGCAGTTGTCTCGTCGTATTAAGCAAATATGGTGTCCATTACCATCGGACTATGCTGAAAAAATTGGTTGAGAGTATTACGAAGTGTCAGGCTATTATCGATAGTGACGGTGATTGGACCATTTATTAGATATAAAATTGCGAAATAGGCATTTTAACGTACTTTCATATCAAAATGAGTTAATTTCGATCACGCCAAAATTTTCAATAGAAAGGGCGTATACGCTTCTTCTTTAACTCTTTAACTGTTTATGTCGAGTATACTCGTCATGAACAAACCACAATTTTTCGCATAATGTCGCTTGTATTCGCCACAATAATAAAAAGATAGCATTTGTATTATCAATCAACGAAACGACAATACTTTTTATTTCTGAAAAAGGGCAAATAAAGAAATTTAAAAAATATTTACATTTTAGAATATTCGTTAGTTTGCGGGCAGAAAAAGTTCTTAAAAGCAAAATTAAACAGTTAAAGGGTTAACCGAGTATAGCTCGTACAGCTCAAATTCGTTGAGGCTGTGCGGTGACTCGCAAAGGTAGAAAATCGACGTAATGAGTAATCTGTGATTGAATTTATTAGTTTTTTTTATTTATTAAAAGGCAATGAGTGAGAGGAATTTGTGGAAGCATGAGGAGACCTTGGCTCTCCTCGAAATTATGCAAGAGACAAATTCTCTTGCCTTATTTGGCGCAAAACTTTATACAAACGGAGAAGTGTACCAAAAAATTGAAACCGAACTTGTGAAAAAAGATTATAAAGCCAAACATTGCAACCAAATTGATATAAAATGGAAGAATTTAAAGCGTTATCTGTCACTCTTATCACATTTCGACCTTTCAATTTTCCAATCCGGTGTGGTCATAGGCACATATCGAGTTACGATATTTTGATCCTTCAATCCTCCATGTATACGTAGTATTAGTCTTATTGTTAGATACTTCTTTTTATGTGGAAGGCTGACGTCACATTGTGGAAAAAGTATTAGTATACAGATTTAACTCTTTGCGCTCGGATGTCCCCTCTGGGACATCATTCAAATATTGCTTATTCAAGGTCGCCGACTGCAAAGGGTTAATATAGAAAAAGTGCGTACTAACTCAAAATAACAATAAATCGTGGTAGCAACCGATTTAGAAAGCGGAATTCACACTATTCAAATAATTTCAATTGCGCCGATTAAAATGTCCGCTTAGCAGGGGAGAAAATTAATTGAAATGTCCTATTTTATTTTCCTCTCTTTTTTTAACTTATTGGTTTGCTTGATTACCCGTTATCTAGTTAAGAATTGCCGTTTATGTGATTAAATTGAGCAAAATTTAGATACTCAATATCAATATAATTTTAAATATTTATTAACCACTTTTTATGCATACTTCGCTCGATTTTAAAAGGCAAAAGCTTATCGTGGCTGAATGAATCACAACTGGGAGTGTGTAAATAAAGTAGGAGCAGAAACATGGGAGCAAGAATGATATTTTCTCAGATAAAAAGATGTAGATACCTTTACTCCGTCGGAGCGAGGCTGTCAATCGCGCATGCGAGTTCCAAGTCCATACCTCCACCGTAAACAAAAATCGTCGAGCGCACAAATCAGCACCAGAATGTAACTAATGAACTACTATGAATTCCCATCGTGCTAGTAGGAATAGTTTTTATTTTCATTTTATGCTTGCCCGCGGTGAATGAGCGATTCTCGAATGCTTTGTGAATGGCCAGCACCACTTAGCATTCATTCATCTGTTCGCTGGTGATCGCGAAAATGCGGAGCGCACCCCAATCCAAAATTTGAATTCCACATCAGGGAAACACTCCTAGTGAAATAAAAAGCAAACCGGTTGCCGCCACTTGGTGACGTTGAAAGCTCCACGCCGTTCGATTACATTGCTCCCCGGGACGTGACGTGTACGAGCAGCATTTCGTGGTGAAAACGCTTTACTACGGCTGGCCGGCCGAACCGTGACGCAGCTCATGAATGACATAAACCGCAAGAGCTGACAAGTCGAAACATGTTTGCCTGCAGCCTATTTTTGTCGCTCGACGCTCGCTCGCGGCAGCAGTTGAACTTTGTATATTCATGGACAATACGTCGGAATGAGTTCAGATATTAATAAATTACTCCATGCCTCAGCTGAGTCGCTTGATATGAAACGCAATATGGCTAGCTCCGCATAATGGGGAAGTGCTTGGGCGAAATTAATTGATTTCTCACCTGGTAGCATTTCTCGCAGTAGCGAAACATTGGATTGTTTTGTTTGTTCTTGCACTTAACGCAGACCCAGTAGTCGGCCGAACTTAGCTCAGAATCAAACACATTGTCTGAGTCAGACTCTTCTGTGTCGGCAAAGGCACTTGAGTAGCTCGTCGACGAGTGGTACATCGCAGTCGCGAACGCCGCCAGCATGAATTCATCCTATTTCACATAAAAGTTATTTCCATTTGCAGCTTAAATACAACTTGCGATTACTTACATCACCGCTCGACGAGTTGTTCGAGTAAAGATCCTCGCTGGCGCTAGCGCTTCGTACCTCGTATTCCAAGACGTCCATAGTGGCGATGCCATCGGTCGTGAAAGATGAGTTTGAGTCTGTGTCGCTCGAATCCCGGCAGACATCTAGAACGAAAAAAATGTATTAATAGGGGGGCCCCATCAACGCTTACCTATGCGTTAGGTTTAGTCACAGCTGTTCTAAGCACAAGTACGTGAGATCCAGGAAAAATACAGTATACCACCTACTCATATGTCATAACTTTCTATAAGGTGATAAGTAACAATCACCGATCACTGCCAATGGGCCATTCCACACGTGCAGCGTATTCAAACCGGTTTTATAGGGAAGAAGTAAGCAATGCGAGGAGAAATCTCTACAAAAGTGCTGCACTTTGGAGATCAAATGTGCATCACAAATCGAATCTATTTGTCCTGTTGTAACGAACTAACAAAACTAAACGAGAAGGGGGTTGTTTTGTTTTGACGGAAATTGTTCTGGCTCGAGGACATTTACTATGTTTATATGCAGAGTTGAAACATCGAATTGAAATTGAGTTTTCGACGTGGATATATGAGCCGCCAGGGTGCAGTGGTCGAGTCGAAACGTATATGTAACATATACAGTATGTGTTCAAAAAATTAGACGCAGTCTGCTATTTTAAGAAATTCGGTAAAAAGTGGGTTTTTCCCGCAATAAATCCCTTTCCCAGGAAATTTTATCAACTGTACCGGTTGGTAGGTAATGATTCCAAGATATTTTGGCAATTAGGGCATACCAGATCTACCTGATTAAAACTGGGATGTATATAAGTGGAATCGTTTTAATATTAGTCCCTTTTGAGGGAAATACTTGTTGACAAATAATTGGAAATTTTGTATGAAGACGGCTTTTGAAGAGTACACTTGTAATTGATATTGAAAGCTGTAAGCCTTTTTTCAGTTTCTACCAATTTTCAAATTGATAATGAATGAATGTGATATTATAAACCGGAGTGTAGACAAATTTTTAAATGTTTACAATTTATTTAAAAATGCGACGTAGTAAAGACATCGCCATTGAAAAGAGAAGTGTTATAGTACGACTATTGATGTCAAAAAACCTCTCCAACTGAGAAATCGGCATTTACAACGGGTAGGATAGTACGAACTTTGAATCTTTCAACCTCTGCGTCAGAAAGTACACGGACAAATTGTGGAAGAAAAAGGAAATCATCTATGAGGACCGACAGGAAAATTCTGCATATGGTAATACAAGAACGTGGATAGGCAACATAGAGAGCAAGGGGTGGAAATATCTCAGATGACTCTTCGTAGACGATTTCATGAGGAAATCTTAAAATTTAGACCTCCAGCAAAGAAGCCAAAGTTGACAGAAAAAAAATGAGAGTAAAAAGATTACAATGGGCTAGATTACACGAAGACTTCACACTTGATTATTGGGAAAATGTAAATATATTTAAATATATTCGGAAATTTGTAAAATACACGAAATTACTCTAAATTTTCAAATTTACAGGTAATTTGAAGCGACGAGTGTCGTTTAGAGACGGTGACGGAAGCGTTCAATTTCGTACGGAGGCGTCCAGGAGGACGTTACAATGAGGACTGCATATAAAGAACAGTTAAACACTCTCCAGCTATTATGATTTAGAGCTGAATTAGTGGAGAAGGCCCGGGCCCAATATATTTTGTGGATGGAACTTTGCGTTCCGACCAGTAAAAGATCATATTGAAAGACGTGTTTTTACCACATATCAATTCACATATGTGAGGTCGAACTACATATTTATGCAAGACGAAGCACCTTGTCATACATCGATAGTAATTAAAGTTTTCTTAAATGATGAGAAAATTGAATTATTTCCTTGGCTTGGCAATTCTCCGGATCTAAATCCAATAGAGTATTGTTGGGTATATTTGAAATCGAAAGTGTATAGTTTTTGGAGTCGGTGTCAGCCAAGCCAAGTTTATAAACCTACAGTAATTTGAGTTTATAAGTTTGCTATAAGAGGCTAGAGATGAGCATGTACCACTAGCTCTGCGCAGAGAGATGTGGTTCATGGATGATGGCGCACCTGCACATTTCTCTCGTGAAGTTCGACAATATTTGAATGGATACTATGGTTCCCAATGGATTGGACGAGGAGGCCCAGTGTCATGTCCAGCTAGATCGTCTGCCTTAAATACTTTAGATTTTTATTTATGGGGACTTTTAAAGCATCTCGTATATACTCGTCCAATTACTCCTTAGGAACAAGTACTTAGAGAAATAATATAGCCATGTGATCTTATAAAGAGCAACAGTAAGTAACAGTAGTAAGGGTACGTACTTGCATTCGTACAGGTGGCAAGCATTTTGAACAATTTTTAAATTGATTCCACGTAAACTGAATTTTTGTTTTGTTTAAAAGGCGTTTATGGGGAGCAGTTTTATATCACACAATAATTTTAACCTTGGTGCTAAAATTTTTCAGGACAAAGGATAAAGTGACTAATTTTTCACTCCAATTTGAAATTCAGTAACTTATTCATTCCAAACTTTTTGATAGATATTAACAAGTAATATATCGATGGATGCGTCATAGTGTTAACTTTCGAATGGTCATTACTTGTAGTCCGGCGATAACGTTAACATGACTCTTTGAAATTTTAGTAAATGCACTTCCTTGTGTACAACTTTTTTATTTCTCAATTTTTAGTTAACGGGAAGTGGCTGAAATTCAATAAACGGGATTCATCCGCTAATTTTACACCTTTAGAGGTGGACTATTTTCTTCAAATTTAAATGGGACCACCCTCGATATAGCCCTTTCAATAAGGAATCAAAAAAGGAACCATTAAAATCGGCTCACAATCGGCGAAGACATCGCGTAACATACACACAAGAGGTGGGATATCTTCAAATTTAAATGGGACCACCGTCGAGATATAGCCTATTCAATAAAAAAAGAATCATTAAAATCGGTTCACAATTGGCGAAGAAGATATCGCGTCACATAGACAACAACAACAACATCCTTTGTTTTGAAGTCAATTAAATGATAAAGCATAAATTGATAAATTTTAACCTTTACCCGTTCAAGGGAAATCGCAATGATGGCCCAATACCTTTAACCTCTTCAGCGACAAATTTTTTCTTTCGTTGGTCGACGTTTGACAAAAAATACCAAACGTACAATACCATGTGCCTTAAAACAATGTGTGGGAGACGTGATCCTACTTCTGTGCCTAAAATGAGAACCTCGTAACAGACACGTAATCACTGCTCCTGATCACGACGCATGAGAAAAGCTTTCGTCGAAAGTGGCACACACAATCGTCGCTCGATTCGTAAGGCTAGGGGTTAAGGACCAATTTCATAGTCCGAGTTCACAATTTTACTTAAGTTCAGTTTACTGATCATTGTATAAGCTAAAGCCAAACTAAAATACCCAATCTTGCTGGCTCATGTTTGAGCGACAACCTCACTGAAAATAGTAAATTCGGACCAGAGAAATCGTAGCGAGGAGGAAATGCTATTAGTATCAAAAATTGATCATCGATTAAATAGCTTAAGCTCTAGCACTGTGCAACAGTTATACTGAGCTTAGTTTATACAAGGATTTACGTTAAATTATTCTTAAGCTCGGACTGTAAAAACGATCCATAAATGTGTATACATAGTTGAATTACGACGAGAGCATGTGCCTAGTTCAGCTATAAGAAGTCACGTCACTAAAGGTGACTCGCCAATTTCTCGAATCCTCGCGAGTTTCCTAAACTTTTAGAATTTACATATTGGCAGATTCCGAATATTTCGTTTGAAAATATCATTTAATTCAACATATTCACGAATTATTTTTTAATTTTATATCGAGCATGAAGTTTTTTCCTTCTAAACAACATGTAAAAGATATATAAGTGGGATCAATGTAATATATGTAGATAAGATGAACAAAAATGATTTGCAACAATTATAACATAAATCAGATATTGTGACATATTGCTAAGAGGAGTTATTCACACTTATTTAAAAGATAATTTCAACATCACCCGAGTGAAAATTGAAAACAAGATGATCGACCACAAACTAAGATTGAATGACCCATTAAAAGCAATAAATAACACCAAAAATGTTATACTTAAGAACAAACAAGACTGAATATTAGATTTTTCTAAACCTCTGGAGCCCAATAATAGGCGTCAAGAAACGTGGAATCGCACTCGTGCTACGGAATTACTATCTGCGCAATTACGCTTAGGTGGAAGCAGTCTTCCCCTGGTATGGCACACATTTAATCTCGCTTGAGTTTAAGGTCAAACAACCATGAAGTCATCATATTTAAGCACATTTTGTATTTATGTAAATTCGGCAATACAATTCGAATCTGGCTGGCGTTATCCTGAGGGTGACCCTGCGCCTCCTTAACAACCCCCCCAAAAAGCTTTCGATTGAATCTACCGTGATTCTTCTATCAGAGAATCTCCCATGTTTGGTCGGTAACAGCCAGGAGGGAGTGGAATGTAAATTTTATAAAACCTATAGAGAAGAGAAAACAAAGGTAAACTTGTGTTAATTTATTTTGCCTCGGAGAACAGTTCATTTTATTTGCACATAAGCACAAATGGATTTCGTTCGAAACGTGTCGAGACATGCGCATTTCGTAAGTGCAAGAATACTCGAAGCTCCCCCGGACAACTCGTTTCCCAAATCGAAAATGATTCACAAGTTTTGCGTCGCCGGCGCTCGCCAAGCGCAGCAGAAGCTCACAAAAATTATGTCACTCGGCATGCGGAATGTATTCTTGATTGACTCAAATGAAGGTGGGTCTTCAGCCGTCACCCTTGTAGAAACATTGGCAATCTCTGTCCAAGCCTAATAACACGAATTGTAGCACACTTCTTCATTTCTACCCGCTTTTTGCCCATTTAACCTGTTTATGTGGCCGGGTACTATCTTATATTAATATATCGCCTTCGATCGCTACTGGTTTTACATTATTACCTTGGCCGGCTGTTCGGTTTCACCACTCAGTCTGGGGGCTGCTAAACCGTTTCGAAGAACGGGTGCTCAGGTAAACAAATGAGGGCAATAAAATTATACAAATTCACTTCTTTCCTTGTTTTTAATTCGACCTCAGTCAGTATCAGAGATAATGAAACACCTTTTCGGAGCTAGTTATCCCAGAAATTCATAATAAGTAGAAATAATTATACCCTGAAAACATGATTAAAAACCAGATGCAATTAGCTTCCTAGAAAGGGTTATATGAAAATGTCTTCACATACATTACGGTGAGTGTAGCTTAAACATTTTCGGTTATCGGGTTATTCTCTATCTATAGCCCGGAAAAAGGGACCACTTTTTCAAACTGCTATAAAAAAAACTACAACAGATATCGTTTTGAAATTTTCTAAACTTATTTATTTAGATTTGAACATTATATTTTCATTGATAAAAATAATTATAAAAACAAAATTGCGGCTGCCGATCCACACGTTGTAGTGCAGCTAAATTGCGCCTGGTAAAAATGCGAAAAAGCTACTCGACCGATTTACTTCAATTTTTGTGCGAAAATCGACACTCTTTTTTAAACTTGTGCCAAATTGCAAAAAAATATAAATTTCGACCTAAAGTGAGGTCAGTGTAGTAGTTTTTTTTAAAAACTATTAATTTTTTGTTTTGTATGATTGCAGATGAATATTTTGGCCAGAATTTTACTAGGCGCAAAACTTCTTTCATTTAGCTGCACTAAAACGTTGGGCTCGGCAGTTGCCATTTTGTTTGTATATTTTTTGTTTATCAATGAAAATATAATGTTCAAACCTAAATTAATAAGCATGCAAAATTCCAATATCGATATAATGTTGTAGTTATTTTTTTTATAGCAGTTTGAAAAAAGTGTTTCTCTTGTATCCAAAATATTATTTTTCTATTTTAAAGCTGGAGGTGTCCCAAATCGAATGGAATTTCAAATGTAATATCTTTCCGAATTTTGTCACATTTTTTAAATTCAATATTATATTAGTTTTGCGACTTTCATATAATAAAATAGAAAGTCTAATTTAAAATTTCCCGGGCCCATATAACTCGAAGATTGTAAATTTAAGGTGAATTAAAATTATTTGCGAATCCTGTATAATAATACTAATTTTATTATTTAAAATTTAAATAACTGCTATTAAATTAAGCATATCATACTCACACTAGACACAGAGGTCTCTTCCCAAACGAATTTTATAACAAAGATGAAAAGGCCAATCCAATAACCTTGAACAATTAAGCCGGCTACAGACAACCCAATCTGCAGAGCCCGATATGTAGGGACCCTGCAGATTGGATCGTGTATAGAGCGGTCGGTATATATAAAATGTATAGAAAATAAAGGAGAATCATTTTTCAAATTAAAAATTTGTAATTTCAATATGGCGAATCGAATATGGCGATTGAAATTGTTTATATTCGGCGGGTTTTGATACTAAAAACTCCTTGGGCCACTAGTGTCGCTCCAATATCAAAATTTGTTAATTCAAAATGATGAATCCAATATGACAACAAAAATTTATCGAAATTTAACACTAGGTTTACCGAGGGATCATTTTCAGTCGTGAGAGTTTATTTTAAATTTATTATTTCAAAGTAAAATTATACCGTACTTTTTATAAATCAATATGTTGAGATTCAAGATGACAGTTCGAATGTGGCGATATAACATTGCTATTCGAAATACATACGTGGCAACCAAAATTTCCTAATTTTAAAATATTTTAGTGATAATTAATACAAAGATGTTCCACACGCCATTTTTTCGAATCCCTTGAAAATCAGTTCAAAGGAGTTCTCGAGGCCACTGATTTCAAATCTTTTGTCAAAATTTGGAAATTCAACGTGGCGGGTTCAATATAACGCAGAATATTTCTACAATAATTCAAACGATTTCAAAGAAAATAAACATAAAGGAGTTTCTAGGTTTAAACAATTTCCAAGATATATATCAAGAGCATTGAAGAGTTTAATTAATAAGTATTTACGCAACGCCGGGTAAGACCGGGAAACTCAGCTAGTATAAGAATAAAAACAAACGCAGCTGATAAAGTTACGACCACACGATCATTTATGACCGTAAAATAATACCGATAATGAGAATCAAATCATAAATGTTCACGGGTTAGCAGCGTTCAAAATACAGAAAAATATTAATACTGATCTTGATGCCGTTAACAATACTGATAATTTAAACAAGGCCCAAGGTCATTAAGTTGAACTAAGAAGGAATTTCCTATATACAAATTAGATATAATGTTGTCTTTACAACAATACATTTTCTGTGCGGATTTTTATCAGCAAATCTGTGTGCTCCGAAATTAATTTATGTTGAAATAAGCGAACATGGATATAATCCGGTACGGGTTATTCTTTATAAATATTAAATTGCTTGAAACAGTTTAGGAAAAAAAAGGATTTTTGTTAATTTTTTTATTTAACACTAGATTTACCACGACCAGTCAAATTGACTGGTAATCAATTTATTCTCTGAATTGATTAAATTTTGTAAAGTTATCTCCTAGGAGTTATGCCAAAGTTTATTATGGTTCAAAATTACGACATATCAGAGACTTTTTTCCCATTTATAGTTATTAATTTAAATGTAAAAACATAACACTTTAAAGGTACCGAAAATTATAAAAATTACAGGTTTTCGCGCTGGTAAATCTAGTGTTAATATCAAACCAATGTTTCTAAAATCTGTTTTTTAATGGCATTAAGATTTATTTATATTTTTATATAAAACCTAATTTTATTAATTTATCTGGTGAAGAGGTAACTGGTTGGTCTGCTATCAGCCGTTAATTCTGAAAATTGTATAAGTATATTTTCTTACATATCACTTTTGCATCTTCTTCAGTTAAATCTTAATATGTAGAAAGTCCCCGATTTTTTTCAAAAAGTGGACTTATACGACTTTCAAAAATAACGGCTAATATACCTCATATACCTTACTGGTAGAATCACAAGTTAATGCGCCACTTTTGAGAAATACACAATAGTCCTTGTGAGTTCCATGCACTCCTACCTTAATACTTTGGCTTCATTATCCTTAAAAAAATGTACTTTCTACATCTGTATCGCTGCTACATTTTTATGTGTGCTCTTTAAACAGTTATCTCTACTTAGAGCTTTCAGCTATAAAGAGTACAGGCAAGTAAATACAAATAAACCGAGGATTCCTCTCAAATGAAATTTTGTTTATTTAAAGATCTTATGAAGAGTAGAGAAAAAAAAAACATCGATTTTCTCATTTTGCTAGAGCTCCAGTAATATATTTCGTCTTATTTTACTTTTAGTACTTTCTTTATTTACGATGAGCTCACACTGAGAGTAGATTTTATTTTGTTAGTTTGCCGAATGATATTTATTCCAATTATGCAGTTTATATTTTTCTTTATTTTATATTTCTCTTGTCTGAAAGTTCGTATTTGCTGCTTTGCTAAAACCAAACAATAGACACATGTAGTACTTACAAAATAGTGGAATTTTAATTTTCCCTACCCTAATTTATATTGTACGAAAAATGCATACATAGATAACACAAGTAGACAAATTCAAACTTTTTTTTTGAGCCTGAGTTATGAATGCTGTTTTCTTATTGCTTGTGTCCAAAAAGGAAGGAAAAAGTGCCGTTATTTCGCTTAAAATTTGCTTTTGTGAAGGAAAAGTGGTAATTCGTTTGGATAGTTTAATCCTCAATTACAACTAAATGCGTGCTACGATATTTTTGATTTTTTGCCAAAACGGATGTCATACTCCAAAGTTACAGTATAGGATTTATTTTTGTGTTGGATTCCAAAATAGTGAATCAACTATGGCGTCCGAACACTTGCAATTTCATTAGATTTCTTATTAAAATGAATCAAAGAACTTTTAGGGTCGAGATATTAAGTCTGTTATCAAAATGTATAAATTAAAGATGGCGGATCTAAAATATCTGCCGAAAATTTAAAAAAATACTCGCTCCAAAAGATTTACAACGAAATGACAAAGATAATGTCTTTGGGGATTGGTAATTTTAAGCTACGACGAAAGCAATGAGAAATGACCATACATTAATCAGAATCAAAAATCGTGTCGACTTGTGTACTATTTACAAAAAGAAATAACATTCGTCCTAACTAAAATTAAATTCCAGACGTATAACGTTGTTACAAGCAATTAACCGTAGCGAGATCATAAACAATAAACATAATTTCTCTTAAAGTTTTAAATTTGATTTGGAAATCGCATACATACATTTTTATTCATTGTGAATCCCTTTCCGATTGCAACGAAACAACGTCTTTTGTTTTAGGGAGCCTACATTTTGTGAATTTTTATTCTTTAATTTTTTAAGGGTTGGAGAATACATATGTTGTTGAGAAAGTTTTTAACTATATTTCAACAAATTTGTGTTATAAAATATAAATAAATTACACAAATAAAGGATATTACATATTAGTCCACATTTCTCCACATAGCGCATTCGATATCTCGGCAATGATTTGTTCGGAAATAACCATATCTTTAAAATCTGTGTGGTTGTAGCTATCGTTTTCTTTAAATTTGATCTTTTAAAAATTCTGAAACATAATTTTCATTTTTTCGATCATTTGGATCATCAAGGGATCTTAAAAAAAATAGGATTTTCACAACTGTGTAAAAGGGCCACGGTAATGACAGCCACTCGATTTGCGAATATTTTCCGACAACAAAATTAGAAATCGGATAATTAGTCTTCGTGTTCTTATGTTCACGAAATCAAAAAAAGTTGTTTTCAGAAAAACGCGATCGGCAAAACTTGACTTCAACGTTCTTGGAGAAAATTTTAAATTTATACACTTCAGGAACCACACAACACACACAGAACAAACGTTGATCAGGACACTCCAAGGAATAGATTAATATATTATATTTACTAGTTGTGAAAAATTATATCGTTCCATTTCTGTTGAAATTCGATTTAATTCAGCTGATCGAGCAAAGTAAGACTTTATAATAAAAGCATAATTGGGTGCAAAAACAATTTGCAGTGATGCAAATATTGAGAGTTTCCTGATCCCACGAGTTCCGCAAAAGCATATATTATTATTTTTACCTTATTATAGTATATACTTTGTTGCTTAAATAATTACTATCTGGAGGTGTCCCTAACGTCATAATTTACGCGTTGATCTAATAATTGGTTTTAGGAGCATAATAATGAAACGATGAAATTGTGAAAAGTGAATCGTTACCTGGCTTTGTCCATGGGAATACTTGGATCGCTCAGTGCAGGTGGGATTGATCATATCTCAGATAAATGGTTAAACGCTTCACCGAACAGCGCTGGTTGTTATGAGTAAATGGAATTCTGAATTCAGACTATGATTTTGTATTTTGTCATGTTCATTCAGGCTCGGTCAAATCGGGGAATGTCTCACCTTCAGTGTGCATCACATAAACTCAGTGGTGATCGCGTCCAAACGAGTTATTGACCTTCCATTCTAATTTAAAGACTGTTCAAAAACAATCTTATCCGCGCGCGTGCTATTATCATATGTGCGAATTTCTAAAATTCTCTCCGACCTTAAATGTTGCAAGGGTTCCTGTCGCCAATCGAGCGGACCTGACCCGGTGATCACTCAATTACTAGTTTCCTCTGGGGCTTTTAGGACGACTCATCTCATGCAAATCTTCGCGGGATCTTACGATACTTTGTTCGGTTGTTAAGTGCATTTTGTAGGAATGAAAAAATCTTACGTGCACAATGGGAATGCTGCTTTTTGAATTGCAAAGAATTTTGACCGCAAGTGTTTGCTGCGCGAGCGGCAGCTATCTGGGAGGCTCCAAGGTGTTACTAAGCGAAGATTAACTCGTAAGCACATCAGGAATTGACAAGTCTAGTCATGTTTGGAGGTAGAAAGTATTTCGCTTAAAAGAGCTGTGCTGAGCGCTGGCGCGCTTCGGGCTTTCGGTCCGGGGCACTACCATATCATCGGCGGCGCGGTACTCCGGTGAAAATTGAGGCAGAAATCGGGAAAATTGCTGTATGGCGAGTGAGAGCGCTCGCTTGCGGGGTGGGGTTAATTTAATTGATCACCTCTGGTCGTAGACAATTGTGTCTGGAGAGATACCTTGATTGGGGCTGTTCACTTTATGGGATAATCGATCGAACGCTAACATACAGTGAACATGTTTTCGACTTCTTCTTCCTATGGCGTACAGCTCGGTGTGAGCTTTGGCCTCCTCCACGAAATTCCTTCTTTTCTAGCGATCTTGCTTAGTCGGTTTTGAAGTTGTGTCTTTTTAGCATCGCTTCGTCATTTTTTATCTGGCTAGATCTTGGCCTACCTCTAGCTCTGTTACATGCTGTCCGTTTATTTTTATGCAGGCATCTCGTTGACCCTAATTAAATTATCAGCTCAGCTTAAACCGTATGACTTACTAAATAAAACTATGTGGTAAACCTGCTTTATCTGTCTATTGCATGGTAATGCGATACCCTAGTGGATTTTACAGCAATCTTTAGGACAATGCATTACCCACAATTATTATTGGATGATTAAAAAAAAGAAAAAAAGAGAAAATTCCAAAATTATGGAAAGGCTGCAGGATCAGTCTCTAAACTGGGTCTGTCAACTCTGCTCGTTCGTGAACCATAGGCTTAATTGTTTTCTTTTTTTTTGGGTCCCTTTGGAATAGTCATACACGCATGATTTAGAAGTTGCATATTTCAATTAGTTTTTATTGAATTTATCCAAAGTTTTCATAATAATTTTCAAAGTACTTATTACATGCGCTTTCTAAAACACATACCCACCTTTTAATTCGAAATGTAAGAAATTTCAAAGCAGGCGAGAAATGTCAAAGAAATTCGCTGAGAATTTGAAATATACCGCACTGCTTTTAAGGGGGTAGTTTTTTTATGAAAAAATAGTAAAAAAAAAAAAAAAAACGTAAATTTTTTATTCGAAAAAATATGAAATTGTGGAAATATTGGAATAATTGTGATAGGGTCGAGGTCCAATAGTGTAAGTAACATTATAAAATTTCAGTCAAATCGGTCAAGTATTTACTTTTATATCACCTGCAACGACCGAAAAAAAGTTACGAGAAAAACGCGTTTAAAGTTTTAATAGGGGCTATAGTAACAAATCACGAATATAATCTTAAGAGTATGTACATTTTGATAATGAAGCAAGAAAATACCCTAAACCTACATCTTACTAATTTTGTGGAATCAAAAAAAGGGATTACTATTTGCACATTATTACTTGATAATTAATTAACTAAATATTAACGTGTTATACTACTGTGATAATCCACTATTTGATTCATATTTGTACCTTTACGAGTTGATTTTCTTATTATTATTATTAGAAAAAGAACCTACGTTAAATCATAGCCTACTTCCTACTTTTCGATTTTTTGCTTCAGACTAATGGGCTCTAGATTAATATTTAAGACTTAAAACTAAATGCCTATAACATATCTACTAATAATAGTATAAAAATAAATCAAATCAAAGTAATATTTTTCCGTGTACTGAATTTATGAAATATTCTCTACTTTTGTTATTGTTTGATCAACTTACTAAAACTTTATAGATAATGCTAATGTATTATATAAGAAACAAATATTGAGAAAAAGGATATTATTTTGAGCCCTTCCCAGTGGTGCATCCCTAACCTTGGCTCTTTAAAATGGTAGCATAATTTAAAGCAGGATTCCCTAACATTTTTTTTCCAAACTAAAAATTTAGGTTTGAATTCAAAACGTACAAATTAATTTATTGAAATTACCTTTATATTTGACCCGAAGTCATGTTCAAAATCTTTACCAAAGTGCAAACTTCGAATTCTACATTTTCCATATTCCATGCCTTATTGATAACTGGGTAAATCGAAAAGTTCATTTATTCTACAAATCCAGTTTCGTTTTTTGCTTCGGATAATATTTCCATCTATAGCCATGACCAACAAACTCTTCAAATCCAAAGTCGAAGTTCTGGCTCAATTGTTTGCAACATTTTTTTAATTTACCTCGATCATTTCTTAATTTTAAACTTTTTTTTTTTTTATTGTTCATTTTCTTCATAATTTCGTGGCAAATTTTCTTCCTTATTTTTTTTTAAATTTTCTCGATTTGCCCTGGTATTTGTATTATTTTTAGTCTTGCATTTCTGCCTTTTTTTTCTATCAAAATTACAATTCAACAAGACAAAAGAGAAGCCACCTCTGAAGAACGTATAAGGAAGCGACACAAAAAGTTGTTGATGTGCCCCTCAACCGCTAGACCCTCTTTAGCCCTACTTTCTGGATAAGCAGGGGTAACGTCATAGGCTGCACGCGAAGCGAAATTAAGCGACCATGCCATGCACAAGAGAAATATTTATATCACAGAGGAAAGGGGAAAAGAGAATATCAAGAAAAGCTCTACAGTTGCCGCCGTCGCAAATCTTAAAGAAAAAGTTCTTCAACTGAGCCTCGGAGACTTCGACCTTTTCGGAAGTAGTTCATTATGAGCTATTGGACGAGCAGCACGTCTGGGCGGGAGCAGACGAGATGGACTACATCACCTATCAATGCAACGCTTGGCGGACCACCGCAACCGTGCACTATCAGGAATAAGAAAAGCTGTGCAGCCTCCGCCGTCGCGCAATTTGGTTTGGCGACACGACGCCGAGATTTGTTCCAATTCAGCTCTTATCAGTCTCACGATCCGATGGCAAATGTTTTATTTTTGTGAATATCAACCGTGTGCAAGCGACTTCTGTTGTATTTTTGAAGCTCTCGAGCGAGTTTGATAAGCAGTCGGGCGTGTCATTATCAAAATACGAGTACACTTGTTAATGCAAGGCACGATCTCAAAAATGGCGGTGTTTACTTACCAGTTTCCATGCAGTGGAATGCAATGTCATAAGTTGAGGTGTCCGACTCCTCATAGATCCTCTGGGGGCTCTCCTTCGCCAAAGTTATGTAGAAATATGGCTTCCCTTTGGCTCCTTGCATTTTTGGCGATAATTCTCCACGTCGGCTCAACATCGGGGAATTTCCTTCCCCGTTGTTCATCTGTTGACGCCATCTTTCAATCTCTTCTACGGGTTGGGGAATTTCTTCGTTCAATCAAAATTTTAATCCACACCGTGCCGCTGAGTACACTTTAACTTTTTTAATATTTACCTGATTTACTCAAAACCGAAATACTCATTTTATTCGGTTTTGTATAAAAACTATTGCGGGAACACGGCACTTTTAAATCGCTGTCGTTCGGTTATTTTCCGCGCACAACTCGCATCAAATCAAACTTGGCACAATTTGCTCACTGGCTGGAAGCAGTGTGTGTCTTCTCTTCAATTCAAATGTCACCACATTGGCTCGGCGCACGGCTTGCCGTTTTATGGAAGTGGCCATGCCATGTCAACAGCACACCACGAAACGTGTGTGAGTGTGGTTTGCGTGACGTTCATTTTCGACCGAATAACGCGGTTCGTGTCCAAGTGAGCGAAAGTCACAATATGCAATTTTGTGAAGGATGTTGCTCGATCAATGTAAAAATGTCAATAAAGAAATATTTTTCACCCTTACTGTGTAATTACTATGGGAGAAAATCACATTTTAACAGTTTTTTCTGCAATTTAAAAAGTACATACATCCAAGCTTCTAACCAGCTACGAGATTTTTTCGATATTCCCCTTCAGTTAGCCGACTGTAGCTGAAAACGAGCCGTAGCTGCGCTTCGTTAATTCCCCACATCTCACCATTTGTTCACAATGTGAAAAATCAATTCTTCGTTAAAGATATGTGCTCGCATTAAGTTGATGCACTGCCATTTCGAGGGGCTGAAATAAATTTTTGGATGATAAATCTCTCCGCTCAATGGACTCTGAGGAATATCATGAAATTTTTATGATTTTGTAAAATATTTCATTAAGTTAAATTGCGAAATTTTAAGAATACAAAGAATTTTTAAATCAATATACCTTCGAACCTAGTTGATTGATGGCACAGGGAAAAGGGAAAAATTTACATCACGTGAGCAGAAGAATATTCCAAAACAATTTTCTTTGTCAACCCCTTTTGTGTTCTTTGAAGTAATTTAAAAAAAAATATTTATTTTAAAATAAAGCCATTCAATTAATTAATATAAATTTGTATTGGCATGTTTACTCATATTATGCTACTTTAAAACTGTTAAAAGCAAAATTAATTGAAAAGATTCATATTTCTAATTTTATTAGCTATCGGCTTCGCTTCATTTGAACAGAGAAAACTGCAATTCTGTTAAGCAGGAAATTGTTATAATACCTGTTTAGTAGGACAAATAGGTGTTTGTTTCTGGAAAACAGTTCTACGGTAGAAAGAGGTTCTGGCGTAACCTATGGCACAATACCAATTGGAAAGCAGCATCAACACATTTTATCCACAATCCGAAGGATAAAATGAAAAGAAAAACAATAACATTTATAAGGATTGACTTTATCCATTTGGTTTGGGTATATGAACCTACATTTAAATGGTTTGATTATACAAATGCATTCGTAACAATTGCCGTGAAATGTTCTTGGTGGAAAAATTGGATCAGCAGATTATAACTTATTTTTGCATAGCGAGTTTATTTTGCGACAAAACCTTAAACAGTCAGAGTCCACACAAACGAGATGTGTAGCTTAGCTTTTTAGGAAAGATCGCAGGGAGGATTGATTCATTTAACAAAGTAAGGAACCAAAAAAACAATTTTTAGGCCGTCTCCCATTTGAAATGCGTCGGTTATCGGACACGAACCTATCAGAAAGTATGCAATTGTCGTGATTTATTTACTTCGCTTCGATTGAGGAATTCCAATATTGTTTATAGACAAATTTTTAATTCTTAAGAAAATTAAGCCATTTAGTTAAATTTTGAACATGTCTAATAGTATTTTCTAGGAAAGAGACGAACGTTACGTTTCAAACGAAAATTATTTGCCGTGAAATATTCGGTATTATGATAATAATTTTATACCATGACAGAAGTACTATATTTATGGAATTTTAATTATTTGTTCGCTTAATAAGATTAAACCCCAAAAGGCAGTAAATATGTGGGTACCAGGGACCGAAAATAACAATTATTTTCAATTTTTCCAACCAAAAAATCATGTAGACAAATTTGTGGGAAAATTGGTTTAAATGTAGCATTATGATTCTTATGGCCTGAGCTTTAAGAATTTTATGTGCTTTTTAAATTTGTGATTTTTTCGAAAAAGATCAACAGAAAAAAATTATTTTCGCATTTTTATTTTTAAAATCAAAAATAAAAATCAGAAAATGATTTTTATTTTTAAAATCAGAAATAAAAATCAGAAAATGATTTTTATATTAAAAATCAGAAATAAAAATCAGACTATGATTTTTATTTTTAAAATCAGAAATAAAAATCAGAAAATGATTTTTATTATAAAAATCAGAAATAAAAATCAGAATATGATTTTTATTTTAAAAAATCAGAAATAAAAATCAGAAATTGATTTTTATTTTAAAAAATCAGAAATAAAAATCGGAAAGTGATTTTTATTTTTAAAATCAAAAATAAAAATCAGAAAGTGATTTTTATTTTTAAAATCAAGAATAAAAATCAGATTATGATTTTTATTTCTAAAATCAAAAATAAAAATTAAAAAATGATTTTTATTATAAAAATCAAAAATAAAAATCAGAATATGATTTTTATTTTTAAAATCTAAAATAAAAATCAGAAAAATGTTTTCCAGAGGTGTCCGACATGATCAATGTTTAGTATTGGGTGCATTGCTATCAAATTCAACAGATAGCGCTCCCATTGCCGTAAAATATTTAGCTTAGCGCGTTTTTTTTTTTTTAAATAAAAACCATTTTGTGATTTTTATTTCTAATTTTCAAAATAAAAATTATTTTCTGATTTTAAAAATAAAAATCATATTCTGATTGGTAGTTTTGATTTTAAAAATAAAAATTATTTCCTGATTCTTATTTTTGATTTTAAAAGTAAAAATCATATTCTGATTTTTATTCTTGATTTTAATAATAAAAATCACTTTCTGATTTTTATTTTTGTTTTTAAAAATAAAAATCACTTTCCGATTTTTATTTCTGATTATAAAAATAAAAATCAATTTCTGATTTTTTAAAATAAAAATCATATTCTGATTTTTATTTCTGATTTTTATAATAAAAATCATTTTCTGATTTTTATTTTTGATTTTAAAAATAAAAATCATAGTCTGATTTTTATTTCTGATTTTTATAATAAAAATCATTTTCTGATTTTTATTTCTGATTTTAAAAATAAAAATCAAAACATAATTTTTATTGTTGTCCAGAAAAATAACAGTCAGGAAATAATTTTTTAGATCTGATTTTTACCGAAAATATCATAACGGTTACGGTCCCTGGTGGGTACGTTTTTCTTTTGTCTTCTATTTTGAAAGTACGAACCTAGTCGAGAGAGATATTTGTGCTGTTAAACTGTATCACTTTCTTTGGTGGCAGCTTTCTGTTGTTGGATATTCTAGTCCAGGGGTCATCTACCTTGTAATACCTACTGCCCACTTTTATATCTTTATTGATGGTAAAATTTTTTTACCGCCCACCGGAGCCGATGTTACTCAATTTAGCTTGGAATAAAGCATATCAACATTATTATCTATTTATGAGAAATCATATTGCATAATTTACTATTTGCAGAATGCAAGAAAATTGAGTTGACATTTTAGTAAATTTAAAAAAAAAAAAGCGATCGCCGTATATAAGACATACACAGTTCAGCGATGGAACTCAAAAGTAAGTTGCATATTAATTATATTTCTAATAGCATTATTTCAAAAAGTTACAATCGCGAAGTTGCAGAACAAAATTTGTAACAACTGACAAAAACCTCACCGCCCACCATGAAAGTTGAATCGCCCACCAGTGGGCGGTAGGGACATGTTGACGACCACTGTTCTAGTCGCTCACCAAAAGCACGAACCCATCCGATTTCTTTTCTTTTGACCACGATATAGAGGAACAAGATTTGCATTTGACGGTTTTCGTGACTTGGTTCTGGAACATTTGGAAACATAGAGGTTAGTCGGGTTTCGGTTTGTTGAATTATTATTTAATGTCCTAAGAATGTAGATTCTTTATGAAGAATCGCTTAATCGAACACAAATTACAATTGCATGGTATCATCATCTAACACATCTGGAAGATGGCGCGCAGATGCATCTAATTAATTTTAAACTTTTTTCTCTTTATTGTGCTTCTGACAAAAGCAATAATCACTTCAAAGTGACCACCGTTTCGTATTAATTTATTCCATTATTGTTCCGATTTTCTGAAATTCTCCCAGCCAGATACAGATACATTCGAAATTCGCTTTGTTGTTGTTTGTATACTGGTTTTACTTCCGTTCTACTATTATAGCCGTTATTTTGAAAAATTCGTTTATTTTAAATTTCCGCTGCTGTAGTGATAAATATTTCCTGCTATTCTCGCTGTGAACTTTATTATGTACACGGAAAGTATGTATTTATTATAAGTGGTAATTTTGGGAGTGTGTCAACGAAATCATAAAGCCATATAAGAATTTTTATTTCTCAATTCAAAATTATGTTATTTAATCTTTCATTCAGAGCGCAAAACCGTGATAATATTGTAAAAATTGATTTTTTAATTGTATATGTAGTATCTTATATGTTTATGCCGTTGAAGTGATTTTGGTGCAATTCTATAGGCCCAAACAGAATAGGCCACTGTAGCCTGCCGCTAGTGTTGTGTGGTTGTCTGAACTCACGCTAGCCACACATTTTTGTATGGCCAACGCTAGCCAAGACAAGAACCCAGAGGTTGCGCCAGGCTACAGCGTTCTATTCTGTTTGGGCCTATAGAATTACACCAATATCACTTCAACAGCATAAACAGTAATCATTGTACAATTTGTGCATTTATTCCTGCTGTTGTAATGATTCTGATCATTGAAGACAACAACCTGTTTAATGCATTATCGCTATTTTACTAATTTTAATTTCGTTTCTAAATCGCCTGTAAACAAACCTTTGTAAAAAAAAATTCGCAGAAAAACACACACGAAATACTTTAATCCATGCCTTGAGCCCTCTGATCGTTTTCATTGCGCATTTGTAGTGATTATAGATTATTTGAAGTTTTTCACATAAGTTGAGCCAGTTTTTATTTAAATCATACAACAAGTCAATTCTTAAACACTCAGACTAATAAATATCAAACCAATTTATAAAATATACGGGCATAGTATAATTATTCTTGTGATCGCAAAATAAAATCTAAGCTTAAAGTGGCACGCTGGGAAGGTAAAGGGAATTGAAAAAGTGAAACACCAGAATTTATAACATTTGTGTTTTGTATTTCAACAACATAAGTAGACTTTCGATTCAAGTTCGCCGAAACAGAAAAAATGTATAACCACATTTAAAACTCAAATTTTGGTTTACAACTGAGTTTATTAAATTAAATTAGAAGTGTTTGAAACCTATAGGAAAATGGCAGTTATGACGATATTATACAATAAAATTCTGTAGAAGCTTACAGCGGTTGAGCAAATTATTCATTTTTCAAAACTAGCAGAAGATTGGCATTACCTTGTGTGCAAGCGTCATCGCCAGCAATTGGGAAAAAAATATATGTCAGTAAAATGCTTACTTTCTGTATATTATTGTTATGAAGAAATGCTATTTAGTATTAATATTTTCTTACAACTGCATCCATTGACTTGTTAATGTTGTAGTATTGTATATTAAAAGTTCATAATCTACAGAACCCTTGGTAAGCACGGAAGCTAGTTTAGCTTTTCTTTTTTTAAATTTTAAACGCGTTTTTTTTGTAACCCCTTTTCTACATAGGACGGTGATGGTGGCAAAACTAATCTATTCGACCGATTTGGCTGATAATTTTACACTATTTTCTGTACACTAATACCAGGTTATTATCCCAATATTTTCAAAATTTCATATTATTTTGACTAAAAATCTTTAAAAAAAACCTGTCAAGAGCGTGAGGATTCCGTGGTGGTACCAGGATAAATGCTTATATAATTATTCAATTATTATAATTTGTTAAATGACAAAAACTATGTTAGACTCGAAATTCCCCTTCAACTTTATGTTACACACACACATACGCATTTAAAAGAGGAAAAAACTTTGAATTTACTGTTTTTTTTAGCTATTTTTCAGATTTCAAAAACGACTCAATTGATTGATTGGTAAAATTTGATAGTTGACTGAACTACGATTTGTAGTTATAATTTTTTATTCATTTCGCTTGATTAGCTGGTATCGCAATCGTAACTAAACTTAAATAACTAACTTAAAATTAAATAATACTAAAAAACGGGATGTAAAAAGGGTTATAGAATATAGTTAGGATCTCCAAAAAGCAAAAAAAAAAAAAAAATCAATAAAACAATATTTTTATAAATATAGTAAATATGTTCCATTCTTTCATAAATTTAACAGTTAATTAACTAATTTTACAGATAATAGTGTATGTGATTTGTATTTTGTACAGTTCTGTATTTGCTGTAGCGGATGTCATAAATTTAACTATGATTAATTTACGCGTTATTTCTATATTATTTTTAAATCAACTTTGAAGAATAGTAAAAGAATAAAAATTAATTTTTATTTTTACTGATGACTAGGAGTTCTTATGATTACATTTAAATAGTTAGAGGTATCACTAAGAACATTAATAATGTATACTATTTTGTATTTTACTTTCGTTCATAGGAATCTGAAGTATTTCAAAAAACTATTTTTGTTTAATTTTACAGTAAATTTTAATAAAATAATAATTGTTGCAACTATTTCAGTTTTTACCGACGAAAATGGTTGTAGTAATCACTAATTTTTTTCTCAGTGCGTATGTACTATATAACTATAATAATTTTAATTTTACAAAAAATTTCAATTTTTCAGGAAACACTTTTGCTTCAGTATCTGTTATAGATTTCATTGAAAGTTCATCTTAAGATTTATATTTCTGTATTTTCTCAGATTTCTTATAACGGTATTAAAAAAGCTCCAGAATCTTTTTATTGCATTTTGAAAGACGTATCTAATACTCGATGGGGTGAGTGAAGAATTTTTCTTTCTTTTCACTTTTCACTGCATTACTGTTAGAGTAGATATGTATAGTTTTCATAGGTTTCTTTAAAGCTGTGTAAATCACCTGAACGTCAATAAAATACATACATATGTATATGTAGTGTGCTACTATGCTAATATGTTGCTATTTTGATTACATCTAAATAATGTTTAAATTTTATAACGGTTAAAGTGTGACGTTACTCTAAGCTTAACCCTTAATTCAAAGGTAAATATATTAAGACCTGCAAATCGATTGATGCGGGTTGGTGCGATCACTCTAAGAGGAAAATATTCTCATATTGACCGTTAATTTTGGGTGTAAAATTCAGCTGCCACAAAATGCTTCTAATGTACATTTAACCCTCGTTTGCTTCTCTATGTATGCACATTCAATAGTATCAAAATTGTATTTTGCTCGACTATTGCTCTAGAAATACGTTATTTATTTTGATACGGGTTTTTCCATTGTACAGTTAACTTTACAGTTTTGAGCAATTTTTTTGGTGATTTGGGAACAATAATAAGATACGCCAGAAAATGGACGACCAATATTCAAACGTGTGCCAAATAGCCAAAACAATTTTTTTTTACTCTAAATTTAGGCCGGTGCAGTAGTTTATACACAGAACTAATGAAATTTTGTTGGGTATATGTTCACAGATGCATATTTTTCCAAGAATTTACCAGGCGCAATTCGTTTTTTTCATCCGGCCCTGCTGCGGCAATTCATTAGGGTCGCTATTTTGTTTTTAAATTGTTTTTTTTTCCACAAAAATGTTAACTTTAAATCTAAATAAAGGTGCACATAAATTTGCAAATCGATATCTTTAGTTGTTTTTTTTTTTGTAGATTTAAAAAAAAAATGCATTTTGAGCATTTCAACAGTGTACTACCCCCTTAAGCATTTATTGTCCGTCATTTGCGCTCGGCCACATTGAATTTTTAAATTTTGATAGCGATGCTGAAATAAGATGAAAAACCCCCACACATCAATTTTTATGAAGATCCTATCAAATTTGATATTCTTGGTCCAACATATTGAATTCCAGAATTTTGATAACATATTTGAAATCAGCAACACTAAAACCCCTGTTACTTAATTTCAAGCATATCCGACAGTATTTCGAATTTTGGCCAGCTTTTTCACGACTTCGAGCACTGTAGGAAGGACGGGCAGATATGGCGATACTAAGTATAAGGGTCCCTGGCTGGTTATGAAATTCTAAAAACCGCTACGATAAAAGGAAACTCGGTTTCATTTTTTAAATTTTGGCTAACATCTTATTTTTTCGGTTTCGATTCGATTTTGACATTTAAGTTTGCTTATATTTCTTATTATGGGGTGGGGAAGAGAGGGGGATCTAAAAGTAAGAAAAAATATCTTACATAATAAGTGAACGGCCCTGTATTTAACATAAGTTGAGCCATTTATTATTTTGCTTATAAAGACAGTTATGACGACATCATATCATAAAAATGAGTAAAAGCTAATCATGACTGAGTTTCAATGTGAACCAGATAGCCAAAATCTTAGTTTATATATTTTATATCTAGTGTTTGTCTCTAAAATCATTGCTTATGCAATTGGCTAACACATGAGTTTAAAACTTAGATAAATCCTTACCTCTTATAAATGTGTTCAGTATTTTCATTAGAATTTATACGAATGAAAGTGACTTAAAATCATTCATATTCATAGAAACAGAGCTGAAAAATGTTAAACAAATTATTATTTTTGTATTTATCTTTACGCGCTTCTAAACTCCAATCTTCAAGAATACTGTTGAGTTGCTTGAGTTTCTCCGTGAAATGCTTTAATCCGTGGGTTGATAATTTTAATTGTTCATTTATAGTGAATTTATAGTTAAATTACGGCAGAAGCCATGCCTTGGTTGAAATAGTGGATAAATAAAACCCCACAAAAGACTCACGAGTAAGTACATCAGGGATCATCACCTTAGATGTCATTTTGTATAACCACATGATAAATGGCTTATGCAGCTTGTACAAATGTTTTGCTGTTTTATTATCTACAGAACCAATTGACATGATCTACAAATGTATATGTTCCTGTGCGGCCTTCATATATTGTACAATCTCTACATTTGTAAGGTTTTTATCAAGGCTACAAACCAGTTGTGTTCTTTCTTATATTAAAGATTCATTCGCAATAGCTAAGTTAGTTAAAAATGATAACTTTGGTTAATTATAAAAATAATTAAAATCAGAGAGTAGTACCGGTTATTTTAATTTGAGAACTATTTCGAGTCAAAGTCTTACCGTTTTCAAAATATTGATTTCTTTTTTTTGAAAATTTTTTTCACTCTTACAAGTTTAATTTTTCTGTAGGTATATAAATTTTTAATTTTTAATTTTAAATTTTTTTTTTTTTTTTGTATAATGCTGTTAGCGTAAAAAATTTTACTAAAAGGAATTAGGCAAGTACGTTAAAAAATTCTTGTTATCGCAAATTTTTGGTTCGAAAATTATCCTATTCCACTTTGTTCTCTTGTAGTGGACAAAAAATGTACTAGGCTAGTACTGCATTAAATTAATAAATTGTCTGTTTTATGGATATTTGAGCAAGGTACAATAAGGGAGACTTTTCTACTTAATAAAAGAGAAATTGCTATTTTTTTTCCAAAGGGGCTAATTCTGACCGATTCAATTGACGGATTTAATTTAAAACTAGATTTATTTCGCAGAGCTAACGTGCAAATGGTGTAAAATTACCTCGGGAGTATTATTTGTGCTTTATTGAGTTTTAATAGTGAATTTTAGGGCAATTTTTCAAGGGGTAAAGTGATTTGAAAGAAAATACAAGTTTCGGTTATTTTTTTAATTAATTATAATAAATGTTCAAATTATCGACCTTTTATCCTAATACGCTCAGCAGCGACGCAAGCTCAGCGCATTCTTTCACGGTTCAGCCGAAATTGAAGCCGTCGCCCGTATGGCGTGCTTGAGTCATTTTTTGAAGACACAGCAAAAGCCGATTTTCGGGAGGTGTCGTCCGGTCTATTCCAGTTGCGTTCCTTACATATTAACAAAATTTCCTTAGATTCTAGTAAGACTTATAGTTAAGTTTTATTTCTTTTTTATTTTACAGTTTTTTGATTTACAGAATTTTTGAAATGTAAGCGCTTATTTCGATATACACATATATGCATTCATAAATAGTAGTCATATCCGTTAGGAACGCAGATGCACTTGAATAAACGCTTCTCTTCCGGTTTTGACTCTACTTGCAACTGGACGTGAATTATGAAATTCCGGGTGGTCGAGACCAAGAAATTCAGCCAGAACTAGCCGGAAGTATAACAGATCTACAAAAAATACCGGATATTGTGAGAAGCCTATGCGAATTTTCAGGGAACCCCATTGAATTTTTTTCTAAGAAGAAAAACGTTGATAGGATCCTCCGTATTTAAGAGCCGTTAGTTGGGACGCCAAAATATTACGGGATTCTAAGTCTAATCTGTAACAAGATAACGGGAAGTGCTGATAACGCCTTAGAATCTTATAATACCCTTTTAGAATGGAAGGCAATCTCTCATTGCCTAACAAAACATTACGCCAACAAAAGAGACCTGGGTACCTCTGTATCTGTATCTCTGATCCAAGCAGTATACACCCACTTGTCCTTAATCCTAGACAAAATCGTATGGAAATCATCCCAGAATCGATGAGTCTTGTCACGCGAACATATCGGGACAAGGCTTTGGATGCATTCATCCGTGGACTTAAAGGCGACTTACCGAGACTTTTAGGCATCCGCGAGCCTACCAATCTTCCCCAGGCACTACATTTGTGCCTCAAACTTGAAAATCAGAATTTCCGCTCTGCATACGCGAATAATAACCAACAGTTCTCAAGGAAATAAGTAACACGGTGCCATTTCCAATCTCACCTCGAAAAAACCCATCCGCAGCCTCAATGGCAGACGCGTAGACCGTTTTACCTTAATTAAAATACATATTTTTCCCCTCAGCTGCAATCAACTCCTCGAGCAAACTTGACCCAACCAAACTTATACCCATCAACAGCAGCCTCTATATAAATCCAAATTTCAGCCACAATATCATCAAACGATTCCAGACCATAATCAACCGTACCAGGCTACGCAAAAAGCAACCAAGACCTCAACCTAAACCCGAGCCAATGGATACTTCCACTATAAAAACTGCTGCGATCAATTACCAGAATAGGCCACCAGCTGGTTCCAAGTAGAGAAGAGACCTTCGGTCCACCAGTAGAGACCCTCGGTCCTCCAATAGAGAACCACCGGTGCTCCAATACAAAAACCTATTCCTCAAAAATTCCAAAGAAATTTCCACTTAGCCACCGACAACGAACCAGGAGAACTAAACAGTTACTACAAGGCTATGGCATCACATGACCCAAATTACGAACAGAGTTTCGAGGACTACTTCCGGTCCTATAGAAAGTAATGAACTCCCTGGCCTGAATTTTTTAGGCTAACGGACTCTTCATTACCTTATTCGAGTGTGGGACGAAAAGTGGTAAAGGACAAGGATAGATAAGGGCCTTTTTTCGGCCATCGGTCATGTTATATGACATTATATTTTCGGAGTAGTATATGTCTTGACAAGTAATAAAAAACAGTTCTTTGATCTTTAGATATTTAAATAATTATAAAGTATATTTTTATTAATAAAAATTAACAATCATTGGTTATGGCTAAACTTCTGCATCACTTTCATCAGTTGAACCGTCACTATATTATCCTTTCGCAGCATCTTGTACTTAATTTTAGTAGGATAACCTTAACCCATTAATGCGCAAAAAGAGGATTTTGTGCACGCAAGTTCAATTGAACGATTCGAATAGCAAATTGGGGCGATTTTTTTCGAAATTCGTATATGAGGGGTTTTTGGCGATGCTCTTTCAGAATCTGGCATTTGTTTTGCATAAAAGCTTCAGAAACCCTATTACTTTTTGGAGTTTTTTCAAAAAAGTGCTGACTTTTTTTGGTCATTTTTCTTTTCAAAGTCGATTATCTTTTCGTTGCTACTACTGAATGATCATATAACCACCGGAAATCGTATATATCAATTTGGAAGAAAATCGCCTCAATTTGCTATTCGAATCGTACAATTGAACAACATCCTCTTTTTGCGCATTAATGGGTTAATACCACAACGTGGTGGCGACATGCGCACAACACCTAATTGAGATTTTTCAAATGTTTACATATAATGTAACGTGTATTTGAACGCGAGGTATTGATGTACGTTACGTTGAGATGAAGTCCTCGATGAAGCATGACTTCCGAGGATGTAGAGGGATTCTTAGCCCGTAACACACGATAGACACGATCTGCAAGCAGAACACGATAATATTAAATAATTGTTAGGGTAATTTTTTATGTTTACGAAGTTAGTGGGCGAAAATGTATAGCTTATCTAACGTTATCCTTTCTAAATTTTTTAATAGACACAGGATCGAGCAAAAATTATACTCAACCCGAACTAGTCGAAAGTCCCTTTGCCAATAATTGCAGTTTTTACGCAATGCCGGTGATGTAAAATTTAGTCATCATACTTTTATAAAACTTTTTGGCAATAATAATGACCGATTAAAGTTCTTTCTGAAATCGTTTCACGGAATCCTTCTTGAAATTGTGTAGTGGAATCCTTGGCAACAACAGCCTTGTGGTATTTAGTGTACCACCTATTTATATTAAATCAGATAAACTTGGGTCAGTTCATTTAGTTTCATTTTTTAACCGACTTGTTTTTTTTTTGTGTATGTTACGCAATATCTTCGCCAATTGTGAACTGATTTTAATGATTCCTTTTTACTGAATACGGTATATCTCGAGGGTAGGCCCATTTAAATTTGGAAAAAATAACCCATCTCTTGTGTGTATGTTAAGCGAATATCTTCGCCGAGTGTGAACCGATTTTAATGATTTTTTTTTACTAGGTTATATTTCGAAGGCCATTTAAATTTGAAGAACATATCCCACATCGAAAGGTGGAAAATTAGGGAATGAATCCCGTTTATTGAATTTCATTTACTTCCCCTTAACTAAAAATTGAGAAATAAAATTTTTTCACAAAACAACAATAAAGAAGCTGTTGAGTTTTCTGATGGTTCGAACGGCACAACGGGTTTGTTAGGGTGTTTACAACCGCAATCGGGACCACACCACTCTTTACTGCGTATTGGTATAATCATTTTTTTTATTAACTCTTTTCACTCCTAGCTGGGGGCGATCGGCCAGCACCTCCTGATTTTAGCCGCTTATTTTTCGGCACTCGTGTGTGTACCGGGTTGCTTTTATGGGCGCGTTCTCTCCCGCTTCGAGTTCGCATTTTCTATTATTTTTCGGCTTGCGTTCCGTGTTCCGAGCCTCACCGCTTTTGTTTCGAACCACGACTTCCCTTGTCGACTTGTTGTAAAACTCGACTCTCCGTTCAAGGTGTAAAAAGCGACTCTCCGTGGACTGCCAGCGAGAATCCAAAGCAAAAATTATCAGTAATAACAAGAAGGGACACTCTCAACACGCTCTCAAAACTCCAACCAATATGCAATCTCTAAAAAACACACCCAGCAAAATTGTCCATTGGATGCAGTTCAGGGCCAAAGAGTATCTATTAACAAGAGGGGACACTCGTGACGTTTTTCCTTATCTTTTTTCGACCTTGGTACCGTTACAGGAATGAAATGGGAATTTATGCTAGAAATAGTTAGTAATAAAGAAAGCATAAGTGAGAGAAAGGCAAAAATTTGGGGCGAAAAGTGGAACACTCTGCAGGGTGCACCTCACAAAAGTCTTTTATCACAAAACTTTTCTATGAGCACATTACACGCTGCCTTTTCCACAGCCACACACCAAACACATTTTATTATGCTTACCCTTCATTTATCTAAAGCAAATCGTCCGTATTCATACTCGGTGTGAGCTACCTGCCTCTTCTCCCTTCTCCGATTCGGCATTTCCCTATAACTTAACATTGCGATGGGAGGTAAACTTGAGAGACCGATACCAATGCATCAAACCAGGACGCCTTTAAAAAAGCGTTCATAAAAAAAGCTTCAGTTTATAGCTTACGCTGTAAAGGTTGTCTATGAGAACTTTTTGGTGACTATTTCTCTCTCTACATTTCTTATAGGTATTTACAGAGGTAGTAGCATTGAGCTGCTTTATCTAATGGAACATTTTGCTGGGTGTATTTGTGAGAGCTTGCATATGGGTTGGAATTTTGAGAGGGTAGTAAAGTGTCCCTTTTTGTTGAAATAGATATTCTTTGTCAGGGCTACTACCTCTGTAAATACCTATAAGAAATACAGAGAGAGAAATAGTCACCAAAAAATTCTCACAGCAGTTGTTACAGCGTAAGCGATAAACTGAAGCTTTTTTTCAGAACGCTTTTTTAAAGGCGTCCTGGTTTGATGCATTGGTATCGGTCTCTCAATTTGACCTTCCCTCGCAATGTTAGGTTATAGGGAAATGCTGAATTGGAGAAGGGAGAAGAGGCAGGTAGCACACACCGAGTATGAATACGGACGAGATTGTTTACATTTTATCATTGTGCATTTTTAAAGGCGCCCGACGTATATACCCTTTGTCTGCAGCTGTTTTATAATACGCATTGATGTAAAGAGGTTATCCAAAAATAATTTATGGTTTTTCATTTCTAAACCTGCAGTTTCAATATGCTGTCACAAATTGCACCAAATTCCGCACTTATATTTTTAGATTTCTGATACATTTCAAATTTAGAAACATATTGTTAACATAATATTTGAAACCCCACTTCTTGGGTTTGGATTTATTATACTGCTTTCCCCTTAGTCTTCCCTTGAATGGTATAGTAATTTCATCAATTGCTTGACATTCGGTTAGCGTGGAGGCATTCTCGAAAGTTTGTGACAACATATCTAATAATGAACGTAATTTTATAAAAATATCATCACATTCACTTGGTATTGTATGATTGTTTTTGTAGTGCAGAAATCTTTTTATTTCCTCGTATCGTTTTAAAGACATTGTGTCAGCAATTATACTTAGTTGAAGACCAACATCAGAAGACCAGTATAATCTATAATTCGGATATTTAATGTACGTCATTATGATATTTATTCCATAGAATTGTTTCATTTCAGAAACATTTACATGAAACGAATGTTTCCCGCAATCGACAGCGTAGCGAATTGTTTCCCGCACTATATGTTCAAAGATTTCGTCGGTAAATATATATTTAAAATATTCGTATAGAGTTTCACCGGTAATTTTAATTTCAAAGAGGCCCACAAAAGGTGGTGGCGTTCCAGAAAATTCGTTATCCTTCTCAATGTACCAAATCGGGGACCGTTGGTATTGTCTAATATCTAATAGGTCTTCCTCGTCACTAGTGTCACTTTCTACGTCTACGTTTTCTGGAGTTGCGGAAATAAATACTTCCATCATCAGAGTCGGAATAGTCTTCCTCATTCATAAAACATCTATTTAAGTCCGGGGGCTCAATCGTCATATCTTCTTCTAATTCTTCAACATCTGAGCTAACATCTTTCTGCAATAATTTGCTCCTTATTGTATCCTCTTTTTATCTTCATTGTATCTGGGTATTAAATTGAATCTATTAGAACAAGAATTTATTGTTTATAATAGACTTTCACAAACATATACAGTATACACGATTCTGAAAGAAATGTTACACGAAACGATTTTGGCAAGAAATAATACTTGAACCGATAACTGTACACATATGTGTACATTTTTAATTGGCAATAAAATACAACTAATAATACAAATTAAGATTTTTAAACTAATAAAATCATCGAAAGGGATTATATTTTACTTACCTGATATTTTATTTGGCAAATAATAAAGATAGTTTTTGGATAAATGCAAACACTTTACGCACAAGAAGTTATCGTTGTAATGTTTTGACAACACCATAAATAAAATAGAATATTCCGTTATCAGTGCGTTTATATATTACACGAATTTGTTTTTTTTTTAGTTGAGAGATTCACTAGTGAAATATTCTCCCACAAAATTTTACCTAATTTCTCTTGAAATAATTTAAATAAAAAAAAGCTAAACGTACACACATGTGCCAATGTCCTTGAAGAGGTTAAGCTAATTTAATTAAGGGTAGGTAAGTTCACGTAAATATTGGGTTGGCACGAAAGTAATGAGACACTCTAGAAAACTCTACTCATGTTGTTTTTCTAATCAATTGTATTCGACCATATTCTAGTATGTTATAGAACATTCTAGGTGCTTCAGTCCTAGGGGTATATAAAAGCGCACGGACGATTAATTCAGTCAGTTTGAAGAAAAATGGATGAGCGACAAGTTCTAATTCTATACCTTTACGAGTATTTGCTAGGCAATAGTGCGCGAACTGCGGCAGACAACATCAACACTGCATTTGGCTCAGATACTACAAGTCACGCAACAGTGTCTCGTTGGTTCAAACGCTTCAGTACAGGAGACTGAAGCCTCGAAAGTCAGCCTCGCTCGGGACGACCACCAGCTTTCGACAATGATGATTTGCGCCGTGAACTGCAACAGAATCCGGATGCAAGCACTCGTGAAATAGCGACAAAACTCCACTGCAGCCATCACTCTATAGAACATCACCTGCACGAGCTCGGATATAGGAGAGTTTTATCCCGATGGACACCTCATGGCCTCACAGACGCCACTCGTGCTGCTCGGGTCGCCGTCTGCCAATCGCTACTACTTCGACCGCGCCGGAAGGAGTTTTTGGAGGATTTGGTCACAGGGGACGAGTCGTGGGTTCTCTACGAAAACAATACGCGCCGTGCCTTCTGGCTGCCACGAAAGGAAGACCCACCAACTCAACCAAAGCAATATCAAAACCGCGGCGAAAAAGTTCTATTGTGCTGCTTTTGGGATTCTCAGGGCATGCTGTTTTATGAATTATTACATAATGAAACAGTTAATGCTAACACATATGCGGCGCAGCTCGATAAACTCGCCACAGCTATCAAAGAAAAAAGACGAAGAAGAGCCAATGTCATTTTACTTCATGACAACGTTCGCCCGCACACTGCATCCACCACCCGCCAACAACTGCAGGGCTAAGGCTGGGAGACGGTACCTCATCCACCATATTCCCCAGACATTGCCCCTTCAGACTATCATTTATTCAGAGCCATGAAAAATGATTTGCGTGATAAACGCTTTAACACTTTTAATGAAGTTGGAACCTACGTAGCCACCTTCTTCAACTCACGGCCCGCTGAGTTCTGGGCAACAGGCATCCAGTCCTTGCCTATACGTTGGCATGAAGTCATAGATGCTCACGGCGAGTATTTGATTGACTATAGTAAAATAAAAATGTTAGAATTTAAAATGTAAAAACAAATTGTCTCATTTCTTTCGTGCCAACCCGATAGTTAAAAATAGTCGATAACGAAAGAGATATATATATATATATTTTTCTGTGAGTAACTTGTTTTTGATGTTTTTAATTGTAATTTCGGAATCTCTTTCTACCAATACTGCAATATATTCCACTTTCAAAGTAAATGCATTCAGTTTTTATTCGCCTGAGGTTTCATTTTATTTCAAAATAATTTCATTCAGTTTGAAAATAGTTTCATTCAATTTGAAAAGAGTTTAATTTAATCTGAAAATGGTTTTATTTAATCTGAAAATGGTATACTATAAATGGCCAATAAAACTAATCCAAACATATCACTAAATCCAAAAACACTTTTCTGTGCTCAAAACAAGGGTTCTGAGGTTCAACCATTTACAATCGAAAGAGCGGGTCTAATGGAATCATAGAGGCTGCGACAAAATATTTCGCATGTTTTGTGGAAAAGGACATTTATTTGGAGCAGTAAGTTAAGAAGGAAACATTTATTGCGACTTTTAACTTCTTCTGAGCCATTTTACATCTGAACAAGAGGTACAGAATTTCCTGAAATTTCACATCTACATCGTGAAATGTTTTTGAACGTATATTTTATCAGCAAAGTGGTAAGTGGTTAGTTTAGGAATTGGAGAGTAGGCATTAGGAATATTGTCTTGTGAAAAGTTCCTGGGTCAAAGGACTACAGAACAAAATGCAACAATTAAACTATTTATGTACTTTATTTTTCTTTACGTACAATAAAGTTCTTTTCTCTTTAAGGTCTATATGACACAGTTAAAACGGTTTAATTTGGTTCTCTCTATTATTGTTTAGTATATAATTTTCATTTGTCAATAATCAATTTTTTTTTTATGTAATAATAAATGTTACATTCCACTAACTATGACTTAAAACGCTAGCAATAGTATACAGTAATACTACAACTTGTAAAGAAATTTAGTTGCATTTTTACACATTATAATGCCATTTACTAAGGTATTAAGCTGTGTGAATTACATGCTCTGTTGTCTTGTTGCTTTGTGTCTTGTATATATAAATATTCTCATTTATAGTATCTCGCTTATCTTTAGATTGCTATTTAAACTTTAATTACTAGATAATTCTTAGTATCCCACTGTATGATTGATGCTATAATTTTATGCTCTGGTGTAAGTTGCAATTTTTTCTATCGTGTTCACTGATATAAGGTTTTAAGCTTTTGCTTACAATTTTACAAAGTATTGAAGTGGTTTCAGCTTAATTTACCAGCTAAACGAGTTGATTTGGCGAAAACAAATTAATCTACAGTTTAAATAAGGGCTACGCAAAGTAGTTGTCACCTCTTTATATTTGTGTTTTTGTACTTGAAATGTTATTTGTAACAGTGTGTCTTATGAATAAGGGAGTTGGCGATGTTTTTTGGGATAAGGACTTGGTAAATCCGTGTACGATCTAAAGAAGTATAATGTTGGATTTTCCTCATATTATAATATAAAGAAATAGATTAGTCAAAAATAAGGTACATTGTCAATTTGGTATTGTCCCTTCCACGTAAAAGGGATATATTTGAGGATGCAAGCATTTTTTTGGCTATTTAAACTTTTGCTTATCAACGAATATGCTACGTTTCTTAAGATACCCTTTATTTGCGTTAACTTAATTAAAATAAATAGTAGTAAATCACATTACCAGGAAGACTTCATTAGTTGGATGGAACACATAATATTGAAATAATACTTTTGCTTATATAATCGCGTAATCCGTTTTTAGCATTAAAAATAAAATAAATACCATATATATGGTATTTTTACTGAAACTTATGCAATTGCATTGTCACATAGAGTAACATTAAAATACAGATTTACATTTGTATACTACATTAGGAGAGATGAAGATAATGACATTTTTGGCTAACTATTAGAATTTTTTTTCTAAATACAGATATATTGAGCACATTTTTATCATAATTAAAGCAACTGAGATAAAGAATGCTTTTTAAAGAAAACGAAATATTTATAAAAAACTGGTTTCTTTTGCACGAAAGGTGTCGTTTCCTATCAATCAAGAAAAACTGACCTTAAAGAGCGACCATACTTTGTTGAAAGTTTATATACAATTTCAAAAGATATCCAACTTTCTGTGATAGAAGTATATACCATACATATATATTTTTTATCCACAAAAATAAGGAGAAATTTTTATTAAGTAAAATATTTCCGAAAAAAAATAAGAAATTCTTGCTCTTGGTTTACCTTTACTGAAACAGAAAAACAAATTATCAATGAAAGATATTACTCATGTATTTTAACACCACATTTACTGCTGGGTTATTTTGATCCCTTTGATCTTATTTTAAATTTTATTTTCTTTAAAAAAAAAAAATCATAGGATATTTTTATAAAATATCTTGATTAATCTTTATTTACTTATATATATTTTATAAACATTAATCAAGATTTTTTCAACAAATTCTTCGTTCACTTTTTTGGAGAAAATAAATTAAAAGGGTTGACCCCTTGGTAGACCTAATGTTAAAGATGCTACTGTTAAAAGTTTAAAAAATACTAATATTTTCTTCAAAAGTTTTGAAGTACCGAAACAGTAATTTAAAAAAAATTGTGTAAATAACTATACTATATACAGAGTGATTCGTAACGATATGTTCCAACATATGCCAATCGATTCTACGGAATCCTTCGATCAACGTTTGGTTTCGAAAGTCCCTTTCTAAAATGCGTCGTTTCGGACCAAATTTTTGATTTTTTTTTTTTTTTGATTTAACACTTTCATTTTTTTAACACACACCTTACGAAATTCTTTAAGATATCAATTGATAGAGAACTCTTTTTCCGTCCCAATAAGTCTCCATTCACACTTCTATCCCGCTCCCATTATGAGTTTTAAATTGTCAAAGTTTAAAAACTGATTACATTTCAATAATTTTTTCAAATTTTATAAGTTTTATTTATTAAAAATGTCAATGTTATCAGTTTTTAAACTTTGACTATTTGAAACTCGTGATGGGATGGAGAACTGGTTGAAGGCTCACTGGGATGGAGAAAGAGTTCCCTATCACTTGATATCTTAAAGAGTTTGTGCGTTTTAAGAAAATTACAGGGTATTGAATGAAAAAAGTAATCGTACATATACAACTGCTCAAAGATGTATTTTAGTGGAGGATTCTCGGAACAAACGTTGATCGGGAGGTTCCATAGAATCGACTGCCATATGTTGGAACACATCGTTACGAATAATCGTGTATACAACATAATAGAGGTGACATTTTTCCTTCAATTACTTACTAACTTTATTTCGCGATGGCTACAAGGACCTCTTTATTAGAGTTCCTCTATAGAAGAACCACATCATATAAAGAAAAGGTTAAATTAAATAGAATTATTACAACCTTTGTAAACTAAAGTAATACCAAGTCAATTTTTATACGCTTAAATGTTATTTTCTTTTGAATCATTATAAAATATGTAAAAAAATCGGTAGTCCTAGATATAACTATGTATGTTCACCCGATAGGCATGGTATAATGATACAATAAAGTAGAATACATTTTCAATACCCCTAATGTCCAATGTATAAGATTAAAGTCGCTAATGTAAAGAAAATTAATTATCAGTAGCGTAGACTGGTGACGGAAGTAAAAGGGGGCCCACAGTGGGCCAAAACGATTCTTGGGTGACCAAAAATCGATTTTCGTCATGTCATAGATTTTAAAAATTTTAATAGCATTCGATAGTAAACTAAATGTATTACCTTATGGCAACAATTTTTTTTTAAATATTTACCTCCACCTCTTTGTGTTTGGAATGGCTAAAGTCAAAGAAAAAGAACAGCTCATTTTTTTAAAAAAATGTTCGAGTTTTCTATAATTTAAAAGTTGTGAACATGTTTGTATGGGGAGGTTGAATTGTTATTAATGAAATCACTCACTATATAGGAGCAGGCCAATAAGTAATGATAAAAGTCAAAAAGTTTTTTTAATAATAGCATTTTAATTAAAAAGGGCGATTTTTCGTTGAAATTTGTATTTACTTTAAACTTTTCAAAAAATTTTCAGAGATGTCCACTTTCTAATTGGGATCAATCGTTTAAAAATAGATTTGGCTGCGGCCTTCAGAGAAAATAGTATTTTAAGCAAAGCTTTGTTGTTGTGTATGTATATCAACACAATGTTCCATCTTATGCAGGAATTTTAGGACTGTATAATGTTTGTTTTGGAAACAAATTATAGTTTTTGTAATAAACATTTAGGATTAATGGCATAATTTATATTTAAAGAAGTTACAGCCCTGGCCAAGAAAAAAAAAACCGAGGAAATAAATTATCAATTTTTCAACGATAACTTCTTTTCTTCGCAAAGTGATGAATTTTTATCTAAAATTATTACATAACGCATTTCACTATTATGTTCTTAAGGTAAATCAAGGTCTTGTATTAAATGGCTAAATATTCCCTTCCTATATTTAGGATAATTAAACGGGTTATAAAATATTATGAAGCAAAAAATTTCTGCATTCTTTGGAAAATACATAAAAAGACAATAAATCAATTGAGGAAGTAATAAAACTAATTATTACTTATTACAAGGAAACGCAACACTGCTTTGATTAATTGACAAATTCCAATTTGATAATATGATAAGAGTATTTAGAGCCAGGAGAACTTTCAAGTTTACTATACTTATTTGATTTGTGTTGGTTGTTAATTACATATATTTGGTATAAAAGTGCTACGAAGAAATCAATATGTAGATTTTGTATTGTGAAATTTACAAAATAATAATTAATAACAATGTTATGGAATACCAAGAGTTTGTGCGTCTTCTTTCAAATACTTCAAAATTTTGGATGAAGGAAGATTTCGGCGATTCTTTCTAACTTTCAAGAACAAGTTGCAATTTAGTACTAGAAACGCACGAACGTTTGAACGTTTTGGTTAAATACAGTAATGGAAATCAGCGCTAAAGAAATAACATCTTCTGTGTCATCTGAACCATAAATTTCAACATTTGCGACGCCTACGTCTTTACCTTCTACATTAACATCGGAATTTTCTTCATCAACATTTGAATCTTCTGCATCAAAATTGGAACTTTCTACATTATCCGGCAGGAATCCTGGATCAATACTTGGAAATCATCAAAAAGCGTAAACTCAATGAGCATAATGAAGATTTATCAACGAAATTAAAAAGGCAATCAACCAACGATGTACGTCCGAGAAATTAGTTAAAAAAAGCCTTTATTGTAAGACCTGTTGACGAAAGGGTAATATTGTCAAGATTTCTTAATCATTTATTTATTAATAATAATAATAATTGTCAAGAAAGAAAATTTTCATCATTGGAAATTAAAAATTTGATGAAACCATAACATTTTCGAGGCTTTTTATTTGGAACAAGTAAAAAGCTTTTGCATTACATGATTATTCTTTTCAGCAGTGTTGCAATATAATACATTACGATTATCAGTTATGCAAACAAAACCAATTTAAATCTCAACATAATTAATGGTTCCACAAACCTACTATTCATTATTACATAGCATTACTCTGTATAATAGTAAGTCATGATGATGAAGTAATCCTGAGCAGTACTGAGTATTCTAAGGAATAGGTGACAAAGTAATAATATAATATAATTAATTTTTATGATACTGGTAATTTCGCTTGCATTACTTGAAATGGCAATATAGTACATATTAATAACTCATTATTTTGCACGCCCACAAACATTTCTTCAGCGCAAAAATTAAGAACATCTAAGAGAGACCAGACTTGATATAATGGACATGTTTCTGCAGAAATCAAATTCATTTGAAAGATTTGAAAATACTACAGGCTCATAAGATGACAAAAAGTCCGCAGAATTAGATACATACAAGAAATTCACCTTACAGATGCATTGAGCAGTATGCAAAATTGTGGTTGGACCTTTCCTGCGGGTTGTAATTAGACAATGTAAAGATGAGGGGAACAGAGCAAAAGGAAAATGGATACACGTGTAGAAGAAAAAGAATGGTTGGAAGTATAGAAACCAATGGCGTTTACTCCAAGCTGTGCAGGTGTTCTCCGCACATCCAACCCAAATCCGATATTTTTCAATTGATTTCTATTTAGTGATTTCTTATTTCCAAAATGTATTAACAATTTGACAATGTTCGCCCTGACACGCCACACCATATCATATCACCCCACTCATTATTGATGTACCTTTCCGATAATTTTCTTTTCCTTTAAGCGCATGATGTATGCAAATCTTAATATATATATACATACTGCTGTGCTAACTTGGCGTAGCACTCACCAATCAATTGCAACCCCAACAATTCTATTCGACCGAGTTCGAGTGTTCTCTTCTTTCCAGAGCACCAAAGCAATGCAAATACTCATAATAACTAAATGAAGGTGTATACAAAAATCCAGGTAGATTTGAATTTTTCAGAATGTAGGGCTTTTTATCTTATTTTACTGGACTATGATATTTTCGCTCCTAATGCATACGTACTATACGAGTATGTATATCATTTTCAACAAGATATTTTTTAAAAGTTTATTTTTAAAAATAATTGAATTCAGTAATCTGCAATTGCAACAGTTTTGATAATAACGAACTAAAGTCTTTGTAATTCAGTTTATATGAATTTATACGGAAAACAAAAAACAAAACTAAAAGATAGTCCCATCCAACCTTTTACAACTTTGACTGTGTTTTTTAGAACGTCGAGCAAAAATAAGTTGTCGAGCTGAACGAATTTATGTGCAATTGTTAGGAAGACATTATAGTGAATTACGTTTGAGAAATGTGCAGCAGATAAAACGATGCACAGCAGCATATAGGTGAACATATGTACGTTTATTATTTTTTTTTTTTTTTTTCACAAAAGACAAAGCGCATTCAAAACGACCCGCCCGGCCCGCCGGAAGGTTTTCTTGTCGCTGACAGCGACAAATTCGAAATCTTCGAAGCCGTTTTATTGTAAACTATTCATAACAGTACAGTTTCCGAAAAATATTTCATCGTCAACAAATTCAGCCAATCGATAATTATTGTCCTCTATAGTATATGTAGTTGAATGAAATCAAATGGAATTATAATATAGTTCTTTTGATTTTCATAGCATGTTATTGTTTAATTGACCATCGAAAGAACACCCAATGATTCGTAATTATGTTGTTTTTGTTTTTTTTTTTACACTTGGCTTAAGACTATACTTATAATTTACACACATCGATTTGGTTGGTTTCTTATTAAAGCATTGTTTATTTACAGAGCGTTATCAGTCACCATGTTCCTGGCGGTCCACTAGGATTACTATTTGAAAATATTTTAAAGCTACGTTTCATAATGCCGATATCTTGTGGTTTAGGATTTCGGAGTCTGCTGTTAACAATCCTTATGTACAGATAGATCTCTGATGGAACTATTGTTTCGAATACATTAAAAACACTGTGATCCGGTTTGTGCACTTGGCTCGTCAATATGCTTTTCTTCCTTTTCAGAGTTTCGATATGTTATTACATTTGTGTGACCTTATAGCTATTGTTTCGGTTAATAGTCGAGAAGCATCCATATTAAAATATTAGTTCCTTGCACACTGGAGTGCGATTTTAAACAAATAAACAGTCGAAAAATGCGTTTCTAGAGAATGAGGAGAAGCAAGGGTTTAATTAGAAAAGAGGAAATTAAATTTTAATTAATTATTTCTTTTAATATAAATGGTTCTCAGCGAGGGTATGTAGAAATTGGGATATCCACTTGTATTTTTAACACAAGTGGTTATCTATTTTCTAGTCATCTGTAGTAGCTTTCCAGGCTTCACTAAAGCATTGAAAATACTCGTATTTACAAGATTTGTTAAAATAATTTCCAAAAATTATAGTTTGAAAGCAGGACTAGTGCTACGGTTTGCGAACTAAATTCTTGCAACTTATACCTACCTTTTTAGTGTTACATACGTACAATTTATTTTATTCTTTGTGTTTTGTGTGTTCAATGTGCAATTCCACTTTTGAATTTCTTGTTTTTGGCTTGAGCAAATTCATAACTCAAGATTTACATACATCTCTGCATAATTAGCTCATTTTAATACATTTGAAACCACAGATATATTTTAACGAGTTTTCATTTATTTTATATTGTGTTAACATAGTCTTTCTTATCGTTGCTAAGTCTATATAAAAATATACTCGTTTTATTTACATATTTCTAAAAACACTTTTCATTAGAGGATTTTTGCTTGGGTGTAGTTTTTGCGCAGGGACAGAAATTAATCAAGCAGGAAAATTGTAATCCTGATTGATTGCAAAAAATAATTTAAGGTTAAGAGCAATCAAATTAAGGTTGCGTTAAGACTGGGATTGCACAGGTATGACGTTAAGTGTAAGACTTTTACTATAAGCTACTAAAGTCTGCACTTCGTTCAAAGTTTGATTGTGAAAGAATAGTTTTTTTTTGCAAGGCCGACCAAAAACAACTCTGCCATTTGACAGGTTTGATGGCTTCTGTGCATTGTTTGTAGTTGTTATAATAATTATAATGTTTCACGAATAATCGAACCTTCCCAGCAAATAGTTCAATAGAACAGACATTGAAAGTGCTTAAGATTCGTCCAGGTCTGTGCGTCACTGCCGCTGTGAATGTATCAATATTCAAATTTCAATTCAATTCCGCGGCTAAGTAAATTGAGCTTGTTTTACGGGTCATTATGGCGTATTTTACATCTGGACTTGCACCTGCATCCGTACAAAGTTTAACTCACGCAAAAATAGAAGCCTGCGATCATGCAGATGATATGCCAACTGGGTCCTTGGAAAACAGGGATTGGATACGTGAATAGGCAAAATTGCCGTATGTGAAGCCCTGAAAAGTAAAAGTGATTCAGTAAACGCCAAGTATCCGCAAACAGCAATTGCCTGCTGCGCATTGTGGTCCGTTGGTGGCATTGGTCCGTATTTTTTTGAAAACGACGGAGGAGAGACCGTTACCGTCAATGCTGAGCGCTATGGCCGTATAATTACCGATATGGATTGGGCTGCTCTTGAATATTTTTATATACAGCACATGTGGTTCTAACAAGACGGCATCACGAGCAACACAACTCGACCGGTTTTAGCTTTATTCCGCGAAAAGTTCTCCGGGCACATAGTTTTGAGATTTGGTAATTTAAACTGTCTTACGGACTTTTTTCTATGGGTCTACGCGAAAGATCATGTTTATGAAGAAAATCTACAAGCCCTAGAGCATTAAAGAACCAACATTCGTCAAGTAATGGAAGTAATCGAAAATTATGTAAAAGGAATCGAGCGCTGCAAGAATTTTTGTGGCGGCCATTTGAACGACATTGTTTTTTATACATAATCGCAGAGTTCAAATTTTATCTAAAGAAATAAACATTTTATCGAAATTGGACTTTTAAGTGTGTTTTATTTAATTTTACTTTCTCAAGGAGAAATTGGATAACCGTTTAGAAAAATTATTGGAAGCGTATGTCAGCCTGAGGTATCTATAAATAGGTACATAAAATTTTTACTTTTTCATAGAAATAACGAAGGAAAATATTAAGTTCCTTTCAGAACATAATTTAAAGGAGAACGGAAACTTTCCATAGTGAGTTGTGCTAAGTATATACGATAGAAACCAGTGCAGCAGAAAAATAGTATAATTACTTAAAACAGAATGATGATTGATATAATTACTTATTATAACATTTTATTAGTTGCTGTAATTAAACTCAGTTAATGTAAAACCATAAAAATAAAAACCATCATTTCTTCAAGTTTTTCTTTAAATTTCTGAAATTTGAAGATAGAGCTAAGCATTTAAGTGTGGACCTTTATTTTTATTTTTTAAACTTTCGATAGCACTCAACAAATTTGTCCAAGAGGTGAAAGAGAATTTAGTTTTTCGAAATTATCTCAGAAACTATAAAGATTTTATTTTTGTTTTATCAAAATTTATATGCTATTTTTCGTCCCCTCAAACATTTTAATTGGAGGACTGCGCCCTTTCCAAAATGAAACTGCATATTGGAGAAAAGGGTTTTACATATATACATCCTCCTTTAGAACAGGTATATCAAATATTTCTCTGTTTAGTTTAATTATCTTGTAAGTTGGAGAATTTATTTCAGTTGTCATATATTTATTCTTTTTGCATTAAATAATAAGCGTTTCTTCTTTATTTTTTTCGACGTTATTTTTATGGGTTTTTTTTGAATTTTTATGGAAACTGTCTCAGAAGCACTAAAAAATTAACTTGTTTAAGGGGGGGGTATGGTATTTTTAGTGTTTTTTTAGCAACAATTTAAGAATTTTTTTCTGAAATATAGTAAAGAACAGTTTATTTTATAAATGGACATCTTAAAGTACAATATAAAAACAATATTTTCTGAAATTTTGAAGTAAAAATATTGAAAAACAAGCCATCGACAGTGATTTGAAAAAACCGCCGCTAAAAAACCGGTGATCATCATATCTAATGACTGGATCATCTGTAACCAAAAAACCAAAAAGAATCTGTTAGTTAATTAGTTTCTTCAGGTACTGACGAAGAGTTTTTTTATTTTAGATTTTTTTTTTTTTTTTATAAGAATTTTTTTAGTAAAAGATCGAATTTTTGAAAGAAAAATTTTGTTTTTTTGACTTTAAACTTATGCCAAAAATTCAAAAATCAAAATAAACGAAAAAACTCAACGTCACTACCTGAAGAAACTAATTAACTAACAGATTCTTTTTGGTTTTTTGGTTACAGATGATCCAGTCATTAGATATGATGATCACCGGTTTTTTAGCGGCGGTTTTTTCAAATCACTGTCGATGGCTTGTTTTTCAATATTTTTACTTCAAAATTTCAGAAAATATTGTTTTTATATTGTATTTTAAGATGTCCATTTATAAAATAAACTGTTCTTTACTATATTTCAGAAAAAAATTCTTAAATTGTTGCTAAAAAAACACTAAAAATACCATACCCCCCCCTTAATGAAAGTATTTTATATTTTTAAGAGATTTTCTTAGAAATGAGTAACGGAAAATTTACAGTCATATACACACATATTATCTATTATTTATTTAAATATAGTTCTTATAGAGATACACCAACCAAACAAACATAGTGCTATTAGTATTCACTTTTACCCCAAATAGTTTCATTTAAAAAAAAATTGTGCAACACTTTAAAAAAGAATAATAATTCTATTTCCAGTATTATTACGGGACTTTCTGAGACCATCATAAATGTTTATAATTATAATGATGTGCTACGTAGAACTACTAATGATGACAAACATTAAGGCTGAAATAGATAAAAAGTTCCACAGCACTCATCACCACTCGCAAAAAGTGACCGAACAGATAAGCCTTTCACAAATATCAAAGGTCTGATCAGTTGTTGTTTTGTTTTGGTTGATTGCACAACTTTTTAAATCATGAATGACAAAGAAGTTGCTTCCTCAATTTTTTTTTTCATATTTTCCCAGAATTTACAATTGCACCACAAAAACACAATGCCAAGAATGTCAAACTGCCGCTTTTGACATTTGCGGGTGTTTTTGGCGAGCTTTTCGAAGGATGAGTGTTAACCACTATCATTTTAGTGTAAAATTTATGTATTTGGCATTTGCGAGTGGTGGTTGTGTGTGGAGTCTGTTTAGGCCCTTAATGTTATCAGTGAAAAATATTGTGGCGAAGGAAACCTTTTTCGGAGGGGGGATTTGTGGGTTCAAAATTTCATATTTACTAGGTAGTTTTCAAATAATTTGATAAAAATCTATTCAATTATTAGGTACGTATAGAAATGTAACTGTTACCAAAGAAGATATAAACATAAAGAACTTTCACCCAGTACAAATTCGTGCTTGACGAAATTGTGCGGTCGGTGCAAAGGGGTTCTTAAGGGGAAAATAATATGATAAGCTGAGCACTCTGATTCTGCGAACTGCGATATTGCAATTGTTAAGAAATGCATGGGAATGTTACAGACTGAATAAAAATACCAGAAGCTAACCGAAGGGCGAAGTCCCAGTGTGTGAGCCACTGACATATAACAACTGGACTGCTGATCCCGTACAAAAACTTCTTCGAAAGAAAGACCAAATTTTGACCGAATTCTAGCTATCTTGTTCTTGCTTAAGTCCCGCAGGCAGACAATTTTAAGAAAAATTATTCCAATAGCCAAATGAGGTGGTGCTATGTATTTGCACTTGTTTTGGTTTTTTCTAGTATCTTCGCGTGTGATACCCCTTTTTGATACCCCCAATCGATAAATAAAAGTAAAGACATGCTTTTTGCACTATCACTTGCACCCACGACAGCCGTTACAAATTACCGGCCAACTCTCACCACTCATTACCCTTACCAGATGACCCAAATTATTTTCCGTTGCAATCAGTTGTTAGAATAGTTTTACGATGTCCAACAGATGGCTACGGCATTTTGTGATACATTTTTTAGCTTTGGTTGGTATATAAGAGATATATGAAGGTTAGACGAAGGCAGGAACAGTGACTTTTACATCTATCTCTGTAATTCATAAGTCCCCAGCTGAGGCACATTTTTGTGAAAAAAACTTAAAATTGAGCGTGATATGAAAGAAATCGGGGTTCTATGGGATCGGCTCACGATATGCGGAATACGGAGTTCTTTCTCTGGGGTTCTTATACAGCGATCCCAGTCGAAAATTTTCGTACAACATTTTTTGTTTGGCATGCAAGTTCTTTATGTTATACCTTTGCTATTGCAAAAGAAAATTTAATCCCCGAGGCTTCTTTGCTGCAAACAAGTCTATAACTTCCTTTGTATTGATGTCCATTTACCGATGGATGGACATTAATACCAACCCAGTCAATGTTTCCTTCCGGTCGATGATAATGATGAGAATAATGACAACAATAATAGCAATAAACATTAGAAAGTATTTCGAGATGCTTAAGAGAGATATAGTTTAATTAAAATATCGTATGCTAGAAGGTGTAAGAGAGGGAAATCTGACTTGAAGTGCCATTTTTAGAAAGATTATCAATGCGAATAAATAATATTCTTAATAATTTTTATTTTTCGATTTTTATAAAGATGAGAAATTTTTCCATATCAGATTTATTGTTTTTGCATGCGACAAAATTGGTTAACAAGGAGATAAGTTTAAAAAATGACTAGAATGGCTGGCTTTTATTTTGTTAAACTTTATCATTTTTACAATTAATTATAGTTATACTATCAACTAATAGTTGATAGACGAATGAAATAAAAATTAATAAAGGGAATAGACTGAATAAGAAAATGAGGTTAATATTGTTATCGATCCATTAATGTTCACGACGAATTCTGCAAGTGAGGTTTTTTCAAATCTTATTTATAATAGCTATATACACTGGCGAGCAACTGGTACACCCTAATATTTCCAGTTTCCCAGAAGCTGGGGAGATATAGCGAAATAAATCGATAATTTTTTTATTACTTATGGGGATCCCAATCATAAAATGCAGTTTCGAGAACAATCACACATACAAGCGTTTACCTGGATGCATTTATCTAAAATTGTGCATATAAAAGCGGAGCAACTAATTAGGTACGTTATTATATTTTGGACTGTGAACAGTGAATGTGTTATTATTTTTTTGCGAAAATTTATTTTTGAAAAAGCTACGTACTCTCCTAAATAATAGGAAGAAGACAGCGATTGTCAATGGAAGAAATTGGAAAAGTAATAGCCTTAAAGGAGGAAGGATATTCCGGAAGGCAAATAGCAGGAAAAATCGGTCGTAGCGCCAGCGCAGTGTGTCGTTTTCTACGGGATCCGGAAAACTATGGCAAAAACTACAAAGGAGGGATCAAAACTGTGGTCGAGAGAGAACGGCGCCGAATTTTGAGGTTAGCGTCAAACTCTATGCTAAGTGCAGGGGAAATTGGAGAACAAGCTGGAACTTCGGCAAGTGTCTGGTCAGTACGAAGGGTAATAAAAGAAAGCCCAACAATAAAGCGAATCCGTTTAAAGAAAAAAAAACCAGCGTTTACGCGACGACATCAGCAAACACGGTTGCAGTTTGCTCGAAACCACATCAGCTGGAATGAAGAGTGGAATAAAGTAATCTTTTTCGATGAAAAACGATTCTGTTTGGATGGTCCTGATGGCTTCTCATATTATTTCCATGATATTCAGAAGGAGACGAAATATTTATCCCGCCACCATAGCAGAACGGGTTCAATTATGATATGAGGAGCCATATCCTATGGGCTATGACGGACCTGTGGAGCTACGAATTTTAAGAGGAAAACAGACCGCAGAAACGTACGTAGCTTTACTACGAACGGCAGCAGTGGATTTTAATGAAATATTGGGAGGGATGGATTGGATTTTTCAACAAGATATGGCACCAATTCACACTGCTCGTTGTGTTAAAGACTGGTTTGAGGCAGAAGATATCAGAGTATTAGATTGGCCATCACTTTCGCCCGGCCTCAACATCATAGAAAACATCTGGGGATGGTTGTCCAGGAAAATTTATACTAAGGGCAAGCAATATAAGAATATTGCAATGCTACAAGAAGCAAAAAAAGAAGCGTGGGCAAATATACCTCCACACATTTATAAAAATGTATATCAATCAATAAAAAATAGATTATTTGAAGTCATTAGGAATAATAATAAAGATACCCATTACTAAATAATAAAATATATTGTAACAATACACTTGTGTTTAATTTAATTAATTTACTGTGCGAAATTCCACGATATTTTAGTTTTTTTCGCAATGCACCTAATCATTTGCTTCGCTTTTACATATACAATTTAAGATAAATGCATCCAGGTAAACGCTCATATGTGTGCTTGTTCTCGAAACTGCATCTTATGATTGGGATTCCTGTAAGTAATAAAACCATTATCGATTTAAAACTGAAAATATTAGGGTGTACCTAACCAGTTGCTCGCCAGTGTATATTTTTATGAAAGAAAATTTTTTATGCAGTGTTAAATTTCAATTTTTAGAGTAAACAATTAAAGAATTTTTATTAGAAAATTTTTTAAATTTTACCGTTCTATTTTACGTAAAAAATTTTTAAAAAAGTAACTTACATATTGAAATTCCTTTTAAATTTAGATGAAATTTTAGGAAGTACAAAATAAAATGAACCCGCTCTAGTCTGCGAAGGACTTGATATAATTATCAAAATTTGAATTTCGCAATTGAAAAATCATTGTTTTCTATTAGAAATTATGTTTTATCCCTACTTATTCCCTAAATTCATAAAATTGATGGTATACTGGAATTATTAAAAAAGACTTGGTATTCAATGCATGGCTTTTATTTGTACTTTTCAACCCATTCTTTCAATTAAAAAAAAAATCGATTACAGAACACAAAAAATCCATAAGATTAACGGTTCTATGTTTTTGTTTACACAGTTTTATAGGTAAAAAATTATTGTATCGTACAAAAGGTGTAAAGGAAGTTATACAAATACAAAAGCAATGAAGTTCCCACATGTACATATTTAACGTTATACGAATAATATTAACGACTGCCACACGGTTCAAAGAGATCTGGATACTTTCCAAACTTGGTGTGTTCACAATAATCTAGAATTAAACATTAATAAATGTGAAGTTTTATCTTTTTGTAGAGGCCGCAATCCCCAGAGTTTTGATTATAATCTTTCGAACGTTATTCTTAGACGAGTTCACTCTGCCCTTGACTTAGGCGTTTTCCTGGATTGTAAACTGGATTTTGTTGAACATATAAATTGCATGGTAGCAAAAGCCAGTATTGCGCTTGGTTTTATTAAAAGATGGTCCCGTGAATTTTCTAACGTCACGGTATACAAACAGCTTTACTCTTCCTTTGTCCAGCCAATTCTTGAATATGCAAGTCAAGTTTGGTCTCCCTATTACCAGGTTCACATAGACAGCATCGAATCCGTCCAACGGAAATTTGTCCGTTTCGCCCTTAGAGAATTGCCATGGAGCAATCCAATCATCCTCCCTCCATACAAGGACCGTTTGAAACTCCTTGACATGCATTCTCTGCAAAAACGTCGAGAAATCGCGGACGTTGTATTTGTACATCAACTTCTAGTTGGTAATATTGATTCACCTTCTCTTAAAGCGAGATTCACGTTCAGAGCGAATGTGCGAAACCTTAGGCATGTCCTGCTTCTACAAACTGATCTGTGTAAAACTAACTATATCTTCTTTCAACCTATTAATCGCATGAGGTTGAGTGTAAATAAGAATGCCGATTTGTTTGATGTCCGTGTTGGTAAGCATGCATTAAAAAAGAACTTGCTTGTTTGTAATGTCGCTACTAACAACGGACCAAATGATGACGAGTCTTATGCAGCAGATTAATTTCTGTTGCTTTAAAGCTTAGACTAAGCTGAAGGTCTGTTAACTAATAATTTCCACTCTTAACGTGTTGTATGGGAATGTCGGTTATTGGTTACAGTGCTACGACACTGCAACGACTAGTAGAATCGTAACTTTTAGATTTTCAACAATTAAATGAAGAACAATTGAAAGTGTTTTTTTACAGAAGCAAACCTCTAAGCTGTTTCATATAGTCCAAGAGCTAGTGAACCCTCCGGGTAACGGTCTTCCTGTAAGGCTAGCAATTTTTTTAGTTATTAGTCATAGCATGTTAAGTACGGTAACCCCAACCTGCCAGCCATCAGCCCTGCACGTCATACTTTTTTTTATAGTAGATAAAATTAAAAAAAAAAACTTGTCGCTGTAAGCTTGAAATTTTTATACTATGTATTTAATTTATTTATTGTAAAGTATAAAAAAAAATGGACAGGCGATTTTGATGAGCACAAGTATCTGACAGGTGAGTCGAAAGGTGTGTAGTATAGCAATAAAAATAAACTTTATTCTGTATAGTTGAAATTTATATATGTGTTTCATTAAAAGACTTAAAGTAAATATGCACAATGACAGGCGATTCTGGCTAGCATAAGTCCTTGCCAGGCGAGGGGAAAGATGCTATTTATTTTTTTTTTATTTTTTTTTTTTTTATAAATATTTTAGATGAAAAATTTCGTTAGTTGTAACAACGATTCATTCATCCAAGGTACTACATTAATCGGAATATCTTTTTTTATATTGAAAATTATTTTAATGTTTAAACTTTAACTATTACACACCTTAATATTTATTTTGCAGTTATCCTTGTGCATTATTGTATTTTATATTAATATTTAAGTAAATGGTGTGCAAGATGGATTTTGAACCTGCTGCTTGTGTGATTTGTAATCGAGAAACTGACGAAAAAACTGTGAAATTTACAGTAAATACTTTGGATAAAAGTAAATCAATATTAAAAATAAGAAAACAATATAATTTAAAATTTAATAATATTTCTTTACCGGAACAAGTTAATGATACAGGTTATCATGTGAAGTGTTATAAAAACTTTCTTGCTGTAATGAAAAAATATCGCCAAACTGAACCATCGACTGCATCCAATGTACGAGTATCATCAACAGGTATTTTTCTATGAATTTACATATTCTTTATTAAGTTTTGTCTATTAGTTAACGGTTTTTTTTTTAGTTGTTTACTTGACAGAAATATAATCATTACTAAATATATACTAATTAGCAATTATTAATTTTAAATTATGAATAATAATAATTAATATAACAACAGTAATGAAAATAATGTAGAAATCTATGATTAAAATCAATAATTAATGACAATAATTATTCTAAAAAAAAAAATTAATAGTCAAACAACGTAATTTTTTTTTGTAATAGGAAAGTGAAGATTATTCATTATTACATGATCATATTTTTTAATATTATTCTACTATATACAATGTATACAATAACATAAATGTACACAAGGATAACTGCAAAATAAATATTAAGTGTGTAATAGTTAAAGTTTAAACATTAAAATAATTTTCAATATAAAAAAAGATATTCCGATTAATGTAGTACCTCCAATGGATGAATCGTTGTTACAACTAACGAAATTTTTCATCTAAAATATTAAAAAAAAAAAAAAAAAAAAAAAGCATCTTTCCCCTCGCCTGGCAAGGACTTATGCTAGCCAGAATCGCCTGTCATTGTGCATATTTACTTTAAATCTTTTAATGAAACACATATATAAATTTCCACTATACAGAATAAAATTTATTTTAATTGCTATATGTACTACACACCTTTCGACTCACCTGTCAGATACTTGTGCTCATCAAAATCGCCTGTCCATTTTTTTTTATACTTTACAATAAATAAATTAAATAGTATAAAAAGGACCACGCACAAAATGTTCGGAAAAAAAAGTACCGTGGATTTTCTCCAAACTTCGGATTTATGCTCTCTGAATGATGCTGATCAAATGTGCTCATGGGCCCAACTTGATTTATAGCGATCTGAAGGGTCCAGCGAGCTTGGAAAGTAGGGTTTTGAGCCCTGTACGATCCCATTGTATATTAATATCTCAAGAAATATCGATGTTAGCAATTTGGTGCTCAGGACTTTTTTGTAGGAAATTGAATTTGCTACAAGTTTGTCATGTTCACTTTTTCTATACCTTTTATTGTTTACGAGATAGGGGCAAAAAGTGAGAATTTCATGGAAAAATTGGGGTTAGTGACCCGTACTACCTCGCTGGTGGGAGTTAGGGTTACACCGCAATGAACACTTTTGTAGAGCATTCAATTCTGAAGAAATCCTACCATTGACCAAGATTATACCATAAAATTCCTCTCAGCTGTAGAGTTTTGAAGAAAAATAATCAAAGTTTACGTGTATTTTATATGGGAAATCTTTATACGCCTTGGTCTAGTACTTAATATTAATATTAAGGGCTCCAATTTTCAGGGAATTTTTGTTTAGGTATTTCCCACAATATTTCGAGGTGGGAGTGAAAAAAAACAAAACAAACAAAAAAATATTCGCGAAAAAAAAGCACCCTAATATATATATATATTAGGGTGCTTTTTTTTCGCGACTATTTTTTTTTTTTCAGTACCACCTCGAAATTTTGTGGCAAGTACCTAAACAAAAATTCCCTGAAAATTAGAGCCATTAATATTAATATTAAGTACTAGACCAAGGTGTATAAAGATTTCCCATATAAAATACACGTAAACTTTGATTATTTTTCTTCAAAACTCTACAGCTGAGAGGAATTTTATGGTATAATCTTGGTCAATGGTAGGATTTCTTCAGAATTGAATGCTCTACAAAAGTGTTCATTGCGGTGTAACCCTAACTCCCACCAGCGAGGTAGTACGGGTCACTAACCCCAATTTTTCCATGAAATTCTCACTTTTTGCCCCTATCTCGTAAACAATAAAAGGTATAGAAAAAGTGAATATGACAAACTTGTAGCAAATTCAATTTCCTACAAAAAAGTCCTGAACACCAAATTGCTAACATCGATATTTCTTGAGATATTGATATACAATGGGATCGTACAGGGCTCAAAACCCTACTTTCCAAGCTCGCTGGACCCTTCAGATCGCTATAAATCAAGTTGGGCCCATGAGCACATTTGATCAGCATCATTCAGAGAGCATAAATCCGAAGTTTGGAGAAAATCCACGGTACTCTTTTTTCCGTACATTTTGTGCGTGGTCCTTTCAAGCTTACAGCGACAAGTTTTTTTTTTAATTTTATTTACACTTAAAAAAAAAAAAATGACGTGCAGGGCTGATGGCTGGCAGGTTGGGGTTACCGTACTTAACATGCTATGACTAATAACTAAAAAAATTGCTAGCCTTACAGGAAGACCGTTACCCGGAGGGTTCACTAGCTCTCAGTCTAATATGAGTTGTTCAACAAATTTTGTGGTGCCGAATAAGTATAGTTTCATTTCTATAGGATTTTTCCATAGATTACGAATTCGCAATCGAAAATGTTCAATAAGGTGGGGTTTTCAAGAAAAATAAAGTTATATAGTGCTAAACACCGTATTTCAGGCATTTTTGTATGATCATTCAAAAAAAACAGATTTTCATAGAAGTTCAAAATATGATTTAAATGAAAGCCTGAATCCTAATCCAAGGATATGAAAAAGCACTATTCTTCAGACTTTACCTACTGTTTGCAACGGAATTATTCGAAAAATTTGAAAGCGTTTCATATTTTTATATTATAGCTCAAGGTTATAATATTCAACTGAGCTATGTTACAAGTTCCTATCACGATCCATTATTTTTTAATGATTTTCCAAAAATGGCCAAAATACGATCTTTTGTACTTTGTAATTGTAACTAATTTACTCCTAAATGAGACCTAATTGAATATTTTCGTTTACTACGTTTATTACCTAAATAAATATTTTCGTAATCTACTGAAAATGTCCTATAGAAATTATGTAATTTATGGGGCACCTAAATTGGTGTTGACCAGTGTTATCAAACAGATATTTCCATAGACTATGTTGAAACAATTGCAAACATAATTTAATTGGGTCATTCCACAAGTGTATTCTTGCAGCGTATTCAAACCGATTTTATAGGGGAGAAGTAAGCGACGCGAGGAGAAATCTCTACAAAAGCGCTGAACTTTGGAGAGTAAATGTGCATCACAAATCGAATCTATTTATCCTGTTGTCACGAACTAAAAGAACGAAACGAACAGGCGGGTTGTTTTGATTGATTTTGAATAATACGGCAATAATTTATTAACGATTTTGTGCCCGTTTTTAAAATAATACGGGCTTAGATTAATAACTTCCTTTTATATTATATATGTCCACCAAGCACTCAAATCGACACACGCATTTTTAGTCCTTATTCGTACAGCAATGTGCATCAGCAGCAGGAATACCCGTGTGGAAACGCTGACTCTCCACTGTGTTGTCAAAGCGGTTTGAATACCGCTGCGAGAATAGACGTATAGAATGGCCCATTGGCAATGAATATCTATTTCAACAAGAAAGGGACACTTTAATACCCTCTCAAAATTCCAACTCATATGCAAGCTCTCGCAAATCCACCCAGCAAAATTTCCCATTAGATAAAGCAGCTCAGGGCTACTACCTCTGTAAATACCTATACGAAACGTGGAGAGAGAAATAGTCACCAAAAAGTTCTCACAGACAGCTTTTACAGCGTAAGCTATAAACTGAAGCTTTTTTTATGAACGCTTTTTTAAAGGCGTCCCCGAGCCGGGCACCAGTACTACGCCGCTCAAGTTTACCTCTCCTCGCAATGTTAAGTTATAGGGAAATGCCGAATCGGAGAAGGGAGAAGAGGCAGGCAGCACACACCGAGCATGAATACGGACGAGATTGTTTACATTTTTTCATTGTGCGATTTTAAAGGCGTCCCCGAGTCGAATTTCTTTTGTGTGCTGCTCGCTTACGAAAAGTACCGGGTGGGCTTGATTTGTTTGGAAATGTGAAGAAGCTTAAAAGTTTTTGAGTAAAAAAGTGCTTTCTTAGAAGCAATTAATTAAATTAAATAAAATGTGCTTTAGATAAATGATGGGTAAGCATAATAAAATGTGTTTGGTGTGTGGCTGTGGAAAAGGCAGCGTGTAATGTGCTCATAGAAAAGTTTTATGATAAAAGATTTTTGTGAGGTGCACCCTGCAGGAGTGTTCCACTTTTCGCCCCAAATTTTTGTCTTTCTCTCACTTATGCCTTCTTTATTACTAACTATTTCTAGCATAAATTCCCATTTCATTCCTGTAACGGTACCAAGGTCGAAAAAAGATAAGGAAAAACGTCACGAGTGTCCCCTCTTGTTAATAGATACTCTTTGCCATTGGCATACGATCTGGAGATGTCAAAAGTCAATTTTATCGTGTTTATAACATTCCTTATGTGTATTGTAAGGTATCGAACAATTCTATGGTAGCCCTAACGAAAACAGAACAATTGAAAACCGCTCATATATTGCAGTGCTCATGTATTATTGTAACGATATAGAGCCCAGTTGGAAAAATGAGAAGCCTTCTTGAGGAAGCTATTTAAAAGCTTTGAAAAAATAAAAGGAAATAGGATAAAATTCCAAGGAAGATATAAATGATATGAATAGAAGGGATGTATAGAAAAAGAAATTCCGTTAGGCACGTACCGACTTCGACCGATTATAATTAGAAAAATTGCGCAATTAATTCATTCTGAGTTGAGTATGCAACAAGTGCAGTTCTTTTGTTCAGAGTTGAAAAATTAAAGTGAAAGCGGTTCGTAGCCACAAAATATTTGATTCGCTATTGAAAGGTAAGTTAAGGTGTTAGCTGCTTTTTAGTAAAAATAAAATTAGAATTTAAAAATTTGGTCTAGTAATTTAAAATTTATTTTTTGAAATAATGTATTTGTTTTTGTTATTACAGAGGCCGTTAAAAAGGAAAATTTTGGTTTTAGGCAATATGAGGACGAAATGAAGAAAGGAATACATTTAGCTAAAAACAGATTTTACAAGGAAACCTTTAAACTAAAGTCGGCAACTTAAAAGAAATGTTATTGGTGTATTATACAGTGCTGATCAAAATAATAGGTAATAAGAATCAAAATTATCTAAAGAGCAATTTCGCTTTTAAAATCTCTTTCCTCTGAAATGTAATTGGTATCATTATTTGAGTAACAAAGTGTGCCTTATTTGCCCTATAAAAAGTTAGTCATGCAGTCAAGATCTAGGTGTAAAAATGCAAAGTTAAAAAATCACTTCATTTTTAAAATGATGAAAAAAATAGCTATTTTTTGTGATTGGTGATAATCTCTTTTGTTAATGGGATTAGAAAGGTTATTACATTGATTTTTGGAGCCTAAGGTTAAACTAAATTATTGTTTGTAATATATATAATATAATTTTTTAATTAAATAATTTTAGATGGGTTGATCTAAACACTGTTTTACTGAACAACGTTGCACGAATGACCAACTTTCCATACGACAAATAACGAACACTTGGTTACTCAAGCAATGGTACCAATTACTTTTTAGAGGAACGAGATTTTAAAAGCGAAATTGATATTTAGAATACACCTAATTCTCTTTTTACACGATAGATACGTTCCCAAAAAATACGTGTAAAAAAAAAATTCGTGTAAAAAGAGAATTAGGTGTATCCCAAACAAAAGACCAAATCTGGCACACGGCGAGAGCAAAATCTACCGAGTTTCAGCAACTTTTTCTGAGAATAATTTAAGGGGGTAGTCCAGTGAAAACGACTGTTTTTTCAACGATTTTTTTTTCATATTAGAAATTAATTTTTATTAAACAACTTTTTGACATATGATAGTACAACTATTAAACTAAATAAAAAAAAAATTTTTTCTTTTTTTCGATGAGTCATCCCGACAAAATGGCCGCTCAAAAAAAAACTTTTTTTTGTTGGCGGACGTCGAATCTCTGTAACGGTTCATTTGAAACAAAAAATTCAAACGAGGTTTTAATCCGTAGAACATTGGCTATCGTCGGAACTAGAATTATTAATTTTCAATAAAAAATAACAAAATGGCGGCAATTCGAATTTTTCAGGTGTTTTTCGGGTGCTTAATTTGTTTATAACTTTGTAAATAAACAATGGATTTTAATAATTCTAGTTCCGACGATAGATACACAATCAAGAAATATACAGCTAAATTTTTAGATCAACCGGAGCAAAAGACTCTGAGATCTGACGTCCGCCGAGGCAAAAAAGGCTGTTTTGAGAAAAACGCGTTTAAAGTTATTTTTGCGGAAAAAAGCTAAACAAATTAATTTTACCTTAGTCAGTGATGCCTGCTCCATACATAACGCGATGCCTGCTCCATACATAACTAACCTTAAATACAAAGCAGAAGGACCTAGACCGTTATAAACCGAAAAAAAATAGGCGGAGCAAACAGAAATACAACAGTCCTCCTTGCTCCGAAACACGCCAGGGGACCTTCGAGCGCTCGGATTGCACGTCTCTCGAAAACTCTCTGTATCTTTAAAACTATTCAATATTTTGCTTAGATATTTAAAGGGAGTATTTTCGAGGTGTAGTAGAGTAGATTCAAGCAAAAAAAAAAAAAAATCTCAAAAAAAATTTTTTTCACTGGACTACCCCCTTAAACGCTTCGTACACGCGTCGAAAAGTCTCGCTCTATTTGCTCTATGAGATTCAAGAAAAATTCCTGGAATATTAAAAATCGTGTTAAAACAAAACAATTCGTGTAAAATGAGAATATTTTTTTCTTTTGAACTCGTGTTAAATCAAATTGGTGTAAAAAAAAATCGTGTAAAAAGAGAATTAGGTGTACTTCTCAGTTTTATTACCTATTATTTTGATCAGCACTGTAAGTATTACGTATGTAGGATTATTTTTATTTTGTTTTGAATTAATAACAACTATTTTTGTTAATTATACATTTTGAATTATAATATTTTTTTATAAAATAATCAGTTTGTTTTAAACAAGATACTTTTACATCTACAGAATGCTTATTTGTTTCGCGAAGACTGCTGCTGTTTATAATAATTTCTAAACAAAAAATTAATAAAAGACTGCAAATCCGTCGTAAAGCAAATTCGTCAGAACACTTTTGTAAGCTTTCTGTAGAATAGCTTTAGAAGACTTCCCAAGAAGTTCGTGGGAAGAATACATACGACGAAAACCCGAACAGATGCCTTCCTACCAACGACATGGCCATATTAAAAAGATATGATATGGAGTACGGAGAGGAAGGCTTCTGATCTTCCAAAGAAGGATTCTGTATGCATGGAAAAGGCTTCTATTTCCAACTGGGAGAACCCAAGTATGCCCATCAGATTCTGACACTTCTCGTGACGAAATTATGGCGAAGTTTGTTTGGCAAATCGTGGAAAATTACTTAAATTATTTATTTGGCGATAGCGTTGATAAATTACACCAGGTATAACCATAGCAATGTGAATTTGCCACATTTTAAAGTTTTTGTTGTAACCGCGGAAGTAAGGGAATTAAAATAAAAAAAAGATTTCATCCATGAGCAAAATGTAAACAATTTAGAATATTTGAAGAAATGACTTAAAAGTGTTATTATCCAAATGGAATTGAATAAAATATAATGTGAACAATTTTTTGAATTTGAATTTGTTTAAAGATGAGGACAATAAGAATTCAAAAAAATATATTTTTTATTGTGATGACCGAACTTACAAGACCTTACAATTATTTTTGAATGTTCTTTTGCTCCCTTTTTCTCTGCCAACGTTTAAGTATCGTTGTTCCGCGGTTACGAAATATTTCTCGCCAAAATTGCACTACCTTTTAAGAATTTGTTATCCATAGTGGTATTTCAAAGAAAGTCATCCCATTACTCTTTTAATAATGCTCTGAACTACTTTGAGCAGTTTTAATTTTAATTTAATAATTCTAACAGTCCCCACAAGCTTTTACTTGACAATTTCAAATGATAATTTATTAATTTTTTTCAGTAGGGATATTTCCTGAAAATCTTTAACATTTGATAAAAGAACATTTTATTAGTTTTATTGCAAAAAGCGTTAAGCTTAATTTATAATTGTTGATAAAATCCTTATTTTGGGATATCCGAACCACAGAATGGCGAATCAAGGTTCTCGCTTAATCATACCATGTACATATATTCTCTATATCGTGTTTACAAGATATTTATCATAAATAATTTTTCCTAATAAAATCTTGCCAACAAATAGTTTTCGCTGGTAATATTAATGTTGGCACAAATGAAGGCGGTTAATGTATGGTGATTTAACTATTTGCATACATCCTAAGTTGTCATCATTAGCTGCTTTACGTAGTCCATCATTATAATTACAGACATTTATGATGGTATTAAAAAGTTGCACAATACTGGCAATAGACTTATTCTTTTTGGTACAGCAATCAATTTTTTTTAAATTAAATTTGTTGTAACAAAAGTGAATATTAATAGCAATATTATATATTTGTTGTTGGTATATCTCTATTACAACTATATAGTAAAAAAATATCAGAAAATATAACTGTTAAATTTCCGTATAATTTATTTTAACAATGGTCTCTTAGAAATATATTATATACTAAACAATATTATTTAACTATTTATTTTACTTTTATTTTAATACTTTTTATAATTTCCGAGAAAAATTAGTTTAAAGCATACGTTATTGATTATCTAAAGTACAGTTTAAGGTCAAGGGGCAAAAACAACATACTTTATATTCTCGTCACTTTCTAATATTAGTCGATAATAAGAATACGAAGAATACGAAGCGAATTACAAGTTTTGTCATTTTGTACAAGCAACGTTGTTTCGCTTCGGAAACTAAGTATTTACTCCGAAATTATGTTTCGACTTTTAAATTAAAAAAAAATATTATATTATTTTATATAATCAATACGTACTTCTATGCGGAAAGCCTTAGTAAAAATATTAAATGTTTTGAAAATAAGAAATATATTAGTGGCCGTTTTGGTATCTATGTTATTAGTGAAGCAAAATCAGAACGAGATTTTAATTGGTGACAGTACTTCTAAAACGGAAAACACAAAATACATTTAATTTTGCTTGGCTTCCACAGGAATAGAAAAAGATAATTATTTAATTTAAAAATGTATGATCGAAGATAGACATCATTTCTGTAATAATAATGTTATTTTGTACGATTAAAAATCGACTAGTAGGGGGGAAATTGGTTATATTAAGAAATACATAACATAATTCGTTTAACCTGATTTAAATCACTAATATGAGATAACTGAAAGTATATTGTTGAAGTTGCAAAAAAGTTATTAGATTAATCGAAGATGCTGGTTAACTGAATTAACTTATTAAAAATTCTTCAAGTCAAATTGAGTTCCAGGCTATATATTACCATATATAATATTATAGTTGCGTTTTTTCGTCTATCTAGAACACAAAAAATGTATCCCTTGAAATTTAAATTTTGCAACACAACCAAATTTTAAATTTTTTTTTAAAAATAACATCAAATTGCCATGACTTTTGAGTTAAAAATTACTCTGAAAAATGTTCAATACATATTTGAAGTTTTGCATATATGAAAATCATGGCAACTTGATTTGGAAAAATATCAAATCTTTCTTCTGTGTAGTTGTTAGTAAGCTTCCATGTAATACAAAATCTTTGATCGTTCTGGGTAGATGAAAAAAAAGGAGCTTATATTATTAATATTCAATTGAGTGAAGAAACAGACAACAGAAAGCAGAAACTTTAAATAAGCTTATCATGTATGTACACCAAACGTTTTGTTCCCACACTTTAAAACATTTTTGAAAATATGCGAGAGAAAAAACTTTCGATGGAAATGCGTCAATGTAAATTTGTGCAATTAAATATGTCCTAAAGGCGTGTGTCCACTTGCAAGTAAAATTGCAGGAGTCACTTGCAGAAGCTGCTTCTGCAATTTTTTCCCGTGGAAACACTCACTGCAAGTGGACTTGCAGAAGTTTTCCTGACTTGCGGAAGTGACTCCTGCAAGTTGAAAGAAAAACGTGGAAACACTTTTCGCCGACTTGCTGCAACAACTTGCCGAAGTTGCTGATGACTGGAAGTTTTTTAGGAACTTGCAGAAGTTTTCATTATTGTGTCATATTATTCGTGAGTGAAAAATGGGCGCGAAAAGAGAGAAATTTATTTGGTCAAGTGAAAAAACAAAACTACTAATAGGAAAAGTGGAGTGTTTTCCTGAATTGTGGAATACAAAAAGTGCGGACTTTAAAAATAGGGGAAAAAAAAACAACATATAATAAAAAATATTGCTGGTGAGTTTGATACTACTGAGGAAGAAATAAAAAAGAAAGTACACAATTTACGCACACAGTTTTCTCAAGAGTTAAATAAAGCCAAAAAACGGAAAAGTGGAAAAAACGGAATAAGTTGGATCCTCTAGTCTTAATTCGTTCAATAGTGTTTCTTGAAAGCTTAAATCCACACGCCTCTGGACCCACTTTCTCACCCAAATTTTTCTTTTTTTCACAATTTTATTTGCATCACTCTTTTTCTTTATTAATAATGCAGCAACGACAGCAGCTGCTCTGCACTTTTACGCACGACATTTTTCTAAAAAATTACCACTGGCGCATCAATAAACAACTCAGTGGAAACACTTCTGGAAGCACTTGCAGCAAGTCCCAGAAATGAACTTGCAGAAGTTACTTGCGGAAGTAAACTTGCAAAAGTTTTCCTGTTAGTTGAAACTCTTTCAGCAAGTACTTGCAGAACTACTCGCAGAAGTTACTTGCAAGTGGACACACGCCTTAACAAAAATCTACAATGGCATGCGATAACTCTAAAATGAGGTCCTAAACATGTATCCACCTGCAGATGATATTGGTTCTCATTTTCACTCCGTGTAACCTTTTGACTTTTCTTGGTCAGTAGTAAATTATGAAAAATCCTCTTGAATTGCAAACGCTATTTACATTTAAATTCTGTATTTACAATATAATTTTTCGAGTCAACAATTTCGTCGGTAGACACTAAATTTTGCAGCTGCATCTGCATCTGCTATATACACAAAGTTATTAACTTTTATCTTATTTTCCTTAATGTTTACACATGATACAAAATTGTATCAAAATTATTGTTTCATCGCTCTAGAATATACACTTTCAATGTTTAACTAACTGTCGGGTAATTTCTGTAATATACATCTTCCGTATATACATATTTCTTCAAAAAAGTTCTTTTCTCTATATAACAACAATAATTAGTAGGATATCTATGGATTCTAAGTGTCTTCTTAGAACTTGCTGTTATATTGCCTTGTCGGGTGTTGAAAACGAAATGCATAATATAGGCAGTATGTTCAAAATTCTTAATGCAAATTTCACTTATCTACGGGTTTGATATTAAAATTGTTGCGCTTGTGTTTTTTTTTTTTTTTTTTTTGATTGTAAAAGTTTTTTTTCTTGCGTTTGACGAATTATTACAGTGCCGTGTTATTTAAATAATTCTTGGTTGTTATATTTTGCTCTGTGGACAAGCTTTTCGCGAACACTACACAGATAAATTGTGTGATGTGATCTACTTTTGCTTTGGTATGGTTTGAAGATTAAATTCCATTTGCATGTAGTGGGAAATTAACAAAATGGGCACTTTTTTCGGCAATCATTAGATGAAAGATATTTTCGGTAAAAAATATTTCCTTTCTTCTTAGTAAGAATAACTGATATCTAATAAGAGAACTTTATATATGCATTAAATTAAAATAATGAAGTATCGCTTTCAATGTTAATATTCTATGTAAGCAAAAATTAGTCAGCTACCCAAAAAGTTAGCATTACTTGATATTAGCGCCCGTCTTGGCGGTTTTTGTTAGCATTTCAAGAAAGCGTAATGCTTATATAAGAAGAAAACAAAAATATGTGAAAGGAATTAAATAAGTTAAACTAAATATTGTGCGTTCCTTGTCATTTCTTTGTGTATATTCATACTTTAAGGGAGAAAACATATCTTACAGAAAAAAGCTCCAAGTTAACAGAAAAAAAGTACCACAGCAAGTTCCTTAAAGTAGTTTTAGCACTCATTTAACTTTAGTTTTATTATAAAACATCTTAGCGCTATTCTAGGATTACTGCTAACAACATTTTACAGTTGGTACCACTTCTTATCTTTATATTTAAGCATTAATTGATGCGCTGAGCCGCTGAATTCCTGAGCTTGATTGGACATCCGTTCAGCTCGTTCTTCCAATAAGTTTAATTTGTCTCCTCTCTCCATTGCCAATTGATGTGCTCGACTTATTTCTGAAGATGCTGTACTCGCTCTTTGGCCTAATTGTTCTAAAGTTGGACCAGGAATATGCTTGGCAACTGATCTATTTGCTTTCCCGCTTTGTTCTCCAACTAAAAAATTAAAAAAATTATTAAAATTCATGGTATTTCGAAATGACCATAGTTAGTACGGTGACTATCTAAGCGAAAAAGACCTAACATTACGGGAGTTAGTATTCAGCGATATATTATGCAGAATTTCGGGACAATCGATGGAGCCAATTATTACTTAATGGGCGAAGATTATATCGGCGATATCGTGACGCAAAGCGAGGGGTTCGAGATTGATCAATTTTAAACGATTTTCATATGGCGGGAAGTTTAAGCAAGGAAGGCCACGTAACGCGAAGCGGAGGAATCTAATTTGCACAGATTCAATCCTGTTTATAAACGTTGTTTGGGAGGTTGACCATATCTGATAACCGTATTCAAGTAGCGGCCTGACAAAACAGATGTATATGTGGAGATTTTGTCATGTAAGGGTCGGAGAATTCTTTTGAAGAGCGCCTAATAACAAGAGCCTAAATGGCTCTGTTAACGATGTCAACGGTATGATGCCCAGGTGACGTAGTGAACTGACAGATGGAATAGATTCACCTGATAGCATGTAGATCCTGGAAGTGGTAGAGCGACGTTTGCGGGAGTAGGCGATAGGTAGAGATGTTAGCATCAAGAAAGTGTTTTAGGCACGTGGTGGAGAAGTTCTTCAGGTAATCAAATTCAAATTAGTGGCCACAGAATAATTATAGTACTAATGTTCATTAAAATCCGTTAAAATCGAAAAATTGTTGGTCACAATCTTGGATTTGGAAATCTCTATAATATTCTAAATTAGTTGCCTCAGAATAACCATTGTACTAATTTTCATTAAAATCTGTTGTAATTGAGATATTTTAATCGCCATGTTGGATCTTGGATTTGGAAGTTTTGGTAAAGTTCTAAATTAGTTCAATAAGAATAATCATTGTTATAATTTTCATTAAAATCCGTTGTAATCAAGACATTTTAGTCACCATGTTGAATCCGCCATCTTGGAATTGGAAATTTTGGTAATATTCAAAATCAGTGACCTCAAAACAATCATTGTACTAATTTTCATTTAAATCCATTGAAATCGAGAAATCTTGGTCGCCATATTGGGTCCGCCATCTTGGATTTGTAAATTGTGATAATATTCAAAATCAGTGATTTCAATATAATAATTGTACTCATTTTCATTCAAATCCGTTGAAATCGAGAACGCGCGAACGGTCAAACTCACGAAGTTAAAATAATCGTTAAGTTTTCTGAAATTACCCAATTTTCTGCGCAATTTTCTTAACTTTTCTTTCTGTAAGAACCATCTACAAAGTATTAAAAAACTTTAAAAAAAAATTAATGAAATCGGTAAAGTCGTTCTCAAGTTATTGCGTGGCAAAACGGAACCCCATTGATTAGCTATCGATTGGGGTTAAAAAATAAAAAATGCTATTAAAAAGTAGGGGTTGGTGGTAGAAGGATAAAAATTAACACTTAGGGGTATAAAAATTAGTTATAAACCTATTCTCATACCTACTGAATATACATATTAAATTTTATCAAAATCGGTCAAGACGTTTCGGAGGAGTATAACCACTAAAACTGTGACAGAAGAATTTTATATATTAGAAAGATATGTATATACGTTAATTTCTGTTTATTGTTTTATTACTTTCAGTATTTTAAAAAAAAAAAAAAAAATTGAAATATTTTTTTCAAACCGTCAGATTAAGGGAATTCCTCCACATATTGTCAGATTAACGGTCAGCATGACAAGGACATCAAGCTGAACCGTCTGTAAATTAATCTGACGCGCTCGAGTATTTCAATGTCACAATTTTTTTTTGCATTTTAAAGATTCAGACATGAGTTTTGGTCGCATCCAAATCGTCAGTCTTTTGAATAGGAGCTCCTTTAGGGTTTACTTAACATCGCTTTTGAACATCTGACGAGCTCGAATAAATTCTTTTATTTCCTATTTTGTACCTCTTCGTACGGCTATCCCCGCCATACAAACCGGCAAATTAATATATCATATATCATACACTATTAATATCTGACGCCCTCGAGTATTTCTTTGTAACTATTTTTTTTACATTTTTGAAAACCTGCACACGGTCCCCCACCAGTGAAAGGGCATTCATCATATAACCTTTGTTTCTTTTTAGCATCTAATCTTCGCAATCCAATAGGTCCCCACGACGCTCGAGTAAATCCCCCTCTTGGGCTCCCCTACTATAATGTTCAATTCTAGATTATTGTGAACCACGTTTGGAAAGTGTTTGTTTCTTTGAACCGTGTAGCAATGTCATAAAATTAGGATTTTACAGCATTTAAGCAAATATGTAATAACCCTCAATAGCCAAAATAAATAAGAGCGGGTCCAGGTGACTACCCTGCGGCACATCTGACGTGGCAAATATTTTTCTGGAAGTTTCATTCGAAAAAGTAATCTGAGCGTATGCAATTGATAAGCAATGGAGAGAACCCTAGACTTTCTAGTTTGAGTATTATAATCGAATGGGGCAGTTTATCAAAAGCCTTGCCAAAGTCAGTATAAATTCAATCGGTTTGCAGACCTTTCTGGAAGTCTTCAATGACCAAAGGGGTAAATTCAAGAAGGTTTGTGGATGTGGAACGACCCTGAAGAAAGCCGTGCTGATTTGTAGAGACAAGGCGTTGGCAGTATATAATTGACTCAACAAGTTTTGGAATACATGAAAGTTTCGCTGTGGGCCGGTAGTTACAGACCTCAGTCTTGTTGCCCTTTTTGTGCACACTTTTTCTGTAGACAATTTACAAGGTATTCCTGTCGAGATATTTTTTTTTAATAGAATTTTTCCCGATTGAAAACAGAAATTCCAAAAAAAAAATTTCGTTTTTTTTTCGTTTTTTTGACTTTAAACTCACACCAAAAATTCAATAATCGAAATAAATAAAAAAACTCGACAGCGTTACCTCAAGAAACTTATTAACTAACAAAATCTTTTTGGTTTTTTTGTTTTAGATGATCCAGCTATTAGTTATGTGTCTCACCGCAAATCTACTTTTTTTTCGGAGCGTCAACTTACAATTTATGTCAAAAAATCAATTTTCAATATTTTTTAATAACAATTTTTTTTGAATACTCTTAAAAAGTTGTTCTTTTGTGTAGGCCTTCGCCCATTTACCTTACTTTTACCAGATCGATAAAAAAAAATCTTAAAAATGGGTCCAAGAAATGCAACATGGTGACTAAAATGTCTTGCTTACAACGGATTTTAATGAAAATTAGTACAATGATTATTCTTATTGAACTAACCCCCTAATTCTACAGAAAAGTTAAGAACTCTTAACCTCTTTATTGTTTTGAAAAATCCTTTTAACTCAAGAGATGGACCTCTTTTTGTAGAAGAATTCACAAATTATAAGAAATCAGTGTATTTCTAATGTTTGTTCAATAATATGGTAGCATATTAATTCCTTTAACCTTTTAAGGACGGGAGTGGTCGATATATGGACCAGCCAGAGGACACATAATATTTGATGTTTTTCAGGGAAAATGTTATGCGCTAAATATGGGAAAAATAGTATAGAAATTCCTGGAAGCATCCTTGACCTTGAAAATGGCGGTTTTCAATGTCAATTTTTTTCTGCTAAAAGCCCTGAAAGTTGGCATACCTACATTTTTTGATGCGCTGAATATGGGAAAAAGAGTATAAAAATTCCTGAAGGCATCCTTGTCCTTGAAAATTGCTATTTCAAAGTCACATATTTGTTTGCTATTTCGCCCTGAAAGTTGGCACTCCTACCTTTTTTTATGTACTGAGTACGAAAAATATAGTACCACGAATCGCGAAACTCATCTGCAAGGTGAATTCAAGGTCAAAAATTGAAATTTTCACGATTTTTCCCGTATTCAGCGCATCAAATTACCTAGAAAAATACTTTCAAACCGTCGCGCCAAATTTTTTACATGGGACTTTCCGTTGCGGACGGGCCTGGTCGATATATCGACCAGCAAGGAGGGGGGGGGGGGGCTCCACATAAGAAGTTCATTGAATATATTTATAATATTCATGTCTAATAAAAGGTCAATTTTAACGTAATTTTCCCCGTCCTTAAAAGGTTAAGTAAACTGTTTTACACTTCACAAATATTGGAAAATTACCCGGTTTCACCCGGCGTTGGGTAAATACTTACTAATTAAAGACTTCTCAAATGTTCGTTTGTTATATCCTAGAAATTTATTCAACCCGAAAACCCCTTTATGGATCCGCCATCTTGAATATCCAAATCTTGATAATATTTAAAATTAGTGGCATTAACACAATTATTGTAGCAAATTTAATTAAATTAAATTTTTTTTATATATTGGGTCCGCCATCTTGGATCTAGAAACTTTGATAATTCGATAATGGTCAAAATTAGTGGCACCACAAAAAATCGTACTAATTTTCATGAAAATCCGTTGAAGTCGAGAAATTTGCATCACCATATTGGATCCGCCATCTTGGATTTGAAAATTTTGATAATATTTAAAATTAGTTAAATCAGAATTATCATTGTATTAATTTTCATTAAAATCTGTTGACATTGATACATTATGGTCTCTCTATTGGACCCGCCATCTTGGATTTACAGAATTTTAATAATATTCGAAATTAGTGGCCTCAGAATAATCATTCTACCAATTTTCATTAAAATCCGTCCAAATCGAGACATTTTGGTCGCCATGTTGGATCCGCTATCTTGAATTTGGAAATTCTGATAACATTCAAATTAGTGGCCTCAGAATAATTATAGTCCTAATTTCCATTAAAATCCGTTGAAATTGAGAAATTGTTGGTAACCATCTTGGATTTGGAAATCTCGATAATATTCTAAATTAGTTGCCTCAGCATAACCATTGTACTAATTTTCATTAAAATCCGTTGTAATTGAGACATTTTAATCGCCATGTTGGATCCGCCATCTTGGATTTGGAAATTATGGTAATATTCTAAATTACCCCCCGATTCTGGATCAAAATTAAGAGCTCTTAGCGTCTTAACTATCATCAAAAATCCTTTTAACCTTTTAAGGACGGGGAAAATTACGTTAAAATTGACCTTTTATTAGACATGAATATTATAAATATATTCAATGAACTTCTTATGTGGAGCCCCCCCCTCCTTGCTGGTCGATATATCGACCAGGCCCGTCCGCAACGGAAAGTCCCATGTAAAAAATTTGGCGCGACGGTTTGAAAGTATTTTTCTAGGTAATTTGATGCGCTGAATACGGGAAAAATCGTGAAAATTTCAATTTTTGACCTTGAATTCACCTTGCAGATGAGTTTCGCGATTCGTGGTACTATATTTTTCGTACTCAGTACATAAAAAAAGGTAGGAGTGCCAACTTTCAGGGCGAAATAGCAAACAAATATGTGACTTTGAAATAGCAATTTTCAAGGACAAGGATGCCTTCAGGAATTTTTATACTCTTTTTCCCATATTCAGCGCATCAAAAAATGTAGGTATGCCAACTTTCAGGGCTTTCAGCAGAAAAAAATTGACATTGAAAACCGCCATTTTCAAGGTCAAGGATGCTTCCAGGAATTTCTATACTATTTTTCCCATATTTAGCGCATAACATTTTCCCTGAAAAACATCAAATATTATGTGTCCTCTGGCTGGTCCATATATCGACCACTCCCGTCCTTAAAAGGTTAATATTAAACAACGTGTAAGTTTGTTCAATAAATTAATTAGGGATATGAAACGGAAATACTGTTTTCTTATATTAATGGTATTATTTCTAGAAACATGCGAAAAGAAAGAACACGATGAAATATTGGTCGACGCACATGGCATAATGAAAATGTACCGGAAAGGGCAGTACAACGTCTGCCGGGCCAGCTAGTCATTATATAATTGTTTGGAGTAGTCTTGAAATTTATTGTGACATTCAACGAATGCATTATAGGAAACATTATTCCTTTTTAAAATATATGTCTTCCACAATTTAGTTTAGAAAAGACTTCGAAGATTGCTGCTGAACCAAGGAGGTGATTCAAAAATTTTGAAAAGATAAGAGTAGAATTTAGCATTGCCAATATTTTTATCGGACAACACTGTAGTAAAATCAGTGGAGGATATCCTTCTAGAAAGTTCGTCAATATCCGCCTTCTTGTAGATGTACGTGTAAGCGCTATCATTGATACGCTGTTTAGTGTCCTCTGGATTATAAAAGTAATCAATTTGAAGAGGCGTATGGAAGGTGTACAGAGTAGAAAGAACGACTGGACTGTAATCAACAATTGTGTTGTTACAGTCGGAAGAAAATACTAGATCTAGCTGCCTTCACATGTAATTCTTTATGGAACTCATTTGACTAAGACCGAAAGAGAAAACTGATCCCAGAAATGAGGACTCTGTAATATTTATTTTGTTTAAGAGGTGGCAGCAATCGTCATCAGAATTAAATACCCATTATACGTTGGGTAAATTGAAATTACTCAATAAGAGGAGATCGTCAACTGGATTCATTAAATTGTTAATGAAGTTCAATTTCGTGCCTAGAAGATAATATGTGTTGTTTCCATTCATATCAAGAGAATTGACAAAGGTCAGGAGGGACGAAGCAACACAAAATGAATAGAGAATTTCTGACTAATATTATTTTAATAGAAACTAGCTCAATGTCTGAAGAAGTAGAAATGTCGGGTAGTGAGATCAAGCTGAAATTGAAGCGGCTTTTGCAAGCTATAAGAACTCCCCTTCCTCGGGCCTCCGAATCAGTATATCTATCCTTACGAAATACCTGGTAGGAAGAATCGAAGAGCTCTGCATCAAGAAAACCGTAGTGTAACCGAGTTTTGGTTAGTGCGATAATGTCAAAATTACAATTTATGGACGACTGATAAAGAGTCCTACTCTTAGTCCTGATACCCCTTACATTTTGATAATATAAGGGGATTGTCTGGGGATTTAGTTTTTTGAAGCAACTAACTCCGATGACTTACTATGTAAATTAGTTGATGTGGGCTTAGCAGCAGGCCTACGGGTGACAATATTTTTAATTAGAGCACCAGAGGGCCAGAAGGAAGTGTCTAATAGAGTGGAAGCTGATTCTTCCGGTACATATACAATAAAATAAAAGATGCAATTGGGCTAGAGTTTTTATTAATTTTCCGATATGTAATACTTTTTGTGGATATATTACGAGCCTGAATATGGGAATAGCTTCAAACGAGGTTCCAGAATCGAGGCGTGAAATAAATAGGGTACTACGATTATAAGGTTTTTTCAAATTCACGCTTACGGAGCGAGGAGGGTTAAAATTATGAGAATTTTTTATGGTTTCAATCTCGCCTTTTATAGAACGAAATAACTCAATGCTCTGTGAGAATTCGGATGATATCGAATGAATGTTGCTGTAATGTTTAATCTCATCGATAGCAGGTGCGACTGGCACATTGTCAGCAGCATAGGATATCGATGTCGAGTTACTAACTATCATATGCAACTCATCAAGGGTACCGGAGACGCTGGAGATCTTCGAGAAATTATCGCGTGTTTTAGTTAAAATGGCCTCGAAGGTGCTATTGAACGAGTCAATTGCATTATAAAACTTATCAAACTTCGCATTTAAAACTCCTAGGTCTTCAGATATATACTTTACATTGGAAAAGACGGTACTGCTTACCTTTTCCGCTAGAAGGGACTGGTCATCGGAGATAGAACTGGCCATATTCATGATTAGTCTCAGAACATGACAAGGTCTAATAGCCGAACATCCTTCAAAGGTATAAACAGAGGGCTTAGCCCATCTAGTAGAGGACTGTTTTAGGCATGAGGCGTGGAATACGTTTTTGCAGACGCAGTCGCAAGAAACCGCATTGTCATTAATCAAGTTGTTGCAGATCTTGCAATGATACATATTGAAATGAAGAAAAATATAAAAATAAATAAAGAAAAAATAAGCGAAGTGGGTGGAGAAACTTGAAATTTGGTTGAAAATCACACTAGATCAGTTACTGGATTGGAGTAGTAGCTCACAGAACTGCAAATTGCATACTTTAAGGCTGATAAAAAAAAAAAAGCTTTCAAAGGGAATGCAAAGAGCGTTTTTGGGGAAAATAAATTACTCTTCAGATTGAAGAGCGAAATACTGTACGTCCACAGAACACCGAGACTCACCGTTCCCGGGTACCGGTGATGAAACAGAAAATTGAGATCTAAAAAATACACAAAAACATAGAGATAAATTACCGACTGATCACAGCACAAATTCGGCACTCAACTGCAACTCAGCACCAGTATAACCACATGCACCAAAACATGTAAAACACGGAGAAAAAAGCGGAAATAGTTGCGACGACACTATTTCAGCAATAACGAATTATAATTCCATTCACATAAAGTTATAACGTAATTGAGCCTTGTATACCTAATTTTAAGTTCATATCTCCTTGATTATGTATTTTGAGGAGAATAGTTGTGGCAAAAACTACTAGCCCCATTTGTGTAATGTTCTAATTATTAAGAAAAAATAAATAAATGACTGAAAGCCCGAATTTTTTATTGTTCGTGATAATTCTTGTTTTTATAATTTCATCATGTTCGCTTGTCCGTCTATCAAAACTTAGATGCTCTATTATTTTACAAGAGTTCGTGGGGAAATCTTACGGGAAGTTGCATTTAGTATTCGCAAAAATATTCCTGATGAATTTTTTAACATATGCATAATAAATTTAAGTAACGCAATACTTACATAACTCTTCTCTATCCAAACTTCTTGTACCGCCTCCGAAAAGTCCTTTGAAGAAGCTCTCTTTTGGTGGTTCGGGCATATCATGTGGAACAAATAGCTCACCCATCATTTCATTGAAAAATTGACTATTAAAAAAGTACAAAAAAGTGCATTTGATTTCTTCCAAAAAGCGAATGTATTTGACTTACCAAAACTCTGCACAAATAGTGAATTTCTGAATTTCGGTGGGTGACGCTAAATAAAGCCCATGACCCTTATTGCTAAAGCAGAATGTCTTGGAAATCCTAAATAATATTGGGACTTTAATTTGTATTTTCTGTCACTTTGGAATATGGAAGATAAGCTTATGTAAATCACATTAATTTTGGCTGTAACATAATTTGACTGCCTTGAGCTGTTCAATTGCATTGTTTAGTGAAATTGATAGGGCGTTTAATATGTCAGCTTCTAAAAGCTGTTTAGTTTTAATACTATCGACGGATACCTCATGCACAAACACTTATATTTTATGCATATAATTAACTGACAATACAAAAATTGGCGTGCTGAGAAATTTAGAGTATTTTTTAAAATTATCATGTACGGGATACTTTTAAAAGTATGAATTAAAATTAGCTAAGTTAACTCTATTTATAGAATGATAGTTTGAACCAATCGTCTAAGTAAACAGTAATACATGATAATTTTTGTAGGAATATTCTAAATACATGCTCTCAATATCAAAATATTTGTGCAATAAAAATAAATTGTTGAGATACATATTCTATATAAAGCAGAAGTGTGTACGTATACTGTGGATGTTGTGTGTACGTATATTTTGGATGTTGGGTGTCCGTGAAAAGTAAAAATATAAAGGTGTATGGGAGAGATAAAGAGTATACAGTTAGCTCTTAAAATTGTGACAAAGCGTAAAATTTCACTGATTTGGGGAGACACAAAACATAAATAACAATGGGGAGTCTAACATTAAAGTATTTTTAATATCAACAGCAGCGGTTGATCAGCTGTTTTGCGTATTTACATCATCTTTATGATTCACTTTGCAAATTTAACGAATGAATCAATCTAATCGATATAAATGACCATATGGATTGTGCATTTCGATTCGCTCGACGAGTTCACACTGCATGATTAGGAGGTGTTGGTCAAATAACTATATAAAATGTGACCAATTCGCGTTTATAGGCGATTCTGGTGAGTCTTCTTCAAATTGTATGTTAAAAACAAAATTCTCTATGAACGAACGTATTTACAAAATTATACAAAAAATACGTATGGAAAAATATCACTAGTATATGAAATGTAACTTCAAAAAACACTAAAATGTATATGGTAATCAACGTTATCAATGTAAATGAAGTTGTACGAGTATTATGAAATTGATATCCACAACTTACTGGTTAGTATCCTCGTGCACAATTAGTTGCTGGCCCCAAATTGAGAGCATTGGATCTACAATTCCTTGCTTACATTTTGTCTGAAAGCTAATGGTAATAACACAAAACGATTATATAATGGGATAATAAAGTCCTGGTGGTGGTAGATCGGATTAGCGATTATGCAATGAATCCTTCTATGCAAGTTTTAATGCATCCGAATGTCCTCGGTATATTTTTTCCATGTTAACGAATTGTCTCTTAGTATATGAGTATGTTGCTCTGATGGTTTAATGGTATCATGCTGTTGAATGTACTTGCTTGCAACTTCGACTATGTGGTGCAATGACTATTATTGCGATGACCTGTGCACAAAACACCTTTCAACTGCAGGGGTGTAATGCTTTTGATATTGTTACGGTTTCTTGCAACGTTAGATTGTAATTTTATGAATACAATATATTAAAGCATGCTAGTCTCTGGATATACAAGCGCAATCAGGGGATGTTTCTACTTATGATATTTGAGTAACCAACAAACTTTCAAACTTATTATTTATATTTCTAGCAAAAATCTCTGTAGATGAGTGGAAGTACAAAAAATCAATAAATTTGATGATTGCGCCTAGTTGCATCTACGCCCATTTTCTGTTGATGATAATGTACTATAGATGAAGTGCTACCTTAAAAACTTTTTACACTTCAGTATTTTCAAGGAGATTGCTGAGATGTTTTTATTTTCTGTGCTTTTTGTAAGTTGTTTAACTGAGTTGAAAAGGGAAAGCAATGTTTTTAAGGATTGTTCACATGATTTATTTTTAGCGCCGTGTCGATATAGATGCAGATTCTTAATTCGTGTTATACCTGCAACACGATCACGATATCCATGAAATTTTCTACATTTGATAGAAAGTGTATTGGTCCCATATAAATATAACTTAAGAACCGGACATGAAAATTCTATATATTCTGAAGTCTGAAAGTTTAAGTGTTCCTTAAGGGTAAGGTAAATTGATATTGAACAATCTGTTGGTTTGTCTTGTACATACTGAAGGTTTAGATTCAGGAGAAAAATTTCCCCTGCGCATATTCTTCTTCTAAATTATAATACCTGAGACTAAGAGCGAGCGAATTTTATATCCCAGCAATGACTTTGCTTTCTCTTTTGAGATGAGAATAAATACATATAAAAGAATAAAGTCCAATAGTGGCAAGTTCACATTTTTAATTAAAATAAATTACATATTGTATATTTAATGCGTTAGAGTTAAGATGATTTTCTATTACTTTTTTCCCAATTCCACTGTATTTAATTATGGTGCGGTAAACATTTAGCGAGTTTATACGCATTCTGCAAACAAAGTCCGAAAAAGCAAACATTTTAAATGAAAATGGGTTGGGCGGCAATTTCCTTAAGATTAATATCCCGAAATAGTAATTTAAAATACAATATGTCTACTTATCGAAAGCAAAGTTGTTGACAAGTATGCCATTTGAGTTTCAAAAAAATAAATACATGAATTTAATTTCACAGACAAACAAATATTTGTACTTTAAATAGTAAATATATTCCGAATAATAAATTGATTATTCTGTACAGACGGCATAAGACGCCATAACTACTAGCAAAACATTACGTTATCGATTCTTAAAATTTAATATATCAGAAATGTATCGAACTAAAATGTCATCAGAAAATATGGCCTTATGGGATATCGATATTTTCTAGATAATCCAGAGTGAAGACAAAACGAATATATCGGGTGCCCCAAGAAATACTGTCAAGCGGAAGCAGGGAGGTAGAGTAACTCAAGGCCTATCAGAAAACCCCCATGTATGTTCAACGATATATTGGCAAATAGTTCCGAGGTCATTTTTTTGTTGCACACTCCCAATATATGTATTAGGTAGAGGAAAATGTGAACGTGGGTCACCTCGCAGTTTGGAAACATATCTTGTGCATTAATATTATCAAACGAAAACATTGTGACTGGCAAGACAGTGATATATTCGCAAATTTTATAATGCGGCGGCAGTGATAAACGTTTTGTTAGCAATAAGTCAATAAATGGGTTTCATATTTGGTGTAGTAAAAAATAAATAAATATTTAAATTGAAACCAAACTTTTGATTTTAACCATTTAAAGATACTTTCCTTACTTTAAAGATACTACCTAACCTATACATATAAGTATATGCGACTTTCTATATTATGACCTAATTTTATATTATTTTTTTACCCTTTAATAATCTAGGAAAACTTCTCCTTTTCCATTTGAAGATTTAATGCAAATTTAAGATCTCTTGCAGTTGTACCTATGTCTTATGTATATAAAAGACGGTTGTAGTCGGAATGTACTACTGTAATCAAACATTAAGTTCAAATTTTCAATTAAACTTCGCGAGTACTATGAAATCACGTATTTTTTGTGGGTTGGTAGTACTGTCTTTGACATCTGTGCAGAGTTTCATGTCAATATATTCAATTGCTGCAGAGTTACACGTGATTTTGTAAAGATACAAAAGTGAGTTTTTCGATTTTTACTGTGTCTGATTTTGTTGAGCAAAGAATTTGCATTAAATTTTGTTTGCGGAATGATAGGCCTTGGGTGACGAGGCTATGTCTCAAACAATTTTTTAGAAGTGGTGCAAAGATTTCAAAGAAGGCTAGTTCAAGACGAACAGAGCCCCATACGGACATCAACATCTATCGACGAAAGCCACGTCAAGGAAATCAAAGATTTGGTGCTCGAAAATCATCAACTGACAATTAGAGACCTTGCTGATGATGTGGGATTTACATTTGGATCAACCCAAACCATTTTAAAAGATATTTTGTGCCTCAAACGCGTCAAATCTCGCTTGGTTCCAAAAACACTCAATTTTTTTTTTAAAAAGCGTCGCGTTAGTGGATTATTCATTTTGCCATTTAATAATGAATTTTGTGACTTTTTAGCCGCTTTATTTTTAATAAATTTTTCATCCATTAGAGTATTAGAGCAATTACCGACTACACATTCAATTGGCTTAAATTAGTATCTAGAATTATAATATATTAGGGTCGCATGTGTTAACTATAATATATATGTACATAATGGTGGGTGTAAAAAAGTAAGCTCTGTGTTGTGGGACTTATTACACATACAGGTGCGGACATCGTATAATTATCAATGAAGCGAATTGTTGATTTCATAAATAATGAGCGCAAATGCAAATAAAAGAATTATCATCAATTTTCCCTTTTAATTAAAACAAAATTCATATTTTGTGCTATATTGTATGTTATTTCGAATTTGCTGAAAAAAACGACAAGACGAAGCTTCCGTTTTTGTGGTTACTTCAATTTAGCTGTGGGCAACATTACAAAGAGTTTCTAATTATGCGTTTTAAACCACTCCCCAAAACTGAAACCAATATAATTCATACTATTATCATAACCCTTTAATAAAAGCAACCAAAAAACCTGTCTGTTCAGAGTTTTCATGTTCGTGAATTTATGTTACTTGTATATTTATTGAAGCGTTATTTTACCATCTATTCTAATTAAAATATATAGAATTATCGTAAAAGTAATAAATTTGAAGGTTCATAGCAAACAAAATCCGAATTGAAATTGATTAAGTTAAAAGTTACCATTCCATTGGTTATCACTCAGTAAAAAATTATGTAACAATTGTTATTCGAAGAAGCATGACCATAATAAGTTGTGAAACATGTTTATGTAAAACGTTGCGATGGAGTTCTCAGCCAATTTTCATATCTTTTATAAGCCATCAGATCAAACAAATTCACATTTCCGCAAACAAATGCCCAATTTAGACTGCTTAGGTATTTTGAATGTAATTGCGGGGACAACGACTTAGCTAAGAATGTATTTAACGTTCGATTGAAGTCGTATTTAAAGATAATTTTAAAAAATCTATAAATAGGATTATAGGATAACATAAATAAAAGTGCAATATAATAACACTTAATTCAGATCAGATTTGGTTTGTGATGATTTTCACTTTTGCTTCAATTACATTCTGAGATGAAATTTTCGAAATTGATATTGCAGAATTTGGTCATTTCCTAAACAAACTTAACCTTTTCACAGTTTTCAGTTACTCTTATCGATTGATTTTGGTTTTTTTTATATATGTAACTGGACTTATCAAAAGATAATTTCTATACTTTACACTATCAAAGAAAACATATGATTTTCAATTTGAGTTTTAAAAAATCGCGTTCACATCATAGTATTCTTCTTTTTCTAGTTTACATCAATCTGACAATCTCTTTGACTTCGAGTGATAAATACACAGACGCTTTTAAACTCCTATGACTTCCAAAAATTAAATAGAAACAATTCGATTGGGAAGACTGTTTCGTGAATTAACATGCGACTGTAAATCATTTCGAGATTATTTAAATTTTATATTATCAAAGGACAAAGGAAAGAAATTGTCTCCGGGTCAAATTGGTTGAATTTTCAGTACATATCATCCCGATCAAAAGTTCACCTAGACAAAAGTCTAACAAATCAATAGTTTCAGAGTTACTGGTTTCGGAATGGGGGTTTCCGGATTTTTGGATATACATATGTATATGGATTACGCGATCTTTTAAAATTACAGAACTTCAAGGGGGACTTAAAATATTAAATAAATCACTCAAAAAACTTCACAGCCAATTGGCTGAAAATTCAGCCCATCTTTCAGGTAATTTACGTATTCCTTCCATGAAGAAATCCTGGTCTTTTGAGCTGATCCAGTTATCAATCCAAATGTTGATACTTTCGTATGAAGTGAACCCTTCTCCCGTAAGATCTGACTGCATTGTTCGGAATAAGTTATAATCCGAAGGAGCTATGTCTGGCGAATATGGCGGGTGGAGTAGCACTTCCCAGTTCTATCCATCTAAATATCTTTTCACGACTTGTGCGGTATACGGCTTGGCATTATGCTATTGAAGAATTAATTTACTGTGCCTATTCAACCATTCTGGTCATTTTTCTTCTATGGCTCCCTTCAAACGCATTAGTTGTCGTCGATAAACTTCTCCATTAATAGTTTGAGAGGGTTCGAGCAACTCATAATAAACAACACCTCTCTGATCCCACCAAATGTAGACCATCACCTTGTCACAGTGAATATTTCTCTTTCGCTGTGATGGGCCAGGTTCATCTGGCTTCAGCCAAATTTTTTTACGTTTAGGATTTTCATAATATATCCACTTTTCATCTCCTGTGATTATTCGATGCAAAAATCCTTTTCTTTGCTGCCTTTGAAGTAACATTTCACAAATTGTTTTTCGACGTTCGATGTCTCTTTCTTTCAATGGAACCCAGTTACCAATTTTTTTAACCATTCCCATTGCTTTTAAACGCGTTCCAACAGTTGATCGTTCAACATTTAATGCTGCAGCCCATTCTGATTGAGTTTGGCAAGAATCCTCTACCAATAATGCTTTCAATGCAGCATCTTCAAATTTTGTTGGTGGTTTTCCATCTTCTTTGTCCTCAGTGCCAAAATCATTATTTTGAAATCGCCGAGACCGTTCCTTACAAGTTGTGTTAAATGGAGCATGCTCACCGTAAATCTCCACAAGCAAACAATGAGTTTCCGCCCCACTTTTCTTTGCAATAAAAAAGTGTAATAGCACTTCCCGCAAATGATATTTACTTGGAACAAATTTTTATTTATTCAATTTCATCAATGACTGATCACTTACAAGAAAAAAGAACAACTAAATTGAAGAAATAGTGCTGAAGGTATTCCCGCTATGTTATTACTGAAGGACCAAGATCAGAGGTGCCATTTAGTGTATGCGATTAGTCGCCTAATAAGTGCAGGTAAAAACGAATTATGATTCTTCAAAGTTAGAACTCATAGCTGTGATTTGGGCAGTGAGTCGACTCAAACCCTTGTTAATCAATATCAGATTTACGATTGTGACCTATTGTCAGGCGTTAAATTATTTGACTGTAAAGCGCAAAGAATCCGCAGATCGCGGGATGGAAGTGATGCACGTGGATGCCCTAAGTCGAGCACTTGTAGATGGAAATGCTGACTCTACTGAGGAGGGAAACATCAGAGTATTCACAATTATGAAGGAAGAGGATGAAATATCTTTGCGCCGGTACACGGTCGAGTAACTCCAAAAGAAGAAGTCAATGTTGGAAACTCGGAAGACAAACTGATTAATTACATTCGATAAAACCAGGAGGACCATTTGCAATAATACATATCGATCATTCAGGTCCATATGTGACAAGTGCGCGAGGAAATAAATATGTATTAACACTTATAGATAATTTGACGAGATTTGTCGTGTTAAAATCTACAAAAACAACAAAATCCGGGTCTGTAATTAAAATGTTAGAAGATTTTTTGAGACGATATGGGGCACCTTTGCGTATAGTGAAGGATCGAAGAATTTTTTTCATTTCGAGACAGTTCGAAGACTTTTGCAATAAGCACGGAATTAAACGTACATTAAATTCGCCACGACATCCGCAAGCAAACGGTATGGTGGAAGGTGTCAACCCGACCCTGTTACCTGCCATGCGAACTAGCCTTACTAAAAAAAGCCGGAACTGGTTGGGAGTTGCAACTAAAGAACGCGCAGCGCAATTCGAACACGTTACCGAACCATTAGCGTTGTTGTATGGTTATGTGCCAAAATTTGAAAAGGGTAAGATAAGAATGCTGACCGACAATTTCTATTAAAATCCGAATATGCTACAGGAGAAAGTGCGCGAGTGAATTGACCGTGAACAAAAGAAATATAAAACACGTTATATAAATCACGCGTTATAAATCCAACATTTAAAATTGGAGATATAGTGTTCATATCTGTAAATAAAGGTGAAAGCACAAAATTTTAATTGACATACCGAGGACCGCTCGTAATAAGCGAAAGCGACACTTATCGAATAATACAATTACGCGTAGATCCTCCCGGAAAAAGTTACGCTACAACCGCACAAGCAGCCCATTAAAAGTAAGGAGAGCTGCAAATTGTGATGAAAAGAATGATGTTGCTATGTCAGGCCGTGAATAAAGTTTGTTAGAGGAGTGTACGAGTGGAGAATACACCGGAAAGTCGAGTAAACTACTAAATCAAAACAATCACGTCAAGGAAAAACAGGAAAAGTATGAAGAAAGATATGATCGCAGACCAAAACGGGAAAGGAGAGTACCACTATCAGTATAGATAACTGATATACGTACTTATAATTGTTATTAGGTCTGTTCGTTGGCAATCCTGTGGCACCCCAGTGCGCCCTATCTGCACTGGTTTTTAAACGTCAAGTGACAGTTCTGTGTTTTTTGAGAAACCTAGGGCGCCCTAGTGCGCCCTGGTGCACCCTGGTTTTACCCCAGATAAAAACTCAGGGTAAATGACGGTTATCAGTTTAATTGTTAACAGATACGGTATTTAAAGTGGAATTAACTCTTGTTGCGGGCACAAGAACTTAATTTGAGCATTTCGATGTCAACATTATGAAAAAGTAGTGGTTTTATTTCATAATTTTTGTGTAAAAGGCCAGATGACAGTTCTCCTTTTTAGTACGCTGTTTGCTGGAGTGAAAAGCACTGGGCTGCCCCGTGTTTTTTGACAGTTCTCAGGGCGCACCAGGGCGCACCAGTGCGCCCTGGGGTGCCACAGGTTTTCATGCCAACGAACAGACCTAATAGGTCTGTTAAACAATAAAACTGCATAATACTTTGAGAAGAAAGTCAGCAAGAAAAAGAAGAGGAAGACGTGACTAGAGACTGACAGGACGAGTGCGTTGGAGAATTCGAACGAAGACGGTCCGATCGGGAATTAAAGGCCCAAACAGAATAGGCCGCTCTAGCCTGGCTCAACCTCTGGGTTCTGATCTTGGCTGGCGTTGGCCATACAAAAATGTATGGCTGGCGCGAGTTCAGACAACAGCACAGCGCTAGCGGCAGGCTACAGCGGCCTATTCTGTTTGGGCCTTAAAATGCGAACAACGACTACGCAACGGAAAAATTTAAATTGAACGGGAACGAGCAGCTTGAACGAGAATATTATTTTTTTTAGTTATTGTGTTCTTTCGTTGTTTTTTATAAATAAAACTTTAACAAAACTTACACGCACATACTTTTGTGAATTTGCTTTAAAAATCTTCAAAGAATATTTTGACTATTAACGATTATTGTTATTGATATGCTAAGTTTCATCAATGTATATAGACTTACTAAATTCAGGCATAGTTACTAGTTGCTATTATTCTGTTTTGCATATAAAATCACAGCACAATCTTTTGGAATAGGCTTTTAAATAGGGACTTATTTATTATATATTATTATTATTATTATATAATACTCCAATAAAGTAAGTAAAGTAATTAGTAGATTCCGAACACATAATGGCAATAAAAGTTATTCCGAAAAATTTTATTTACCTCATACTTAAAAATCGATAACCACAACTGAAAAGTGTGCAATTATTTATGGAATGACCGAAGTGGATAATGTGAAGCAAGTCAAGTACTACAGTGGAAGGGTTACGGTATGGCTTTGAAAGTATGAAATTTTGTATTTATTTACCGATATTATGGTGTTTTTTTTTTCATCACAAACCGAAATCATTTAACAACACTGAAAAGGGTGTTCTTTAAGAAAAAAAATTTAAATTTTGGGTACAGTTCCACAACTGTATGAGTGAGTCTACAACAAAGAAATTGGTGCAAGTACACTTATTAAAGTCTCGCTTTATGCATAAGTAGTTAAGGAAGTACTTTGAAAATTATGTCATTTGTGGCTTTCTTTGAAGTAGTATAGTACGCAATGCGTATTACTAAGTCATCGAATCTCTGTATTCATGCAGAGTTGCAGGAGGCTTTTTAAAGAAAATTGGGTTTCTTAGCACTATGTTTTGTATAATGTGAAATATCTCTATCCGTAATATTTAGAATTTGAAAAACAAATACTGCTGTTGGCTTTTATTGGAAAGCAGACAGTTAATATAAAAGGAAATGTGCATATACCTTAAATCGATAAGCGGTAAGAAATCGATATCCAAGAGTGACCTAAGGCTGGGAAGACTGTAGGCCATCAGATGACCATTGGAAGCATACGCGACCATGCAGACGCTATCTGTAAGATAATGGGATTAAAATTTTGCACTTACTCACATAGCCATTTTTAAAAATAGTATCAACCCCTCATGCTGATTATTTCTGCTTTCACAACAAAGTCAGTTTCCGTGATTTGCAGCCTATAGACACAATTTTGGCTTGGTAGTGCCACCACTCGCGCTTGTTTCTCGCTTACGATTACAATAAATTGTCGGTCACTGTAGTTATCACCTCCGCTACTGCTGGGTGTTGCTGTTGTCCCTGTTAAAGTGGGACTCATACGATTTGTGGTTTTCGTGGGTGTACCTTTTAAAAGCAGGAGGAAAAGTGTTAAAACAAGTCAATATCGATTTGTGGGCTTATCTTATTGTGTTGCAATAAATTTTTTAATTTTTCAATAAAAGCAGGTGGAAAAAATATTTACGATCTCGTTTTCCTTCGCGGTTTTCGTCCTTCCATGGTTCGTAGGAATACGGAATAAGAGCACCATTACAATCTAAGAATGACATGGATAAAATTGACCCTTTCAGTCGGAATATTGGTCCACCTGTAAAATTCATGTTGTATTTTTAATCAGAGGAGTATTAAAGTATGGTACGTGAAAACAAATGCTTCAATCCCATAACGTCAGTTTAATATAATAATAATAAACTGATATCCATATGAAAAGCTTATTAAAGCTTAGATTACTGCCGAAATATGTTCCTGTCACGTTGGTTTGAACATAATTTTTGTATTAAGAACATAAAAAGACAAGAAAACGAATGTGCATATGGCATGTAAATTATTTGGATAATTAAAAATAGGAAACATTTTTTTATTTGAATGTATTCACCGTGTTACTGACACAGAATCTTGAAATTATAGTAATTTTCATCTGCTTGATCTTGTTAGAAAAAATAACAGAGGGAAAAAAAGGTACGTTAATTTAACATTTAAAAAAAAATATTGAATTACAATTCTAAATATCATTGATTATATAAATAAATTGCATTGAATTATGTCAGTTACAGAAATTAAAATAGAGCCAACTTCAAAGTACCAAAAATGAATTAATGACACAATTAATAGCTGTAGATTGTCTTTGGATATTGGTGCAAAGTAAATTATAAAAAACTGCTGTCCTTCAGCTCCCATCTTATATGGTCTGCTCAAGATTCACAAGGTCGATATTCCAATAAAACCACTTGCGTCTTCGTATTATTTTTCTTCTAAGAGTTGTGCAAGTAGTTAAGCTAAAATTTAGGAACCTTTAATTTTCAATTTAAACATTCTATTAAAAACTCTAAATTTATCTAAAAATGCAAGACTGTTTTTTTTCTGACGCGGTCAAAAATGTTGGGTTAAATTTTAGGTTCAGTCTAAAAATGTATTAATTTTTAAACGAAATTTAGATTAGCAAAGCCAAAGAAAGGTTAAAATCAGATATATTTTTTTTATTTATTGCTTGCATTTCAAACTTGAAATGCTTAATTCAACTAAAACTTAGTGGCTTTAAATAAAACCAAGGTGCGTTACTTTGTTATTATGAAATCGAAAGTTTGCTTCAAGTTGTATACCTACAATAACATGGTGTAGAGCATATGTGGTGCCAAATTTTCTATTCCCACGAATGATTTATTTTGCTTCAACCATGGTTGTAAACAACCTGAGGTTTATGAACATATAAAGACAAAAAATACTTCCTTTCTAAACTAATACACCCATCATTTTTATAATGACAAGATCAATATGCTGAATTCTGTCTTACCATACTAAGGCCGTGTTCCAACTTGACTTTTCGAATTTTTTACTTTTCCTCAGGCACTTCGAACATTTGAACTGTGCCAATTACCGGAATTTCTTTTCACTGACAGTTCTTTTTGACAGATTGAAAACATGGATGATTTGGATTTCTTGTATCTTATTGTATTGTTTATTAAGTTAGAAAGACTGCATATAAAGTATCGAGAGGGATTAATAGAAATAGCCCGAACGTGTCTACAACTCGGATATGTACAATAAAAATTTCTTTTCGTATAACGGGTGCTTTCAACTGCATAGGGATATTTACATAAAGGATTCGATCCACTAATAGATTTTATTTTTAGACTATAAGGAATTGACAATGTCGCTGCCTTTAAATTCTTTACACATAAATGCCTTAAATATAGTATTTGCCCGAAAGAAAGTGTACATGTGAAAGAGTTGGAATTACGTTTAAGTAAATACAAACAATCAATTGATTTTGAACTCGCTCTCAACACAAAACAATAATCTTTTATAATTGATCAAAAGAATTAATAACATCAAGTCAGAACAACAAACAGTGAATATTTCAACAGAATGCAGAAATTCATGATATTTCCTCAATGTATGAAAACAATTTGTCAGTTGAAAAGGAGATACCTGCCAAACGAAAAGCAAGGAAAAAAACTTGCTTTTCCAAAGACGCAAACCTTCGAAAACGAACTGACTAGTCGAAATGGAATTTTTCATACAAATCTGCATTTGAAATGATAAGTTGGCACACACCCTAAGTAGCTAAAGGTTAGAACATAATTTCCTTTTTAATTTTTCTTATTGAAATCTGACCTTAGGTAGGTTAAATATAGTATATATAAATGATTTATTTGTATTACATATGAGACCTCGTAAATTTTTTGAACGTGTTCTCTGCTGGTGAAAAATATTTCAAATTTGTTTCTACAGAGATTAGTGAACAAGTTGCCAACAGAGAAGCTTTAAGAAAACGCTATATTAATCGATTCCTCGGAGTGTCCTGAGCAAACTCTTGTTTCCCTCCACTTAAAGTGCCGCGTTTCCACTCAAAATGGCTGTTGAGGGTTTTTTTAAAGTTTCGCTCACTTAAGTCCTTATAGGTCCTTGTAAGGACATCGCGAGACATCGAGCAAGGACTCATTCAAAAGAAGAAATTTTGACACTAGATAAAATTTTAACGGCTGTAATGAATCGCCAGTTACCGCGATTTTATGAATAGTAGTTGAGAAAAAACTTAAAAAAGTAAGAAAATAAATATAATAAGCAAATGTTTAATACCTTGACTTCCACGGTGGCCACCCGTGACCGGAGTTTGCCTTCCCAATGGGGCCACGGTAGTCACCGGTAACCAGCGTTACTAACTTTTTTAGGTTATGATATTTATGTTATTTAAACCCATTTTTAAAATTCTGAACATTGTGCAGTAAAAAATGCATTATTGAATATTTTACCATTATTACGAGTATAATAAGAATAATGGAAATTTATGCTGACTTTTTGGAGAATAAACTGTCAGATCTACTAGAGCACGTATGTTTGGATAATCCAAGGGCAATGTTTTGACAACAAGATGGAACACCAGCGCATACTGTGAGTATTGTGACGACAATATTAAATGAAAAATGGCCTGAACGCTGGATTGCACAAAGTGGACTGATTCCTTGACTCGCTAGATCTCCATACCATACTTCGCTGGAATTTCTCTTGTAGAAAATAATGAAGGATGAAGTTTATTCAACGCCTGTTAACGCTAGAGAGGAATTAATTAACCGAATTGAGACTGCAGCTACGATAATGCGGGAGAGACTGGCTATAATACACCGTAAACAGGGAATTAGAAAGAGTCTATTGGCATGCATCGAAAGTGGTACACGACATTTTGACCAGCTTTTGCTGGTTAACTATAAGGAGTTTATAATTTAATAAAAATCATTTTGGGGTTAATTTGAGTTTAATATCTTTCAATTGCAGATTTTTATAATATTCCGTATAATATTTTTTTTACGAATAAATTTGCATACCCTTTCTCTGCCTGGACATGTTGTACCTTCTTGAAAAAGTAATAAGATGGGAAATTTAATGAAAATAAGAAACAGGTGTATTAATTACATAAATTTTGGAGAAAACTTAGGGAAAACCTGAATTTTAAGTATTAGTTAAATTTTTTTTTTTCAGTTTTGTAAGTGACTGTAGGTAGCTACAGTAGTAGGAGGTAGATCAATATTGTTGGCATTTTTGGAAAGGCCATTGGTGCAGTAGTTTTTTGGCGTGAGTTTGATGTCGCTGCGTTGAGTAGATGAATAGATAAAAATAAAATAAGGATGTACGTATCATGAAAATTCCGAATTTATGAATTACCCTGTAACTCCTAAACGGACCCCACCCTGCCATACAATTTTTGTTTGGCTAGGTGAGGTCTTTCACCCCCTAATTTTGGTATACGCTATGTGTAACATCCTGTATATATAAGCAGATAGAAATAATACCATTCTATTCTTCTCATTTCGTTTGATAAAATAAACCTTCCGGAAGAAATCTCTTAATTTTTGTCCATATTCAACTGTCAATATTTCATCTCCACTAACTAATACTAACTATTGAGTGTCATACTAAATTTCTCACGTGAGCTCATTTTCGAAGCAAATCCTTGGATGCTTATTATCGTCCTACATCAGTTTCCGACTATTTTTTCTTCAAAACCTTCGAATCTTTAAAAAGAGGTTACTTAACCGCTTTACTAATAATATTTATTGTTATTAATTATTAGGGGTGGCCTTTATAGGCGAGGAGCCACCAATCCTGAAAGTTCCGTGATCGCGGATTTGAAAATGTGGAATGTGGTGGAAATGAAAAGTTTTCACTCAGACGAATAAGATGGGCTTGGTTGGCGTTGATTTAATTAGCCGAAAACATTTTTTAAATTTTGTATTATTCAATGGCCACAATGTTTTACCGTCATCGCGGATTTTGATAAATCTTAAGTTAATATAATTTGTGCGAAATTTTATACAGCCGGAAAGGTTCAGCATACCTATTTGAATGGTGTGATTTTTTTTTTTTTTTTTTTTTTAAGGGAGTGGGGAAATGCTTTATGCACCATAAGTGTCCGAAGACACCTGTGTGCCGGACTCCCCAGCCTACCCAGGCCTACCGGCTAAAACCCCACTCCCCGCCCGCAGGACCTCCACCCCGGAACCGTCTGTTGGACATTACTTCAGGGTGGAGTCCTATTAAGAGCCGCCTCCGCCGGGGGCCCTCCTTTCTCCGGGTGATTTACCCCTCCCTACTGGCGTCCCTTTCTTTCTGGCGAAGGATCGCTCTAACGAAAAGAGCGACCCTTCGTCAGAGATCCTCCCCCTGCAGCATAACCTCGACTATATTGTCCGGGGTTATTCTGCCCGCCGCACTCTCCAGCTCCTCCTTCTCCGCTCTCCATCTATCACATTCAAAGAATGTGTGGAGAGCGGAGTCCGACGGGGAGTCGCAGTAAATGCAGCACGGGCTCGGTGTCTTCCATATACGGTGAAGGAAGGCCCGAAAGTGCCCGTGCCCCGTCAGCATTTGTGTGAGGTAGTAATCCACCTCACCATGCTGACGGTTCAGCCAAGTGTCCAGCTGGGGGATAACCCGAGCTGTCCACCAGCCCCGCGACTCCCCATCCCACCGTGTCTGCCAGGCCGCCATGGTTGCGGTCCTGGCCGCCACTGCGGCCTCCTTCCTCCCTAGGGCGTCTTTCTCCTGGTGGACGAACTGTCGTTCCCTGGCTAGGAGATCAATGGGTATGACCCCCGCGACCACTAAAACCGCTGGTTCCGAGACCGTTCGGTAGGAGCTCGCAATGCGGAGCGCCGCGCGCCGCTGGACTGCCCCCATGCGTTTGCGGTACTTCTCATACCGCATCGCGTCGGCCCAGACTTCCGCACCGTACAGCATAATGGCCTCGGCGGTGCGGAGCAGCAGACGCATTTTGCAGGGCCTCGGCCCCCCAATGTTGGCCATAAGCCTGCTCAGCGCCGCTGTCACCGCGGCCGCCTTGTCCGCCCGGCTCTTAATTTCGTCCCAGAAGGTGAGCCTGCAATCTAGGCTCACCCCTAGGTACTTCACTGCCGGCTTCGTCTGGACCGTCATGTCTCCTACCCGTATTCCTATCAGTAGCGGAATGCGCTTCTTTGTCAGAAGGACGATCTCGGTCTTGGTCAGGGCCAGCTCCAACCCGTGATCGCTCAGCCAAGGACCCACCCGACGCATCACCTGGTTGAGCCTCATTTGCGCTGCCTCGACATTTCTGGCGGTGATGACCGCCGCATACCTAACCAGGAAAGACCCTTCCGGCATCTCCATACGAAGGATCCCGTCATATGTATAATTCCATATGTCGGGCCCCAGTATAGATCCCTGGGCCGCCCCTGCCGAGAGAGCCCTCGTTTCCGGACCATCTTCCGTTTCGTAGGTGAGGGTGCGGTCCTTCAGATAATCCCCCATCATCCGCAGAAGATACTGGGGGACCCTGAAGTCCCGTTCTAGCGCATTCAGCGCATCCCCCCACCTCACCGAGTTAAAGGCGTTGCGCACGTCCAGTGACTAGCAGGCACACTGGACGGGAATAATGATTCCCACATTCGGTGGCCCTGGCCGCGTCGACTACCTCCTGGATAGCGTGAACCGTCGACCTCCCTTTCCGAAAGCCATACTGCCTTTCGGAAAGATCTCCAGCGGCCACTACCGCCGCCTGGAGATGAGGCTTCAGGAGCTTCTCCAGGAGCTTGCCGGCTGTGTCGAGCATACACAGCGGTCTGTACGACCCAGGGGACCCTGCAGGTCCCTTGCCCTTGCTGATCAGCACAAGCCGCGCTGCCTTCCAGCGAGACGGAAAGATTCCCGCCTTCAGGCAGGCGTTGTACATGTCCAGCAAGAGCTCTGGATGGCTCGCCGTTAACGCCTTTAGCACCTCTGCTGGAAGCCCGTCGGGCCTCGGCGCCTTCCTGTTTTTAAGACCTTGCGAGGCCCTCGTGAGCTCCTCCATTGTGAAAGGAGGAGCTTCGAGTTCCCCGCCAGCCGCGCGGTCGGGTCCCAACTGGTGGGTGGGGAAAAGGGCATCCACGATGGTTCGGATCGTCCCCGCATCGAGGGGAGCGTTCGGTGAGAACGCCCCCAATTTGCGGAGAACGATCCTATACCCCAGCCCCCAGGGATCCTCATTGAGGTCCTCGCCCAGCCGCTTCCAGCATCGGCGCTCACTCGTTTTGATGGCCCTACGAAGGTCCTTTTTCGCCGCCTTGTGCTCGGCAGATTTACGGGCTGCGTCGGGATCGCGCCGATCGGCTCGCTGAGCCAACCGCCTGAGACGGAGACATTTCCGCCTCAGTTCCGCGATCTCATCCGTCCACCAATACGCCGGGTTTCGCCCCTCCCTATATCCCTTCTTCCTTGGCACAGCTTCTTGGCAAGCCCGGTGGATTAGACTCATCGTTGAGTCCACCACCAGTTCGGCTCGCTCGAGAGGTGGCAATCGTTGCGGGATCCCATCAATGGTTTGCCGGCCGCGTGTGATGGCCTGAGACATCCTTTCAGCATCCATCCTGGCGACATCCAATCTGGGCGGGCCTTGCGAACGCCGGGCCCGCGCTGGCGCTACACCACGCACGCGGAACGTGATATATTGGTGATCGCTGGCTGTATAGTCCTCGATCACCTGCCAGTTCTGCACTCGTGCAGCCAGACTTTCCGTCGTTAAGGAGAGATCAATGATCGTCTCCCTATAACCAGGCCGCCGAAAGGTAGATGTCGAGCCGGTGTTTAATAACACCAGCCCAACCCTGGACGCAAAGTCCAGAACGCGACCTCCCCGGGAGTCGGGCATAGGCTCCCCCCACTCCAAGGCCTTCGCGTTGAAGTCTCCGGCCACCCCCAGCTCTCCACCCATGCCCCGGACGGCGTCCTCCAGGCCATCTAATTTGGCCTGAAAGTCGGCTATTGGTTCGTTTGGGGTAAAGTAGCAACTGACGTAAGTAACGTCATCACACCTCACCCAAACGAAGCCAGCGCCCGCGCCATGGTCCGCGACGTTAAAACGTCGTAGATCCGGGACCCAGATTGCGGCCGTGCCAAGGGTGTCCCGATACCAAGTTGGCTCATCCCCGACTCGATACTGCTCGCTGATCAATACAAGGTCAGCATCTTTCTCGAGTCGGATCTGAGCCAACAGGTCATGGGCCGTCCTGCTCCTATTTAGGTTGCCCTGTATAGTACAGTCAATCTGTCGTGAAAATAAGGTTTAGGTGGAAAAAATTTTCTAACGAGCAAATGTACGTGGAATCGTTGAAGGGTAAGGAGACAAAGTGATTTGTCATAAATTTGTCACTTTCACACCCTACACTTTTTTGAAAACTCAAAAAAACTCAAAAAAAATTTTTGAACGCATTTATCTCGGATTCTATGCATTTTTCAGAAAAATTTATAAAACAAAAAATGTAGAGAATGTTAAAACCTACAATTAATGTCATTGACCCAATACCGTACGACAAAATCTGCGCGCTGTGTTGTCCTGTACCGAGGACAACGTTCATTTATACGAGGGAAAGAAAAAAATAAAAAACGGCCAAGTAATTTTCCGTATAATTTTAATTCGATTTCCCCGATTTACTTGAACAATTTAAGCATTTAATTTACTGAACAATTTAAGCATTTAATTTACTGAACAATTTAAGCATTTAATTTACTGAACAATTTAAACGATATATTCATTAGTAAAAAATTAACAATTATTTGACTCTTTTAACTCGACCTCCCGGTACCGAATTTCAAATACGACTCCTCGATGTTACTCAAGTTTTGTTAAAGGTCAGCTCGGTACACCCCTCTCGAATCGATCGACCATCGATATTTCCACCAATCAGTGGTTCGCCCTGAAAATATGCCTAGTCGGCCAATCAATAGCTCATCACCCACTTCAAGCGCATCGAACCCAAGCGCTAAGGGTGTTCTTCAGCAAATTTACGATCGGGTGAGCTAAGTGTGTCACACGATCGTATTTTAGCTTACACCGGCACTGGGTAGCGCGACTTAAGTATTTTTGGTGCTGGCTATGGGCTTCGTAACGAGTGCACTTAACTCTGTTGACATTTCGAAAGGTGGAAATTTGATTCCACGACTCGAGAAATGGGGCACGGCTGACCAGAACGTTAGCGTTCCGAGTATTTGAGTATTATTGGGTAACATGTTTTTAATTATTTCGGGTATGATTGGGAAATGAGTGGGCCATTAAGGCAGATGATTAATGGTCCAATGGTCCACTCATTACACCATCCCCCTTAGAAAAGAAAGACCTTCGGGCTTTCGTCAAAAAAGAAAAGATATCAAAATGTATCAGTCCGGGAAGCCGATAGTCGTTTAACAATTTTTTGTTTACAAAGATTCTTGAAACATTATATAAAATTTTTGCTGATTTTTCTATTTAAAGTTTGTGTAACGCAGTATACTATATATGCTAAGAATTAAATTTGGGGCTATTAAATCTTACCAATTAGAACTTATTATTCTATAAAGCAGTTTTTTTTTTTACATAATTTTTTATTTTATTTTTTAATATACGTATACATATCTATTTATTGATGAATATTTTTTTTTTTTTTTTTTTTTTTATTCCTAGAGTACTTGTTATGCTATTTTATCTCTACATATATAATTCATTCTACCTAATTATGTGAACAAAATATTGTATTCATATATATTTTTTTTTTTTTTACATATATAATCCATTCTACTTAATTTAATTATGTGAACAAAATATTGTATTCATATATATTTTTTTTTACATATATAATTCATTCTACTTAATTATGTTAGCATTAAAAACACGGAAGAAAAAGAAAATTGTTACTCGGTGAATGTTCGCGAAACAAAAAAAAACGAATAATCGGTTACTCAGGTTGCATTGTTAGCCGGTACTCGGTGGCGATTCCGTTTGCTTGATTCTGTTCTTGAGCTCTATCCGTGTTTGTTGTTTGTTTATATTTATATCTCAGAGATAGAATTACGAGCAATGCGACAAGCAGCAAGTAAAACGCGGTATAGTGGTGTATCGTGTGTGGGGATAGGTCAGGGTTTTGGAAGTTTTCTTCAATTTGCTGTGCTTTGATAGCGGCGCTGAGCTGTTCAAGTTCATGGTCATCATGAAATTTGATGACTCGTACTCTGGAGTGCAATGAATTTTGCTGTTCTGAAGGTTTTTCAGGGATTTTAAAGGTAAGGTTGATAGAGGGAAGATAGTGACTGTTGAGCTTGATCTCTTCTACATTATGAGCTTGGATGATGAAATCTTTGTTACGTAGGTAACAACCTTCCGTCAATTCGACTATTAGTTGAAAATTAATCAAAGAAAAGTTTTAGATTGTTGTTGTGAACAGTCTTCAGCTTATTTCCTATTTTAATTGTTGAGTTTTGCGTTGAATTTATTTTGACTATTTCATATGGCCCTGTCCACAACGATGATAACTTATTCTTACATGCATAATTTTTTAAAAGAACTTTATCCCCGAGACAGTAAACTTTTTCCTTAGTTCCTTTATCGTAATATACCTTAGATTTGTTTTTGTGTTCTATTAAGTTTTCTTTGGCGATTTGATAGCTATGTTGTAACCTTGATTTTAACTCGTTACAGTAATTTTCATAGTTGTAACTGACGCTGGGAGGTGTTTTTACGAGTGAAGGTAGTTTTGGAGGATATCCATATAGGAGCTCGTACGGGGGAAAGTTAGTGCTGCTGTGTGAGCTTGAGTTATATACGTACATTGCGTAAGGGATCCATGTATCCCAAGTTAAAGGATCTCGATTTACATAATGTCGAAGATATTCTGCCAGGGTACGGTGGCTTCTTTCTAAAGCACCGTTTGTTTGGGGGTGGTAAGGTGTAGTTTGTATTTTCTTTATTTGAAGTAATTTACACATCTGAGTGAACATATCACTCAAAAAATTCGAACCCTGATCCGTGAGGATTGAGTCTGGGACTCCATGCCTGCACACAATATGTGTAACGAAAATCTCAGCCACGGTTCGGGCCTCTGCATTACGTAGGGGTATTGCTTCGGTGAACTTTGTGAGATCGTCCTGAAAAGTAAGGAGGTATTTATTCCCTTCATAACTAACTGGCAGGGGACCCACTATGTCCAAAGCAACCCTTTCGAATGGGCGTGAACTTGTAGTAGTGATTTTCATTGGTAATTTAGGGTTACGGTTCAATTTATTCGCCTGGCAGGACGGACATGTTTTAATGTAATTTTCCACATCTTGAGCCAATCTGGGCCAAGTGTAGGTGGTACGTATTCTTTTTATTGTCCTAGCTACTCCTTGATGACCTCCCAAGGGTGTGTCATGATAAAACTTTATGATTTCTTGTTGTTTAGCGGTATCTTGGACGGTAATTATTTCAGATAAATATATAACGATTTTTATCTTCTCGAAAACATGGGACATTAGGTTTTTTAGTTCAAACAATGCTCTTTGATTAGATTTGGGTATTGATATGTTGATCGTATTATGGTTATTTTCCAGGCAATTTTTTCGGAAGTTCAAGAGAGTGTGAATTACCGTTTTATAATCCTTTTCGGTACGCATTGGGAAAGCTGTTTTAGAAATAACGTAGACCGTCTTTTCCACTGTGTGGACTGTTAATTCCGAAGTAAACGGATTAGATTGTGATAAAAGTTCCCTCAAATGTTCTTCATTGCTATCTGAAATCTGCGGAAGCAAGAAATATTTGCACGAGATCATTTTTTGGTCTAATAAATTTCCTGGTTGTTGGGTGATTAAATTATTATTTGCGTTAGGTGAGTTCACGAATTTTTTATAAATTTCTTCAGTTGCATCTTTTTCCGGCAGTTCCGCTGCAAGTTTGGTTTTGCTTCTGGTCATTGCATTGATAAGTTTTTGCTCTTTATTTTCGATACTTATTCTACTCAGTGCGTCTAGATTTGCATTCAGCGTGCCTGGCTTATGTAAGATTTTATAGTCATACTCCTCTAATTTAATCCGCCATCGCATGAGACGGGAGGAAGTGTCTTTTAAGTTCATCAACCAGACAAGAGGCTTATGATCTGTGATTATTGAAAACTTTCTTCCATATATATACGGACGGAATTGTTCCACTGCATAAACCACCGCTAACAACTCTTTCTCGATAGTAGAGTACCTCGTCTCTGCGGGATTCAAGGTCCGGCTGGCGTAACAAATGGGTCGATCTTTACCTACTTCGCCTTGTGATAAAATCGCACCCAAAGCAACGTCGCTAGCATCCGTAGTGACAATAAATTCCTTGTCGAATTCCGGATATGCAAGGATTGGTGCAGTGATTAATTTTTCCTTGAGGCTTGCAAAAGCCTCATCGCAGAAACTGTTCCATTTAAAGTTGACATCTTTTTTTAGTAAAGACGTCAATGGTTTAGCTAATTTTGAAAAATTCGGGATGAAGCGCCTATAATAGCCTACTAATCCCAGGAAAGATTTAATATCTTTGGCTTTTTTAGGAACTGGGTAGGATTTTACGGCTTTGATCTTTTCTGGGTCGGGTGTCACACCTTCCTCGTTGACTACATGTCCAAGATAAGCTATTTCTTTCCGTAGAAAGTAGCATTTATCCGGTTGTAGTTTAAGGCGGTGTTCCCTAAGCCTTTCAAAGACCTTCTCCAACTTCGCGTTGTGATCTCTCAGATTATATCCGTGGATGACTATATCGTCGAGATACACGAAGCAATGCAACCCTTGCAGGCCCGTGAGTGCGGTATTCATCAAACGTTGGAAAGTCGCGGGTGCACCCTTTAAGCCAAACGGCATTCGGTTGTAATGAAAATGACCGAATGGGGTGCTGAATGCCGTCTTTTCTTTATCTTGATTATCCATTGGTATTTGATGGAACCCGTTGGCCAAATCTAGCGTGGAAAAGTATTTCGATTTTCCCAGCTGATCGAGAATTTCCGTAATATTGGGCAAGGGATATGCATCACCCACTGTGACTTCATTGAGACGCCTGAAGTCTACTACTACTCTCCACCGTTTGTTTCCACTTTGGTCTGGTTTTTTCGGTACCAGTAACAACGGGGAGTTCCACGGGCTGCGACTGGGGCTAATTATGCCTTGCTCTAGCATTTCTTTAGTTTGACGATTAATCTCTTCCTTTTGAGATTCCGGTAAACGATAAGGTTTCACTTGGACCGGGCGCGTATTATTAAGCACGGGTATTTTATGACTCGCTGCATCCGTACAGGTCAAATAATCTCCTTCGAGGAAAAATAAATCGTTATACTTACGGCAGATGTCTATTATAACCTGCTTCTCCTCTTGATTACAGTGATCTAATTTTAATTTTGCTTCGAGATTCTTCAATCGATTTTCTACTGGGTCTCTATCATAATCCGTCTGGTAAATGTGATAGTTTTCTAACGTTTCCCATTTGGGTGTAATTTCGCGCGTGTTTAGACGTACCGTTTCGGAATTAGTATTTAACATTAGAATTTTGGCAGTATTGTTTCTTGGCTGTACTACCGAGTTACCAATAAAGACACCGGGTTGGATTTCTTGTTTCTGACAGAGAGCCTCACTGCAAAAATTTACAGGTATCAGTGCTACCGTTTCCGACCGCGGGGGAAGCTCAATTTCAATCCCAGCATGATAAACTATGTTATGATTTGCTTGCGAATCTAATATTTCCCTGGATTTGTGGGGCAACTTTGTTGCGTGTTCCGAATTTGATTCCTCAGAGCAGTTCACATAGGCAGTGGAGTCTTCTTGTAATGTTTGATTAGATCTCTCACATACCGAACTACCTTCGGAATTTTCTTTTCGAAAAACACTCAAGGCTGCAATGAACATATAATAAAATAGCTGGATTATCATATTGATCGTTAATTGATCATTCTTCGCTTCTTGTCCGTTCCCATTTTTACGAATATTGCCCCCTTTATTATTATTTTCCAGTAATGATTCTTCAATCCTTTGTTTATTTTCAACTGTTTCAGGCTTCGATTCCTTCAACCCGTAGTCATTCTTCGTATTAATATTAATTTCAAGATATAACTCTGAATAATTTAAAAGGCAGTTGTATTTTTTCAGAAAATCGTTCGCGATTATTCCCTCACAGGGTAGTTTATTTGCGTCCGGAATTACATGAAATGGGTGTTGTAGTTTTATAGATTTCCCATGGTAAGGGAAAAAGGTGAGTTCAGCTGGAGCCACACAGATGGAAGAGAAGCTATCGCCAGCTAATGTGGTAATATTGCATCTCTCATCTTCAAACACCAGTGCCGTGTCTGGAACTGTATCGGACTTTATTAAACTTATTTCCGCTCCAGTGTCGATTAAAAATTTTGTATATCGGGTTTTAGAAATATTAGTCGAGATTTTGGTGATTAGTGAGTGGTCTTTTATTTCCAAAGGCACTCGAATTTTATTTAATGAATCACGGCTTGGGTAGTGATTTGGCGAGAAGCTTCGCCGTTTAATTCTTCTCGCGTCAAATCGTTTCCCGAGTTAGGTACATTAGACCATCTAACTTGGCGATATTCCTTAGGGTTTCCGTTTGGGAGATTGTTACCCTGATAGTTACCTTGAACAGAAGTACGAGTTTGATTTGGTTGCCCGTAACGCGCTCGCTCATTAAAAATCCGTTTCCTACATTCCCGCTCGGTGTGGTTTGGCTTGTGGCAATAGTTGCACGTTAGCCTATTTACTTCTTTTTTTACCATAGGTGTCTGTGCATAATGTGGCAATTGTTTCCGTTTGAAACAGACATCTTTGGTATGCCCACGTTTCCCACAAAACTCACAATTAGCAACTGTGGACCTCGGAGCAATATTTTGATTTTCTCTTTCGCCGATCCGATGCGCGTGTTCCGCGGCGAAAGTAATTAATTTCTGCAGATTGCTCTGCGCACTTGCTTTGACTATAGTTTTTAATTGCTCATTCCTGAGCCCATCTTCGAATGCCCGAATGGCATTCTGTTCATTTTCAGTCAAAAGATACCTCCGGGAAGCTTCATCCGGGGTTTCATTGTAAGTAACCGAGTTTAAATCTGACAATTTCTTTGTTAGTCTACAAGAAAACACAGACAATTCTTCTCGGGACCCCTGTCTAAGGTGCATTAATTCGTTTAGTATCGTTACCCGTTTCCGCTTTTCTTGAAAGTGAGCGTTAAGCTCGTCTTTGAGGGAACTCCAAGTGGAGAAATCCCGAAACTTTGTTAAATCGTATGCGGCTCCCGTGAGTTTCGTCTTTACCACCGCTAAAAATATTTTTTGATCCGCGATGGTTTTTGCCTGTATAAATAATAAATCGCAACATGTGATGAAGCGATGCAGATCACTAGTGTTCCCGTCAAATTCAGGGACCAAACTCCTAGCGTCTGACAACGAAATCCGGAGATTTACACCCCCGGCCTCCGAAATAGTGGTTTCGTCCGGCATATCTGAATAACTCGAGTAACTTTTCGCGCGCGTGTTTACCACTTTGGCGTTTTTCTTTTATTTCTTTTACAAAACCGTACACGATAGACGCGGCGTTTATTTTTCTTTTCCTTTTCGTCTCTTTTTTTTTTTTGCACTTAGTTTGAATAAATAATTTTAATATAGTAATAAATTTGATTTGCTTTGTTTTTACTTCTTCCGTGTTACTTTTTCTCTCTTTTTTTTACACTTTCCACTTTATTATTATATTTTAGCTAAATAGAATTTTCTTAGACTTAGACTTACATATTATATTTATTTGTGACGCTTGTTCTTCCTTCCTTCTTGGAGTCGTGAAGCCGTGGAGTCGTGAAGAGATGGGTAGTGGTGAAGACGTCCTTCCTTCCTTCCTTTTTGGAGTCGTGTAGCCGTGGAGTCGTGTTGAGAAGTGTAATTGTGAAGTCTTCCTTCTAAATTGGTCTTCCTTCTTCTGGGGTCGGTGCTTTCCGGGAAATTTTTTTCACTCACTCACTTAAGTTTTTTTTTTTTTTATATAGGGGTGACCGGTCTTACAAACCAGACGTCAAAATCCCACCGCTGCCACCAATTTTGTTGTCCTGTACCGAGGACAACGTTCATTTATACGAGGGAAAGAAAAAAATAAAAAACGGCCAAGTAATTTTCCGTATAATTTTAATTCGATTTCCCCGATTTACTTGAACAATTTAAGCATTTAATTTACTGAACAATTTAAGCATTTAATTTACTGAACAATTTAAGCATTTAATTTACTGAACAATTTAAACGATATATTCATTAGTAAAAAATTAACAATTATTTGACTCTTTTAACTCGACCTCCCGGTACCGAATTTCAAATACGACTCCTCGATGTTACTCAAGTTTTGTTAAAGGTCAGCTCGGTACACCCCTCTCGAATCGATCGACCATCGATATTTCCACCAATCAGTGGTTCGCCCTGAAAATGTGCCTAGTCGGCCAATCAATAGCTCATCACCCACTTCAAGCGCATCGAACCCAAGCGCTAAGGGTGTTCTTCAGCAAATTTACGATCGGGTGAGCTAAGTGTGTCACACGATCGTATTTTAGCTTACACCGGCACTGGGTCGCGCGACTTAAGTATTTTTGGTGCTGGCTATGGGCTTCGTAACGAGTGCACTTAACTCTGTTGACATTTCGAAAGGTGGAAATCTGATTCCACGACTCGAGAAATGGGGCACGGCTGACCAGAACGTTAGCGTTCCGAGTATTTGAGTATTATTGGGTAACATGTTTTTAATTATTTCGGGTATGATTGGGAAATGAGTGGGCCATTAAGGCAGATGATTAATGGTCCAATGGTCCACTCATTACAGCTGTAGGTGGCGCTGAAGTTCGTAAACATGTGTTTTTCAACTTTTTTGTCCGCAAAACGTTTTCTTTCAGCAAAAAAGTGAATGAGAAAGTTGTTGCTCATAAAATTACGTACAATATTTATTTAAAACATTTTTCTGTACGACTTACCTTTTAAGAGTTATAGCGCAACACACTGTGCGTCGGGGTGCTTGATATAGGTGAGTCCCCTCGCCTCTCACTGTCGCGTCGGGGTGATCGATTTATGTGAGTACTCGCAATTCTCACCAATTTAGTTTAATAAATGCTCGAAGTGATGTCCATCAACTTCAATACACTTATTAATGCGCACCTCAAACGATCTTACACAACTTTGAAGCATATCAGGACTTATTTTGTTGCAAGCATCAATAATTCTTTCAATCATATTTTCATGAGTAGTTGGTACTTCGTTGTAAACTTCACCTTATCAAGCATCCCGACGGTGAGAGGCGAGGGGACTCACCTAAATCAAGCACCCCAAAGGGAAAAGAAAACTACTACGTCCACGTCGTTGTTCCTGGGTAATGCAAAATGTAGTTAAATACTTTATCGCATGTTCGGTCGAAAGCTTTTTTCGTTCTGGCGTCAAAAATAGGGGTTACCAATAGGATTTTTGAGTTTAACCTTCAAATAACTTTGAAGGTCAGGGTCAAGGTAATTTTCAAGGTCGTGGTCAGATATCTCTCTTCACATCAAAAATTTTAGTTTAAAATGTATTTCAAAAAACGTCATCGCCTCTCGCTATTGTACATGAAGATAAATTACCGTGAAATGACCTTGAAATTTGACCTTGACCGTTGGGTCAAGGTCATATGTGAACGTAAAATTTTCCGCTCTTTTCAATTCCGGGGTCAATAGGGGGTCATCCCATTTGAAATTTTAAAGTTGACCTTCATATGACCTTGAATGTCAGGGTCAAGGTCATTTTTAAGATCATCACCAAACGCCATTTTTGATACCCTACAACTTTCATATTAAACTTTTTTCAATATTATGTGATCCTAAAAAGTTATTAGGTTGTCTCAAGTTAAATGACCCACCCGGTATATAAAATTGATATATTAATGATTGAAATTATTATATTTATTAAATTAAATTCTATATTTTATAAAATTAATAGTCAGCTGAGAATCTAATGAGGGGAAAACTGTCAGTCAGTGAGTTATGAAAATTATTCGCTTATAAACTAACATGCGCGCTCGGCTCCTATAATCCCCCCACTTAAAGTGCAGCTGATTATAATTTTTATCAACACAATAGTGTAATAAACAAGCTGTATGTGTTTCATTGTTTAGGAATTACTTTTTTACCTTAAATTTAATTACATATTGATAAGGCTGACTAATGATCCACTGTGATTAGTTCAGCTGATTGTTATTTTTCAGATGTTTATTATTTAAACATTACGTTAAAAAAAAAATTTGATCTTCAGAATTATTTTATTTTGGTTTTTTTTTTTACATACTATGAATTTTCTCACATATAGGTCCCCCGAGATAGAAGCAGCTGACGCTTAGTACAGCCATTTGTTGTACTTAAACATTCATTTTATAGGAAAATCATAATTTCAGAAATGTTGAAATGATTTGCAACGCTGCCTCTCGGACTATAAGTAATATAGTAAGGTTTGTCCTGAAACATAAACGCTGAGTTCACAATTCGCTTTCTACCGGACCTAGGCTGGTCGGCGAAATTAGTGTCACTAGTGTCGCCTGAACGAAACTACTTAAACCATCTGGTTGCAGTGCTGTGGTCAACGGAAACTTTCCTCTTTCGCGGCACAAATATTTCGAGTCGCTTTAGCCGCATTGTGTCCGAGTTGGAATTCATAAAGCAAAAGTTTTCTAATTAAGCGGTTTTCTGTATCCATTTTTAATGTGATTAAGTGCCGGTGAAATGACTTATTATTCACTATATGCAGTGCATGCGCTGGTAATTGAAACAAGCCTAAACATGCAACACACGAACGGCGACAAAAGAAGATATTGAAATTTGCAAAACTTTTGATTCACCCCAATATTTGTCTCTATTAGTTAACGAAGCTCGGCTGTGCGATCATGTTGGGTGTAAAATTAATCGTTCATGGGAGTAGGACATTTTAAGGTTTTCGGTGCCAGGCTAATTGAAATTATAGGCTTTCGACACTCGTTCCAAGCCAGGGTTCCCTCAATTGCACGACTAAGTAGATACGTCCAAGAGTCCAAAGAAGAAAGTAGCATGGTGCTAAGCGTATTAGGATGCGTAGTAGACCGATATCCAACGATATATCGGGTTGGCACGAAAGAAATGAGACAGTTTGTTTTTACATTTTAAATTCTAACATTTTTATTTTACTATACATTTAGTCAATCAAATACTCGCCGTGAGCATCTATGACTTCTTGTCAACGTATAGGCAATGACTGGATGCTTGTTGCCCAGAACTCAGCAGGCCGTGAGTTAAAGAAGGTGGCTACGTAGGTTTCAACTTCATTAAAAGTGTTAAAGCGTTTATCACGCAAATCATTTTTCATGGCTCTGAATAAATGATAGTCTGAAGGGGCAATGGGGGAATATGGTGGATGAGGTACCGTCTCCCAGCCTAAGCCCTGCAGTTGTTGGCGGGTGGTGGATGCAGTGTACGGGCGAGCGTTGTCATGAAGTAAAATGACACTGGCTCTTCTTCGTCTTTTTTCTTTGATAGCTGTGTCTAGTTTATCGAGCTGCGCCGCATATGTGTTAGCATTAACTGTTTCATTATGTGATAATTCATTCATGCCCTGAGAATCCCAAAAGCAGAACAATAGAACTTTTTCGCTGCGGTTTTGATATTGCTTTGGTTGAGTTGATGGGTCTTCCTTTCGTGGTAGCCAGAAGGCACGGCGCGTATTGTTTTCGTAGAGAACCCACGACTCGTCCCCTGTGACCAAATCCTCCAAAAACTCCTTCCGGCGCGGTCGAAGTAGTACCGATTGGCAGACGGCGACCCGAGCAGCACGAATGGCGTCTGTGAGGGCATGAGGTGTCCATCGGGATAAAACTCTCCTATATCCGAGCTCGTGCAGGTGATGTTCTATAGCGTGATGGCTGCAGTGGAGTTTTGTCGCTAATTCACGAGTGCTTGCATCCGGCTTCTGTTGCAGTTCACGGCGCAAATCATCATTGTCGAAAGCTGGTGGTCGTCCCGAGCGAGGCTGACTTTCGAGGCTTCGGTCTCCTGTACTGAAGCGTTTGAACCAACGAGACACTGTTGCGTGACTTGTAGTATCTGAGCCAAATGCAGTGTTGATGTTGTCTGCCGCAGCTCGCGCATTATGGCCTAACAAATACTCGTAAAGGTATAGAGTTCGAACTTGTCGCTCATCCATTTTTCTTCAAACTGACTGAATTAATCGTGCGTGCGCTTTTATATACCCCTAGGACTGAAGCACCTAGAATTTTCTATAACATACTAGAATATGTTCGAAAACAATTGATTAGAAAAACAACATGAGTAGAGTTTTCTAGAGTGTCTCATTATTTTCGTGCCAACCCTGTACTATCTTAGTTTACACATTTTCAGTTCAAACAACTTTTTATTTTATATTATTTTCGGGTCAGGTTATCAGAACTGAAGATATTCAATTTAAATAAGAAAAACCGGTGAAGTGCTAGTTCGACTCGCGCATAGAGATTACCATCGTTATAGTTTTCCTTTAAACTTCAAGTAAGTTATATTCCCTGATTTTTTTTTTAAATTTTAGGTCCATAGTTCCGGAAATAAGGGGATGAGAATGCTATATTTTCGCATACTTTTCAGATATCTTTTTAAATATGCTACTTAAAATTAGAAAAACAATATTTGTTTATTCCACATAACAGGCATGGGTATTTAAACGGGTACCCATATGATATATGTATTTCCGTCTGTACCTATTTTGCCCCCTTTTTTAATTCTTACAATAATTTAAAGTTTTAACTGGTGCAAAATATGAAGATTAATAAGATGTATAACTATGCCAAATTTCAATCTCTACATGGCATGGTTTCTGAGAAAATCGGATGTGACAAACGGACAGATACAGGAGTTATCTTATAAGGGTTCCGTTTTTTTTCTTTTCTTTTAGAGGTACGGAACATTAATAATGAATAAAAATATGTTAAAACTATGTTCCGTAACTTAAAATTATTGAATAATGAAATTAAATAAATAAAGCACATAAATTCCTTCATTAGGATTTTAGTCTTTTAAGGAAAATTGCGAGCGACGCATTTTGATTCATAGTGCCAAGGTGTCTGGGAAACATGTGATTCTTTTTTTTTTCATGCCACGCTAGTTTTTTGTAATGGGTAGATAAAAAGTTGGCCCCCTTAATGCATCATACCATATTCTGTTGTAAATGTGTAATCAGATGAAATTGTGACGAGTAAAGTAATTATCAGAGGTGCATCTACAAATTTGACATTATAAACCTAAAGTCAGTTATGCAAATAAAGTCAAAACTAATTTAGTATGGGTTAATCATATTTATCTTGAAAAATTTAATTACAGTAGCAGGATGAAGCATTTGAAACTATTACCTTGTCAAAACTCGTTCCTTACCCAAAATTGAAACAACCACGGGTTGAGTTTTCCTTGAATCAGAATCTGGTAGACAAATAGAAACAGTCAAAACTGATCCCAAGCTCGTGCCGACCCATAAAGTGGGTATTAAAGTTGAAGGATCTGTGAAATTAATATTAGTAATAGTAAGATTTCACTGTAGATTCTTAGAATTACACAGGCATACTTACCACTTTTCTTTGTATAACTATCGGTGAATGCTAAACACGTTACAGCCTCTGATGAAATATTTTCTAAACTAGACATTGATGAAGATCGCGATCGTGAAAAAGAACTATCCAATTTATCTACTCGGCCAGTAGTTGGTAATAAAAGTTGAAGTGTGGAAAAATAAATGCGAAAAAAGCAAAAAAAAAAACAAGAAAAGTAAAAGATTAGAATATTAACTGCTATCAAAGGCATATTTAAATGTTTTTCTTCGTCTTCATAATTAATGGGTGTATCAGGTGTTAACATCATGTTTTTTTTTTCATCAACTTAAAGTACTTAACTGACATAATGTTCGCATTGTAACTAACAAACTCTTTTAGAGACAGTTTCCTTTTAAACATATAATATATAATATGAGAAAAATATTTCAAAAATTCTTCATTGCTCTAAAAGGGTTTTTACTTAACTTTTCATGCAAACAATTTTGGATTCCTTAAAGAAGTTTATTTAAAATATTGTTTAGCGACAATCGATTTTAGTTTTAGAATCAGGTAAATTTAAAGTTATAGACTAATGTCAAGGCAGAGTAGAAGAGGATAAAAGCGTATTAAAGATATTTTAAGCAATTTATTTTAGATACTTGTACAAGCACAACAGTTAAGCAGAGTTGGAATTTATAGCGTAGTTGCATTAATGCGAACTTCTTTAAGGATTTTAGTGTTAACGGAACGAAATATATGCCAACGAAATATTTTGAAACTCTTAAAACAAAAATTGTTGAATAAAAATTTCAACAAAAAATTTGAAGGAGTATCTATAGAAATGAAAATCATTCTTTAGGTGCAGAAATAAAAAGTTACGCAGCCAATTGGTTTCTTTGTGTGAAACATTAAGGAGTATTTTCATGCAAGATGCAAAACAGCCATGCTGTCTTGGTTAAGATTAATTGTTATACAGGTCATTTGTTTGAATTTATTTTTCTGCATTCGAGAAAACTTTTTCTGCAAAAGTTCGTAGCTTTGCGACATAAAAATTAAATACTTTCTATCCTTAAATTTTTTAAGGAGAAAACTTCTTACTCCGAATGATATCTCCCTGCCGCAATAAAAGTTTTTTAAAACTTGTACAAACTGCACTGCATTTAGTTAGGATTTTATGATAAAGATATTTCAGGTTTTCTTGGTACTTTTATTTTATGCTACAAGAATCTTAACTTGAAGGAGAACCACTGTTACGTAGGAAGAAGTTTTTTAAATAAGAAATCAATTGATTTAAAGCAACTTTGTAAAAAATGTTTCATTTTTAATTTGTTATTCCTTGCGAACATGCAGACGTACTGCAGTTTCAAATAACTTAAAACTTACACAGAGTATGATTGATTTCTAAAGGTAAATTGATTTTGTTTAAGTTGCAATTGACAGCAAGCACTTCGCTGTGGTAGAAAAATCCAGAGTACTAGCACGAGGTAAGGACAATTATTTTTCAAATTAATAATATTTTTTTAAACTGACATAAAAGCAAAACTAACTTTGTGTTCTTTCAAGTACAAGTTTTTCTTATTCTCCATCAGTAATTTAAACTAAATTCTGATGGGTGCAGCGGTTTCTGTGGAATTAGCACAATCTTTTTTAAAAATAACTGATGAAGTTGTATACAGAAGCGATTATAATATACAGAATTATAGCAGCTATAAACAAACAAATCATCATTATACGAATATTAAACTTCAGCGCAAAGGATCTTACTAAAGAAGTAATGTTTTGAAATATGACTAACTTCAATAGACAGTAGGTGTGACGGTTGAAAAGGTTATTTAGGATTCTTATTTTGAGGTAACAAGGATATTTTTTAAAAAGAATATAAGTTCAAACGCCAAATATATATCAAAACGAATATGTAAACAGCAACAACAATTTCCGTTTAGCATTAAACATTTTGGTAAAAAACTTATTTCGCATAAAGGAATTGAGCTTAATACAAACTATTGTATGTAGATTACAAACATTATTGTTGAATAATCTTGCATTTTAACTATCCTATAATTCTTTAAAAAAGAATATCTTGTCTACATCACAATGATCATAATCATTGCTCCATTATACATTCGGAATAAGGATATCTATCCATCCTAAAGTTTATTGTGGAATAAAAATATTTAATAGGTAGCACAAAAACAATAAAAACGAAAATAGCGAGGTAAGTTCATGGCTTCACCATGGATTTACTGAGGAGAATAAAGTCGATGAAATTATTTGAAGTAAAGTACTTACTATATGATGACAGAGCAATGAATTTAGTCTACATAAAAAATTGTGGTTCGTATCAAGTAAGTAATGAGTATTATACTTTCTTCTCATAAAATTAATTAAATTCTGTTCAATGTTACTTTTTGTGAGTATTGCTCTGTCAAATACATAGATTAATAATTATGCGTTATGTATAATCCTTTCATCTAATTCTTTTTATGTTAATATCAAATGTTTGTTTTTGAAACTTCAGTTCAAATAGCAAATGAACTCGGAACCAACTTATGTCGACTTTTATATTCGTACTATATGTTCAATGTTCATGTTTAAAAAAGTCTGCGTACGAAATGTGATTGCTTTTCTATCTGTCTTATTAATCTCTTGCTGAGTAATAAATCGAATGTCGATTGGAATTAAATGCTTTTAAATTCGTAATACCTCGGAGGTATCTAATCTCATTAATGGCATTTTAATAAGAAAATATATATAACAATCAATCTTAACGTAATTTACGTACAAAACTTATCAAAACGAGCAACTAATAAAGGGATTTATGAAAGGCGGACATGCATGAAGTACACAAAAGCTATTAAACAAGAAAAATAAAACAGAAATAAAAATATCCACTGAGAACTATATTTTGACATAAAAAGCGTACGAAGAAATTTAATTATTATTTTTTTGGTATTAGTTGAGGTAGTGGTGGTCAATATTAATTGATAATACAGTAGTAACATCTCAGTATGCGGCTGAATGAGTATTTCGCTGGCTACCGTTACCACAATATGTGTTAGGAAACTGATATTATTGATAAACGGCATGCAAAGAATTGTTAAAAAGTACAGTCGAATGAAAAAAGCTGAGATTAGTATTGAAAAGGTATTAGGAACAGTAAAGTGAGTTTATATATTCACATAGTGTTAGTCGAAATAAAGTTAAGTTTTTTAAGTTTTTTCAGCATATGATATGTATGGAAATTCAGATATTTTTTGATTGTGTGAAGTGGTAATTCCCGGCATAAAGTGTTTTTTTTTTAATTTTTTTGCAGGCGAGAGATGGAGAGGAACATCAAGGAAATCAACACAGTTTGCTCGTAATAGTTATATGTATCACATTAATTTAAACAAATCGGAAAGAAACATTTAACACAAAAAGACGAATCACATAGAAATATTTTGTTGTATTATTTTGACATTTATCGTCTCATGGTTATTTTTCGGAAATTTACATTGAGAAGGTCACTACAAAATAAAATGAAGAAAATTATACTTCTACAGAGTTTTAGATAGTACCACATCAAGTTTTGTCAAATACAAACAGAGATTCGTTTCACCAACAGGACATGAAAACTAACGAATTTATATGGTAGATATCTGGCGCTTACAAAAATGCAATATTATGCTGAAGGAAGTGCATTAATGTTCAAGATTTTAATTCAGATTATTATTGGAGGTTTTTAAACAATTGAGATAGATTTAAAGGACTAATGTTAGATTTATTCTTTAGATCACTTCCTTCAAACAATAGTTTAGTTATCGAATGTGCTTAAAAAATTAAATAAATTACTTACATTGACTCGTTTGAGTTTGACATGATGTACTTTTTGAAGTAATGTGTTTTTAAGGACAAATTAGTAGTAAAGAACGAAATAGAAAAGAAATAAAAGTCGTAAAACTGAAAAAAAAACACTTTCCATATGAAAGATGAAAGATGAAATGGAAACAGAGGAAATTCTATTTAAAAGTACTGGAACTGGCTGTTACACTAGAGGAATACAGATACAATTTACATTTTCATAGTCAAAGCGTCAAACATTCGTCGTATCTCAAAGCTCCTACCAATTTAACAATTCTTTCTAATAATTTTATACGAATTTCTGTATTTTAAAGAATTTAGCGCTGATTTTTTTGAGCAAATAATTTATATTTCAACAATTGCATAAAATGTGCGCAAAAAAACCGTGAATGCAAAAACAGCTATCAATTACTTTATTAAGCCTGTAAGCGAACCTGTATGTTTCTGTTATTTTAGTTTGGTTTCTTTTTAGAAAGCAAAACTTTTTTTTTAGGAAACGAGTTGCGGAAAAAGAATGAAGTATTTTCAAAAAGTTTATGTTTTAGCACTTAATTGCTGTTTACGTTTAATTTATTTTAGTTATGTTTATTTTAGGGAAGTTCTGAATATTGCTTTTTAAAATAAAGAATAATGAAATTGTGAGGGGGAAGAACAGATTAATTAATTTTAAGTAACATATCTAGGACAGGTGTTATTGACATCGAATAGCTTGAATCGATGTTAAAAAGCTTGCATACAGCAAATTGCTTACTGAATTTTAATAGTATTGCTTTCATTGTCTACATTAAAGTCCATAAAAGATTCAGTTCGACGTTGTTTCTCTCGCCGAGAGGAGTATTTTTCTTGAAATTGTTTAAACAACAAGAAAACAATAACTGAAATTTTTAACATAAAGTTTTTTTAAACTTTCAACTTTTCAATAAATACGAAATCTTTACAGTCCGCCAGAGCATATCTTTAGTTCTTAAACTATAAAATTAAGAGTTACGGAACCGGCGCAAGAGCATACAAATGAGGTTTTCTTCGCGCTTTTCGGAAAGCAAAAAAGGTGGAATTCAGGTTTTTAATTGCGTTTGGAATATTGTTTATCTTATGTAATTTGAAAATATGTTCACCATTTTTCAAAATTTATTAATTACACTAGTTTACAAATTTCAACTTTTTTTTTTATATCAAGAAAGAAATGTATATAAATATGTTAACCTACCTTCCTTAAACCTAAAAATGTCAGCAGAAATATTCTATCACGTCACAATTTCTTTCTGCAGTCAAATGTTTTTTTTCAACTACCCAACGTGGTGACGACAGTTTAATGTTCATTCGTTCGCTTAAAACGATAAATATCTTGTTTTGGATTGAATTAAAATGTCGAGTAGAAAGTGTAAACAAAGTTCTGATCGTTTTTGCTACGTTTGTGGACAGTATGTATTTTCAAAAAAGAGAAAACCGATTGTAGATTCGTTAAAAGTGCTGTTGGTAGATCCAAATAACATTACTCTACCCCCTTTACACATCAAATTGGGATTCATGAGAAACTTTGTGAAGGCACTTGACAATAGCAGTGATGCTTCCCGGTATTTACAAAAAATCTTTCCAAGCATTAAAGAGAGAAAACTGAAAGCGGAGATATTTGTTGGCCCACAGATCTGTAAAATTATGAAAGATTATCAGTTTGAAAGCCTTTTATCTGTTAATGAAAAATCTGCTTGGAAGTCATTCAAAATGGTTGTGGGAGAATTTTTGGGAAATAAAAAAAGTGAAAATTACAAAGAAATTGTGACAGATTTATTGAACAATTTTCAACAGATGTGAATAAACATGTCTTTAAAGATTCATTTCCTGCACTCGCATCTGAGTTTTTCCCCTGAAAACTTAGGAAGTATGAGTGACGAACAGGGGGAATGCTTTCACCAAGATTTCAAAGTTTTTGAAGAACGAAATCATGGATTTGGGGATGAAAACATATTAGGGGATTACTGTTGGTCCATTATAAGAGAAACTGATTCAAATAACTATAAAATGAGGGCAAAAATTAGCCGTTTTTTAATTTATTTTTAGTTTTAATACTAAAATTATGCTGGATTACATATAAATTGAGCAAATAAAAATTTCTTAAACCAGACGTGATAGAATTTTTATATTATTTTTTAGGTAGAGTTCTAAATAAACAATAAATTAACGACTTTCAGCTGGAGTATGGAAACCATGTAAACTAGTGTTATGTTTGCAAAAGTTATTGTCCTCTTTTTTTTCGTTGAATTCAAATAAATTCAACAGGCCTTATTTAATAAAATTCGGTGCTCTAAAAAAAAGGGCTGGTGCATTTTTTCATATCTATTACAGCTTTCGCTACGTAATCGAGAAAGTCCAAAAACGTTAATTTACAAATTTCAATTATTATTATTATTATCTTATTGTTTAAAAAAGTTCAGATATAAAAACACTCACAAATACTCTTATCGTTAAGCTGAATAGATTGGCAAAACATGATAATTTTTTCCAACATCGGGAGATTAGTGTAAGTTGTTAGATATACGGAAGATTTCATAATTGTACTGTGGAAGGGTGAGCAATAATATTTTACTTTTACACATTCACAAAAAAGAATCGTATATCTTAGTTATATTAAAATTAATTAAATTTATAGCTTTGTAACAAAAGGACTACATATCAGTATTTAGATACGTATTTACAGATTTTTCCACATCGCTTATTTTATGTAAATTCGTATAAACAAATATGCTTAAAGGTACGTTTCCAGTTAAAAAAATGTTACGATCATAAGCGTTGTTCATTTAAGGGGGGATATACATTTAGAATGACCAAAAAATTCAATTTTTTTTTTTGCATAAAAAGTTAGTAAAGGCTATAGCGGGATAAGGTAGTGAAAATTGCCCCCAGCGATATCGCTACGACGGGTGGCGCTTTCGATAGGTTGTGTCAAAAGATCCCTCCATGCCAGTTTTTAGCCCTCTAAGTCTACAGTTACCGGTAAAATCGGTTTCGTCCCATTTTTTCGAAAATAAATTCTTACGGCCGCAGTTTTTATCCAAAAATTCTGAAAATTTCCACAAACCTTTATTTTTATGTTGCCAATAATCGTGGATTTTTATAGATTTTTACCTTTAAAATTGGGGTCAAGGGAGCCATTTTAATTTTTCAAATAATTTTTAGGTTAGGAACCCTATTTTTCGCTAAGTTTTAAACCATTGTTTTTTAAGTCCTTTTTTCCGTTTCTTCGAATGGCGGAATCAAAATATCGAATTTCATGGTGCGTCATTCCGAAAAATCGAAAAAACCGTTTTTTTTTTTTTGCATTTTTTCCATTTATTTAAGGCATAACCTCAAAATTCAAGGGCGCACTACTTACTTATACAACCAAAAATAGTCGAGGACTCATTTTCAGTTGAAAACATGATTGCAGGATCGATTTTAATGTTTTAAAAATCGAAAAAGCTAATTTTTTCGGTATTTTAACCATTTACTTGATATATAACCTTGAAATTAAAGAGCGCATTGCTCACCCATATGACCACACACAGTCTAGAACTTCTTTCTAGGTGAAAACATTCTTTTAGTATCGATTATTACGTCTCAAAACTCAAAAAAACTAAGTTTTTTGTCATTTTTACCATATATTTAAAGCATAACCACAAAAAGGCATAATACTTGCCGATACAACAACGTTCAAGTACTCATTCTTAAGTGGAAAAATTGTTGCAGTATCAAATAGTAACAAAAATCAAAATTCCCTTTTCCAATATTTATTTGAGACGTAAACTCAATAGCTAAAATGATAGCGTTCTCCGGTACTCGGGATATTTTTTGCCAAGGATAGATATCGTTCGAACATTTATTTTCCATGACGTGTGATGTCATATTCTCTCTTAGCGTCGCATTACATTTTGCATTTAAAGCATTATACTATGCAACAGATCATTAGAACCAAGAGAATGTTAGCCTATGGCGTTTCGTATTTAGCCATACGGCTTAGCATAACTATTCGGCCGAGAGCACGCAATGGGTCGCACCCTGATATTCCCATTCGATTATTTAACTATTATTAATAATCAGCTAAATCAATTTGCGCAATTAATGTTTTTCTTATTCACTTGTAAACTACTAAATGTGATAGACGCTGTATTTTATGCATATTAACCCGAGATGAAAAATTCCAGTATCCCAGAGTCTCCCGATGGGAGACTCGAGTATCCGTCTCCCATGGAATCTCCCTGGTGGCACTGAGGGAGACTCGGTGGGAGACTCGAAAAACCCTTGAGCGTCTCCGTACGGGAGACTCGAGTATTTCAATGGGAGATTCCGGGAGACTCGAGTCTCCCATTGGGAGATTCGAATTTCCCAATAGGACATTTCCATATGTACGATGTTGAAATTTTCTAACTCCACGATAAAAACTTGCGTCTCCCAACCAACAATTTTATAGCTCCCATCCGGAGACTGTGGGAGATTCATAAAAACACTCAGGTATGCACTGGGATACTGTGGGAAACTCTGGAAGACGCTTGGAAACGCTGGGATACCCTTGGAATACTGAAAAATGTTATCCCGGGAAATTGCAATAATAGTGAAAGGAACAATTAAACATAGGAGTAAAGAAGGTATTGGCCCCACATCCTATGGCATATATGGCATAAGACTGCCAAAGTCCGCTCTTTCATTCGTGTCTTAGGAGTCTTCAAGTATGGATGCTTTTAATGCAAATGATCAGTGTTGTAAATGCTTACGCAATCTCAGGAAATTTTCAACTCAAATTAAAATAATTAATACACCTAGTGAAATTAAAGCAGTTCAAGAGCAGTTAAACGTAACTGCCGATATTGGTTTTAAACTTTGTAATACATGCAGGAGATGTGTTTTTTTTGGCTCAAAATGTAGTGTTACTTTATCTGAAACACAACCTTCAACTAGTGAACAAGTTCAAAGTGAGCCCACGAGTTCTCAATCATATTCGCTAACACCCAGTTCGAACGTAGAATCATCACAAAGTTCAGAAAGTGTTTTCGAGTTTGTATCACAATCAAAGGATGAAGAGACACAGGTCGTTGAGCTGGCTCTTAAAAGAACTATTTCGACTCATAAGATATGTTGCTTGTGTAAAAACAAGAATAATTTGATTTCTGTGCCAATCAAAGCTAGGTTGCAATGTTTCAATGAATTGAAAATTTTTATACCGAGTGGAAATCGAGTTTGCTCCGAACATTTGGACATAAAAAAACGTTTTTACGAAGATGAACTGAAATTAATACAAGTGTACAGTAATACAAGTTACTTAACTGCAAAAGAAATATCCTCGTTTTTAACGAAAACGTCGGATTCAGCTTCGAAAACATTTTTATATAAAGTTAAATCTTCAGAGCTTAGCGATAGACAAATATTCTCTTTTACAGGGCTCACAAATGATCAGTTACAAGAGCTAAGACAATTATTAGTTTCCATGAGAACCTCAAATTCAAGAGATGTTATCCAAGCTCTCGTTATATTTTTATTTAAATTACGAACTGGATCATCTAATAATTTGATTGCATCAGTTTTTGGATTGGATCGCGAATCACAAGTGTCAGAATTTTGTGAATCAATCATCAACTCCTTTGAAAAAGATATCTTGTCTAATGAGTTTGGAGTTAAAAATCTTGTGAGAGAAGATTTAATTCGTGATCATACTTCCATTTACGCTCAAAAACTGTTTAATTTAACAGATCAGCTCATTTTAGTTTTCGATGGGACTTACTTACGTCACCAGAAAAGCAAAAATAATGACTATCAACGAAAGTCTTATTCAGGCCACAAAAAGTCTCCATTATGCAAACCTTTCACCATTTGCACTACAGATGGATTAGTAGTAGATCTTCCTGGGCCTTTTTTAGCTATAGAAAACGATGCAAGTATCATGAAGAAAGTGATGGGTGATCCTAATGGAATAAAAACCATTATGAAAAAAGGTGATGTTTGCGTTGTTGATAGAGGCTTTAGGGATGTAGTACCTTATTTAGAGGAACTTGGATTTAAAGTACTCATGCCAGCCTTAAAAGGGAAGAGATCACACTTGAGCACGGTGGAAGCTAATGAATCTCGATTCGTCACAAAATTGAGATGGGTAGTAGAGGCCGTTCATGGTATTTTAGGAAAGAAGTTTAAGCTTCTTCATCAACAGCTAGACAATAAACTTTTACCAAAGGTTGGTTTATATTGTAAGATCGCATGTTTTCTTAACAACCGCTTTGGAAAACGTTTAAATAGCGATCAAAGCGAAGAAGGACTGCAAGATATAATTATACATAGAATGTTAAATTGCAGTAAAGAGGAAAATACCTTGGCAAGTGAAGCTGAGACAGCTAGGTGGTCTAGACGAAGCACCAAAGCAGTCAAGTTGACGTCTCAAGAGATTATTGACTTTCCGGAAATGACTGAAAGGGACCTTAAAATATTTTTTTCGGGTACCTATCAGTTAGGGCAAGCCATTTGTTACTTGGCTGAATTAATGGACGATTCTGACAACATTAATTTGGAATACATTAAAATGAAACCTAACATCATTAAAGTTTTAATCAAGTCCAGACATGTTAATAGAAAAATTTACAAATGCTATATTGAGTACAAACCCAATTCTATTGGCTACAGTGGTATCTTGCGTCATACCTGTGACTGTGCTAATGGGTTACGAACTGTCGGCTCTTGCTCCCACATTGCTGCTGTAATTTATTATCTAGCTAATGCTAGATATAAATCAAAGGTTATTAGACCATCGAAGATCCTTTCTGAAATATTTTCAACTTCAGATATTGATCCAGTCATAGATGAAGATAGTGACCAAGATTGATAATGTGGAAAAGTTTTTTATTAAATACATACATAATGTTATAACTATGTTTTTACTACTTATATCTTTAATAATATATACATTTTTTTTATATTTTGATAGAAATTGGACTTCTTTTTTTGTATCATTCATTATATATAAACGTTATTCCAGCCTAGATTGAAAATATATCCTTATTTCCTGCAAATAAATTATTAATTCTATATATATGAAGTTTCCCTATGTTTCATGCTTTGTCATGTTTGTTAAGGTTCTAGTCGATATTGCAACGTTGTTGTATCGGCAAGTATTAGGCCTTTTTGTGTTTATGCTTTAAATATATGTCAAAAATGTCAAAAAACTTAATTTTTTTAGGTTTGAGACGCAATAATCGATACTAAAAGAATGTTTTCATCTAAAAATAAGTCCTAGAGTGCATGTGGTCATATGGATGAGCATTGTGCTCTTTAATTTCAAGGTTATATATCAAGTAAATGGTTAAAAAACCGAAAAAAATAGTTTTTCGATTTTTAAAACATAAAAATCGGTCCTGCAATCATGTTTTCAACTGAAAATGAGTCCTGGACTATTTTTGGTTGTATGGGTAAGTATTGCGCCCTTGAAATTTGAGGTTATGCCTTAAATAAGTGAACAAAATGAAAAAAAAAAAAAAAAAACGGTTTTTTCGATTTTTCGGAATGACGCACCATGAAATTCGATATTTTGATTCCGCCATTCGAAGAAACGGAAAAAAGGACTTAAAAAACAATGGTTTAAAACTTAGCGAAAAATAGGGTTCCTAACCTAAAAATTATTTGAAAAATTAAAATGGCTCCCTTGACCCCAATTTTAAAGGTAAAAATCTATAAAAATCCACGATTATTGGCAACATAAAAATAAAGGTTTGTGGAAATTTTCAGAATTTTTGGATAAAAACCGCGGCCGTAAGAATTTATTTTCGAAAAAATGGGACGAAACCGATTTTACCGGTAACTGTAGACTTAGAGGGCTAAAAACTGGCATGGAGGCATCTTTTGACACAACCTATCGAAAGCGCCACCCGTCGTAGCGATATCGCTGGGGGCAATTTTCACTACCTTATCCCGCTATAGCCTTTCCCGTAGAATACGCTCCTGAAACCCTTTTTTCGAAATTCGAACTCCAAGTGTTTTTTTTTCATCGTTCCCGGGGTTGCTGATTAAAATGTAAGTACGATTTTTCGATAATTAAAACTTTCAACGCGTTTTTCTCAAAACAGCATTTTCGGAGTTTATGCCGGTAATAACTCGAAAACCAATTATCCGATTGAGCTGAAACTTATAGGATTTCTTTATTATAGTATTACCTTCTATATGAATTAAAAATTATTGTAATATTTTATTATTAAATATGGAAAAATGTGATAAAATGGCGGAGAAAATGTTGATTTTTTCGAAAAAGTTACGCCAAAAGTGCAAATTTTTTTTTTCACTTTTTTTTTTAATTCATCTACTAACTGTGAATGTAATTAATGTAAATTTTTTTGATTTTTTGATTTCTGATCAAAATTGCGACCAGGAGAGCCGGCACAAGCAAAATACAACGACTTTTTCAACACCATCTAACGGCCGCCATTTTGTTGAAAAAAATAAAAAAAATATATTTTTGTATACTACATGGATACACTTATAATTGTAAAAAAGTTTCGATTGATTTGAATAAAAACTTCCCCTTGAAAAAAAATTTTCAAAATGAAGTTTTTTTTTCTTGTTCTAAATGTATATCCCCCCTTAACTGATTTCATTAATGTAAGTAAAGCTGATTCGTAGTTGTTGATAACTAAGTACTCCTATTTTATTTCTCTGAATATAAACGTTCTAGTATAAAATTAATTGTAGTCTACGAATATTTGTTTGGGTTATCATCTGGATTATTTTCTGTAAGTGTTCAGTTCCAGAAGCAGAACACAAGCTTGAATATAAACAATGTAAGTACGACCCAAAGTACTTGCGTTTACCGATCTAAGAAAAGGGTGCTTTTTCTTTGGTTGGACCTCGTACATCCGGTTATCGTTGTTTTTATATCTGCGTTCATGTTTGGTAAAATACTTGGTCGAGCGATCGCCGTACTTGTGTTGATTAATTTCTTACTTTCCGCGGAAATTACTGTTTGATACGCTTTCTGGTCTGATGACGCAATCGGTACTTATTTAATTGAATGTGTGATAACACCAAGCATACAAAATATAGAGGTGTCATGCCGAACAAAAAGGGTATAGCCGGATAAGCATGCCGAATCTGCTTCCGCGGCGTTTTCTACGATTCATTTTGATATTAAATAAAAATAATTCACCCCAAATTTTAGATCTTAATGTTGAACAGTTATCGAGTTATTTAAAAAAAAAAAACCTTTCTTGGTTTTTTTTCAATAATAAAAATAGAAATTAACAAATGGTGATTTTTTTTGAATACTTGGGAGTATATGACATTAAAAACATTTTTTCTATTATTCCCAAATTTTAACCCAATTTTTAAAAAAATAAATAAAATGAATATCATTTTTTTAACCGTGTTTTTGAAAACATGCAATCACCAAATTTTGACAGAAAATTGCTGTCATACTCCTTTATACTCAGCAGTTTTTTCAGATTTTTCGATTTGGTGGAACACTGTGAAAAAAAACCGATTTTTTTATAAATAATTTCCAATCTAAGAAATTAATTTCTAGTTATACCGACAAAAACATAATTACTATCTAACGTAAAGTTTAAACTATCCGGTAGCGGCCGGCAACAACATTTAAACGCAGTCGAAGACGGCAAACGCCATCTATCAGGAGTTGAAAGGAAAATTTAGTAAGAAAATATTATATAGACTGACTTAGATCATTTAAAAAATATTAGCACAATTAGCAGATCATTAAGGGGCTAATTTATAACGATACATGAATAGTATGCTTGTTAGTGTTAAGTATTAAGCTAAAATAACCCGAAACACGGGCAATAAGAATAAAAGTAATTGAAATTAATTTAAAAGTTATTTATTAGTTTTATTGTACTCTTGGTAAAGGATCTGTTTTGAGTCTTTTTTCATTATCACATTTTTTTCAGTGAATCGCGCAATAGTTAAGAAGGTTTCAAAGAGAAGGTATATACATAATATTATTATATATTTTTAAATTAATGGTTTGTATTAAATAGATTTAATTTTTTTATAATAAAATGTATATGAAGTGAAAATGACGACTTTCCTTTATTAAAAAGTATTTACATTTTGTTCAAAAATAGTGACTCATTAGTTTTCACACATTCCTATTAGACACCCTGTGATACATATGGTTTTTTGTGTACTTCGTGAACCCGTTGTATGTATTAGAATTTACAATGCATGAAAATTACGACAGGAAAAACTAGAGCTTATTTTAATTTGTATAAATGACTTTTAAAATTACATATTAAAAATCACGTCAGCAACATAGACAAGAATATTGTGAAATTTTTAGAAATTATAGAATTTATAATCCAATATAGTCCTGATTATTTCCACTAATGATTATATCTTCTTGACATCTTACAAAAAGTTTCCAAGTAATGCATATTACTTTTATTTTATTTTACATAAGAATGAATATTATTGATTTTTTATAAAAATGTTTACAAAATGCTATCAGTGATAAAATTGTAGAGACATCATTTTTAAAAACTAAATGTTAATACGTACCATAAGATGCTTATATATTAATGGTTGTCTAAACATACTCTAAAAAAAATCTAAATAATTCATTTCAAAGTGAAACATTGATTATTCGCAACTATTCTTCGGTAGGCTACCTAATCATATTGATAGGTGAATTCTTCTGTTGTACATACACAGGAATGCTTTATTTCTTGAACCTGAGAAAATTTAATAAAGACAAAATTAAGGCTATTCAACGATAATTTTGGTGTTAAGTATTAGTTTAACATTATATTTAAAACAAAATTTTTAAAGTTAAATATATACACAGCTATTTCTCATTAATATTAAAAAAGAAAGGCTCGACTACCCACTATTTGATTACCACCTCCAAACGTTTTCTCACTTTCGTACATACGGTTCAAACAGAAGATTTGATTTTTGTTGCACAATTGTTTTTTACAATGTAATTTTTTGTATAAGTACATTGTTCTTAGAATACAGAGGAAACGTACCTGAAGACATGTATCTAATACTAAGTTACGAAGCTGAATATTTCAAAATTATTTCTAAAATTTGCTTGTATTAATTATTCGAGCTATATGTATTACATTCTGGAAAGTTTAAAATTGCTGTAATTAAGTAAGTGAAAAGCAAAATAAAATATTAAATACTCGTTCCCTTCTCAGAAGCTTTTTGTAAAATGATACATTTTATGTATTATTTTCTAGCTATAATAATTGTTTAGAGTATTGCAGCTTGACTTCTTACTTATATTCATGTAAGTAAGATTTAATGCTATTAAATAAAAATTCCAAAAACGTCTCCAAAACAGATAAATATAATTATTTGTTTTAATTTATAAAATGCAATAGTACAAATTTTGAGGCTTCGTTAAATTTGCGCACTATTTGCTGAGAGAAACACTTAACAACTTACGAGAAAATATATATTCAAAAACTACATAAATCAACTGAATTTCTGCCGTAGCCACTCCGGGATAACTACAAAACTACACAAAATATCACAAATAGTAATAAAACCTTTCTATGATAAACAAAGTATGCGTTTGAGACTTTCGGCTAAATTCTCTGTTTATCTACTAGAAAGGAGACGAACACAGAAGACTGAAAAAGGAAAATTCTAATAGAGAGACATAGACCTTGCGACAGCCGACAATTAGAACCCTTGTAGTTTTTGTGAGTAGCTTGGACAAAACATTTTCAAAGTGTAAACGGTATTTGAATTTCATAGGTTTTCAGAGAGAACAATGTTTTTATGTGGGAAATCAGTGTAAAGCATGCTCAAGATAACATTGTTCCCATCAATAATTTCACCACAGATATAAAGACTAAAGTATATTAGTTGCCTTCCAAGGCTCATTAATGCAAAGCAAAATCTTTTCTAGAAAAATTAACTACACATTAACTGAATATTCAACGAGAAACAAATATGTCTTTTGCCAATTACTCTCTACTTTGCGTTATCATTCACTCTAAAAATTAATACTTTACGGTTTCGAAAGTAGAGCGAATGCGGTCTAGTTATAAGCTCTACGCTTGCAATTAACTTTATACTTCGCAAAATGATTCTTTTAGTGCAATAATTTTCTAGGTGTGGTTGTATGGATTTATCTATGACTTGATCTACTAAATATCAACAAACAACTGCACTGAAAAAATGTTTATAGTGATATGTTAATGTTTGTGAACATTTTCATTTTGAAATCGCTCCAAAAGAAAAGTGGGAACTGAAAAATAAACTAAAAATAATTAGAGCCGCGCTGTTACTGCTACTAAAAAGCGATTCAAAAATACTTTGGCTCTGTTCATTCAAAATAAATGTATAAATGTAAATGAAACGATTTGATACTGTGCAAAATTTAATTTACTTGGCATTACTATGATTGAATTTTACCTATGGTTTGACCTCGGTCTGAAATTGCGTTTCATATCCAATTGGGTTATTAATACGAAGCCATAAATAAAAAATTGAGAATTTTTATTTTTAAATGTATTATGACAAATTTATTAAAATAGTAGGGGCATTTCCAAGCAGTAGAGGCCACGCATACTTTAAATGTAATGGCTACACGTGGATTTTCTTGTTGCTTGGAAAGGCCAATTATACTTCCCGCTTTTGAAAAGAAATTAAAGCTGGTGATGCTTAATGATGGGGACTTAAAAACAATATAGCGGTTAATAAAAGGTGCAAATAGGAAACAATACTATAAAAGAGGGTTCCCAAAAAGAGGAAACAAAATCAAAGCAAGGAGAAGTATGTACCATATGTAAGTAGAAAATATAGTGTATTCAAATAAAGAGTAAAAATTAAAAAAAAAATTTAAAATTATTTGAGATGTGGTACTACCAAAACTGCAATACTGTCGCGTCATTAGCAGATTATGAGTCAGCGGTGCTATCTGTGGCCGACTAATTGACATCTCCTCCCCATATGATGCAGTGGATAAGCATTTTTGCAATTTCTTCCCACCTTGTGACCTAGATCTTCGAACAGAGTCTGATCCGCACATTGGTTGTGTTTGTAATTGTGTTTGTTGTATTAAGGCTGCTGACCCAATACCGGTTAATACCGTACCACTACCAGTAGTTATGCCACCGATAGCTGTTGTTCCTCCACCATACATTACACCACCACTACTACTACTAACACCTCCAACACCAGTTCCACCCACTATAACCAAACGCCGGTTACTTGGGCTACCCGTACCGATTGCTGTGTTACTTCCACTATAAACACCGGATCCAGACGTTGTTCCACAAACACCATTCATCTGAGATTAAATTTGAACAATTTTTTTGTTTTCTTAGTTGTCACTTAATTTATAATTCAAATATGTAAAATAGTTGATAATTGGTAAATAAATCGTTAAAGGCTCAAACAATTTTAATTTCGATGAAGAAAAAATAAACATTTCCAACCAAATTCCAACTCAGATGAAAATCATTTAAACAAAAACAAACAGAATTCTGTAGAATTTGTGTGATCTAGTTCCTCCTAGCCTTGGCAGGTAAGAACTGCGCGTACAGTAATCGGGCTTTGGCTTAAGTATTATTGCAATAACAGTAATAGGTTTTTTTCGATTTTAGTTGACAGTTACTTACTCATTCTGATGTGCGCTCTGCAAGTACCGCAATTATCTGATTTGCAATCATTAACTATTGGAATAATTTTGAAATTTATCCTTTGTTTTATTCTCATTATTGTTTCGTTTTAAGATCAAATGTTTTAGTTTTCTCAAACATTTTATTTTTTTTTAAACGTGACATTTTTTGTATTAAAGGCTTTATTGTTGTATTTCTTAACCGAATCGATGAAAACTGACTTAATTAAATTGCTTATTTAAACTACATAGTTTAAGTAACTTGATTTTTATTCAATTCGATTTGACTTTGGCTAAAAGTAATTGATTTGTCTACTTATTCGCCAATAACCCATGGCAACCCTACAAGGTTGCAATCCAGTAATAGCTAAATTTTATTTATTCTATTCCAGGGATTTGAAGGGTTGTTATGGATTACTATTAGCATACTCAATTATTCTGCTATGATGATCTTATGTTGATTTTATATTAGGGATATAGTGACTTATAGTGTATGTTAGTTTAATTTTGACTGTTATGTAGTCAATAGTGTAATGTAGAGATTCAGTTACTAAAGGAAAAAAATTGTAGGTTAAAGACAACCGAACTATTGAGCTACTTAGGTAGTAAATATGTTATCAACAAGAATGAGAAGCTTAAAGAGAGCTAGCCGAAAATTTGCTAAAACATTAAATTTGAGAAGGGCGTGCTGACTATATGCAAAATTAACGTTAAGCCTGTTGTTATCTGTATTAAGCCAGTAGATTTGAAAAAAAGTTGCAACGTATCCGCTACCGAGTTAACATCGGTTGTTGCACTGACCTCATCAGTTAGTTGCGAAGTACAGAGTGAATAAGATGGCAGTGGATAAAGTGCATTTAAGGCCTTGTATTTTGTATGAGTTCCAGAAAGGAAGCAACGCATAGTTTGCTTGTAAAACTTATGTGACACGTTGGGAAGTGAAGTTGTAAATATTCGGACCTGTCGAAGATGGTTTGCCAAATTTCGTTCAGGAGATTTCAGTCTCAAAGGAGATCGTTGATCCGGGCGGCCATCCAAGATCGATAATGACATCCTGCGGTCCATGTTGGAGAGCAACCCACATCTAACCTCTAGAGCAATTGCAAAGGAATTAGGCATCCACCATTCGACTGCTGAGGAAACAAACATAAAACATCTTGGATTTGCCTTGAAGCAGAGTATTTGGGTTCCACACAATTTGACTGAAAGAAATTTATCTGATCGTGTCAGAATCTGTTCATTTCTCTTTACGTATATTAGACACAATGTGGAGTCGTTTTCGGACAAGCTCAATACGGGAGATGAAAAGTTGCTTCTGTACGAGAATATAAAGAGAAAAAAGTTTACTGCAAACCTGAAACATCCGCCACAATTATTGGAAAACCAAATATTTCATCCACGGAAGGCAATGCTCTGTTTGTGGTGGGATAGAAGAGGTCCAGTGTATTACGCGCTACTTAAACAAGGGCAAACAAAGGGTATTAGCGAACAGAAAAGGAATTGTGTTCCATTAGGATAATGCAAAACCACATAATGCAATGGAGACGCAACAAACGTTGAATGAACTTGGATAGGAAGTTCTTAGTCACCCACCATATTCACCAGACATTGCTCCATCGGATTACTATCTATTCCGATCGCTTCAGAATTATCTGACGGGAAAAAAAATTCACTTCTTGCGAAGCTGTCTCCAAGGCAGTTGCTGAATATTTTTGTTCCATGAGAGATGAGAACTTCTACACTAGGGAGATCGACAAGATGCCTGGCAACGAGTGGTTGGAAATAATGGACATTATGTTATTGACTAAAATGTAAATAAACGTTATTAAAACTGATTCAAATATTTTCCTTAAAATACGACAGAACTTTCCCGCTAACCTGATATTATATTTCCGTTTAGATTTTTTATTTTCACCTAAATGTCGGTTCTGTTGTTGGAAATCGGAGTCGAAAATAGAGAAAAATAAAAAAACACCGATTCCACCATCGTCAGTTTTAACGATTCTTTGTTTTAAAAAAATATCATACTAGCGCTATTTTGACAATTATTTAGTTCTTAATTTTATTTTGGCAACGACTTAGCAAAATGGGCTAACTTAGCCGATACAGATTTTATATCAAATTTGTCTTCAATCGTTGAAGAATCGTGCTCACTGAAATAGCAAACAAATATTAAAACAAAGAGATAAATTACTTTATATTATTGGAGAACTTTGTTTGAACATATTCATTCATTTGATCTTAAAACAAACAAGTGTTAACAAGAAATATCAATTATTCTACTTTTTTTATTCTATAATATTTAAGATAAAAATATTCAAGCCAAAGCGTTATTATATCTTACGTTTTAATTGTTTAAATTACTTATTTATTGTAGCAAAGAAAGAAGTCTACAAATACTGCACATCGACTTTACTAAACTATTCCAATTTCCCAAAGTTACCAATTTTTTTTTTTTTTCAATATTTAGTTAAAAATATGGTTTTTTTTTATAATTTAAAGTCTTATTTATAAATAGGGATATATATCCCTATATATAGCAAAATATATAGAAGTGCGAAAAACTATCTTACCAAAGAAAAGTAATTATGTACAACGAATGCTCTGCAAAGATGGACTTACTACCGTGATTTCACAGTGATGTTGATATAAAAGAGATAAGCAACAATGATTGGTTTTACTAAAATAGTTTTTTTCCAAATTCTAAATAAAAACAAAGTTTTTCAACACTAGAGTACTTTATTTTTACTCCCTAATATAGCATTACTAAAATATACAATTTATCGGCAGGCATTTAGGAAATGAAGTATACAAAAGAGTTTATTTTAAAAATTATATTGGCCAAATACAGTCTAAATTATTACTGCGTTCTAATAATGTTAACTAAGTATTGAGAAACACACCAAGTACAACCAAATGTAAATCAGCGAATATGGAAGCGAAATTATTTGATAGGTTTTGCTTTTTTTTTTGTTTATATTACCAAAAAATTCTCCAAAAAGTAATTTAAGGCAGTTATGATCATCATCCGAATTGGACGAGTCCTGACGTTATGTTTTGGCATATATGTTGAGAAGAAAGACGTGAAATGAATATTTATAAGTTAAATGGAATTTAATTAATACATTTTTTGATTCGTTGTCAAACGATTGGATGATTTGGGTAATTTTGTTTCAATTGATTTCGAAAAACTATTTTTGTAAACCAATTTTATTGTACGTTTAACTTTTATGTAATGTATTGTTTCCATGAAAAATTTTTCAGATATGACAACAGCTTTGATTCGTTAACTTTATCATTTCAAATACGTTTCTAAATTATCTATCCGGTAACTAATTGCAAGAGGAAATTTCAATTCCTTAGCCAGTTCAAAAAAGAAAAAAATTAGAGCGTAACGATTCAATTAAGGTACTTTCTGTTTCTTTAAATAAAGAATAACTACCGCAAAATCCATCTTAGGTAAGGATGGTATGAGTAGTTTTTAAATATTATATTATTATATCACGAACTCTAATGCAATTTATGTAACTACGGTTACTACTATTATATAGTACTAGTATAAGCAGCTTAGTTCAAATATTATATTGATTAATATATAAAATACGATACTCAAAAACACAGACTTATTGAAAATAAGAGACTCAATTGTATATATTGGACGTATTATTTACCCGGCGGGATTCAAGTAAATATGAACCAATGTAGCTTTCCGTGCAACAGTGCATTTTATTAACGATAGTGATTTTGTTAGATTTTTTCTTGTGAATCTAAAAGATCTCAACCTTAAATGTTGCCAATGAATTTTATTTTAGTCAAAAACACCATTTTTATTACTTTCATAGAGTAAGTAATTTTTGTAGAGTCATATAAAAAAGAGTTAATCAAATATTTCAGTTCTAAATTTCAATATGTTTTGTTTCATAAAAATCTAATATTTGCCGAAGATCAATAAATTTTCAAAATTAGGGTGTGCGGGTAACCTTGACCCAAAGTGGATCCTGGTTTAACAATTTCCTACCAATGTCCCGCCGAGTTGAATACTTTAAAAGGAAATATTGTATCTAACACGTTTATATTATCCTTAGAGCAGGCTATTGTACAAAAAATTGCCAAATGTTGTGAATTGTCCCTTATCAGCTTTGTTGAAACTTTGCAGAGTGTTAGGATAAAACTGTAATGTAATTTTTTTGTATATAGTTATAGAGGTATTTCAAATCGATTTTTGAAGAAATTAAATGAAATTTTCGCGTTTACAGGTAACTTCGTAATTTTCATTTTATTAACTCTACTTCCACAAATGGGTGAATATCTCACAAATAACCTTTTTTTTTTTTAATATATATATGAAGTGATCCGTGTCAACCGTGCCACTCGCTAGTACAAAAATTGAGTTTGTAAAAAAATCGTGTGATGGCTTAAAAAATTCGTTGAGATGAGCTCTTTTGAAAGGCGTGTGGCGCTTTTTAATTTTCAAAATGGCGGCTGCAATATGGCGGTTATTATCCGCAAATTTTCACGACCTTCTGAAAGAAGTGTTACTGAAAAAGGAGCGATGATGACGAAAATTCAGGTATGCGACAAAAAATGTTTGTCTGGTAGAGAGTTATCAAATTCCATAGGATTCTTCTGGATTTTCAAAATGGCGACTTCAAAATGGCGTCGTTATCGGCGAAATAGCAAAATGTTTGACTTAAGGGGACGTGACACACCCAATTTTTTATTTTTTATATTTGGAAAAATTGGAAAATTGAAGGGAAAAACAGTAGATACATTAATCAAACTTTGCATATTTATTAAACAGCGTTAAAACAATACAAAAAAATTTTTTTTTTTATTTTTTGAATCCGTTGTTTTCTTTGTACATTTTTTCTAAAAAACCACAAAAATTGACTGCGGGCACGATTGGGAGCGAATGGAACGTCTGAAAAAAACAAAAAAAATATGGGGTTAATTGTTATCAAAATCCCCAGGGATTGAACCTAAATGGAACATTTTTCACGAACAAATTACAAAATGGCGGCATTTTTTCAAAAATTCACTTTTTTTTGTCTCGGAAAAATGCCGCCATTTTGTAATGTTTTCGTGAAAAATGTTCCATTTAGGTTCAATCCCTGGGGATTTTGATAACAATTAACCCCATATTTGTTTTGTTTTTTACAGACGTTCCATTCGCTCCCAATCGTGCCCGCAGTCAGTTTTTGTGGTTTTTTACAAAAAAAAAAATTGTACAAAGAAAAAAACGAATTCAAAAAATGAAAAATATTTTTTTTTGTATTGCTTTAACGCTGTTTAATAAATATGCAAAGTTTGATTAATTTATTTACTGTTTTTCCCTTCAATTTTCCAATTTTTCTAAATACAAAAAATAAAAAAATTGGGTGTGTCACGTCCCCTTAAACCTGCTGCAAACCTCATTTGATGGTATTTAAGCACGTGCTATTCAACTAAAAACGTTGGTACGGAAGTTCTCTACCAAATACTATGTGCTCACCACATACATTTTAAAATGGTGACTTCAAAATGGCGCCTATATCAGCGAAATAACTCGATTTTAGGTAAAGTTCTGCTGACAACGCCATTTAATGGCGGCTAAGTTCGTGCTATTCAACTAAAAATGTTCGTAAGCAAGTGCACTACGCAATATTATGTTCGCCTTACAAGTTTTCAAAATGGCGCCTGTACCAGCGGATTAATACGTTTTAGGCCAAAATCTGTTGAAAACGCTATTTGATCGCTTGTGTCGCATCAATAAAAATGTTGGTTGTGTAATAATACATCAACAAATGCGATGTGCTCTTTTTAAATTTTCAAAATGGCAACTTAAAAATGGCGCTGATATCGGTGAAATAACACGATTTCAGGCTTAAATCCACTTCCAACGCCACTTGATGGCATCAAGCAGTATATCAACAGCCTTAAAAATTGTATTTTGTGTCACAATTACTACTTTCTGCTTTATACCATATTTTTTTACAGTAATAGTATAACTCGTACTTGGCATAATTCTACTATTTTCATCCAATTCATAAAACTGGATTACCTTCTCAATCGTTTCTGAGGGTAATGTTTTACCAGATTTTGAAATTGGCATCGCTAAAATCCCTTCTGCATTTTTTAATTTCTTCTTCTTATTAGCCTGTCTTTTTGAAGCTCCAAATTCCTAAGAAATTTTACGAACAAACCAACAATCAGGTGCTATTGTAAGAATCGTCACACACAAAGGATCATTTGGTGGTAAGCTTTTAATTTTCCTTTTAGCTCATCCAATAAATTCTCTAACTCATCATCTCGCGAATGGTTTTTTTTTATTTGGAGATATATCTGAATTAATTTCAGACTGAAGATTTTTATTATCAGAACTAATATTGTCCATACTATTGCGCTCTTTCATTTTGTCATTTTTATAAAACAAATTCCTACAATTAAAACAAATTTTCATTGATTTGGAACAATCTGGAAATTTTTCCGAGATTTTCTTAGACAAACATTTTAAATTTTTTCCCCAAGTGACTTTTGATTTTATAAGGATTAGCGCATCTATCATTGTGGTAGTTTTTTTTAAAAGATTTATGCCGAGTGGTCGGCATGATAATTTATTTAATAATTACTATTTTTATTCAAAACTATCTTTTATTTGTATGTATAAGTATGTGATTTTTATTTCAAATCTAATAATTTATAAATATTTTTTAAAATCGTTTTACCTATAATTATAATGGTTAATTTGAAAAATTTTTTTTTTAATTCAAAAGATTAAGCCAAATATTATTATTTTGAAAAAATTATTATTTTAATTCCATAGGTTAACACGTTCACCACTGGTGGCGGCACCGGTGGCTCACATAAGCATTTCGTAACACATAACAAATGAAACTATTATGTAAACGTATAGTAAAAGGAAACTGCAATTTTTAAGTTTTGCTAAGCAACATTTTGTGCAAGGCGGCGCGCCGCCAGATAAAGCAAAAAACGATTTTTATTGCCACCCGATGAAGTGAAATATAAAAATTGCGAGCTATTTTGCTGATATAGGCGCCGTTTTTAAGTCACTATTTTAAAATGTGTGTAGTGAGCAGATAGTATTTGCTAGAGTACTTCTGTACCAACGTTTTTAGTTGAATAGCACGAGATTAAATAGCATTAAATGAGGTTTTCAGCAGGTTTAAGCCAAACATTTTGCTATTTCGCCGATAACGACGCCATTTTGAAGTCGCCATTTTGAAAATTCAGAAGAATCCTATGGAATTTGATAACTCTCTACCAGACAAACATTTTTTGTCGCATACCTGAATTTTCGTCATCATCGCTCCTTTTTCAGTAACACTTCTTTCAGAAGGTCGTGATATTGCAGCCGCCATTTTGAAAATTAAAAAGCGCCACACGCCTTTCGAAAGAGCTCATCTCAACGAATTTTTTAAGCCATCACACGATTTCTTTGACCCAATCAATTTTTGTATTAGCGGGTGGCACGGTTGAAACGGATCACTCCATATACATATATCTTTTTTTTTGTTGATCAAATCCTTCTGTAGATATGACAATTAAAAATAGAACTCAAGGCATAAGGTTGGGAGACAAGGATAATGCAGATGGTTCATATTTCACGTTCTTCACTATATTTTTAATTTAATGGTTTGTATTAAATAGGTTTTATAATAAAATGGACATGAAATGAAAATGGCGACTTTCCTATATTAAAAAGTATTTACATTTTCCCGATCTCTCCATTTGTTAAAAAAATAGTAACTCATTAGAATTCACACATTCCTATTGGACACCCTGTTCATTCGGACTTTTGGAAATTCAAAATTTAAGCAATAGATATAATAGTAGATAACATGAAAATTATGAAGTTTTGAAGTTACCTGTAAACTTTATTTCATACTTTTTGGAAAATTAAATAAAAAGAACCTTGTTGACAAATTAATTAAGAATTAACACTTTGACGGCCGCATTTTTCACAAAATGCTTTGCACTGGCTGCCGCACAGTGGTCTGATATCACGAAAATAAGGGATAAAATAATTGCCGCTCTCCATTTGCGCTCACAGTTATAAAAAAAAAAAACTATTTTTAAGGATGCTGCCTATTTTTAGGGTTATATTTTATTTAAGTGTTGAAGGGGTGAAGATAGAGAGGGTAGTTTTTCCAAATTATCGAAAATAACAAAATACATACTATTTCATATGTTTTCGAGAACGCAACGCTTGTTTCTGAAGTAATTTTTTATATTGGAGTTGAAGGGTAGTCTTTTCTAAACTATACTTGGTAATAAGATGAATATGGTATGCATACAACGTTTAATAGCATTTCTTTGTAGCTCAATTCAAACATTACTTAATTGGACCTGTAAGCGTCACTCTGTAAATTAATTTTACCTTTATACTGTACTATAGAATGGCTAATTTCTATACTTTTTTTTGACATACTGGTTGCAAGCCTTTTTGCAAGTACATGAAGGAAAAAATCGCTAGCAAATTGAAATCACGTATGCGTGACTCCGGCCGATAACCGCCAGTAAACTGAAGTCACGTATATATGACTCCGACCGTCAATGTGTTAAAATAAAATCTCCCGAAATAAATAAAAATATTGCTGAGGAATTTGGATTTATTTTAAAAACAGTTATTTATAATGTATATGACCAGTCAGCATATTTAAAACATTGCATATGCAATGGGTATCTACTCAAGACTATGGTGAGAATTTCGTTGGATGTTATAAGAATTATGCTACCAATATGAATTTTGAGAGCTTTATGAATAAACTTAAAAAGCTAAGAACTTGTTTAACGATATGCATTTAGCTACGTGAAAAATGTTTGGCTGAAGATTGATTCTAAAATGTTATGAATGATATCAACTGTATCAAAAATTAAGAAGGTAAGCATTACGCCAAAAATCTTTATATTGAATTACTTTACAAACGCTTAAAGTTAAATTGCTCAATAAATTTCAAATAATTAAGCGGTAAAGAGCATGATTCCGATATAATAAAATTTTTTCATGGAACATATTGCAACAAAGTATTATCACTAAAGTTATTGTTGTAATACATGTTTAGTTTGAAAAATTTCCATATTTAATTTTAACGGATATCCAAATTGTTATCGGTTTTGTGGGAAAAGTCGATGTACAACATTGTATTTTTCACTTAAGTTTATATTTGTTCCAAATGAAACATAAATGAAACATAAATGAAACGTGTTATGCATCTTTTAAAATTTTTGCTGTAAGTCAAAAATGTGTGCACTTAAATACTTCACAACTGAAACACATTATTCACACAAACTAAATAAATGAAAAAAGGAAATTTTTTTTTTTTTTTTAATAATTATAAGGAATGAACTAAACACAACACAACTAATTGGTAAAATACCTCAGACGAAAACAAGAAGCTGTTTTACAAAGAACCAATTTTCTCACTGGACAGAAAGAGAATATAAATGTAAACAGAAAGTCAAACCATCACCAGAAGCAAATGTTGATTATATACCTTCTTTATTTGGAATTTTATTGTACATTTACATATATATTTTGTTAAGACATTATTAATTTTTACTTTATTATATGATCTCTCCCCGGTCCTAATTTTGTCCTTACTAGGAAAACATACCATCATACAGGAAACATTAGAAAGAGGTAAATTCGGAAAGCAATAAGAAGTTCAAAAGGGGGAATATATATGTTCAACGTATATATAAAAAGTGTAAGGTGTAGGCAAGCAATGCTTTGCGTGGAATTATCTCAGTGTGACTTAAATGACTGATGCTTTTTCATACTTTTTTTTTTTTTTTTGTGTAATTATGATTTTAGAAAATCATAAATCTTTAACTTTTCTAAATGGATATAGAATATAGAATTATTTAATGACAAAATTTAAAAATATGTTATAGTTTTGACATTTACAATACGTTTTAATTAATTAATTTCTAGGAATTCGTACTTTTTCAGTAAAATGGATCTCTTTTACACAAATCTCAGGCTATTTGAAACACCAATTCAGTTTTTTTGCAATTTAGACCCAATGGAACAATAAAAGGATTTTACTGATATATTTTATTTGACATATTTAAGCGTTCACACTAACTTCATAATTATATTCACACGAACGAAAATAGGACGCACTGTGTACTGTAAGAAAATAATTGTTTTTGTAAAATGAATGGCAAACATATGAAACTCGCACTATAATCTCAAAGTTCACACTAATTTAAGTGTTTTCAGGTAAATATAAAAAACACATTCAAATGTATGTAGTAAATAATTGAATATTTGCAGATGAACTTTACGATTTTTAAATTCCAAATAACTCTTATACACTACGTCGCTAAACTGATGGATTTGAAAACTAAAATTTAAGAAAAAAAAAAAAATAATTCATTCGATCGAAACGATTGTTTAAACTTATATACTTTTATTTTATTAAGATAATATTTATCTTAAAAATTCGTTAAAAGAATTTTGCATTAACAAAATGTTAACTATATGCAATGTGTTTATAAATAGAACTAAAGAAAATAAGAAAATTGATTTGTTTCAAAATATTTTGTTCAATCCGGCTAATTCTAAACGATAAAAGGACACTAGTATTCTAACTTTATTCAAAGATCTTTCAGTTTTATCAGTTTTCGGTTTGAACGCGTGAACGAAAGTTCTCGTGGGGAACATGATTGGAGTAGGCTAGCGATATACAAAAATGAGATGTTCAATTAATTTTTCGAGTGATGTTAAATCACACCTAAACAAGGGTATCGCGTGAGAAATTTCACCTTTAGGTCTACAGCACAGTTATTTGCTTTGCATTGTGCCCCTTTCTATATTGATAAAAATATCTTCCTGCACTGGACGTACAATATAGAAGGCTACCACTACATCATGAAATTGCTTCAACTAAACCGAGTTATGTCCAATCCTATTCTTTATGATCTATGGTTTTAGTTTCGTAGCTCAACATATTCTTTGTGTATTTACCCGCCCCGCCTTTTATAAGACTTTATTTGCTAAATTGTTGGATGTATCAAGTTGAAATTTGCAACAAGTAGAATTACGACACGACACATACAGTATGTAAAAAAAGTTATTCGCACCCCCTCAACATCTCACACTAAAACGCATACAATTTTATCTAAACTGTATTATTTTAGCAAAAACCGGAGCAATTGTACAGCAATACGTAAGTTATAAATCCATTAATTTTAGATTATTGATTCAAATATAACAAATTAGTTTTAAGTTAATTAATTATTATTAATATTTAAGCAAAAAAAATTATTATTCACACCCTTCTGGTTTTTATCATCTTAGTACTTCTAAAATTATTTTCAATATTTTGTATGGCCGCCTTTGTCCTCGATAATGGCCTGACATCTTCGTTGCATGGTTTCGACCAGGTTTTTTGCATCGGTAATATCAATATTCGCCCATTCTTGAATTAATATTTCTTTAAGTTGGGTGATATTTCTTGGCTTTCTGACATTTATACATTCTTTCAAAATTGACCATAAATGTTCAATTGTATTAAGGTCTGTGGCTGCGGAGGCCAATCCAGAACTTTAATCTGTTCCTCAATAAACTACGCTTTTACTACTTTGGCGGTGTGCTTCGGATCTGAATCTTGTTGGAATATGAATTCGTCGCTTAAATTTAGTTTTGCAGCAGATGACCGACGTTTTTTTTCTGAAGGATATCTAAATAAACTTCCTTTGTCATTATGCAGTCGATAAATTCGAGCTCGCCGCATCCGTTCCAAGACGTGGATACCCATATCATAAGGCTGCCTTTAAATTTAATCATAAGACACAGTGCAGAATTATTTTTATTTGAATGTTTTGTTTCCTTACCTCCTCCGTCTTTGACGGTAGAGTGTAGGCCTTAAAAATTCGTTTTTATACCTTTCGCTAGGTTTTCTCCATTTCCGAGCAACGCCATACTAACCAAAAAGAAGAATTTTGCTTTCATCGGACCAAATTATACGTTTCCATTCAGTAGAGTAGCATATTTTATTCTTTGCTCATTGAAGTTTCTTGCAGACATTTTTTTGGTATATCCATGGCGGTTTTACCGCAAGTTTTCTCGAAAATCCTTCTTATTTTATTCGGTTTCTAACAGTTTGAGGATGAAATTTTAATACATTGTAACTTTCTATTTCAGCAGAAATTTTTAAATTGATAGATTATCACTTGCATGTACCTTTCTTAATATTTCCCTGTTTATTCTCTCTGTAGATTTCTGCTTGCGCCTTCGTCCTTTCAAATTTGGGACTACACCGTTTATTTTTTTTATAGTTTTGAATGATACACTAATACTAATACTTAATCTATCACCTATTTTTTATACCCTAAACCCGAATTGTGATATTTTACGAATTTGGTTAGACACTTAATTGCACACAATTCGCAACAAAGCTCAACTAAATTTTAGGAAATGTATACGTGTTTTTAAAAAAAAAGGAACTATGAATAAAGTTGACTAAAAAGTGGTGAAATTAAATTTACAAGGGTGTGAATAATTATGTTGTGTCTATTTTATACTTTAAACATTATTGTTTTAAATTTATTCCTCCTGATTTTGTAAGGAAATATACTTTTTAGTCTATAGTATGTGAATACATACTGTAACAGCTATAATTACATGCATGCATTTCTGAAGAATACCAATATTTAAGTGCAATTTTCTTACCTTAAATAGTAATTATACAAAGGGTGTGAATAATTTTTTTACATACTGTAGCTTCAGTCATATCAAAAAAGCGCTAAAAAATGTATCCTCTTGAGAGCCAAAACTACATTGTAAAATACTGTCTTTTTTTTTAATATGTGGCCAAGTGTCATGTATAAGTACATCATTGCAAACCTAACCTTTTCCAAAAAACTTCATAAATTTGGAGATATTGCAGTAAGACGATATTAATTCCTCATATTGAAACAAAATCGTCCTTTTTATTTTCAAAGGGGAGCCTATTGATGATTTAAGACAATACAAAGAGATGGGACACCCTGTTTATGTAAGTAGAAGAATACAGATATTACTTATAAATGAAGTAATCTTAAATTGTCAAAGAGTAATTCTTATAAAGCACCAATTCGGCAATTATGGCACTGACTACTAACGCTTTCGTCGTTAAGACAATAATATGCGTGCGTGTATTATTTTTACGTCAAATTTAGGAAAACTAGAATCGCTTTTGGTCGAAATTTGACCAAAACTTGTTTTTCACATAATTAATTGAAATTTATTTGTATGCAAAATTTTAATTCTTAATTCTTACCTTGGCGCTATGAGGCGCTATGAATGATCAAAATGATTTCATTTCATTTGTTACATCGTTTTGTATTGGGAAATCATGTTTATCACTTTATTTTACCTGCCTTAACAGCAATATACACACATGATTTTTTTTGTACACATCTGTGGCACAGTTCCTTTCGAATGATATAAGTTTCATTCCCCTCCTTTTACAATAAACAATAAATACTAAAAGATGGTACGACAATTTTCGATGTTCACGTTCTAATATATAGATTTACAATTACTTTATTGGCTTTCGTAAGCTTTAAGGGGTCTATTCTACTGTTAAAATGCAAAATAAAACCCTAATTTTAAAATAATGTATTAAAAAAAAACTACAGAAGCAATCACTTTCATTTTTTGTATCCTTACTCATTGAGCTTGCAATTTAATGTTTCTATATAGATAATGTGAATAACCTAAATTTAGAGCAGGAGACCCTAAATTTAGAGCAAAATATTATTTTTTCAGAGTTTGGCGCATGTTTGAAAGTCAGAGTCTCAATTTTTAGGTGTTTTCGAAATGAAAAATTTATAAAATTGTGAATAATTAATATTTATTAATTTTTGAATTTAGGCTATTACCTTCGTGAAATGATCGTTGAATATCTGGGCAAAATTTGAAGACGATCGGTTGAGTAGTTTTTTATTGGTTTTGCCAATCGGTCACCTGGCTATGGTGGCCGCATTTTGTATTTTTTCACATTTTATTTATATAAATATTAATTTTCAAGGTCCATAAGTAAGCATACACAAAATTGATTGCTTTTATAGCTTTTTTTTACACATCATTTCGAAATTAGGATTTAATACTGCATTTTAACAGTAACTTAAGCAAATCTTTTAATATTAAAAATGCTCACTACCCCAGTTCTGAAAACCATGTTGAGAAGACTATTTTAAAGGTATTTTTTTTTCCAAAATCTTTTGATTAAAATTCTTATTGTTAGCAGAAATATTGTCAAGCTTCAATAACTGTCAATTAACATGCGCTAAAAGCATGAGAACGTTATTTTTGTAAAAATTATCTTTCGCAAACGATTACTCGAACAAACGTAATTAGCGTAATTCTTAAAGTCCAATAATTTAATCATTGAAAAAGCATAAGTCAGATAAAATAGGAGCAATAGTAATGTAATTGGTTTATGTGTTTGGCGGCAATTAAACGAATATGTATAAAAATTTTAAAATGTTAGCAAAGATTGGTAAAATCAAAATTGACAGTGCAGTTGAATTGGGAGGGGGGGTTGAATATAAAGTAAGGTATCAGAGCTATTTTTATGTTGATTATGTCAATTGAAAGAAGCAAATGAACTTTAAAAAAAAGTAAAGAAAATGTATTAAGAAGCGCCAAATCTACTCATTCGATGGTAATGGTATTAGCAACGTCCTAAGAACTTCATATAAATATAATATGTAGAAAAAATTTACAGTAGTCGTTTTTATCAATATGATTTTCTGCGCAAAAGTTATTTTCTTGAACTACAATATATATATTTGAGACATATAAATCTCATACGGTTTTGAATAACGCAGTTTATGAGTTCGCACACCCCCAGTGAATATGTAAACTTAATAAGTTTTATCAATGTAAATTAATGTGATGATTGGATATAAATATTATTTATCTAGTTTTTACTCTTATACATGTGTTAAGTGCTGTATATATACATGATTGATGTTTATTATTACTGTTATTACTGTTTCAAAGTAAAAAATTTAAAGATCATGAACTGAAAGATGATGATTTTTCAAATTTAAGTTAACTAGTAAATCGACTACTCTATTTGATGAAAATAATAAAAACGACCACTTCTGATATTCATTAAGTTACTTTAAATAAACTAAGAATATGAATCTAAATATTAGCTGCTAATAAAGCCAAATCCCTAAAGGGGCTCTAAAGGGGTGTGGGGCGACTTTTGTCGTTGCTCCTTAGGAGTTAGGACTCCAAAGATATAAAAATCTTCCACAATGCATATTCATAAAATGGATCAATGTAATCATAAAACTGAGTAATTACTTCTAAAAAACTACGAAAAGGTAAATAAAGGTAAAAATTAAATAATTATAAAAAAAATAGATGAAAGCAGGTATTAAATAAAAGTGGTGAGAAAAAATCAATAAAGAAGAGAAGAAATAAAATTTAATGAAAGTGAGTTGTAGTTTAAATTCAATTCCCTCAGACTGTTGTTTCAGTATGATCCGTAGAACAAGGAAAAAATATTGAGGCTTATTTTTTTTTTTTTTTTTAAATAGTGAGTTTCTTAATTACTTAATATGTTCTGTATTTCAAATTCTATTTTGGAATATTTAGTTTTATTGCTTTTGTATTCTGCATTTGAGAGCAATTATTGCTTAAAACTATTATGTTTTAAGTCCAACTAATTTTTACGACAATATGAAGTACTTGCTCGCTACCAGCGTCACGTATATTTGACGTCCCGATTTCCTTTCCTGAGCCCAGCGTCACAAATATGTGACGGGTATTCATTATCAGTTTATAAAATTGTTTGTACTAAATTGTGCCGCACACAGATGGGTTATATTATTTATCTGCAGTCCAGTAACACTTACGTGAATCGGTTTGTAAAATTGCTAATTTCACTGATTTAGAACGTTATAAATAAATCCCACTAAAATTAATGATAACTGGTATCATATTTAAATAATAAGACGTCTGGGCTGTTGTAGCTGTTTTTCTCCTGAGGCTCTGTTAGCGAAAGGGTTCAGTCAATATTGGCTGAAGCATGGCATAAGCCTACTTATAGTATTTAATATCCTCATAATTTCAAGAATTTTTCCTTGTCTAATATGTGGCAGCGTTTACTAGACTAATCGAAATTTCCTAGAGATGAGATCTAGATTTGTTTATCGTCCCAGAAAAATTCTCATTTATAAAAGTCACCAAAATCTTTAAAGCCTATTCTGAGAAAAAAAAATTTCATATAGATAAATAATACAACAATTTTTAGGATTACTGTACCTTATGAGATTGCTCAACTGAAATTGATAATTCTTTTAAAAGGCGCTGCTAAATATGATTAGTATTTATATTCTTAGAATTACAACATAAGTTTGAGGCCTAATTAACATGTTTTCCTTTTTCTACGATCTATATATACGCCTAAGCTTGTAAATTTTCTTGGTTACAACTCCTAAATATATTTACTGTGTCCACTAATGACCCATTTCTTCATGAAAAAGGGGATGTTTTGTAGTTTGCTATGATGATGGTTAGCACGAAGTGGATACTTACTGAGTCGTCTTATAAGATTGCCGGCAAATGATGATTGTTCCGGTTTCGCCGACTTGGCTCTTAGGTCGCGCATTTGGTACTTTATATTGGGGACGGAAAGTAGTCTTTGATCTCGTTTATCTTTCTTTTTAAATCTTGGCGGAGGTTGCGGTTGGTGTTCGTTGCTGTTGTTACTGCTAAACAACGGAAGGTCTGACGGCCTTGATAAGCGGCCACCCTCAACCGTTGAGGCTAGTGATTTTGCAACTGGGGGCTCTTCGTTAAAATCAACTCTTTTTGCTGGTACTGCCTGTGGCTGTGACATGGTTCGTTCCTTTTTGCAGCGAGCTTTTAGCTGCTCCTGTAGGATACCTTTGGGTACACTCTGGGAAATGTTTTGTGTGGAATTCGATTGGGACAGTGATAAACTCGTTGGTTCAGATAAATCTGAATTGCTTTCCGTCTGTTCAACAGAAGATTCCACAGTGCCATCGGGGATGATTTCTTTGTTGTCAACCTCATTTAAGCTGGTTACGATATCTCTCTCGAGTTGCTCCAAATAATCAGACTTATCCTGATCGGTGTTAGTAGAGGGAGAAGATACTGAATCTGGAGAGATTTCGACTGGCGATAATGGTGTGCCATCTGTCGGTGCACAGTAAAATGTGGAGCAGCGTTTCACCGTTCCGCTTTCATTTTTTCCCATTTTCACTTTGGACAGTTGATTTTTCAATTGGATTTTCCATGACGACTTTCGTCGCGTCTGTCCAACCGTTTCGAAATTAAAACTTTCATCTATACTGTTTTCTTCGGGCGGAGTACTTAAGCTAGGGTTTTCTAAGGCTTCACTTGCAGGCGATATTGGACGGGATGGAGTCGATGCAGTCGTAATCGATGCCTGTGTTGTTGTTGCTGAAATACTAGTGATGGCTTCTGGAGGTAATGAAGACGGCATCATGGGGTCTTTTTGTGGGCTACTCGAGAGATCAGCTAACTAAATCAATGTTCATAAAATGATTTTCTTTTCACTCGTGCTTCTTAGTGGTGAAATTTGTTAGAATATTGGAATAATATGTATATGAGGTCTTAACAATGATTTGAAAAATTAAAATAAATTCAAATGTAGTGTTACTGAGCAATATAAGCATAAATTATTACTATATTATATCTCCATCGTGATGACTGAAAACTAAGACTATCGCGCATTCAAATGACCTCAGTGTTTTTTGCCAAATGGAATGATAAAATGCTAAATGATGAAGTGAGGTCATTTATATGTTCTAGCGGTTTTAGTACTTGTAATGTACTTTTCAAATCATTGCATTAGTCTCATTCATAGAACAAATTTGAATAATGGAAAATCCAATAAGTAATTGGGTAATTCTACACCGAGATTTTTCGCAATTTCGAATTGTATATTATATTAATTGTATGTTGCTTCCTTCTGGTATGCTATGACTTTATAGAAGATCTTCTTCTCAAAAAATATTCAAATGAAAATCCAAAAATAAATAAAATAAAAAAGGACTAACTAAACTCCTTTGGAAGAAAAACATAGTACCAAGAAACTAAATCACTAAAACTTATGGGATTTATTGCAAAAACACCATCTACAAATTAAAACCTTTTAAAAATTATATGAAAGGACCGAAACAAAAGAAATTAATTAATTTCATTGTTCAGAATAAGGAAGTTACCTAGCACATAAAAGCCACTTACCTGGTCTATACTGGGCGAACGTGTTTGCTCGTCCTTATACTGAGAGCTATCATTACGTTTCGGACTTTTTGGAACCCGTGAGTACGGGTCTTGTGCTCCATATAAGTCAGGACTAGCAACATTAAGTAAACAGATCTTTTGAACAATGTCAATAACAGCTAGCCCGTACTCATTGCCGTATGCCATTCTGAAAATAAAATATATAGTTTATCTTTTTGCTTATATTTTACAGTGCCCATACAATCCGTAGCTAGAGTTAATGCATAGTGACGTTATTTGGCCAGGATGTGATCCAGTCGTCCAGGGTGTCAGGCAAACAAGTTGAGCCTGAAAACCCGGCGGTTTTCTTTGTGGGCCCGGTCTTACTCTTAGCATGCCATCGTTCTGCTGCAAACATATAAAAGAAAATAAAATTTCAAAAAAAGTGTATTTACAAGGAGTGTACACCATATTTGGTCCTACTATTTTCACTTATTTCATTAAAAAAAAAAGATCGAAAGAAGAGAAAAGTATACGAGAAATGGGAATTGTAAAAGAAGAGATATACTAGTCGCGGATATTTTGCCCACAGAACTTTTTAAATGCAGACTAATAAAGCTACATTGATCAAGTTTACTAATTAAGCGATTTTGCATGTACTTTCATCCAGAGAAAATTCATCAAAAAGTCGGATCATATTTGGTGTTTTCTCTTTGTATTTTGATCATACCCTTCGATCGCTATCTCCGGAATCAGGTTGCTTTGGTAGTGATCGCGGCACAAATTCACAGTCGGGACTAACTTCACCTTCTTCAAAATTTTCGTACGATATTGGTATTTCTAATACCAATATCTCCGAGGTACCTTCCATTTTTCTAAACTTAAAGAGTATCACATGTCCACTTGCACCAGCCACACACAATCTCCTTGACTCAGCACACAGTGAAATTATTTGAATAGCTAAAGGATCTTCTTCGGTGCTGTCCACTGAGCGTGTTCGAGGTCTTTCAAAAATTTTACCCGTTTTCAACTTGTATAAAATCTATATAAAATATAAAAAATATGAGTGAGACATTTATTTCACAATCTTATAGGAAATCAAGTACTTGAAGAGTGCCTGCACTGGCGTCCCAGAATTTTACCGAACCGTCTTGGTGGCCAGTTATAACGATTTCCGAATAACTACAAGAAGCTGGAGACCATTCACCGCCTGATACAGGCCATTCACGATCCGAGAAGCCTGTTCTTCGACTCGCTGGATTTCGACCAACCTATTTTTTGAAAAAGTTAATAATATTTTACATTTTACAAGTCTTTTCTGCAAAAATGCTGTGGAATAAGTGGATAAAGGGGTTAAGTAGCATTTCTACAAATATGGAATTACTGCATGGAAGGCTATAATAAAGCATTAGTTTATTAGCTTAACTACTATAGTTGCTTTTGTTACCTTAGGTAGCACTGCTTCAATTTCAAAGTTACTGACATAATGAAAGACTCAAAAACTCAAAACCAAAAAGAATGAAAATTTATTATGTATTTTTAATTCTTCTAAAATATTTATAGTCCTTAACACCTTTTCCCACTTACCCCTTCAATTTCAGAATTTACCGAGTAGAATGCTGGAACAATGTCTGATGGACAGTCCGCCAAATAGGTGCAACACGTAACAGGTGATTCATGTACGTCCATGGGATAAGGCGATTCGAAACATGGAAAACCGGAAGATAACAAATCTATTAAGACTAAATCATTTTGTAACAAAACAGCTATGGCGTACGGCTCCTGCATATCTGTAAAAGTATATATACTAGTGCTATGGTGATGCTTTTATTTAATTTTTCTTTTTTTTTGAGGTGTTTACGTACCACTCGGCCAAGGGCTCTCACATATTGTAATAAAATCGATAACAGGGTGTTCCATTTCAAGAACTGTTGTCGATTTTCCTTGTAATACTGTTATACATGGCGATTTTCCTCCTCTTTCCATTGAGAGACCACCGGAGAATATTGTAAACGTTTCTCTGCGGGGTAATTTATTTATTTATTCATTTCGCTTAATACAAGCTACAATAAATAAGTAATCTAAAATTAAATAGTAATATATTAAAAAGTTCTAAAAACAGATTTAAAAGAAGAAAACAAAAGAAAAGGAAAAATGGCGTGTGGAAAGGGTGGGTTGGGTGAATAAAATAAAGGGCACGTTTGAGGGAAGCTTTATCAAAGTGGAAGTCGAAGACAGCTGTATTGTTTACTTTCCGAAGCATTCTGGTGAAGGGTACAAAATGACCATAATTAGTCCGATGGCTTTCGAGGCGGAAGGTGGGGAAAGACCTGACATTGTGAGGGATAGTGGGAGAGAAATAATAATAATAATAATAATAATAATAATAACAATTTATTTGCATAGTACATAAGAAAAACATTGTTCTTTAGCGTACATTTGTATGTGGGGTAGTATTGATATTATAGTTTAAAACAAATGAAAGAATAAAATTATACTTATTAACAAAATTGGAAATTAAAAATTTAAAAATTAATAATGAATTTGCAAAGTAATAAGAACGAAATAAAAAAAAGTAAAAAATAAAAATTACAAACAACAAAAGGTTGAAAAGAAATGAGTGCCAGACATGCTCTATGAGTTTTTTATTTGTCTTCTTTAATCAGTGAGGCGCTCTGTTAGTCGGCTCCTAAAAGTGTGTGGGTTTCGCGCTCCCTTGACAGTATACTATGTAGGAACTCAGGACAGTCAGTTGAACCAGTAGGACTTGATGGGTGAAGATAATATCAGCAACATCACGACGGAGGGCAAGAGAATGGAGATTAATCAACTTTAAATGACCGCCATACGAAGGAAAAGACGAGAGACGACCTCAAGGAAGGTCATGTAGCGCAAAGCGGATGAATCTGCGCTGCACTGATTCAATCCTATTGATTAGCGTTAGGAGGGTGACCAACCCTGACAGGCATACTCCAGTAGCGGCCTAACGAAAAAGACGTAGAGTGATTTTGTGACGTAGGGGTTGGAGAATTCCTTAGACCAACGTTTAACAAAGCCAAGAGACGAATTGGCTCTGCTTATGATATGGGCGATGTAGGATTGGAAGTTGGGCTCACTATCGTAGATGACACCTAAATCCTGAAAGAAACTAACAGTATGGATTCACCAGAGAGCGCATAGTATCTAGGGGAGATGGAAGTACGTTTGCGAGAGAAAGTTATCGACTGGCATTTAGATACGTTAAGCTCTAGAAAGTTGTTCGAGCATCAGGTAGAAAAATTGTTCAGGTTGTTTTGAAGTAGTGTAGAGTCAAATTTGTTGGTAATTTGTTTGAAGATTTTCATGTCATCGGCATAAATTAAGATTTCGAAATAGTTAATCACCTCCGCGACATTATTTATGAATAGTCTGAAAATTAATGGGCTGAGGTGAATGCCCTGTGGGACGCCGGAACAGGATATGAAGGGAGTAGAAATGGCGGAGTCAAAACGAATCATGTATAGCATGCCAGTAAGATATGTATTAGTTCACGAAATTATGCTTAGAGTAAAACCAAGGTAATGAAGTCGAAAGCTTTGCTGAAATCGGTGACAATAACATCGACATGGGCAATATTTTCCATCGCTTGCAGAGCACGTGACGGAAACATAGTCAAGCTAGTAGTCGTGAACCTGTCTTTTAAAAAACAGTGTTGAACTGAAGAGAAAATTGACTTACAGTGGAATGACATGGAGCCGCAGATAATGCTTTCGAAGAGTTTAGAGATGCAAGATAATATAGCTATTGGGCAATAATTAGCTACATTACTTTTGCAACCTTTTTTATGGATTGGGGTGATATAAGAGTCTTTCCAAAGACTGGAAAAGATGCCCTCAGTAAAAGATAGTAGGAAAAGTTGGTAAGTCGTCGAATTAAGTGGACAGCACATTTCCTTAAGACAATGGCGGGTATCCCATCAGGCCCAAGATCACGGTCTTCGTTGAGGGTGCTTATTTTGGCGGCAACAAGAGAAGGATCGATATCAATGGTGACGGGGGAGGTTTGAGGAGAGCTTTGCTCTTTGGAGATATAATTAAAATAGGCGACGAAATCGATGCCGCTGAAAGATTGACTGAAGTAATCTGTATTCGTGCAGGGCTCGCATAAGCAGAGGGTTTAGCCCGTCTGGTAGAGGACTGTTTTAACCATGAGGCGTGGAATATGTTTTTGCGAACGCCGTCACAAAAAACAGCATTTTCATTAATCAAGTTGTCGCAGATCTTGCAATGAAACATATTGAAATAAAACAAATAAAAATAAATCAAGAGATAATAACCGAAGTGGGTAGAGAAAAGCGAAATTTGATTGGATATCAAACTAGATTACTCGGTGGGTTTGCGTAGAAGCTACAGAATTGCAAATTGCCTACTTTATGGCTGATAAATAAATAAAAGGAAGCTTCAGAAGGGAATGAAAGAGCATTATTGGGGAAATTACACTATTCTACTACTAAATATTGAAGAGCGAAACAATGAGCATAGAAAGCGACAGATAATCAACACCGTTCTCGGGTACCGGTAACGGAAGTTTAGCAATAAAAAGGACACAAGAACACAGAGATAAACGGCTGACGGATCACAACACAAACCTGGCACTCAACTGCACCTCAGCACTAATAAATTCACATGCAGCAAATTATGCAAAATGAGGAAGAAAAAACTGATCACTGAATCACAAAGCTGGACGCCCACCAACAGAGTTACTTGTGATGAACTTATGTTACATTTAAAATATAATAATACAATATAAGCACCATCGGGATTTTTTCGAAGTGTGGTGTGCATTATGACTGGATTAGGACTGGAAAATTGAAATACCACGCTTTATTCTTAAAGGATATTAGAAAGTTCCAATTTTTGACCGCGAAGAAATATACCACCTTGATCAACAAGTTTCAGGAAATTATTCAGAAAATTAAAAATACAACTTTATTCATCAAAGTAGGCATTGTCTCTTTCAAAGTACTCTCCCTCACTGCAACTGCAATGCACTTATGCCAGCGTTTGATTCAATCATCGAAACATTTTTTATAAGACCTTTTCGGTAAAGTTTCGGTGGTGTTCGTTCGGTTCTTGGTCAACAAATTGAGGATAACGATGGCATTATGCGACGGTGCGTTATTGCGATGCAAAATTCATGAGTTGTTTAGACACAAATCCGGTCTTTTTTGGCGAACTGCTACACGCAAACGTCTCAGAACTCCCAAATAATACTTCTTGCTAACTGTCTCACCTTGCGGTAAGAATTCAAGATGCACAACACCGTTGTAATTGTTTTTTCGGTTTTGGCTCATTCGGTAAACGCCATTCACTCGCTTGATGTGTGGATTACGTGTCATACTCATAATTATGCGTTGGGTGAATGGTGGGTCGGATTTAGTCGTAAAAATCGAAACAAGCACACAAGCAGATATATTTATGACGGAATGACTTTTACAAATATGAAACTATAACATTATAATTTGGACGGGAATACTACTGACAGATGTCTGTTAACCTCACGGAGGGGAAAAACTAAGCTCTTGACAGCAGTTCTCCTCTTACACACTTTTTCCAGATTTTACCCACGCTGCGGAGACCGAGTAAATTTGGGTAAAATCACCGATTGCTTGTCACTGTGTAATCTGTCATTTGTGTGTTTCAATTTTGCGTTGCGATTCAGACAGAAGAAGAAGTTATTGAAAAATTGTTTAAATAAATAAAAAACATATTTCAAAATCTTCAAAAATATTAAATAAATCCATAAGTTTTCCCTCTAACATCTTGATCACGTTTGACAATTTACATACACAAGTAAGATTTACCAAATTTTTACTTGAAGTCGTCTGGTAACTTTTGATGTTTATTCCCACTACCATATGAAACTCTTTACTAAATTTTTACTCAAGAAAATTTTACCCAAAAGTTACCAGACAGACCTAATAAGAACTCAAATCGGGTGACTGACAGCACCTTCCTGAAACTTCTTCATCAAGATGGTATAATATAAAGGTAATCAGGGGTTTATTAGATCTGTAAATGAAATTTCGTGGGGGGGGGGGGGGGGGGGGGGGGGGGGGTATGGTTGGGGAAGGATGATATTTATGTTTGATTGGTTGTCTAGATGCATTATCTGTATTGTAAAATAAAAAATTTAGCTCAGACATTTTCTATAAGCGTTAATGCATTACAATAGTACAATAGAGGGGGGAGAGTATTTGGAAGTTTCGTATTGGTTAAAAATTGACTATACAGGGTGTTCAGAGGTGGGAGGTCAATACTGAAGGGGGTGAAAGGTCAGACCGAGACAAGCAAAAAATCGTATGGGTGGGGGGGGGGGCATCTCTCACCGTTTGGCAGTTACAGGGTGATTCGTAAATCAGGATTTTGCCTTATATGGGAACCGCTCTTGTATTTTTATCTTTTTTTCTACGCATCGCAGCGGCCCCAAACTAATTTCAAAAAATCACTATTTGGAAGCCCTTTCCAAAAAAGTTTACACCACCCCCTATCCCCAACCGCTTGGCCACAATCCCCCCTGGAAGTTGAAAAAATTAACTTTTATTTCACGATTTTTCACCTTTCGCCCCACTTTTCTCTGAAATTCATGTTATTAACATACCTACTTTTTATTTTTTTTAAGTTGCCTATCTAATTACCTTTCCAAAAAGGTGCAACATGCCCAGGTAGGAAAAGGATACGAAAATTTATTTACAAAAATCCTTTTACAGAATATCATGATAATTCGAATTTTTAAGAAATTATACTTAAGTTAACTAAAAAATACATTTTGTTCGCTTAAAAACTAATTACTATTAAAACGTTTGTCCTTTAAAAGCTGTTCAAAATGTTCTCCGCTAGTTTCGATGCATGCAAGTAGCCTTCGTTTTATTTCACGTTTGAGGTCTATGGTAGCCAGCCTCTCCCGTATTTTCGTGGCTGCAGTCCCAATCCTGGTAACTAATTCTTGTCTGGTGTTGATTTTTCTTGAGTAAACATCATCTTTCATCATTCCCTATAAGAAAAAGTCCAGTGGAGTAAGGTCCGGTGACCTAGCAGGCCAAGGAATCGGTCCACCTCGTCCAATCCAGCGCTCTGGGTAATGTTCATTCAACCTTGCCCTAACAATGTTCCCAGTATGCGCAGGTGCTCCGTCGTGCTGTAAATAAATTGCGCTTCTGGTGGCCAGGGGGATGTCCTCCAACGGATCCGGAAGGGTATTCTCCAAAAAGTTCGAATATAGCTGACTATTCAGCACTTGGGGCAAGATGAAGGGTTCTATCAACTGGTTGCCGATGATGCCAGCCCAGACATTGACACTAAATCTTTGCTGGAAGGACCGACACCTTGTCCTATGTGGGTTCACATCTGACCAGGTGTGGAGGTTGTGGAAGTTTGTGATGCCATCCCGGGTGAATTGCGATTCATCCGTCCACAGAATTCGGTCTAGAAATCTTCTGTTTTCGATGTCAGACTCGAACAGCCAAGTGCAAATTGCAATCGTCTTTCGGAATCTCCTTCCTGTAGTGCTTGGACCGGGATATGGTGGTATGGATGTAGTCCCTCTCGGTTCACAACGGTCCAAACTCTCCCTGAAGACAATCCTGACCTTCGTGCGACCTGCCTGATGCTCATTTCAGGGCTGTTCCTGACGATGTTGAGGATTTGTTGGTCGGGGTCCGCTAAATCGGCCGATTTTCCTGCTCGCGTTTCTGCTCTGGGGGCGGTTACACTTCCGGTTTCTTTTAACCTCCTGAAAGTCCTTGAAAATACCCTTCTGTTGGGTACCCGCCGATTCGGGAATCTCCTTTGGTATTCTCGTACGGCCTCACTATAATTTCCTTCTACTAAACCGTACACGTAAATTATATCGGCAGACTCTTCAACACTGAATTCTGCCATTTTATCTTAATTTTTTCTATTAAACAGCCGTTCTTATCGCTTGCTTCTTCAACTGTGGTCAATGTCCTTTCAAACTTACCCATTTTTATACCATAATTCATAGGAAGTATTAGAAACGGAGCGTCAGGATACTTAAGAGTCAATACTGGATATAATAAACTAATAACGCTATTTAACGAGATTACATTTATTATTTTATTACTGTTTTGCTGAAATAATAAAAATGTACTACCTTTGTTTCCTAAACAAACATTTCCGAACTTGCTGTCATAAAATTTGTTTACTTAACGACTTTTTCCATTATGGTGCAATAAAGTAATTAGGTACCTGTGAGGATGTTTTAATTTCAGGACTTTTGCAACCCTTTTCTACCTGGGCATGTTGCACCTTTTTGGAAAGGTAATTAGATAGGCAATTTAAAAAAAATAAAAAGTAGGTATGTTAATAACATGAATTTCGGAGAAAAGTGGGGCGAAAGGTGAAAAATCGTGAAATAAAAGTTAATTTTTTCAACTTCCAGGGGGGATTGTGGCCAAGGGGTTGGGGATAGGGGGGTGGTGTAAACTCTTTTGGAAAGGGCTTCCAAATAGTGATTTTTTGAAATCAGTTTGGGGCCGCTGCGATGCGTAGAAAAAAATATAAAAATACAAGAGCGGTTCCCATATAAGGCAAAATCCTGATTTACGAATCACCCTGTAACTGCCAAACGGTGAGAGATGCCCCCCCCCCACCCATACGATTTTTTGCTTGTCTCGGTCTGACCTTTCACCCCCTGCAGTATTGACCTCCCACCTCTGAACACCCTGTATATTGATTATAGATAAAAACCCAAAAAGAATTTCAAAGAAATTTCAAGTCCTTCCTGCTATAAAATTTAGGCCGAAAACCGGCCTTATTGACCCTCCTCCTTTTTACTTCAATATTTTATCTTTCTGTTTTTAAATCGAACCACTAATGTACTTAAAGCTTGAATAATTACTAGAATAATTTAATATAAAAAAAATGTCTTAAATTGTCACACCTTCCGTTATCTTAAGCAAATTTTTTTAAAAAATTTATTCAACTTCTGTTATACAAGAGTAATATCAATTAAAATAAGATACTGAAGTAACATTGCTTAAAACTTATATTACCTAGGAATTCTACAAAAACAGATTAAGGGTTAATACTACATTGTGTACACGAAATCAAAGGTCATTTTTGGAGTTTGTTTTTAAGAAAACTGTTTAATATGTAATATGTAATGCGTGTTGTGTACTACACGTGTTAATATACTATCTTGTAGACTTAAAGTACATACATAAAATAAATGTTTAACAATTTTTTAAATGCGAATCCAGAGTGCGGCAGGTGTCGCAGATTTTTTCTTGAGATTTCACTTAGCGTACCTCTAGCACTTACAAGTTTTTACCGGTTGATAATAATTATTCATTTCCTAGAAACTACGCAGGAATTTTTTGATTGATTGAAATTTGTCAATTCTATTATCGATTTACTATCGATTTTTGTATTAAAAAAAAAAAAAAAGATTTACTTTTAAACTAACGCCATTTTGTTTTTTATCAATATTCCGACAAAATCCTACATACTTCATTAGAGAATATTATTATTATTAAGCTACATTTAATATTTCAGCTCAACCGATAAAATATTGTAAGCAGTAAAGGTACACTAAGGAAGATCACGACAAAAAAAGAGATTCAACTGCGACTCCTACCGCACTCTGGATTCACATCTGAGAGGTAGTTAAAAAGTTTTTTAAGTACTTTAAGATTTACTAGATATTAACATGTACGCAAAACCGAATTACATTAAATTAAACAATTTTCATAAAAACAAATTCCAAAAATGACGTTTGATTTCATGCATACCCCTTAAGAAAATATTTTCAACTGAACCCATTCGGCCTTCGTCGCGAAGTTCAAGAGTTAGGTATGTAGTGAGTCCGATTCTAACCACTTGCAATATGGGAACTGATCAAATGATTTAGTGGCGAATAAGCCACAAAAAAACAACAAAATACAAGAGAAAATAATTCGCCATTGAGTTATTATTTTTCTAAGTGTAAAGCACTGAAAATGTATTTACTTATTTGAATTAAAACATTTTCCTAACCGAGACGTAAAAAGAAATGAAAAGTTGAAGAAGACGAAAACCTTTCCACGACGTGTCTTGAGTCGTCTCATATGTGCCTCAAATAAAAATTCGAAACAGAAATAATAATACCAGCAGTAGACAGACTTTTTTTTTAGATCTTTGTTGTTTAGAGAAGACAAATGAGCACGATAATTCAATAATTTTCTGCAATCTTAAACCGCGCGAGAGGAAATAATGAAATACTACAATACATATAATATGCTTTTGTATCTCCCCTATCTCTAGTGCAAGATGAAGGAATTTTAGGAAAGCTTAGAAGCATTTTCCCTTTCCTTCTACTATGTTGTTGCACTTCTTGGGACATACCAGGAGTTAATATTGCTTTCAAGTATCTCCCATAATACTTTATATTTATGACTTCATAACATTTTATTATACGCACCCGGATCTCGTTGTCCTCAAATCAACTTTGTGGATAGGTTTGCAGGGTTCCAGCTTGCCCTCTTTATTAGTTTTAGCTGTATATTTACGGAAAAATGTAATATTATTTTTAAAAGATGATAACACCGATATCCCGGCATTTTAGTGTCCCTGCGGAATACTTACCATGAGGAAAAGAGTGAAATTGAGGTTTCGGGACATATCTCAGCGGCCATGTACAAAGAGAGCCATCCGTGTGCGATGAAACAAAGTGTTTGCCTTCATGATGCCATGCCACTGACCTTAAAGGCTCCGCAGATTGCCACCGAATTTCAGCACACTTCCCTCGCATATCCCATAATACTATTTGACCACTTTCGAAAGCTATTAAAAGCTAGGAGTTTTTATTATTTTGACCTTAATGATCTCTTAACAGTACTGAAAGAGGGCTTACTCTATTGGCATCCAAGGGATTGTCACATAATCCTACCACAGCACCGGGGTGAGTTTTTCGAGATCTGAAAGAAAAACAAAATGAAAAGGTTTTGAATTGCTATTACTAAATATGTATATATGTATGTTCTTTTAGTAGTGGCGAGGTAGAAGAAAGGTTCAGACCACATACTCGTAGTAATCCTTAATATCTTTCATAATGTACAAACTGCGCCTATTTATATTTATATGTGTACGTGGATTTTCTTGGAGCGGGGAAACTACAATATAATTGAACATCATTTTTAAACAATATAAACGAATTGAAACTATTGAACATGTTATACGAATAAATTAATACTAAACCAGATAAATTCCATACATCAAAACCAGAGATCGGTAAAAAAATAATATTACTCTTTCGATTTTTCAATTTGTAAACAATTTCTAATTGCAACATTGAAATTATCAATTATTAAAAAATTAATAATCATCGTTCTAGAATTTTCCATTGCACAAATAATCAGTAATTGGGCAGGCAAACATTTATTAATACCCAAATACCGATTATTCAAGCAATCGTTAATCCATGGGCCAGAAATTCGAGAATACTCAACTAGTCAGCAATATTCTGTGAGAAATTTCTGATTACTCCAGCAGTCGGTAATCCATGGCCCAGAAAGTCGAGAATACTCAACTAGTCGGTAATTTGCTGTGAGAAATTTCTGAGTACTCTAGCAATCGGTAATGGCATGGGCCAGAAATTCAAGAATTAGTCGATAATTTTCTGAACCACATTATTGATTACTCTAGTTTTCGGTAATTTATTGACTAGAAATTTGAAAATACCCATTTTCGTGTGATGTATGATATGTTAGGAATCCCGTATCGCATTAGTCATGTGATATGTGACATAACTGTATGTTATGTTTGACAAAGCGCATATAACGCACATAACATTTCCCATATGACATGTCATGTCACATACAATGAATATGAAATTTGTAACTAAACGAAGCACATATTTATATGTCACATATGTTGTGTGACAAATCACATATTACGTTGAAGCACATACCACATGTTCTCTATGGCTATGATATATGAGCCGTTCAGTGCACACATCGATTAACTCCACTTTTTGAAAAATCTTAAATTTAAGTGTTAAAGCATTTGGTATAGTCATAACTTTTTATATTTATAATAACTTTCCTGAATAATAAAGATTAACACCATTAAACGGCAACATTTTTGTGGTCATTGAATAATAAGTAATTTATTTCAGAAGCCATTTTGATTAACTCCATACTCTAATGTAAATCGTTTCAATAACGCAATTCAAATGCACTAGCAAGTGTTGAATGATAACGGTAAATTTTTTGTGAAATTTCCTCTTGTCTACAAACTTTTAAAAAATAATAACATATTCAAATTCGTGTACCGGGCAAAATAGAAATATTAAAATTGTCTTAAGTTTATTGAAACTTGTTCAAAGTCCGGAAATAAGAGATATTTGCCTAATGACTCAGATTTTGCCACATGCGAAAAAAAATCAAAACATTTTTTCACCAGATGATTGGTACAATATAATCAAAACATGCAAAAAGAAAGCGCCATTTAATCTAATCCAAATGACCCACCAAGATTTTTTTTTCAACAAAACCTTTAGAATCATTAACAGAAAAGTAACCGTTACAGGGTTTCCAGTAAATTGGCTTAAAATACGCTGGATAAAGTTAGAAAGGTCCAAACCCCATCTCATACAATTCAAATGTGACTATAATGAAGATTCTGAATTTAATGCCATTAATATAAAGAAATCTGTAGCAGGTAGACCGCAAAGTTTAAAAAATGTAGATCAGCCTTTATTATATCCTAAAGGTAGAACTGTGACAAGGGAAAAAAGGAGAGACATGTAGGACCTGCTAAAATTCATTCCTTCTGTTAAACATGATTACTATAAAAACTTGACAACAAATCGAAATGAAGAGTCCTCACATACAGCTGATGAAAAAGAAATTATTTATATTGCTGATGAATTAATCAAAAATAATATATTATAACAGAACCGTCAACATTCATTTTTATGGAAAATCTGTAATAAAAATATATAATAACTAACTTTTTCTGTAATAAAAAACTTAAAAATTTAAAGACTGACTTTAACTTTATTACTTTTTTCAGTTGCAAAATCGATTAACTCCACCAGTCACATAAAGATTGTAACATTACTGACGATTATTGTTTGGCTATTCTTTCTTATTAATTTTATATACCGTCAGATGAAAGCTATATCTGCATTTATGCATTCTACAATATATATTTGAATTTATATTATAAAGGGAATTTTAAAAAACAATGTACATTATTTCATCGCATTTCTCAACATTTTGTTTTATGGAGTTAATCAATTTGTGCACTGAACGGCTCATATGACGAAGAGAGTGTAACTTGTATGTTGTGTACAATATATATATATTATACAACATACACGTACACATCAAATATGACATGTGACAACGGCACATATCAACTGACGCACAACAGATGACGTGACACTATATGTGACATGACATGAGATATGACATATGACATGACATATGACATGACATATGACATGACATATGACATGACATATGACATGACATATGACATGACATATGACATGACATATGACATGACATATGACATGACATATGACATGACATATGACATGACATATGACATGACATATGACATGACATATGACATGACATATGACATGACATATGACATGACATATGACATATCATATGACATGACATATGACATGACATGAGACATGACATATGACATAACATATGACAAGTTACAACTTAAGCAGTCAGCCCGGCCAAAGGTCTTCAAAAGCAGACGTATCCTTTACGCGCAATTCGAGGAATCAAAAAAAGAGGCACAACGTCTAGAGGCTGAGAATATTTCGAAGCCGGTCAAGTTTAGTGAGTGGGCCGCACCTATTGTGCTTGTGGTAACTAAGCGTAGTGGAAATCTAAGGGGGTGTGGCGATTTTAAGGTAAATGTTAGTCGTCAGTTAGAGGTAAAACAATACCCCATTCGCCGTCCAGAGGACCTGTTTCACAAATTGTCTGGACGTCAGTATTTTAGCAAAATTGATTTGGCCGATGCATGCTTACAGATTGAGCTGGACAAGGAGTCGAAGAAATTAGTTACTGTGAATACACAATTGGGCTTGTACCAATATCAACGCATTCCTTTTGGCATCGCAAACGCTCCAGCAATTTACCAACGAACGCTTGAAATGATTTTGTCTGGGTTGCCCTGTGCGATTTACATAGATGGCATACTTGTCACTGGAAGGAATCATTAGGAGCACCTAAAACACCTAGAAGTATATTAGTATTTCAACGTCTTTCTGAGAATGGTCTCAGAGTAAATCGTCAAAAATGTGCGTTCATGCAGCAACAAGTGGAATATTTGAGACATACAGTAAATTCAAAAGGAGTTCGTCCATCCGAATCAGGTCTGCAGGTAATCAAACGACCACCTAGGCCAACTAATTTAAAGGAACTGCAGGCATTTATTGGTAAAATAAATTATTATAGTAAATTTCTTAGGAATTTTGCACAGAATGCAGCCCCATTGAATGTTCCCCGCAAGAAAAATACAAAATTTCGTTAGGAAGCGATCCAAGAACGGGTATTTCAGGAACTCAAACGGCAGATATTAGATGCTGCACGCCTAACGCATTTTCGTCCAGAGTTAACGATTATTTTGGCAACTTATGTTTCATCTCGCGGAATTGGAGCCGTTATTTCGCATATGCTTCAAGATGGCTCGGAGCAGCCAATTGCCTACGCCTCAGAACATTAAACGAACTTCAAAAGAATTATATTCTTTATGATCTTCAATCACTTATGGAGTGACCAAATTTTGGCAATATTTATATGGCAGAGAATTTACTCTAGTAACTGATCATAAAACTTTATTAACTCTTTTTGGTGCAATGATTATTTTGAGGACACTGATTTTGAATATTATCAAAATTTGTAATTTCAAGATGGCAGATCGAATATGGCGACCAAGATTTCTCGATTTCAACAAGTCTGAATGAAAACTTGGGCAGGCAAACATTTATGAATACCCAAATACCGATTATTCAAGCAATCGTTAATCCATGGGCCAGAAATTCGAGAATACTCAACTAGTCAGCAATATTCTGTGAGAAATTTCTGATTACTCCAGCAGTCGGTAATCCATGGCCCAGAAAGCAAAGAGTATCTATTAACAAGAGGGGACACTCGTGACGTTTTTCCTTATCTTTTTTCGACCTTGGTACCGTTACAGGAATGAAATGGGAATTTATGCTAGAAATAGTTAGTAATAAAAAAAGCATAAGTGAGAGAAAGACAAAAATTTGGGGCGAAAAGTGGAACACTCCTGCAGGGTGCACCTCACAAAAATCTTTTATCACAAAACTTTTCTATGAGCACATTACACGCTGCCTTTTCCACAGCCACACACCAAACACATTTTATTATGCTTACCCATCATTTATCTAAAGCACATTTAATTTAATTTAATTAATTGCTTCTAAGAAAGCACTTTTTTACTCAAAAACTTTTAAGCTTCTTCACATTCCCAAACAAATCAAGACCACCCAGTACTTTTCGTAAGCGAGCAGCACACAAAAGAAATTCCGCTCGGGACCGCATTTAAAAACGCACGATGAAAAAATGTGAACAATCTCGTCCGTATTCATGCTCGGTGTGTGCTACCTGCCTCTTCTCCCTTCTCCGATTCGGCATTTCCCTATAACTTAACATTGCGAGGAGAGGTAAACTTGAGCGGCATAGTACTGGTGCCCGGCTCGGGACCGCCTTTAAAAAAGCGTTCATAAAAAAATCTTCAGTTTATAGCTTACGCTGTAAAAGCTGTCTGTGAGAACTTTTTGGTGACTATTTCTCTCTCTACATTTCTTATAGGTATTTACAGAGGTAGTAGCCCTGAGCTGCTTTATCTAATGGGAAATTTTGCTGGGTGTATTTGCGAGAGCTTGCATATGAGTTGCAATTTTGAGAGGGCATTAAAGTGTCCCTTCTTGTTGAAATAGATATTCTTTGCAGAAAGTCGAGAATACTCAACTAGTCGGTAATTTGCTGTGAGAAATTTCTGAGTACTCTAGCAATCGGTAATGGCATGGGCCAGAAATTCAAGAATTAGTCGATAATTTTCTGAACCACATTTTTGATTACTCTAGTTTTCGGTAATTTATTGACTAGAAATTTGAAAATACCCATTTTCGTGTGATGTATGATATGTTAGGAATCCCGTATCGCATTAGTCATGTGATATGTGACATAACTGTATGTTATGTTTGACAAAGCGCATATAACGCACATAACATTTCCCATATGACATGTCATGTCACATACAATGAATATGAAATTTGTAACTAAACGAAGCACATATTTATATGTCACATATGTTGTGTGACAAATCACATATTACGTTGAAGCACATACCACATGTTCTCTATGGCTATGATATATGACGAAGAGAGTGTAACTTGTATGTTGTGTACAATATATATACAGGGTGTTCAGAGGTGGGTGGTCAATACTGAAGGGGGTGAAAGGTCAGACCGAGACAAGCAAAAAATCGTATGGGTGGGGGGGGGGGGGGGCATCTCGCACCGTTTGGCAGTTACAGGGTGATTCGTAAATCAGGATTTTGCCTTATATGGGAACCGCTCTTGTATTTTTATGTTTTTTTCTACGCATCGCAGCGGCCCCAAACTGATTTCAAAAAATCACTATTTGGAAGCCCTTTCCAAAACAGTTTACACCACCCCCCTATCCCCAACCCCTTGGCCTCAATCCCCCCTGGAAGTTGAAAAAATTAACTTTTATTTCACGATTTTTCACCTTTCGCCCCACTTTTCTCTGAAATTCATGTTATTAACATACCTACCTTTTATTTTTTTTAAGTTGCCTATCTAATTACCTTTCCAAAAAGGTGCAACATGCCCAGGTAGGAAAAGGATACGAAAATTTATTTACAAAAATCCTATTACAGAATATCATGATAATTCGAATTTTTAAGAAATTGTACTTAAGTTAACTAAAAAATACATTTTGTTCGCTTAAAAACTAATTACAATTAAAACGTATGTCCTTCAAAAGCTGTTCAAAATGTTCTCCGCCAGTTTCGATGCATGCAAGTAGCCTTGGTCTTATTTCACGTTTCAGGTCTATGGTAACCAGTCTCTCCCGTATTTTCGTGGCTGCAGTCCCAATCCTGGTAACTAATTCTTCTCTAGTGTTGATTGGTCTTGAGTAAACTTCATCTTTCATCATTCCCCATAAGAAAAAGTCCAGTGGAGTAAGGTCCGGTGACCTAGCAGGCCAAGGAATCGGTCCACCTCGTCCAATCCAGCGCTCTGGGTAATTTTCATTTAAACTTGCCCTAACAATGTTCCCAGTATGCGCAGGTGCTCCATCGAGCTGTAAATAAATTGCGCTTCTGGTGGCCAGGGGGATGTCCTCCAACAGATCCGGAAGGGTATTCTCCAAAAAGTCCGAGTATAGCTGACTATTCAGCACTTGGGGTAAGATGAAGGGTTCTATCAACTGGTTGCCGATGATGCCAGCCCAGAAATTGACACTAAATCTTTGCTGGAAGGACCGACACCTGGTCCTATGTGGGTTCACATCTGACCAGGTGTGGAGGTTGTGTAAGTTTGTGATGCCATCCCGGGTGAATTGCGATTCATCCGTCCACAGAATTCGGTCTAGAAACCTTCTGTTTTCGATGTCAGACTCGAACAGCCAAGTGCAGAATTGCAATCGTCCTTCGGAATCTCCTTCCCTAGTGCTTGGACCGGGATATGGTGGTATGGATGTAGTCCCTCTCGGTTCACAACGGTCCAAACTCTCCCTGAAGACAATCCTGACCTTCGTGCGACCTGCCTGATGCTTATTACAGGGCTGTTCCTGACGATGTTGAGGATTTGTTGGTCGGGGTCCGCTGAATCGGCCGATTTTCCTGCTCGCGTTTCTGCTCTGGGGGCGGTTACACTTCCGGTTTCTTTTAACCTTCTGAAAGTCCTTGAAAATACCCTTCTGTTGTGTACCCGCCGATTCGGGAATCTCTTTTGGTATTCTCGTACGGCCTCACTATCACTTCCTTCTACTAAACCGTGCACGTAAATTATATCGGCATACTCGTCAACACTGAATTCTGCCATTTTATCTTAATTTTTTCTATTAAACACCCGTTCTTTTCGCTTGCTTCTTCAACTGTGGTCAATGTCCTTTCAAACTCACCCATTTTTATACCATAATTCATAGGAGGTATTAGAAACGGAGCGTCAGGATACTTAGGAGTCAATACTGGATATAATAATCTAATAACGCTATTTAACGAGATTACATTTATTATTTTATTACTGTTTTGCTGAAAAAATAAAAATGTATTACCTCTGTTTCCTAAACAAACATTTCCGAACTTGCTGTCATAAAAATTGTTTACTTAACGACATTTTCCATTATGGTGCAATAAAGTAATTAGGTACCTGTGAGGATGTTTTAATTTCAGGACTTTTGCAACCCTTTTCTAACTGGGCATGTTGCACCTTTTTGGAGAGGTAATTAGATAGGCAACTTAAAAAAAATAAAAAGTAGGTATGTTAATAACATGAGTTTCGGGGAAAAGTGGGGCGAAATGTGAAAAATCGTGAAATAAAAGTTAATTTTTTCAACTTCCAGGGGGGATTGTGGCCAAGGGGTTGGGGATAGGGGGGTGGTGTAAACTTTTTTGGAAAGGGCTTCCAAATAGTGATTTTTTGAAATCAGTTTGGGGCCGCTGCGATGCGTAGAAAAAAAGAAAAAAATACAAGAGCGGTTCCCATATAAGGCAAAATCCTGATTTAGGAATCACCCTGTAACTGCCAAACGGTGCAAGATGCCCCCCCCCCACCCATACGATTTTTTGCTTGTCTCGGTCTGACCTTTCACCCCCTTCAGTATTGACCTCCCACCTCTGAACACCCTGTATATTATACAACATACACGTACACATCAAATATGACATGTGACAACGGCACATATCAACTGACGCACAACAGATGACGTGACACTATATGTGACATGACATGAGATATGACATATGACATGACATATGACATGACATATGACATGACATATGACATGACATATGACATGACATATGACATGACATATGACATGACATATGACATGACATATGACATGACATATGACATGACATATGACATGACATATGACATGACATATGACATGACATATGACATGACATATGACATGACATATGACATGACATATGACATGACATATGACATGACATATGACATGACATATGACATATCATATGACATATCATATGACATGACATATGACATGACATGAGACATGACATATGACATAACATATGACAAGTTACAACTTAAGCAGTCAGCCCGGCCAAAGGTCTTCAAAAGCAGACGTATCCTTTACGCGCAATTCGAGGAATCAAAAAAAGAGGCACAACGTCTAGAGGCTGAGAATATTTCGAAGCCGGTCAAGTTTAGTGAGTGGGCCGCACCTATTGTGCTTGTGGTAACTAAGCGTAGTGGAAATCTAAGGGGGTGTGGCGATTTTAAGGTAAATGTTAGTCGTCAGTTAGAGGTAAAACAATACCCCATTCGCCGTCCAGAGGACCTGTTTCACAAATTGTCTGGACGTCAGTATTTTAGCAAAATTGATTTGGCCGATGCATGCTTACAGATTGAGCTGGACAAGGAGTCGAAGAAATTAGTTACTGTGAATACACAATTGGGCTTGTACCAATATCAACGCATTCCTTTTGGCATCGCAAACGCTCCAGCAATTTACCAACGAACGCTTGAAATGATTTTGTCTGGGTTGCCCTGTGCGATTTACATAGATGGCATACTTGTCACTGGAAGGAATCATTAGGAGCACCTAAAACACCTAGAAGTATATTAGTATTTCAACGTCTTTCTGAGAATGGTCTCAGAGTAAATCGTCAAAAATGTGCGTTCATGCAGCAACAAGTGGAATATTTGAGACATACAGTAAATTCAAAAGGAGTTCGTCCATCCGAATCAGGTCTGCAGGTAAGCAAACGACCACCTAGGCCAACTAATTTAAAGGAACTGCAGGCATTTATTGGTAAAATAAATTATTATAGTAAATTTCTTAGGAATTTTGCACAGAATGCAGCCCCATTGAATGTTCCCCGCAAGAAAAATACAAAATTTCGTTAGGAAGCGATCCAAGAACGGGTATTTCAGGAACTCAAACGGCAGATATTAGATGCTGCACGCCTAACGCATTTTCGTCCAGAGTTAACGATTATTTTGGCAACTTATGTTTCATCTCGCGGAATTGGAGCCGTTATTTCGCATATGCTTCAAGATGGCTCGGAGCAGCCAATTGCCTACGCCTCAGAACATTAAACGAACTTCAAAAGAATTATATTCTTTATGATCTTCAATCACTTATGGAGTGACCAAATTTTGGCAATATTTATATGGCAGAGAATTTACTCTAGTAACTGATCATAAAACTTTATTAACTCTTTTTGGTGCAATGATTATTTTGAGGACACTGATTTTGAATATTATCAAACTTTGTAATTTCAAGATGGCAGATCCAATATGGCGACCAAGATTTCTCGATTTCAACAAGTCTGAATGAAAACTGGTATAATGATTACTTTAATGCCATTAATTTTGAATATTGTTAAAATTTCTAATTCCAAGATAGCAACCAAAATTTCTCTTTTTCAACGGGTTTTAATGAAACTTAATACAATGATTGATTTGAGGCTACTCATTTTGAATATTATCAACATTGGGAATTCCAAGATGGCGGCAACAATTTATAGATTTCAAAGGATTTTAATGAAAATTGGTACAACTATTACAAGTAAAAAGACATTCGACGTTTATGTTAAAAAAAGGAGAAATCACACAAACTTTATTCAGAATGTTAATAGCGGAAGGAAATATCCATTACATTCAGAGTTGGTGATTGTGCCATATCTTTCTAGTAAGGACTGCCATTTTGGGTGATCTCTTCGAAAAAATATGCCATATTAATTTATTTTTATGATAAGTTTGTTTCCGTACTTTGCTTGGAGAAAACTGACAATAAGAGTGGGGATAAAATCACAAATCTGAAGTATTACAGACATGTATTATCGACGAGTCGTGCTTTTAATTTAAAGTTGTTTAGTCTTTCTTTTTGCCAAATGTTAATAAATTTATATTAGTTGATACTCTTAATTCTATATTTGTATTGTACATAAAACAGTAAAGTGTTTATCAGCTTTCTTTCTACACATTTTTCCCCATTAAATTTAATTCTTTATTTAATTCAACACGGATTTTTAGATAATATGAAACGCATCCCCTATTTAACTATAGGAATCTTATCTTTTTTGCACGATTATTTTTTACACGGCATTTCGAGAAACGCATCTACCGTGTAAAAAGAGAGTTGGGTGTATTTGCTATAGTATTAATGTTCAACTTTTCATATTTTATATTTCTACAAAAGTTGGTTTGTAAAATCAAATGGATCACATCCGAAACAAGTGACTTATACAGACAGAGAGGCTTACAAATCTATGATAATTTTTAAAACGGTTCTTGATTTCGATTTTTAGGTGAAAGACTGAAAAGCAGCAGTTTGAGAACAATTTTTCATCTATTCGCTTTTTTCCATAAAATTTATTTACTGAATAGTCAGCTGCACCATTGGTACGCTGCGATAAAGTACATGTCAATCAGTTGAAACAGGAAAATTACTTCCTGATGGTAGCATTAATTGAAATGAAATCATGTGGAAATTTTCCACTACGATGATATCCATGGAAAAGTTGGTTTAGTTTATTTAGAACTTCAGTTTTGCTTTTACAGATACTCAACAACTGGTGGAGGAATAGCATAGTGCGATGCAGCGCTTCTATCAAGTTGAGTCTGGCTCAAAGTTTAACTACAGACGTTTAGCGACTTGAAAATTTTAGGATTGCGGCATGGCCTTTTTTTTAACAGCTGAAAGGGTTTTCTTCTGCCAAGCTAAAAACCCTAACTAATGATCAAGTGGAAATTTGAATGAAGTTTCCACTTTGTGTGAAATTTTATCCATGTAGAAGCGATAAACTTTGTGATGTGTGAAATGTGTAATGTGCGAAATATACGAGATGCTGCAAGGCATATGCTAATATCTTAAACTTTGGGAAGAAACATCTCATTCTCTTTAAAAAACTGCGCATAAAAACACAATATGCAAAATAAGTGTAATTACTACAATTAGGAATGGCTGAGTGGGGTTTGTTCCTTTGTCGAACTTTAAGGATGATTTAGTAGGCTTAATAGCAGAGGCAGAAGAAAAAAAAAACGAAAAAATATGCAAAATATACAAGTTAAAGACAAACATGTCTGCAATCGCAAACTTTCTGATTAAATTTTCACGAGAGTGAATATTTCCAGCTGGGGCACAAAAATTGGTGATTCAGTGATATTCCACATCAGGGACTTTTGTACTCACACTAATCGAATAACGCGCTTATTTTCGGTTATAACGAATTTCCAGGAATTACATTTTGTTTTCTAATATTTTTAACTCAGAATTCATTACTGAAGTTGGATTGAATCTGTAATTGAGTGTAATTAAAAGGAATTTGAGAATGCTGTGTCACATGAAAATGAAGAATGGTTCTCAACACCACTGGTAAGAATTGAAACTGAGTTATTATATTACCAAGGATAAGCTCTTCTCTACGGATTAGGAAAATGTAATTTGAAATGTGGGCTCATTCTTCTGCTTTGAGAACTCTTGTTACATTTATCTGGTCGAGGAATTCGACATTCATTGCAATTTAACTTAAAAATAGGATGAAGGTATTCGGCTGCTATTTATATGTGTATTGTGACAGCATAACAGGGCTGAGTAGCGCTTAGCTGAAGTGAGACACCAGAAAGTGGCAAGGTGTTTCCTTTTAATACTTATCTTTATTGATGTTAATATCACTCAACTCAATTAATTCGAGGGGGACCGGACCGTACTTCCCGTCTTTCGTTCCCGGGGCGTACTTCTTTTCGCGACTACTTAGCGTTCTTTTCGTGAATTTTCGGCTTTAGGAACGCGACCGTTTTTCTAAGTTCCCCTTTCTTTTTTTAAAGTTTTTTTGCGTTGGTGATTATAAAGGGCGACCTGTCTTATTAAACTCAACTGATTCCCGTGGCTTTCAAAAGCAGAATCCCCGTGGGCTGCCAGCGGGAGTCCCGAGTTCCCAGCCAGCTGTCCACGGTTGCGCTGAGGGTGTAAGCGACATAGCTAGTTCAGCGCATTCTTTCACGCGTGGCTCCAGCTCAAACGACACCGGAACCGTCGCACAGTGGGCCCAGCGGGACTTTTTCGTGTCATAAATCTGTAACTTTTTTGTTTGTTGATATATCTGTATGAAATTTTTTACATATAATATTGCGAATATTGGCTTTCTAACTGTAGTGCCAAATATAAATATTTATTTTTTTTTGATTTAAAAAAAATATTTGAAAAAGCAGTTTCACTTTGCCATAGTAAAACCTAAGCTTATATTATGTGTATTTTTTAATTAACCATTACAACTTTAAGATTGCTATGTTTAGCAATTATAAACTCAATATTACAGTTCTCGAAAACACAGAACTCATAAAAATAAGTACGTGAAAACTTAACCTTATTTTATACTTATCGGTGTAAAATTCCCTTTTAAAAACAAAATTCTTTAAAAATAATACTGTAATAAAATTAACGGTTAAAAATAGAACCCTGACAAAAACTTACAAATTTTTAAATAAAAAAATATAGGGTTTTATTCACTTTATAAAGTTTGTTAAAAATTTTAAATGTTAGCGCTGTTTGCCGATGCCGAGATTTATATTGCATTTTATAGTTAATTTCATCTAGAATAAAGAGGAGTAAAAAAAACTTGCGGATTTTTTGCGCTTTTTTTTGAGAATTAAAAATTATAGAATTGACGGTTTTCTTAGTATTTCCTTGACATTTTCGCGCTAATTTCATTGGATTTCATTTAAAATTAGCAATATACTATCATTAAGCATTCAACGAATTTATCCAATAAAAAAATATTAGTAATAAATAAAAAAAAAAATTAATTTATTTAAAAAAAAATTATTTATTTATTTAAAAAAAATAATTACAAAAAAAAAATATTATTAATAAGAAATATTTTGTTTTATTTTGTTCTTTCTGCTAAATCACCTCCAATTATTATTTTAATTTTTTTTTAATTTTTTTTAATTTTGTTTTTTTAATTTTTATTTTTTTATTATTTATGAATGTATTTTATTTTATTTTTAACTTTTTTTCAGGGAATCCTTTCGTTGAATGTTTACTGATAGTACGTTGCTAATTTTAAATGAAATCCAATGAAATTAGCGCGAAAATGTCAAGGAAATACTAAGAAAACCGTCAATTCTATAATTTTTAATTCTCAAAAAAAAGCGCAAAAAATCCGCAAGTTTTTTTTACTCCTCTTTATTCTAGATGAAATTAACTATAAAATGCAATATAAATCTCGGCATCGGCAAACAGCGCTAACATTTAAAATTTTTAACAAACTTTATAAAGTGAATAAAACCCTATATTTTTTTATTTAAAAATTTGATAAATTTTTGTCAGGGTTCTATTTTTAACCGTTAATTTTATTAAAATATTATTTTTAACGAATTTTGTTGTTAAAAGAGAGTTTTACACCGATAAGTTTAAAATAAGGTTAAGTTTTCACGTACTTATTTTTATGAGTTCTGTGTTTTCGAGAACTGTAATATTGAGTTTATAATTGCTAAACATAGCAATCTTAAAGTTGTAATGGTTAATTAAAAAATACACATAATATAAGCTTAGGTTTTACTATGGCAAAGTGAAACTGCTTTTTCAAATATTTTTTTTTTAAATCAAAAAAAAAATAAATATTTATATTTGGCACTACAGTTAGAAAGCCAATATTCTCAATATTATATGTAAAAAATTTCATACAGATATGTCAACAAACAAAAAAGTTACAGATTTATGACACGAAAAAGTCCCGCTGGGCCCACTGTGCGTCGCCCGCGTGGAAAACTGGCGGGCTTGTCTACCGTTACATTTCGAATATTAAAATTCGGTATGTACGATGGCTTTGCGGTTATAACCCAGGAACAATCCGGAAATTATTATACAAAACCGTCCGTCCTGTAACTTTGTACGGGAGATTGAATAAGGGAGGGTATTTATATATATTTATTTATATATATCCCTGAACGTGCAGACTGGAATGGCGACGGCCTCAGTCTGGACCCCAGAACTCTCCGTTGGTTCACAGATGGCTCAAAAACGGAACATGGTGTTGGTGCTGGTGTCTATGGACCCAACACCAAGGTCTCGATAGCAATGGGAAAATGGCCCAGCGTTTTCCAGGCTGAAATCCATGCAATTGAAGCCTGCGCCCTTCTCAATATTAACAAGAGACTTAAAGGTGCCAATATCACTATCTTTTCCGATAGCCAAGCGGCCCTCAAGGCACTCTCGTCATGGCGCTTCTCGTCTAGACTTGTTAAAGAATGCTTTGATACCCTTCAACACTTAGCAACTTTCAACAGGGTTACCCTCTGTTGGGTACCGGGACACTCCGGCGTTGAGGGAAATGAGGTTGCTGATGAACTTGCCAGGGAAGGTTCATCTTCTCGACTCAAGGGCCCTGAGCCCTTCTGCAGCATTGGCTGGTCTTCGTCCAAAGCTGTGATAGAAGAATGGGTCAGGAATCTACAGTGCATACACTGGGATAACTTCCCTGGGATCCGGCAAGCTAAAGAGCTCGTCAGACCCTATACCTACACTGAAATCAACGTTTTGAGTAAAGCGGATCTCAGACTGTTGGTAGGTTACCTAACTGGCCACCATGGGCTAAGATACCACCTAAATAAAATAGGTCTGTCAAATGAGACGGAGTGTCGTCTGTGTCTTGAAGACGACGAAACTACATCACACATTTTGTGTGCTTGTCCGGCTTTAGCACGGTTAAGAAGAGGGATCTTCGGTCAAGAGTTCCTGGACTCGGCTGAAGCTCGTTCATCTTCTGTAAAAGACCTTCTGGCGTTCCTTAGGGTAGAAGATCGTCTTTTACTGTAAAGGGGATTCGGCACAAAAGACCGCCTGGTCGCAGTGCCCACCATGTGGGTCACCCCTAACAATAATAATAATAATAAATAATAAATAGGGTATTTATAAGTATTGGGACAAAACAAACATTTCTTGAAAGTTTAGAGATTTTAATAAGTTTAAGAATCAATCATAAGTATAGTGAGGTCGAACCAATACACATTCTTAGGAAGGAATTCTAGATGAAACTGAAAAGAAATAATTTTTCAATGGCATGCTCCGGGATTTTTCTCAAAATAATAATTAGCTGGACTTTTTTCTAAATCGCTGTATTAATATTTCATATTCATTTAAAAATGGCCAACAAATCAGATTCAGAGATTAAAAGTAGTAGTTCGCATTTGTCAAATTGTTTTTTGTTTTATTTCTTCTAATGAAAAGAAACTTCAGTATTTAAATAAATATATGAGGCGTTCTTTGTGAACGGACCACCCCCTGCTGTCCAAAAATGGTGAGCTCCATTTAAGGTCTAACAAGGCTCAAAAGAAAGGTTTTGGTTTCTACTTTCGAATGCACACTGGCTTTCGAAGAGTCGGCCTATACAGAGCCCAATATGGCGGCTAAAACCACGTGACCTCCATTACTTTTACTACTTGTGAGGCTATAAAATCGGTCGCATCATTCCGATTGAGGTCTACAAAGGCCTTACAAAAGCTTTTGACTTCTGATTTCATATCAGTGTTTAATTTTAGGTTTTTACAAAACGAATCGGTACAATTGACTGCGCTTAACTCTCTAGCAAAAAAGGTTTCGACCAATATTTATAAACAAATTCAGCTTACAATGTTTCTTAGAATTTTGCCTGCTACAAATTGCTAATTTGTTCATAATTTGTAACGTGACTGAATTTAACCGGCCAAAGGTGTGTGATGGGGAATGATGTGTTAGCAGGTCGGTAAGGCGTTTTTACACGATAGATACGTTCCTGAGAAATACGTATAAAAAAAATACATTCTATTTATTGAAATACAGAAGACTGGTTCGAGACCTTAAGTACAAATAGTACGAATAAACCATACGGAAATTTTTTAAGAACCTTATAGTTTTTACGTGCTGCATATTTTATTTTATAAAGTTAAAACATAAAATAAAAATGTATTAAGTGCATGTACGAAGCAAGTTTTCATTTGAAAAGAAAAAATGTCACTAATTCATCAATACCAAGTGGTAATAAGGTAAAAGCTCCACGAATTGTGAGAAAATTGGAGGAGAAAATAACAAAAAGATTTATTAGAATGGGAATTAATCGAGTTAAATCAAAACAACTAGTGTAAAAAGAGAATGAAATTTGTTTTAAGCTGGTGCTCAACTAGTTGCCCCCGACTTAATATTTCTAAATATAAGGTAATATCATTTTGCAGAACAGCTGTTAGTTATAAGTACGTTTCAAATTCTGAAGCTTTAGACCGTGTTGAGGATATAGCTGATTTAGGTGTTATTCTGGACAAAAAGCACTATTTTTTCCTCTTTATCGAACTTATCATCTCTAAGGCTGATGGTATGCTTGTTTTCATTAAAAGGAGTACCAAAGAGTTTACTATTCCTTTCGTCATCAAAAATTTGCATGTCTCCTTAGTAAGATCTCTGCTGCATTATGCCGGTGTTGTAATTGCTCCTTCTCATAGAACTAACTATGGGTCTCAGGAATTTGCTACCAAGTGCATTATTAAATTTAATTATTTAAATGATTTCGTTGACTTCTCGTTATGTACAGGGTGTCCCATAGGAATGTGTGAAAACTAATTGGTCACTATTTTTTAACAAATGGAGAGATCGGTAAAATGTAAATACTTTTTAATAAAGGAAAGTCGTCATTTTTATTTCATGTCCATTTTATTATAAAAAAATTAAATGTATTTAATACAAACCATTTATTTAAAAATATAGTGAAAATCGTGAATTATCAATAATATATATTTGTGAAATGTGAACCATCTACATAAAAGGTATCTACTTGCATTTCTTTGAATCTTCTGTTGCCGGAGAGAAGTACAAAGGGATGTTAGAGACCAAATCCTTTCTCATGCAAAAAGAGGAGCAGCGTTAAATCTTTTTTTTTATTCAAGACGGAGCAGCACCTCATCGACACAAGAAGTATCATCAATAAATTTTATGGCGATCGAGTTATTGGCCTAGGGTACCCACGCTTTGCTACTGTAAAAGGAATAGAATAGCCACCTTACTCGTCAGATCTCACTTAATGTGATTTCTTTTTATAGGGCTACATTAAAGTTCTCTGCTATGAAAATAACCAAAAAATAGTTAAGGATTTTATTAAAGACATTGGGAAGATCGTCAATGGCATTTCAAATGAAACGTTAGAACATGTTTTTAATAGTTTTAGAAAGCATATGGATATTTGTGGCAAATTAGATGGTAAAAATATCGAAAATATATATCATTAGTAACTAACGTTCTTCACTAAAATTAATTGTTTTGTATTTAATAGATTTAATTTTTTTATAATAAAATGGACATGAAATAAAAATGACGACTTTCCTTTGTTAAAAAGTATTTACATTTTACCGATCTCTCCATTTGTTAAAAAATTGTGACCCATTAGTTTTCACACATTCCTATGGGACACCCTGTAGATAAAGTTTTAAATCCCAAATCATATACGTCGAAAATATTTCGCTTAATTAATTATAGAATATATCAATTAATTGAAATGTTGAATATATTCTAGTCTGTAAGGTTATGTTTTTGATCTGTATAAATAAAAAAAATTCGTGTTAAATCAAAACTGTGTAAAAATAGAACTGGGTGTAGTTTCATCGTCTTCAAGACACAGACGACATTCCATCTCATTTGGCAGACCTATATTATGTATGTGTACAGCCCATAATGACCAGATAGGTAGCCTGCCAACCAATTGAGATCCGCTTTTCTTAAATTGTTGATTTCAGTGTAGGCATAGGGTTTGATAAGCTCTTTAGATTGCAGGTTACCAGGGATATTTCCCAAGTATATATACTGTTGATTCTTGGCCTTGGATCGAGTCAAAACGATATCCCCGGAACAGTTTTTTGAGTTTCTGGAATAGGCAGAAGTCAGATAGAGCTAAAACGGGTGAATAGGGCAGTTACAGGACGATATGAGTCGAATTTTTGCCCAAATAGCTTCGAATAACCAATACAGTGTGAGAAGGTGCATTATCGTGGTGTAAAAACCAAGAGTTTTCTGTTCATAGTTCTGTCCGCTTTTGGTGAATAACTTCACGCAAACGACGCATAATGTTCAAATAATGTTCCTTGTTAACAGTTTGGCCCGGCGGAATGAATTCATAATGCACCACACCATGATAATATAGTCGTCTTTCTATTTACTATTTTTTTTATCACAAAATGTACTATTTTTTGAAAAGATATATATTCTCAAATAAATATAAGTTTAAGGTTCCCCTTAGTAATAGAAAAACTGCGGAAAAGAGGACAAGAGGTTACAAATTAAGTTACATCAAAATCTAAAAAAATATTCATACTTCATATACTGTGTTGCTTAAAAAGAATAAATTTTACAAAAAAAAAAAAAAAAAAAAAAAAAAATTAGATTACTAAAATGTCTTATCGCGAATTTTTGTTTATATACAAAATTCCATATTCGAGAAAAAAGGGTTAATGATCGTTCATTCAAATTACATATATACCTTTTTCACTATACAACAAACATATAGTCTGGTCTGCTATTATTGTTATTTCTAAAATTTGTTATTTTAAGGTTTTAATGAAAATATTATTTGAAATCTGCGTTGTCCCCAGTTTGGAGAAAATTAGATTTTAACATTTTTCATATTAGATTTAGCACGACCTTTGTCAAACCGGTAAACCCCATCGAGATGAATATAAAAAGACATGTATTAAATCGCTATTATTGCTATTGTCACCATATTCAATTTAGCGTGCCGGCATATACGCTATAATTCTTTCAGAATCAAATCTGTTGTGGCATTTAGGCTTTAGGTGGTGGCAACATACCCAAGATTTGTAATTGGTAGTAGTGTCCGCCATATTGCATTTTAGTATGACGTCTTGTTAATCTATCAGGGTCGTTATAACTGCCGTTCGAAATAAAAGTCAGGTTTGAGTTAAACAGTTATTAAGCGCAGAACTCAACTCAAATGGGCAAGTTCCTACAATGTATGCTGCCGATCGACTGACTGTAAAAGTTGTCATCTCGCAATTATTATAACACTTACTAGTACGATGAAGTATGGCAGCTTAGTTACTATTAACGGAATTGTATACGCGTGAATACATTACTGTCCTTTTGCCTTCGCCGTGGCTGGGTAAAAATGCCATCTTATTGTACATATGTTACGAATAACTTAAAGTGTTAAGTGAAAAACGTACTCAAACCGATACCGATTTGTATCTGCCACAATTTTAGGCCTGATTCCTTATAAAGATTATTCTAGACTTATCAGATGAATAACATTTCATCTGTACGAACATTTTTCTTCAACTCTCCAATTCAAAACGTAATTGGCGGTCAGACAAAAAGATATTCACATCAGATCCTGTTTTTATTTTTTGGTACGGAAGCCTTAAAAATATTTAGTACCACATATTGTTTACAACAAAACATTCAGTATTTTTAATCTATGGGTCATTCTACAGAAAATCATCAAATGGTCAAAGCCGCACTATTTTTGATTTGGACGAAACTTGGTGGGTATCTTTGTTTAGATGTCAGAAGAGAACATTCGCCATCATTTAATTTTCCTGATGTCTCAGCTTCGGTGCGCGACCGCTAGAGCACTCAAAAAGTGTGATTTTTACGCTCTGATACCATGCGCTGTCAAAATTGTTCTATTAGAGTTATTTGAACATTTGTGGTCGCAGTTGAAAGCTACAATATAGTAGTTTTAGAAAAAAAAATAGGGAAATAAAAAAATATTTTTATTCGAAGTATACTAGCATCCTGAAAATACGATTTTTTTCACATTTTTATATGATTTTCAAATGGCTGTAGTATCTTTCCTGGTAAATTAAAAAAATTTAGTTTTTGTGTACATCATGTCCATATATTAAACAAAACAACAGTCCATTATAGACTTGTTCGACAAATTTTGTATATTAAAAAAATAAGCTTGAAATTTGAAAATTTCTCAAAATTGCATATTTCGAGCTTCAAAATGAAAATGTGGGACAGGAGATAGAGAACTGAAATTCTCAGGAAATTTAGGTGTAACCTTGAACTTTAAAGACCCGTTGAGTTTGTTTTGTTTTTTGCATCCCTCTAGTAATTACAGCCATTTCAATACAGCTAGTAATGCAGATTTTCCTTTTTAATTAGTTTCTTTTCTTACTTCACAATACGAGGAAACAATAATGTAGTAATAAAAAAAGAACAATGTGTAGCAGATACTCCGTAAATGCTAGCAAATAAATGAGATCAAGCCACTTTACATCCTTTTGTAGTATATCATAAAAAAGATAGTTTAATTAAGTTAAAAATATTTTGGGTAATTAGCGACTACTTAACCCATAGTACTGTAGCTTTCTATACATTTCAAAAAGTGTTCATTCAATACATCAAAAGATATTATCCAGAATTTAAAAAAGTTAAATATTTCATCCATGGATCAGCGGCTCAATACAAAAATAAGAAAAATTTTGTTAATCTATGTCATCATAATGATGATTTTGGATTGGAAGCAGAGTGGTATTTTTTTGCCACTTCTCACGGGAAAAGTCCATGTGATGGTGCAGGGGGAACGATCAAACGAATAGTGCGGAAAGCTAGTTTACAACGAATTGAAGATCGTCATATATTAACTACTAAAGCTATGTTCAATTTTTGTTCCGAACAAATTTCTGGAATCGAATTTTTTTTTGTATGCAATGCTGATGTTGAAGCTGCAGATAAATTTTTATGTGATAGATTTAGTAATATTATTAAGCTGCGGATAAAGTTTTATGTGATAGATTTAGTAATATTATTACAATAAAGGGAACAAGAATGTTTCATAGTTTTGTACCCATTTCTCAAAGTAAATTGAAAATTCGTAAATTCTAGGCTTCAAATAATTCAGAAATTGTAAGTATAAGTAATAACATGTCAAGCAATATAATATAAAATATTAATAATTCATTGTTGTATTAATAATGATATTTATGTTAGAGTAACAAAATAAAATTCTGATATTTGAAATCGCATTCTTCATTTACGATAAATTGCATTCTTCTTTTGGGATATATTTATTTAAATCGCCTTCTTCATTTGGGATGTATCTCTACATATTGTTTTGTTTTTTATTGTTTTTCTTGTTCTTTTTTATTACTGCGTGCATTGTTGTTTCCTCGTATTGTGAAATAAGAAAAGAAACTAATTAAAAAGGAAAATCTGCATTACTAGCTGTATTGAAATGGCTGTAATTACTAGAGGGATGCAAAAAACAAAACCAACTCAACGGGTCTTTAAAGTTCAAGGTTACACCTAAATTTCCTGAGAATTTCAGTTCTCTATCTCCTGTCCCACATTTTCATTTTGAAGCTCGAAATATGCAATTTTGAGAAATTTTCAAATTTCAAGCTTATTTTTTTAATATACAAAATTTGTCGAACAAGTCTATAATGGACTGTTGTTTTGTTTAATATATGGACATGATGTACACAAAAACTAAATTTTTTTAATTTACCAGGAAAGATACTACAGCCATTTGAAAATCATATAAAAATGTGAAAAAAATCGTATTTTCAGGATGCTAGTATACTTCGAATAAAAATATTTTTCTATTTCCATATTTTTTTCCTAAAACTACTATATTGTAGCTTTCAACTGCGACCACAAATGTTCAAATATCTCTAATAGAACAATTTTGACAGCGCATGGTAGCAGAGCGTAAAAATCACACTTTTTGAGTGCTCTAGCGGTCGCGCACCGAAGCTGAGACATCAGAAAAATTAAATGATGGTGAATTTTCTCTTCTGACATCTAAACAAAGATACCCACCAAGTTTCGTCCAAATTAAAAATAGTGCGGCTTCAATTTTTTTTAATTTTTGATGATTTTGTATGGAATGACCCCTATGTCTTATACATATTAAAATACTAATTTTGTCATTACTTCGATTTAGTAGCAAATAAGATTACAATTTTAACTTACGACCTCTAAAGAAGAACAGTCCTAGAAGCTGTTGTACCAGATTTAATGAAAAGCACGTTCGCAAAGTAAAAATATGTTTACACCATCACCAAATTTCATGAATTTATTAAAGTCAGCACCGGCACAATTTTGAATTTTACTTGCCCCCAGTAGACTGTAGGAAATTTTCGTAATGTAATCAGACATGAAAATCATAAGCGAATGAAAAGAATACCCGGGCCGTGGACCATAGCTCGCTGTCGAAGCTGGGATAAAGGCCTAGGACTGACTAACGGTAGAAGGAAAACATAGTCGTCGAAATGGGAAATAAAATGGTTGCCACTGGGAGTAAGTGTGAAGTCGACTATCAGCTAAGCTCAGTACCTATTATGTAAAGTCGGTACAGCTCAGAATTTAATTTTCATTTAAATGTCTTTCAATTAGAGAGAATGAATAATAAATGCGTCATTCACAAATCGTTGTCTACCTTGTGAGTCGATTTTACTCACCACATTTTCTCTCTTCCTTTACCTAGAAAGTGTCGAATTTCAGATGAGAGCTGGCCAAAAGCGCGAATTCTCTGTATTGATTTAATTTAAATGGGTGGAAAACTGATGAAAATCCAGAAGGAAGTGCAAATTAAGATTCTTTTCAGTTTATACTCTGTTTGTTGGTAAATCAAATCAGATTTAGAAAATCAGTGAAATTATCAATAATATCAGTGGAAAGAGAATACATTTTCTCTTCGTACGTGAACGTACACTTACAGATTTATCCATCTTATTGTAACCAGAAAAAAATGTTGAACCCTTAACACTTATGAAATTATTGTTTACATATATAATTTTAGTTAGCGATTGCAAATATCGTAATATTTTGTTTTTTTCCAATGAAATTACATATTAAATTTTTTTGTTCTATCTTTAAAAATTCTGTACCTAAAAATTTATAAAAATTGTCTAGTTTTCAACCCCAAATAAGTAAAAAGGGATTTACTTGGAAAACAAAGAGAGCCGCTCCTTCGATCGAATATGTATTAAGGATGAAGTATTGCCTAATTACGAAGACTTTTCAAAATTCGACTTTCTTTATAGTTGAATAAGCTTACACACATTCGTAGAAGGAAGTAATTTTAAATGAACATGATTGCAAGTTACGAAAATAATGCTTAGAAATTATACTGCGATATCAGAGATTACCATTACCATTATCCAGACGCATTCCTACGAACCTGTGTAATTAATAATGTAATTGTAGTCGGCATTAACCCACTTCGCGTGTTTTTCGTATTAGGAAGCAAAAGCGCTTTATTTCAACATCAACGGCGGAGGGAATGTTAGCGATGCCAGCTTTCCAACTGCTGAAACTTTCTCTTTATAGTTGCGAGACATACGTAATTGAAATTGCCCGTAGTTTCCGCAAATGAAGTATCCCAGCCGGTACGACATTATCGGATCGAGCCAACCTCCGAAGAGTAGTGCATAAATCCCGAGATGATGAGAGCCCTGGTACTCCGTGAATTACTTGCTACTTGTTTATACTGTAGGTGTATGCAATTTTTGAGATGTATACTGTTTAGCGTGATAGTTGTAGGCCTAACGGAATAGGGCTATCGAGTAATTTCTAACCGATTAGTAGTTGAAGAGCAGTCTCAAATAAACGTTCTGCCGGTGAAGACCTTTGTTTTCTTGCCCTTGCTTTCGCCTTTATCCTACAGTAATTTTCAGAAGTGAGATAATGGACCCTCGTGTCTAAAATAATTTTTGATATCATTACTCAAGTTTTGTTCCTTGTTTGGTGAATTGTCGAACTATATGTAGTTTGCAAATATAATGTGGGAGTTATAAGTAACTCGTATAAACAAAAACTTGATAAAGTGTGAACCAGCTTGGACTTCAAATCAAAGAAAAAAATTAGTAATCATATGTGATTATTTTTGAGAATAAAGGCATTTATGGTAAGGCGGACAAAATTTGTTTTGCACAATTTTGAGACTGGAGCATTATGGCGGCAGCGGCACGTGTTGGAACCTTCATCGAAAATGCTACGGCTGTTCAACTAAAGGAGAGGCTAGGACAGTTACAACTTCCTACCACAGGACTAAAAAATGTTTTAAAACTTCGACTGGAGGAGGCTGTGAAAGATCTAAGCGAGCAAGAGTTGGAGGAATATTTCCCGCCTAGTACGTTGCTGACCACGGAATCGGAGGAATCGACTTCATCGGAAAATGTGGAGCCTAATGGGGACGAAAATCTTGACGCGGAGCTAGAGTCTCTTCAACAAAAATTGGAGAAAAAGCGGAAAATCGCAGAACTCAAAAGACAAATTTCGGAGTTAGTGATTGCAGAGGAAGCCGCTAGCGTTCGTCCACCGTCATCGGCCTTTAACTTTAGAGATGTGGAGGATTCATTGGCGACCTTCAGTGGAGATGATAATTACCGAGTTGAAATTTGGATGCAAAATTTCGAGGAGTCAGCCGATCTTCTTAATTGGGATTCAAAAATGAAGTTTGTATACGCGAAAAGGCTTATGAAAGGGACCGCTAAGCTGTTTCTGCGAACAGTTTCGGCAAAATCGTGGGAGGAGTTAAAACGGTTGCTATTGCACGAGTTCCGAAGATCTATATCAAGTGCCGAAGTGCATAACGAAATGAGGAATCGGAAAAAGAAAAAAGAAGAGAACTTGCAGCAGTATCTGTTTGCAATGCAAGAGATTGCTTTGAAGACCAGCATGAGCGAAACTGATGTCATCCATTACGTCATAAACGGAATCCTCGACTCTCACGCCAATAAGATGCTTCTGTATGGTGCAGATTCTATTGAGGAGCTGAAACTGGCATTGCGGAAATACGACAAAATGAAAGCTCATCATACCACTGTGATGGAGAGTGTTAAACCACAGTCGACATCTGATTCGAGAACACACCAGCGCATCAATCAAAGGGCAAGGTGCTTTAACTGTAATGAGGTAGGGCATCTGAGCACGACTTGTTCTAAACCGAAACGGGTGAAGGGCTCCTGCTTCAAGTGCGGAAAACCCGGACATGCTGTTCGAGACTGTCCGGAGCAGGCTGCAGTTATGAATGTCGACGGCCCCTGTTCTGAGGAAGTTGCATCTGGGACTGAAGCACCCGTACGGAGTGTAAAGCGGGAAGAGGTTGTATTTACTGTTAATGATAACTTTATACACAATACTAGGTTCGACTTCATTGGTGCTGATGGTGAGAAAACGTTTGCCTGTTCCTTGCCTGCGTTGTTGGATTCAGGGAGCGCAATAAGCTTTGTACAGCAGCAGTTTCTACCACCTTGTGCTATGACGGAGGTAAATCCAGACGAACATCGGTTCCGTGGAATTAATAACAGTCCACTCCAGGTTGTAGGCAAGACATTTTGTAACATCCGCTTTGGGAATATTAGTGTAAGTCTATGTTTAATTATTGTTAAAGATTTAAGTATGACGCAGCCGGCGATTTTAGGTCGAGACTTTTTTAAGGCAGGTAATTTAGAATTTTTAATTGTAAAGCCTAATAAATGTGAGAAAGTAGAAAGTGTAGGTAACCATGAAAAGGCCTCTGATTCGCTTACTGATTTTTCGCAACAGATTTTGAGCATTGATACCTCTGACGATATTTCCGAATTAAATTTAAATATAAATGATAAATTACCGTGGGATATAAAAAATAAACTTACAAATATGGTATTGGAGGCTTCTCCAAACCCTGATGGAACAGTTTCAACCTCGAACTTTGAAATGAGCATTAAGTTGACCAAAGACGAGCCTTTTTACTGCACACCACGCAGACTTCCTTACGCGCATAGGGCTGAGTTGCAAAAAATTATTGACGATCTCTTACAAAAAGGTATAATCCGTGAAAGCAACTCCCCCTATGCCTCGCCAATTGTTCTGGTGCAGAAAAAAAATCGTGAGTTGCGAATGTGCGTGGACTATCGCGAGCTCAACAAGTATACTGTTCGTGACAATTTCCCTTTGCCGTTGATAGAAGATCTGTTGGATAGGTTGCGAGATAAACGATACTTTACGGTCTTGGACCTGCGTAACGGTTTTCACCACGTAAAAGTGGCGGACAACTCTATGAAATACACATCTTTTGTCACCCCCTTGGGTCAATTTGAATACTTGAGAATGCCGTTTGGGCTTAGAAATGCACCGTCTGTGTTTCAAAGGTACATAACTCACATTTTTAAGGACCTTATTGTTGCGGATAAACTTTTTGTTTATATGGACGACCTATTGATAGCTAGTGCCACAATTGAAGACCATTTGGCCACCTTGGAACGGGTTATTATCTTGGTAAAAAGAAACTCCTTACAACTTAGATATGATAAATGTAGATTCCTTTATGAAGAAATAGAATACTTGGGGTATACCGTAAATGCTTTAGGAATACGTCCTAACCCAGAAAATCTACGCGCGATCAAAGAGTTTCCCGTTCCTAAGTGCGTAAGAGAGGTCCACGGCTTTCTTGGGTTATGCTCATATTTTCGGAAGTTTATAGGGAATTTCTCGATTATAGCTAAGCCCCTTTATGATTTGCTGAAAAAGGACGCTACTTTTGCGTTTGGTTCGCAAGAGCTTGAGACATTTGAGACTTTAAAGTCTAAATTGTTGGAGTCACCTATTTTGTCAATATATAGTCCGCTGAATGAAACAGAACTTCACTGCGACGCGAGTAGTTTTGGGTTCGGAGCAATTCTCCTACAACGACAGAGTGATGGTAAATTCCATCCGGTCTTTTACTTTTCAAAAAGAACCACTGATACTGAGTCGCGTTATCATAGTTACGAGCTCGAGACGCTTTCGATAATTTACGCCTTGAGAAGATTTAGAGTATACCTCTTAGGTATTGAATTCAAAATTGTGACCGACTGCCAGTCCCTTACTCTCACTCTAAGTAAAAAGCTTTTGAACCCCAGAATTTCGCGTTGGGCGTTGGAACTTCAAAATTACAATTATAAAATTGAACATCGGGCGGGAAACAGGATGGCTCATGTAGACGCCTTGAGCCGATGTACATCGGTTCTTGTGATTGAAGAAGGCTCTTTTGAGTATGCTTTGGCAGCTGCTCAACATCGCGATCCGGTTATTGCTAAAATCTCAGCCGAATTGGAAAGAACCGAGAACTCTATGTTCGCATTAATTAATGGTTTGGTGTACCGCAAGACTAATGATGATGTGTTATTTTATGTTCCTAGGCAAATGGAGCAAAGGGTCATTCAAACGCATCACGATAAAATGTGCCATCTAGGAAGTATTAAATGCTATGAACACCTAAGAAAGTCGTACTGGTTTCCTGATATGAAAAATAAAATTAAAGAATTTATAGGTGGTTGTTTGAAATGCATTTGTTTTTCGCCGAATTCGGGAAAGGTAGAGGGTACACTACATAATATTCCGAAAGGCAATGCTCCATTCGATGTCCTACATATTGACCATTACGGTCCTTTGGCACCTACACGGAATCAGCGGAAATATATATTTCTTGTGGTTGACGGCTTCACGAAGTTTTCTAAGTTGTATGCTGTTGGTAGTACACAAACACGAGAAGTTATAACGTGTCTTGAATCCTATTTTTCTACTTACAGTAGGCCAAATAAAATTGTATCAGACCGCGGGACTTGTTTCGTTTCTGGGGAATTTACCGAATTCTTGGCGAGGAATAACATACAGCACATCAAAATAGCCACCGGCTCCCCTCAGTCTAACGGCCAGGTTGAGCGAATGAACCGTATCATAACTCCTATGTTGTCTAAGGAGGCTGAGGCGGGGACAACTGGGAACTGGCACAAGAACTTGATTAAGATAGAGTTTGCACTCAACAACACCTTTAATCGAAGCACGGGTTACACTCCGAGCATGCTTTTGTTTGGAATAAACCAGAAAGGCGAATTTTGTGACAAAGTAATGGAATATCTACAGGAAACTGTTCAGAAAAGGGATTTCAGGGACTTGGGGAAAATTCGAAGCCAGGCTTCCAATACCATAGAGAAAAATCAGGATTACAATAAGAGCTATTATGATAAGAGACATAAAACCCCACGAAAGTATAACAAGGGCGATTACGTAATGATCAAGAATGTTGTCACTACAGCGGGAGTCAATAAAAAATTATTGCCGAAGTATCGCGGTCCGTTTGAAATCGTGGAGGTTTTAAGTAATGATCGATATGTCGTCAGGGATATTGAAGGTTTACAGTTAACGCGCATCCCTTATAAAGGGGTATGTTCCCCAGCTAATATGAGGCCTTATGCTTCTATGTAAAGGAGGTCCGATCATGGTCATCGAATATAAACCTAAATTATGTTTTATGTCCCGTAACGATTTTGTTTACTAATTAACGATTTTTAATATCAAGAAATTATGATATAACATCTTTCTGATGTTAAAAGAATCAGTTCAACTATTATATTGTTAAGGAATTTTGTTACACTGAAAAGCTCGTTAGTAGTATGATGAAAATGTTAACGAATTCTGTAAAAACCAAACATCTGTCAATGTTGTCGCTTATAAATGTATTTTGCTTATTTAAGGCATCTTGTACCATTCATAAAAATGTTTCTCTAGAGTAAATTTACTTTAGTTCTAGTAACAGAGTTATGTTGTCTAGATGTAAGCGGTTCTAACTATATATGTCAACTTAGGAGTTCAGTCCCTTAAGTATGTACACATATGCATTACGTGATTACGTTCTTTTATAGTCATGTCTAGGTAGAATATGAGGAAATAATCGGGTCGATTATGTTGTCAGAACGGCCGAACTGTAGGTGTATGCAATTTTTGAGATGTATACTGTTTAGCGTGATAGTTGTAGGCCTAACGGAATAGGGCTATCGAGTAATTTCTAACCGATTAGTAGTTGAAGAGCAGTCTCAAATAAACGTTCTGCCGGTGAAGACCTTTGTTTTCTTGCCCTTGCTTTCGCCTTTATCCTACAATACTAACTTATTACAACCTGATGGGCTTCCTGAATGAGTTCTTTGCCATGGGCCCAGTATTTGATTTATGTATGTTGCCTCTCTAGATTAATTATTTAAGGACAGCGTATACGCTCAAAGATACTCGAGCGAAGAAGTGTTTTATTGCTGAGAGGATGGCATACTTCGCACAGTTTTCATTTACAGACCGTCTAGGATGGAATTTCTGTTTTCATTTATGAAGTGATGTCTTCCACGCAAACTATAGTATACACATATGCTGCCAAATATTTTGTGACTTGAACCAATTTATCCATGCATGGATTTCTCCATTAAGACCATCGTAAACAATTAAAACGGTACTACACCCATAGTTGCAGTGAAAACATAAATGCAACGCCTTTTAAAAGTATTAGTTCAACCATCACCGTTCAACCATCTGTAGGATTCCGGAAAGAAAAACTACGTCCGGTCATAACGAGCACTTTATTCAGAAGAAGGCATTTACAAGAATTGCTTACAATTTTTTTAAATATTTATCCGCCCTCTTTGTGTTTGGAATGGCTGAAGTCAGAGAAAATTTGAACAGCTAATTTTTTTAAAGAAATGTTCGAGTTTACTATGATTTCAAAGTTCTATTGTGAAAGGGGAGGTTGAATTGTTATTAATGAAATCACTTACTATATACGAGCAGGCCAATAAGTTATGATAAAATTCAAAAAGTTTTTTTAATAATACCATTTTAATTAAAAAGGGCGATTTTTTGTTCAAAGTATTTATTTTTAACTTTTAAAAAATGTCCAGAGATGTCCACGTTCTAATTGGTATTAAATTAAAGTAGAAACAATCCTACGTCATCTAAAAAAAAAATTGGCTACGACCTTCAGATGAAATTGCATTTGAAGTATAGTTGTCGTGTGCGTATTTCCACACACTCTTCCCACTTATGCAGGAATTTTATGACTTTTAACGCTGCATAATGTTTGTTTTGGAAATAATGACTGTTTTTCTAATAAACGTTTACGAATAATGACATCATTTATATTTAAAGAAGTTAGTTACTTAAATGGAAGATATTTTGGTTATTGAACATTCTTTATCTTAATTGAAAAGAGAAAACACAACACTGCTTTGATTAAAGACTGATTAAAAAAAAAAACCGGCTACGTATGAATGATGAAAGCAACAAGAAAAACCTTTTTTTTTTTAATCAAATAATATTGATTATTCTATTACTTAATCATCTACATTATTGACATCCGACATGCAATAATTACTACGTGCTGAAAAATTGGTGAACTTTTTGCTTTACATTCTTCATTAAATTTTGTACAGAGACAGTATCAAACGTATCGGACGCTCATTTATACTGCCTTTTAAAAGTATCTGTCTGTGTTAAACATGTGTTTCTCCGTTTTTTTGAGTTTTGTTTTAATATAAGCCCAATATTTTTTAATTGGCCTCAGTTCTGGACAATTTGGTGGATTCGTTTCTTTTGGTACTATGGGTATGGATTGTGCATCGTAGAAATTTCTTTCCTGTTGTAGTGGCAAGTTGCTAAATCCGGTCAAAAGAAAGCTGATGCATCATTCTTTCTAAATTTCGTTAGAAAATTTTCATACAAAATCCGGCTCCTAGATTTTGCAACTTGGTTCTTTTCTGATGTTCTATCAGGAGTTTTCTAAACATGGAAACTTCGTAGGCCTTTTCTTCCCTTGATTCATTGGACTATAGCAGAAGATGTTCGAACCTTATCAGCCACATCTCTTAAGGATAGGTTGGGATGCTGTTTAAAGTTGGCTACTACTTCTTTGGTTAACTTTTGGTTTGCCGAACCAGATTTCCTTCCCGAGCCGGACTGTCTCTGGACACTACAAGATTCCCAAAATTTGCTGAGTACATTTTGGATGGTCGTCTTCGGGATTTTAAACTTTTTAGCGAGGTTCCTTCGCGACATATTCGGATTTTCCAAATGTGTGAAAACAATTAATTGGCGATAATTTTTGGCTGGCATCCATCTTTACTACAGAAAATCATTGCACTTAATGGCTTGCATATATAATTGTACACCCTTTTATACAGGGTCCGCCATCTAACGTTTTTTTTTTCAACTAGTGCTTATTTCGTGGATGGCAACACTTAGCTCATGTCTGATTTGACAGATAATTAGTTTTATCCTTCCGCTGAACGAATATGGTTGTGTATACGCTTGAACAACGCTGGGAAAGTGGGCCTGCGATCGACTTGCAGAAGATGCGGATTTTGCCAAAAAAATCATCTTTTCAGATGAAGCTCATTTCGATCTTGGCGGGTATGTAAACAAGCAGAATTGTCGCATTTGGGGCACAGAAAACCCGCACGCATTCATTCAAAAGCCGATGCACCCAAAACGAGTCACTGTTTGGTGCGGATTTTGGTCCAGAGGCATAATTGGGCCATTTTTCTTCGAAAATGAGCAAGGAGTGGCCGTTACAGTCAATGGCGATCGTTATCGGGCCATGTTGAACGAATTTTTGTTCATAGAAATTGAAGAGCAGGATATTGGCAACATTTGGTTTCAACAGGACGGCAATACGTGCCACACAGCCGACGCTACACTTGATGTTTTGCGCCCTGTTTTTGAAAATCGCATTATCAGCCGCAGAGCTGATGTCGTTTGGCCACCTCGGAGCTGCGATTTGACACCGTTAGACTATTATTTGTGGGGTGCCGTCAAAGATAAGTGTTACACCGACAAGCCAGAGACAATTGACGCTTTAAAGGACAATATTCGTGAAGCCATTGGTGAAATACAGCTGCACACAATCGATAATGTACTTAAAAATTGGACCGATCGTGTAGGCTACTGCATGGCCAGCCGAGGCAGCCATTTGAATGAAATTATTTTCCATCATTAACCGGAAGGATTGTAATTTGAAATAAAAAAAGAAATTTGAAAAAATATTCAGTAGTTTTTTTTTTTATAGCATTTTCAAAAAAAAAAGTTATTTGGCGGACCCTGTAGTTGCAATGCTACCTGCGTTCCTGAATTTTGTTTAGTGGGGGCGGAAAGGTGGTCGTTTATTTTTTCTGAATCAGTCTTTAATTGGTAGATACCAATTTGATAATACGATAAGAGTATTTAGAGCCAAGATAACTTCCAAGTGTACTGTAATTATTTGATTAACGTGGAAATTATAAAGATATTTAAGACTATATTAAATGTTCTTTCTTGTAGTCTTCCTAGAAATGCCAGAAAATCCAAAACATATGCAGAACCAACAGAAATATTATTAAATGAGAAATATGCATGGACAAAATTAACAACAACAGTTCACAAAGTTTTAAGGTATGGAAAAAATATAAAACGTCATTGTCGTTTGCCAATTGGCGAATTGTCGGAAGAAGCCCAGGAAGCCAAAAATAAAGACTACAAGCACTACAGATCCCACAACATCAGACAAATTTCAAGGAAACAGCAAAATGTCGATCGCATGAATATGCTGATTATATGATCAGATTTATACATCTCATCATTTCGGAGAATACGGGATGTGTTTTAGAATCAGGGAATATCCAGAGAATACAGCTTATTCACTAGACACAGATGAAAATATATAATATTGTTATGGAGATAATAAAATAATTAAAGATTAAGTTCAAAAACCTTTTAACAGTTAGTCCTATTCTATGTATAGATACTGTATAACTTAGTTTTCATTACACAAATATTGTTATCGTGAGGTTCCCAAAAAGAAAGTGGATGATTTTCAGGGGGATTATCCTGATTCTAGATGGCTCTCATGGATGTTGCAAAACGATATATCAAAATGCCAATATTTTTGCCCCATATATATATACTTTTGTCGATATCGATATTTTTCGTCGATATATCACGATATTGATATATGTATATAAAATCTGTATATCAATCGTCGATATATTTTTCCCACTACAAAGCAAATGTGTATGCTTGAGCATTACATTTTAAAAAAATTATTAAAAAAAAAACTTTTTTTATTGGATAGCGTAGGATTGTCGAAAGGTGCAATGATATGCATGAAGAGAGTGGGACGGAAGGAGACGCCACAGTAGAGGGTTAATGCTAAATATTCTACGATTCGTACACAAAATTGCTAAGGTCAATATTCTACCATTTGCATACAAAATTACTATGTGGTTGTTTCCAGGGTCCGATTCCCGATTCTCAAAAGTCAACATGACGGATCCAAAGTGGCCTTTTATTACTAAATTTCATAGAACTCTCATAAAACTTAGGACATGGGGATTCTTGGGACTTTTAACTTAATATTCGATGCCCAATTTTGAATATTCAAATCATCATCGGTCTCAATATACTTAATTCCGAATTTAAATTCTATGCAGCTTCGCATATGGGGGTATTTGGGATCATTCATTTTAAATTTGAAAGTCAAATTTTAAAATGGCGAAGTTAAAAAAGAATGAAATAAAACTTAAAAAACAGAAAACCGGCTCTACAAAAGTATTAAATAATTTTACTTATCCACTGTATCAGAGAACTAATATACAGATACATCACAGTTAGAATATCACAGAATGTTACAGTAAGACTGTTAAGCAGTTCAGTTGTACAGAAACAGTCTTGAAGTTAAGAATTAATCTAATAAATGTACTACTCTCAGTCTACATATTTAAATTAAATATCCACAATATTAACAATAATATTAATCCAATACGCAGTAATGAACACAATCAGTGAAGTTTTCGCTAAAGCAAAATTATTTAATAATTTTTTGGAGGCAGCTCTATTTTTTTTCTAAATCTTTTTGCGCAGCCCATAAATGAAAACTTTTGGCTTAATTAATCAGGTTTTCTCTATACGAAGTTTACTGTATAATCACAAGTTTTATTAAAAATCAGCGAGACCTACCATAAGGTCGGCAAAAATATCTACACAAATTCTTTTGTGGTTTGTGTTTTCATGTATAGGTTTTTGGCTTTATTTATTTATTCATCTATTTATTTATTAAGTATCTAAGTTGAGAAATAATATAATTTAATTTATAATTTTCCAACATCAAGCAACTGAGAGTGAATACAATTATAATACAAAGGAACCAAAAACCAGTAAATACTGGTATTACATTAACCCATTAACGCCCAAAGAACCTAATTTTTTTGTGCAGTTTGAAACCTCATTCTTACAATTAAAGGACATTTATTTTCCAATAAAAACCATGAATCTTACTAGTTTTGAGTGCGCTGTTTCAGAATCTGTCGTCAAAATTGAGTTTTTTCCAATAGGAAATTAAATATGGCGACTTTTTGGAAAAAAAGTATCAAAAAATTTGAAATTTTTTTTAAGTCAATAGAGTTTGCAATGCAATTCTTATTATGATCAACGGTGATCGGAATGTTTGAACTTACAGAAAAAAGTTTTTTTGCAGATCGCAATCACTCATAACCTTTTCAAAATGGCGGATTTTCTATAGTGCAGATTTTGAAAATCTGAAACTCTGAAAATCGTACAGATTTTCGTGAAATTCTGTACCAAGGGGTTTTTATCGTCACTGATTATGAGATTAAAATCAGATTTTTAAAATTCAAAATGGCAAATTCAATATGGCGGACAACAAATTTTAAAAATCTCACAGATTTTCATGAAATTCAGTATACAGGAGTTTTGGTAGTCGCTAATCACTTTAACATCAAATTTTGAAAATTGAAAATTGCGAATTCAATATGGCGGACATCAAGTTTTGAAAATCTTGTAGGTCTCCATGAAATTCGGGGCTTTTGTAGTTGCTGATCACGAATTGAAATTTCTACTCTTTGCGTAATCCAGAGACAACGGCGTGGACGTGGTCGAATTTTGTCTCCTTTGGGGTGCTTTATTATAGTGAGTCCCCTTGCCTCTCACTTCTCAAGGTGCTTTATTATTGTGAGTCCCCTTGTCTCTCACTTCTCGGGGTGCTTTATTATTGTGAGTCCCCTTGCCTCTCACTTCTCCCTCTCATCTGATTTTAATCTCATAATCAGTGACGATAAAAAACCCTTGGTACAGAATTTCACGAAAATCTGTACGATTTTTAGAGTTTCAGATTTTCAGAATCTGCACTATAGAAAATCCGCCATTTTGAAAAGGTTGTGAGTGATTGCGACCAGCAAAAAAACATTCAAACATTCCGATCACCGTTGATCATAATAAGAATTGCATTGCAAACCTCTATTGACTTAAAAAAAATTACAAAAAAAAAAAAAATTCAAATTTTTTGATACTTTTTCCAAAAACTCGCCATATTTAATTTCCTATTGGAAAAAACTCAATTTTGACGACAGATTCTGAAACAGCACACTCAAAACTAGTAAGATTCATGGTTTTTATTGGAAAATAAATGTCCTTTAATTGTAAGAATGAGGTTTCAAACTGCACAAAAAAATTAGGTTCTTTGGGCGTTAATGGGTTAAGGAGTTAGGCCACTCTAGGGGCCAAAAAAGGGGCATATTTCGTAATTTTTTTTTCAGCGAAGCCATAAAATAACTTGGATTTACAAAAAAGGTGTTTTATTATACATTGGCAGTACAAAATAATTTTTTTCACGGCGATATATGTCAAAATAGAAATTTTACCGTCTTTTTTTGTCAAAATGTCGGGGCTAACTTCCACCTCAAAAATTATATTAGCATGTAACATTTTTTCTATCGGTGATAGTGAATTTTTCGAAGCAGCACCACATATATAGCACAACACTAGCACAATTTTCTTTTTACTTTTTCAGAAGTGGCGGGGCTAGCTTCCTGAACAAGAGAAATCCTCCTTTCATCTAAAAATGGGATACGATTTGTGGAAAATGTATTTAGGCGAGACTTACAGTGATGCTGTAATGTTTCACGAGCTATCTTGCCATAATTTGAAATGTGCTTTCTTACGATTTGGGAGTACTTGTTAAACCCAAAATGCTCATGTCCAGGACCACAAATTACATAAATGCAACTATGAGAGCCAAGTATGGTCTTACGTATGTTGTGTATTCCAAAAGCGGAGTGTGATGAAAATGCTGCACTTGTGCATTAAAATCTGCCGTCAATTTTCGACACTAACTCCAACCCTTTCTTAATGGGACACTCATTGTTTCAAAATTGGGTTGCTGCTACTGTAGAGGATTGTGTAATAACGTCTACATCGTAATATGTCATTTCCGGTGAATTATTACGCCTATATGTGAAAAAGCAACGTAAAAATATACTCACCCAAACCTGAAAATCTAAGCTTATCCAGCGCATGAAAAAGATTTTACGGCAATATAAACAGCCTGCCACACTGGGCCTGAAGAAGCAACAGGTATGAAGAAAATGTCAAAGAAAAATGAATCCGTTCCTCGATTTGTCATTGATTTCTGATAAAAAATTCGTTCGATTCAAAATCATATCCGTTCCTATGCCAAAGTTATGCCTATTTTTCACTTTTTACACACCTATTTTGCAGTTTAGCAAAAAAAATATATTATGCGTATGTATATATATGTATATATATACATATCTGTACTTATATGCATATGTATAATGTATATAGATATTATATGAACACACACACACACACACACACACATAATAAGTAGGTACATTGTATTTTTCTTGGACGAAAATTGATATATGTATATTGTATGTTTCTTGAGCTTTTCGCGGTTTCTTGGACATCGAAGAAAAATATTAGCATCGTTTGTATGTTTCTTGGATCCTTAAGGTCAATACACCCGCCCGAAGATGTGTCGAATGCGACCCCCCAGCATACTATAGCCTATTTTAAGGAGCTTGATATGGAAGGGGTTTAAACAAGAGGGACTATCACAATAGATCTCATAGGTCGCGCTGCTATTCGGTGGGCACTGGGAGTGCCTTAGACGACCCGCTAACCAAATAATAATAATAATAATAATAATAATAAGGTCAATACACGAGTAGTGATTATTATTTTAGTAGACCGTTACACTCCTATACGGGGGATTGTGTGGCTATTGATCTATTGGGCTATTGGTTGAACTCATATGCGATCTATATATATATGTATTCAGACTTTAATATATCTACTCACCCCTATACGGGGGATGAAGCGGCTATTGGGCTAGTTGGGTATTGGTTGAACTCATATGCGATCTATATATATATATGCATTGAGACTTTATTGTATCTACTTTGAGAATGAGTATTATTACTTTAGTGTTTTTTTGTGTCAAACCCTTAAGATTATCCAAGAAACTGGCAATATATCTACATATATATATATATATAGTGCATTTTTGTATGTGCTAAAGGTGATTGTAAGATATACAGGGTGCGGCGCCAAAATCCGGACAAATTAAACATTTTTTTGAAACATAATTTTTATTGCAAAAATGAAAAAGTTTATAATTATTTGTTTTTTACTAAATTCTTTGTTAGGTCATAGAGAACACGTTTACTCAATGTAACCTCCTTCTGTTTGAACGACCGCCTCCATTCTCGGTCTGAAGCGATCGCAGGCCCGTTTTAATGAGCCACGGTCCATATCGGCAAATGCTGCTTCAATAGAGGTTTTCAATGATGCGACGTTTCGATATCTAAACTTGTTAGTGACCCTTTCAATCACGCTCCATACGTAGTAGTCCAAAGGATTTAAATCAGGACTGTTGGGAGGCCAAAATTCTTTGGACCAAAACATGTCGACGTTGTCCGACAACCAATTTTGCACCAAATGACTTATGTGCACGGGCGCCCCGTCCTGCTGGAAAACATACAGCCTTTCAGACGATACAGTTTCCATCCACAGCTTCACCACATTTATCAGAACATTCAAATAAACTTTTTTTGTGACGTTTTCCCCTTTGTTAAAGAAATGCGGTGGGGTAATATATAACCTCACTGGACTACTAAAATAATAATCACTACTTGTGTATTGACATTAAGGATCCAAGAAACATACAAACGATGCTAATATTTTTCTTCGATGTCCAAGAAACCGCGAAAAGTCCAAGAAACATACAATATATATCAATTTTCGTCCAAGAAAAATACAATGTACCTACTTATTATATGTGTGTGTGTGTGTGTGTGTGTGTGTGTGTTCATATAATATGTATATATATACATTATACATATGCATATAAGTACAGATATGTATATATATATACATATATATACATACGCATAATATTTTTTTTTTTGCTAAACTGCAAAATAGGTGTGTAAAAAGTGAAAAATAGGCATAACTTTGGCATAGGAACGGATATGATTTTGAATCCAACGAATTTTTTATCAGAAATCAATGACAAATCGAGGTACGTATTCATTTTTCTTTGACATTTTCTTCATACCTGTTGCTTCTTCAGGCCCAGTGTGCTGCCCTTGCTCCCAGTAAAGAAGTCTTAATTCCTTAAATTTTCTTGTGAAAAGAATTGGAAAAGGGAGCCAGCAAGTAGCAAAATCAAAGCTTTTCAGAGGATATTCATTTATTTAATATTAAATCGTTACTCTGCATTTTCCGTAATCCACGCATTTCTGATGTGTAGCAAATAAAAGACCAACAATTTTTCTCACTCTTATGCAGAAAGAATTCCTAAAAGATTTTTGGGTTGTATATCTCTAGGGAAAAGATTACCTTCGACAGTGAAGTGGGTACATACACCGGGTCGAGGGAGAGAGACCGACTCCTGGTTCTGAAGGAATATCTACTTATTCCGAATACTGAATTATCTCCTGGGTCAAAAGGATTTAAGGGGAATTAAGGAAGAATATTTGCTATTATCCCTTTAAAAATACAGCCGAAAGGTAGAATGTGAAGGTTTTTACGTGAACAAATTAAGAAACATTTGCACAGGACAGCTAAATTAGTAAGAGAAATTACCATTATTGGGGTGGAAAATACGGGAGGTTTGCTTGAAATAAAATTATGTCTAAGGGAAGGAAAAGAAATTGATAGGCTCTACTAGATCCGCACAATTCACGCCTTGGTAGCATAATTTTTCCTTTCTAAAAATATTTGAAGAGAATTTACTTTTTCCCTTTTGAAATAGCTTTCTGGAGGTAAATTTTCGAATTTAAAGAGCTCAAGCACAGAATAAAGACTAATCAGAAGGCCCATTTAGAACAAAAAATTGGTCCCCATTTGAATCTATAAATCTAATATAATTAATATTTATATATATAAAAGGAGACGTGTGTGTCTGTATATTACACCTTGCAGCCAAAACTATCCAGCGCAGATCACCGGTGTTTGTGTGTAGTAGGAGCCTCGAATCTCCTATCTATAAATACGGTGGTAGCGTGTCGGTAGCTGTGCTAGTGTAGGAGATATGATGGTTGAAAGTGACTGATCTCGGGAATTTTCATATACTTCGACCAAAATGTTCGGAATTTCCTATAATGCTCGGGATTTCTCCAGTTTGGCGTGTGTGGGTCTGCGAGTCGACCACCGGTCATCGAGAACTTACTACCGACCACCCACTATCGACCACCGACCACCAAACTACCTCTAATGATCTCGAATGTACTAGAATATTCTGGAATGACCTCGAATGTACTTGAATGTTCTGGAATGTTCTCGAATGATACTAAAATGTTCTCGAGTATTCTCGATTGCTCTCGAATGTTCGCGAATATTATCGAATATGCTAAAAGGTTCTCGAATGTTATTGAATTTTATCGAATGTACTAGAATGTTCTTTTTATAAATAAAAGGGTACGGATAAATGGGAAGGTAAAAAGTGAGAAAGTGAATAGGGAATTGAAGACAAAAAATGTCACGGAGAATATAAATGTTCTCGAATGTGCTGGAATGATTTTGACCGCAATTTTTGCTACGAGAAAATCCTCAACACAACAGACGGAAGAGCAACGTGAAAGTAATAGAGAAATTGATCGAATAAGACAACGATTGCGTACAGAAACAAGTGTACAGGCGGATGAAAGAAATAAACAGAATAGAGATAGAATGAGTAATCTCCACTTAAGGGGTTACATATATACAGTCAGGATTTTAAAAAAATCGACTTTTTTATACAGGGTGTCCCAAAAAAGAGTGTTAAGCGGTGGTCCAGAGATAGAGCACCCCCTGGGGCACCCGAATAACCCCCATGTGTGTTCTACGATTTTTCGTAGTTTACGAGTTATGATTTTTTTTTTAATTTTTCACTTATTTTCGAGTTGCAAGACAATTATCGTCATACTGAAGTGAATAATTGATATAAATTCTCAATTCTTTCTTCATTATTCAGCTAAATATTGTGGCATTCCAGCATAAAGATAATCTGCCTCAAAACCCATACCATTACGGCATAAAATAAAATAGATTTTATATAACAGGAAAAAGATAACCAGTACCAATACTTTCAAGGGCGTTTTAAAAAAAAAAGTCACATAGCTTTCTTAATCCAAAAGTATTTTAAAAACTTCTCCATTTCATCAGCTATTTACCCTGTAAATTTTATTGAGCTATCTCTGTGGCATCATACTTAAAAATCGAAATCAAGTGTATCAAGTTTAAAAACCAAAGAATTTGAATTCGTTCAAAATTTGCTTTTCTTTACAAAAAATTTCAGTGTTGAGTTTGCAATAATTAGAACATGCTGAAAGAACTCGTTGTTCGCAAGATTATTACGCAAGAAGAGTTCAATTCTGTGAAGAAATGTACACCGACAAACAGAAAATGAAAACTTTTTTAAAACTATTTTATGGCGAATCCCATTTTCGACGAAATGGAATTTTTAATACATATGCACAATTACCATTCGTGGAGTCTCGAAAACGATGGCGCACCATGTCATTATGTGCGTGCTGTTGGAGCCTATTTAAACAGAAATTTTAGAGATAGGTGGATTGGTCGAAGCGGGTCAATTGCGTGGCCCCCAAGATCGCCTGACTTGAACCCCATTGACTTTTTTGTATGGGGTTACTACAAAGAGCTGGTATACTCACAAAAATTACAAAGCTTGGAACAATTAAAATTAAAATTAACCGGTGCAGAAAGGACGATAAAAAGCAGCATAACTGCGTTCAGACGTCTATTTCGCCGATGTCGCATATGTATTAAACAAGGAGGTCGTCATTTTGAAAATTTCTTGTAAGTGCTATGAAAAATAAAAATATTTTAAACACATTTTACGTGGTTTTATTTATAAGTAAAATTTTAAATATTAAACTTAAAGCAAAATTAAGGTGATATGCCATAGTATCTCTATGTACCTATATCATCTTACCTATACACATTTTGCTTTATAAATTTTGCGCATTCAATTAGTAGCTAATGAAATGGGGAAGTTTTCACCATCTCTCTCTAGTTCATACAAAATTTACATTAGTTGTCTCTTTTTTACTCTTGCAAGGTCTTTTGTCCAACCAAATCCAACTGAGGTAGCCGTGCCTCGGTCGCATGACGCATTCATTGTTTTAGCGAAAAGTGAGTTCTTTCGTCATGTTCTAATTATTACAAACTCAACACTGAAATTTTTTGTAAAAAAAAGCAAATTTTGAACGAATTCAAATTCTTTGGTTTTTAGACTTGATACACTTGATTTCGATTTTTAAGTATGATGTCACAGAGATAGCTCAATAAAATTTACAGGGTAAATAGCTGATGAAATGGAGAAGTTTTTAAAATACTTTTGGATTAAGAAAGCTATGTGACTTTTTTTTTTAAAACGCCCTTGAAAGTATTGGTACTGGTTATCTTTTTCCTGTTATGTAAAAACTATTTTATTTTATGCCGTAATGGTATGGGTTTTGAGGCAGATTATCTTTATGCTGGAATGCCACAATATTTAGCTGAATAATGAAAAAAGAATTGAGAATTTATATCAATTATTCACTTCAGTATGACGATAATTGTCTTGCAACTCGAAAATAAGTGAAAAATTAAAAAAAAAATCATAACTCGTAAACTACGAAAAATCGTAGAACATACATGGGGGTTATTCGGGTGCCCCAGGGGGTGCTCTATCTCTGGACCACCGCTTAACACTCTTTTTTGGGACACCCTGTATATTATTTTCGTAATATATATATATTTAAGTACATATATTTAAGTACACCCACAATTTCATGTCAATCCGGTGAATATTCTCGAAGTTACACGCATATTTGTAATTACGTGTCTGAGTTTTTGTACTATATGTAAAGTGCTTTTGAAACTTTAAACGCGTTTTTCTCATAACTGTGTTCTTAAAGTCGGTGACCAAGATTTCTCAGAAACGGCTGAACCGATCAGTTTCAAACAACACAACACAAGCTTCTTAAGTATATTTTTTAGTAATTAATCGAAGCTTTTTGTTCACCGATAAATATTTTGCATTTTATAAATAATTTAGAGCCAAAATTGTTGCTAAAAATCAATTCTTTTTTTTAAGAAGCCATCATTTTGTCAAAAATTCTTATTTTGCTTATTCCTTCGATTAATTACAAAATAAAACAATATATTAACGAAATATTTTTGGTTTCCTCATTTTGGATGATCCAATCCAGAGATATCATGCTCACCGCAAGACGCCTTTTTTTAGAGTTGCTCCAGGAGATCAGCTATAGCAGCTTTTAAAATAATTATTTTTACAAATAAAAAACATTAAAATACACTCAAGAGTTACCATAATATATGTACAAATTTTTACATTAATAACTTAAAAGGTCATCTCAAGAAAAATTCTTGAAAAATCGACTTTTTTGGGCGTCCTGACTGTATGTAACCCCTTAAAGGAGCGGAAGCAGGTCGAGATGCAATTATTGGGAACAACTGCACATGCTGTACGCGAAAGGAGGCAAGGAAGTTACAGTATTGAACACGAAGCGTTTCATTATGGCCCAACTAAAGATTAGATTGCCAGCACTAACTTTGCCGCCGCCTTAATTCTTTGAATATATGAATGAAGAAAGACTGAAATCAAAAGAGTTCTTACAAAGCATTAGACGTTATAACGTATGCTTCCAAATAATATCATTTGAAGCAATAGCAGTAACACAGGTCACCAAAACTAAACTTTTTTTTGGAGTCTGAGTTATGAATGCTATTTTCTTATTGCTTGTGTCCGAAAGGAAGGCAAAAGTGTCATAATTTTGTTAAAACTTTGCTTTTGTGAAGGAAAATTTGACATTCGTTTGGATAGTTTGAACCTCAATTACAACTAAATGCGTTGTGCGATATTTCTGATTTTTTGCCAAAAAGTACGTTGTACTAGAGAAAACAGTATAGATACATTTTTGTATTGGGTTCCAAAGTGGTGAATTAAATATGGCGTCCGAACATTTGCAATTTTATGGGGTTTTTTATCAAAATGAATGAAAGAGGTCTTAGGGTCGCTGAAACTTAATCTGTTAGCAAAATATATATTAAAGATGGAGGATCTAATATAGCAACCGAAAATTTAAAAAATGTCCGCCCCCAACAGATTTACAAGGAAATGAAAACATAACAATTTTGATGATTGGTCATTTTAAATTTGCTGTCCTGGGCACAAAAGCAAATTTTTTTAAAAATCATGTTGATTTTCTTCAATTGTGAGACGAAAGCCATGAGGAATGACCGCATATTAATCAGAATCAAAAATCTGTCGACTTGTGAATCGAAGAGGAAGAAGGATTTAATCCGGTATTTAGAGTTCAAGGGCAAGTGTATCATAAAATTCGGTCATTATTACCATTTCCAAATGAATCGCCTGAGTTTTTACAGGTTTACTTTATAGGAAACGAAGGAGACGAAGTAGATCAACGGTCGGCGAATATCGCAGGAGTGCGTCGAGATTTTTTTTATTTATTATTATTATTTTATTTCCATTTATCGTAACATATGTTTTTACAGAGTAGATTTCATAAAGTTAAAGAGTTCAGATTTTTCTTTTTATATTTATCTCTACACCTTAGATATTTTAATTGGGGAAGTATTTATTTATTACATATTGCAGTTATCTTTTGAGACAACAACTGAAATCCCTGACTTCGCAGCCATTCAAGGGTCGTTCGAGCTGTGTGTTTCGGATCATTATCTTGTTGAAAGATAATGTCCGAAACATTTTTTTCCCACTGTCGCAAGATACCGAGCATGCTGACATAATGAGCGGCAGCCATCTACTTATGATTCGTTGGCACCTTCCAACTCCTTCGGTCGCCACACCTCCACAGAATAATGCTTCCTCCTCCAAATTTTAACCTCAAGTTCATTGACCTTCTTCCAAGTCCATTGTCGCCCATCGGAACCAATTCGATTAATCTTGGTTTCGTCAGACCAGATAACCTTCGCCCATCCTCGAAAGTGAAATCCCTGTACCTGTACCTGGCGAAATTTAACCGCACTTGGCGATGTGTTTTTTTCAAAAGGGGTTTTTTAGTTTCGCCCGACCGTGGAAATCACATTTTTGAAGAACTTTTCGGACGTCCTCGGCCGACACGTCAATATTGTCGGCTCGGCTAAGCTCGTCCTTTATCCGAACGGCATTATCGCATCCTCCTATGGTGATTTGCCGCAAAATTCGCCGCTGCACTACTTCTTTTAAAATGGCTTTCTTGCCCGTCCTGTTTTCTTGGTGTATCAACATTGAATTTTTTTCGTACATTAGCCACTGTGCCGATCCCGAGACCCAATTGACACACTATTTTCCTATGCGTCTTCCCTTCCTCAAATAGCCGTTTAATTTCTGCAACTTTATTCATCCGAAGAAAATTTTAAAAATACACGAACAAATAATAAACTTTAATTAATTTGTAACGTTCATATACTCACTTTTAAAATTAAAAAAAAATAACAATAAATACATTTTTTCACTACAAAAAGCACTTTTATTGTTCTCTGTATATTAAACTCAACTAATTGATTAACTTGCTACGAGTGATTTTTGGTACACAATATCCGCTATTTGTAGACTTTCCACTCGAAATCTTTCAGTATTGCCAGGAGAGGGAAATCCTTTCTCCATAGGGCTATATTCGCAATTTGATACTTGAAGAAAGAAGAAATTAATCATATTTATTTCGAAAATTATTTTTATTTGATCAATAAGTTGAGTCACTGTATTTCTCATTTTATAAATAGATTGTTATGTTGTTTTTTTTAAATATATTTACTTATATTTTAGGTTGAAATAAATAACTGAATTATGCACATTTCACTCTGTTTTTGATTTACACGGTTTTACGTATATTAAATCAAGATTTTGATTTACATGGTTTTCTGAGAAAGCAATCTGCCGTGTAAATTGGGGGATAGGTATATTTTATTACAAACACCGAACATAGATGCGAAAGAGTTTTCGGGCCAGGAAAAGAAAAAAGTGTTTGTCAATTGAGTTTACAACCCACCGTGCTCAGTCGGCATAAAAGTCAAGACCAGAGAAAATATTTACCCGATAAAAGAGGATGATTCCGGAGATATAAATTTCCTTAAATCGATATCAGGCAGGAGCACTACAACAGCTTGCCCTAACTCGGAAAAAAATATGTTACATAACTATCCTCGCATCCTAGGTTTGGGTAAAACGACCACAACTCGAGACGGTGTATGTGCTTGCTGAGTTGTAAAAATTAAATCGAGTCCTCTGCATTCGTCGAGCGGATAGAGTTCTTATGGGAATCTGACTGCCTTTAAAAAGGTTTTTTAACCCAAAAACATCCAAAGAAAGAAGAAAAAAGCTTTCTGATAACCCTTCCGGTCCAGTCGTTATAAATTTCAAACGTTTTCAAACAAAGGACTTATTGACTTGCAAATTTATCGCTATTGTTGGTCGCCTTCTTTTGTTTTCAATGTGACAATTGAAGGCTTTTAGACATTGAAAAATTCATGTAGACTTTATCATTGGTATTGTGGGCGGAGTGAAGTAATCATTTTGGACCCGAATGAGAGCAACGAGTCCTCTGCGCTAGGATATATTATATAGTATGTATTTTACAGAATAAGAGATGAGTTATGTGTGAAGAATCACACAGGCGGCATATATTATAGTCAAAGTTATGGACGGGGCTAACAATAAATCACTTTTAATTTATTTATTTTGATTCAAAGGTATCCAGTGCAAATTGTGTCTTCCACGCGAATGCAGCACCATCTGGACGGTGAAACTTAAAGCAATAAAAATAAGGAGGTGGAGGCCAACAATTCTCGTTTTTGAATAGTATAATAAATTTGAATAAATTACCGGGATTTTGTTGTAAGTGAAAGTAAAGAAGCCCGAGCAGAATCTACTACGTATTTTATTTGATACGCCACTGGAATACTTAAGCCTGGAGACTAAAGCGATTTTACAAGCAGAGGATTCATTGTTTGTGTACCCGAGAGATTTTCTTTTGACTTTAAATCATACAAATTTGCTACTGACCGCGGTGAAATCAAAAGTGAACTATTTTAAATCTTGTAACATTAATATTTAAAATATTTTGATTTTGTGCGCTTTGCTAAACAAATTTTTAATTTACTTTGTCCAGCTTTTGTTCGTACCTTTGGAAAAGTTAAACTTAGTATAAAGATAAATACGCGATTAGGGCAGTCAGAACTTTACCTTAACTTTAACTTTGCACAAAATATTATGACGTAATCTTTAAAGAACAAATTAAATTCGAAAATTGGGACAACTACAACGTTCGAAAACTACTAAAAAAGAAATCTCATAAAAGTGAAAACAAACGAAATTGTTAGAACTTGAAAAATGCAGTGCAATGATAGTGCAAAAAGCATGTCTTTACTTTTATTTATCGATTGGGGGTATCAAAAAGACGTATCACATGCGATGATAATAGAAAAAGCCAAAACAAGTGCACATTTATAGAACCACCTTCATTTGGCTATTGGAATGTTTTTTTAAAAAGTTGTCTGCCTTCGGGAGTTAACCAAGAGCGAGGGAGCTAGAATTTGGTCAAAATTTGGTCCTACTTTCGAAGTGACTTTTTGTACGGGATCAGCAATCCAGTTGTTATGTCAGTGGTCCCAGCTTATTACTTATTGTCGTAGCAACACAAAGTGCTCCAATATCCGACACGAGAAGACAGCACTTCTAGAATTGCACGATTTCTTACTAGATACCAGAATCTCAAGAAGTTCCAGGTTTGTGTCTTAATTACTTTCTAGTTTTTGGTGTAGCTGATGATTTAAAATAAAACCGTTTAACTTAAAAGCTCTTCTTTACCTTTTTTTTTTATTTTCTAGTTTTTATTCTTTAACTTGTATGAGGACCATTTTGAAATCCGCCATCTTGGTTTTTTATTATTTTATAATATTGCATTGTTATCGGGACTGTATGTTTTATGTATGTAACAAATTTTAACTTGATCAGATTTTTCTCCACTAAGCTGTAAGGCCGTCACCGACAGGTGAGATAAGTGATCCTTCCTCTGTTGAAAATACACATTATACTTGTGAAAGTTTTTCATCTTCCATCTTTAGTTTTACCGGTTGTATGTAATATTACCACACAACAAAAGCGGAATACGAATAAATATACGTAGAAGTTTTTGGTGTAATTTTACTATACTATAAATTATAGTGTAGAAGGTAGCGTTGGGTGAAATTTTGAAGAAGGCAAACCGAAGTAAAAATCTGGAACTTAATAGTGAAAAACTTACAAACATATTATATACAAAGGAGCTGGAATTATAACGCCAATTTTTGTCTGTTGAGCATATGCATTTTTTAACTATGGTACACATTCATTTTATTTTGGAAATAACGATAAGCACCAAAAATAATATCACTAATATCGGTGATTTTCTGAGATACATCATTTTTTCTAAGCATGAAGTTCATATGGTACCATTTTCATTTCATTCAGAACAGACGTTGATCAGGACACTCCAAGGAATCGATCGGTATAGCATTTCCTACATTGAATCGGGACACCCTGTATGTAGTTCACGCTGTAAATGCTCTATAAGGATTTCTTGATGACTATTTCTCTCCCTATATCTTAATATATGGTATATAATCGTTGTTGGTGCTTTTGTTAGTGATCTTGTGAATTTCTGAACGACTTGACCGATTAAGGTCATATTCCCACAATTTATTTGCTTTGTCGAGACGATGATTCATAGCTATGCTAGGATCCGATAGGGGTTTTGGGGAATGCTGACTTTAACTCTTTTAGTGCCGGGCGAAAAAGAGGTGCCTATGCCAGAATAACCGGCCGAATTTCACGGTTTTACTAGGGTTCGGGAAAAATGCTCATAAAACCCGAACTAGAAACAATATTTACATGATTAAAAAAACAGTATATTAACCCTTTGCCTTAAAACAACGTGTGGGAGACGTTATCCTACTTCTGTGGCCAAGATGGGAATCACGTATCAGACACGTGAATCACCACGCATCAGAAAAGCTTTCATCAAAAGTGGCACACACAATCGTCGTTTGATTCATAAGGTAAGGGGTTAAGGCCGAAATAGAGAACAAACAAATTACACTAATTTTTCTATATTCATTTAAAATTATATAAATAACAAAGGTATAAAAGGTCATAAAGAAAGTAAAAGTTGAGTTCTCTCTTACAAAACATATTTGCACATACAAAAAGTCATCTTTTCATTATAATTTTATATAGACCATTTATTACAAAGTAAATACTTGGCATTTCCAATATATTTTGTACCAAGATAAATAATATTACGTAACAAAAATAAAAAAAAATTCGAAGATACATGGGAAGCGCGGACGTTATCTCCAAGCAATAGGAAAAAGTCGTCGTCCACAAAGAGTTAAAACGAAAAACTATTTTTTTTTAAATTCTCTCGTAATGAAATTAGACCATTTATAACGTATTATAAGTTTATTTTGAGATAGAGTTCTCCCGTAATGCGAATAGTAAAGCGCTACAAGGTGCGGGCCAATATATCGGCTCTGGCACTTCTCGCCAGTGCAGCAAGAGCCGATATATCGGCCTCCGGCACTAAAATGGTTAAATCCGCTCTGCAAATTTAGATCAAGATACCGGGTCCAAAATCGCGACACAAAATTCTCGTTTTCATCGGATTTTAATGAAAATTATATTACTACAATGATTATTTTGAGGCCACTAATTTTGAATATTATCAAAATTTGAAAATTCAAGATGGCGGATCCATAAAGGTGTTTTCAGGTTGAAACAATTTCTAGGATATACCAAACTTGAGCATTTGAGAAGTGTTGAATTAAAAAGTATTTACTGGTGAAACAGAGTAACTCAGCTAGTTTCTTATAAGAATTTACAAAAGTAGTAGTCTTGACCTGCTTTATCCAACGAGGAAGGTATGCACCTGATTTCCAGTTGTACTACCAGTGTAAAGTTGATGCCAGAGTGGTAGGGTGTTGCGCCCACACAGCATTATTTTCATGGTATGGTATATTTATCTTATTGGTATCATTTAATTAAAAAAAAAACCTAGTCTTGCCTATTAATCTTCGGGATATTTATGAAACTTATAAACACGATTTCCACCGTTTTCCCTTTTGGGAAATCATCCTAAACAACTAACTGTAATTATTTCTTTTCCTGTAAATTCATAATTCTTCCCATCTCTGTAAAACTAATGACTCACGGAAAATGCACACGTAATTCATCTTTTAATAAAAATATGACAGAACAGATGTTCAAACCAAAAACTCATGTTGTAGAAGAAGGATTCAAATGATCATACCTTCGTGCCGAAAAAGATTCTACCACGCGGTTGTATGTTGTATGAACCGCTAAGAAGATTATTTATCAAGGATCGTAGCGTAACAGTTACTCCACTCCTTTTTTCTTTAAATACGAGGAGCGGCTGAAAAGTTTTGAGCCTAAGGTATTAAGAATGCTGATAGAAATGTATAAAAAATTTATTTTTCTAGGTAATCACCGTCTACTCCAATGCACTTCTTACATCTGTCATAAAGGGCTTTTAACCCAGTGAAAAAATATTCACCATCTTTGCCTTCAAAATGTTCGTCTATCACCGCCTTCATTTCTTCGTCACTCGAAAATCGTCGTCCTCGGAGGTCTTTTTTCAAATTAGAATAATCGCTGGGGGTTAGGTGTGGACTGTATGGTGGGTGGTTGATTTCTTCAAATCCTGTCTCGTCCAGGGCACACCTTGCAATTCGCGCAGTGTGCACGGGCGCCTTGTCGTACAATGCGCAGAAGACTCAGACATGGTGATGTTGAGAGTTCAATTACTAAAAGCATAATGAAGCTAATGACATGAAACTCGGTATGTATACTAATAAGGATATTCACAATTAGTGACATGCAGCGGAAGACATTGGTGATACTTAAAGGTACTTAGGCTCAAAACTTTTCAGCCGCCCCTCGTATAAGTTCTTCACAGAACAAATAATTTAAAGTTCTAAAATTAATAGCTATTTCTCCAACCTTATCTTCTCGGGCCATTTCAGTAATTCAACAAGTGCAGTTTGACGGCTGATGTGCGGTGCTGTGCTTTGATAAAGACATCATCTCCATAAATCCATCACCACTTTCCTCAAGGCGCCTCAGATAAAGGAAGTTCGAGGTAAATTACACTCACTGGTTGTCATGAATTCTGTTTAGACTGATGGCACGAGTGAGAATTTAATATTCACATGTACATATATAAGACGATGAGCATATACTCATGTTGAAGCAATGGATCCTTAAACTCCAGCTCTCGCCTAGAAAACCGATTTGAGGAAGTTGACTCGAGGCGTCATCTTGGCCAGACATGTCGATTATACGGAGCGATTTAATAGTCCCTTATTATATCCAGGGCGTTAGGAAACAAATAGGGCGTGCTCCAAGGCAATGGAATTTTAATGTCCTTTTAAAGCTAGGAAAAAATAAAGAAAACAGTTAGAAGCGACACGGCGCTATTTTCTAGCTCCCCTGGGTGTGCTTATGTAAATTCGTGTTTATTTGCTTTACCTCCCTTGCATAGTAAAACGCTTGAAAATCTGGTCTAGCCCGATCAATACTGTCATTACAATACGAAGGGGAGGAGGCGTCCCAATGAGATAAGAAAATGATTTAATTCGATTATATCCCGCTTCGGTTGTTATTTCTGAAGTAATTAATCAATGAAGTTTCTCTGTGCTGTCCGGTGTTTTGTATTTATTACAATTTCCGGACTATACGTTGGTATTACCGATAGGTCTATTTTTGGACACAAATTTTATATATTTTCCTAACTATTAGAATATATTAAAATACTTATTTATAAATGCATTTTATTAAATAACTAGTATTCCGTGGTGTCGCTGGCTGTCGTTGGAGGGATTATCGCCCTCATCCTACCAGTAAAATGAAAGCAAAAAGGAATACAAAGTATATAAAAAATACATACAAAAATATTTTAAATTAAAATTGTAACATGCCTTACAATTCGCAAAAACGTCATGCAATTTGCAGGAAGGCAAACATACAGAATGGTTTAATCTAATTTCAATTTAAATAGGATGGAAGCGTCAAGATGAAGCTAGCTCCATAAAAGTAAGAAAGAGACCCCTTCGAACGTAGGTGGCTGCTCAGGATCCCTGACCTTCAATAGAATAAGTGAACGCAAAGCATATTATAAGTAAGAAAAGGGAAGTCAGTGTCTCCTACAATTCCACTTGAAATACCGTAAGGAAGAATGAAGCATAAAATTCCCTCAAGAGATAGAAAGAGAAAACTCGATCGACTTTATAAATCGAAAATAAAATTAAGTAAATAGGTTTTAGTTTCCTTTGATCAGCTGATGGGAATTAAATAAAAGTTTTAGGAATTTTTCCTGGCTATTCGATGGTGATCTTAGATTTGACCTTGACCATGGCCTTTAAGGTAATTTCAAGGTCAAAGTTGACTTCTTTAAATGGGAACCCATATTTTTGACCACTGAAAGAGTGGAAAATTCTACGTCTAATTATGACCTCAAAGGTGATATCAAGGTCAAGATGGTTCTTTAAAGGGGAACCTTCGTTGTTACTGCGGATTTGGGAAGAGCAGAAGTTTTGCGTCCGAATGTGACCTTTACCATAACCTTGACCTTGACCTCGAAGGCCATATCAAGGTCAATGTGGTTTTTTAAAGGGGAAATCATATTTTTGGCCACGGAAATGGAAAGAAATTGTACGTCTGACTATGGCCTTGATATGACTTTCGAGGTCACGGTCAAAGTTGTAGTCTTTTATTTATTTATTTATTCATATATCAACAGGTAAAATTGATTGGCCATCTGACACTAACGAAAAATATAAACAGTTTTTAAGTAAAAAAGAATAAGTAGGTAAATGACCAAAATATGATAATAACAATACCAAAAGCAAACATAGTTAATTGATTGTTATACAGTTATACAGTTGAGTAAAGATTTTTTAAGTGTAGATCTAGAATCGTTAAAATCTAAACAATTAAAGAAATCGGTTCAAAACTGCCGTAATTGGTTCTGTGGTAGGCGGAATATAAAAAGTTTCGTCCTCTGGTCATTCGAGGGCATGAATTAATATTGACGAGGCTCAGAAGAGTTGGAGAGTCTATAGCGCCAGTAACAATATCATGCATAAACAACACACCAGCAACCTTCCTACGTTTAGAAAGCGACGTCAAACATAAAACCAACAACCTGTTTTCATAAGGAGGAAGATGATAGGGATCTCTCCATGACAAAAGGCGAAGAGCATAGCGCAGGAATCAAGATTCAAGATTCAAGAAATTTATTTGCGACTCCAATCTACACTCTGATACTTAATTTTAGTTTACACTCGATATGAAGGAAGGCTGATTACAAATTAACAATCTCGCCTATATAATTTATAACCTAAAATGTTACCTGACACATTAGTTCTTCCCATTGGGGGAAATTTTATTTCCCTTGTATTTGTACTTTATCCGTCTTTTATTTGTCTGTATTGCGCATTATACATTTTAAGATATGGGTTGGTGTTTGGTAGACTTAAAACTAGCAAGTATATAAACAAAAGAATGGTAAACCAAACAAAATAAATAATGAATTAATTGAAAACTGAGCAGTACATAATAAAACAAAGAAACGAAACGGTAATTAAATTAACAAAAGCTGTTTTCATCACGTTCAATACAATTGCGTATTAAATTTATGAAAATTCCAGAATATGTGTGGTCCGTTATTTTTCCGTTGTCATCACAAAACGAACACTAGCTCCCGGCGTGTACATTCGGTCCCTCCAGGTTGAGGAACTTGGTGCAACATGTTAGAGCATGTTGGAGTCGACACATCTATATTACTGCAGGTCCACTCCTCAAAGACGTGGAAGTCGGCCGTCCAACGTGGTACCTGCAGTTTCCTCTTTGCTTCCTTCCTTCATCCAGAAATCCTCCCAGTGGGCACGGGATGCAGGTATATATTTTTTAAAATAGCATAGCTATTACCTTCAATGACCGTCCAACGGCCGTTGGCAAGACTCGTCTTACCTCCACGCGGCCTCAATGTCGACTCTAGCGCAGGAATCTCTTTTGCACTACCTCAATGCGGTTAGTATGAACGTCATAGTGTGGCATCCACACTATAGAAGCATACTCCAAAATGGGGCGGACGAATGTACAATACACAATTTTTAATATAAAAGGGTCATCAAAGTCCTTCGACCAACGTTTCACAAAACCAAGTGCAGAATTCGCTCGATTAATTATTCTGTCAATATGGCGCCCAAACTTAAATTTACTATCAATGACCAATCCAAGGTTAGCAACAATATCTTGCCTAGACAAAGGCTTGCCAAGAATTTTATAAGAATGCTCCAGAGGGGAGTTTTTCCGACTAAAAGAAAGTACATTTGCTGACATTTCAATGCATGTCTACCCAGAAGAGAATGTTAATTCAACATTTATTTTAATTATATTTTGTGTACTCAGAAGAGAATGTTAATTAAACATTTATCTTTATGATACTAAGCTTTCTGAGCCTTTTAAAAATTCAAAGTCCTACGGAATTTTGAATTAAAAATAAAATAATGTTTTAGTATTTTTGAAATAGGAAAAAAATACCTGTAAAGCAATTATTATTAAAAACAATACAGATTTGAATCGCTACTATGATTTTCATATATAGGGCGCTACAACATTTTAAAATTCATTGTAAGTACTTTGATTTGTGGAAAATAATATACCGTGCAGAGTTGGGCGCTTACAGTTTTTGGTTTTATATTCCCAAAGGAGGAGGGTCAATAAGGCCGGTCCGGTTTTCGGCCTAAATTTTTTGGCAGGAAGGACTTGAAATTTCGTGCGGGAGGGAGTATGATGAGGGGAGGAGAGTATTTATGTTTGATTGGTTATTTAGATGCATTATCTGTATTGTAAAATAAAAAATTTAGCTCAGACATTTTCTATAAGCGTTAATGCATTAAAATAGTGCTATTTATAGCTGATTTTTCATAACTTTGGGGCGATGGCAGAGAGAGGGGAGGGTATTTGGAAATTTCGTATTGGTTGAAATTGACTATATATTGATTATAGATAAAAACCCAAAAAGAATTTCAAAGAAATATCAAGTCCTTCCTGCCAACAAATTTAGGCCGAAAACCGGCCTTATTGACCCTCCTCCTTTAGGGAGAATCACAGTCCGCTGATTTGGCCGGTTGTAGCCTGGGTGTTATGTTAGGTTTTCTCCTTTGTTATCAGATACCTGTCATGAGGAAGCGTTTTAAAGCGTCCAGAACAGCAATTGTGTAATTGTCTAAAACTTGTACATCACCAGAAAGAGGTGGCTGATCGTTTTTGTGAAATTAAATTGAAAATCAGTGAAAGCCTCAATCATTTTCGACTATTCTCGTTTTTAGTCGCGGTTGCCGGTGAGGAGGTAGAGGACATCGTGAACACCAGTTTTATGGTATGATTATACATATACAATATAATGAATCATCATCTCTAGAAGGGTTTTATGTACTTAATTGCAAGCACATGCGAACTCGTCACCTATTTATATCGCCACCTTCGTCAGACGGAATTAATTGAAGACCCAAAAGAGCGATTCTCCCCGTGCATTTAAGGGGAGGTTCTCATCTAGAACGTCAAAAAGTAGGTAAAGTTCGTGATTTTTTTGAAGGCAAATGACAAGACATAGGGAAATGATATTTGGCATTATCTTTTATTGTACATTTATCTGTACGAAAAAATTTTTTTATTTAAAAAAAAAACAAAATGGCGCCCGTTATTCAACTTCTCCGGAGGCATGTTTTTCGAAAATTGCCCAGCTGCGTACAATTTAGGAGTCGCAGATTGGTCTGAAATCAAATAATGATGACATTATTATAAACTAGAATAAATTTGTCTCAGAAAGAGTGGACGACTTTCAAAAAAAATTTAAAATTGACGGAATGGCGCGATTTTGAAATTTTAAGGCCGTTTTCGGCCGTTTTTTTTCATAGTTTATCACTTACAAAAAGGAGATAATGTTACAATTTTCAAAATGTGCTCCACTCTTTCTATGAAGAAAATTGTTTACTTTAATATGCACGAAACTAGAAGTTGATCGGTTAAACCGTTTTTGAGTTATCTTGTACGCAAATTGTACACAAACATGCCTCCGGAGAAGTTGAATAACGGGCGCCATTTTGTTTTTTTTTTTTAATAAAAATTTTTTTTCGTACAGATAAATGTACAATAAAAGATAATGCCAAATATCATTTCCCTATGTCTTGTCATTTGCCTGCAAAAAAATCACGAACTTTACCTTTTTTTTTTTGACGTTCTAGATGAGAACCTCCCCTTAACGCTTAATTTAACATCAATCTAATTCTACGTAAATCTCTTTGAAATGAAACAGGAAAGCTTCTTTTTAAAGCAACGGTGGGATTAAAAATTGTCACCTCTTGTGGCAGAGGTGATACTCTAGCAACCACACAATACCACCTCAAAGAATTTAAAAGGGATGAAGATTCCGTCATTGAAAAGAAACGAAGTTTATTGAAATGAAATCCCCAGGCTTGCGGCTAGCATCCTTGCCAAGAATAAAGTGTTAACAGAACCGAACGTGAAGAAAACACCATAAAACAGGAACAGCCCTAAAGAGGTTGTCTGATTAGAATTTAAGTACTATAAATGTTAAATCAAAATTAACTATTAATTAAAATATATATATAAAAATAAAGCAATGAAAATAAGAAAAATGAAAAGAGAAGACAGAAAAGAAGAAGAGAACAGAAGGATATATGCCGCTTATAATTTTAAATTCTATATACATATTAGGTTGGTAAGAAAATATTGAAACACTACTAAACTTATCTATTCCTTCCAAAATAATTTGTTCAAGAGTAATTACTCCAGCATGTTGAAGAACATTCTCGAAGGAATAAGAAGAAGGGTATACGAGGGGTGATCCGAAAGTAATGATAATCAATATGAAATAAGGGAATTTTAGTTAAAAAAAAAAATTTATTTCTCTACATAGTCTCCTAGCAAGTCAATACATTTAGTCCATCTTTTTTCTAAAGCCATAATTCCCTTTGAAAAAAATTCTTTGCCTTGACCCTCCAAAAACGCCTCTACAGCAGTCATCACCTCGCTATCGTCGTCAAATTTTTTGCCTCGGAGGTGTTCCTTGAGCCGAGGAAAGAGGTAAAAGTTACTGGGAGCCAGGTCTGGCGAATAGGGTGGGTGTTCGAGCAATTCGAATCCCGTTTCTTGAGTGGCAGTCATCGCCATCGAAATGTCGACTCGTTTTTTCTTTTGCTCGTCGGTTAACATTCTCGGCACCCAACGCGCAGAGACCTTTTTCATATGCAGTTCGTTCGCAAAGATTCTTTGAACACTGCCATATGAGATTCTTGTGACCTCAGCTACATGTCTTATGGTCACTCTTCGATCTGCACACGACATCTTCGACTTTTTTCACGTTGTCTGCAGTGAGGGACGTGGATGGGCGTCCCTCGCGATGTTTATCTTCTGTGGATGTTCTACCCAGCTTAAACTCCTTTGCCCAGCGCGCAACTGTGGAATATGGAGGAGCAGAGTCCCCCAATGTTTCCACTAGGTCGCTGGGTATGTCTTTGGTAGACATTTTTTTTTCAAACAGAAGTACTTGATGACATCTCTGATTTCGTTTTTCTCCATTTTGATGTTTTCTCTCCGACTGTTCGTATTCAAATGAATGTACCTCCCGGGAATCGTGATCTATTTATATGATTTTTTTATGCTGACCTAGTAGATATATGAGGAAGCAAAAAAAATTTGTTTCATATTTTTATGTGCTCTACAAATATCCGATTATCATTACTTTTGGCTCACCCCTCGTATAAGCGCGGTGCGCGGCATTGCAGTACGTTATCATTGATGATGGATATCGCTTCCGTCCCTCATTGTCAGTTAGAGGAACTTGGTAGGGATACGGTGCCACACTGTCAGTACTCTCCTGACCTTGCGCCGTCTGACTACCACGTGCTCCAGTCGCTGAAGCAGTATTTACGTGGAAAAAAATTGAATTCATATGAAGATCTCAAAACTGATCTAGACAAATTCTTTCAGTCTCAGCCTCCACAGTTCGGGGCGGATGGCATTAAATCACTGTCACAGAAATGGGTGCAATTAGTAGATACTAATGGTGACTATATTGTTGAATAAACATTTAAAGTTTAATAAATAATTGAGAAATTCAAGAGCATCTCAAGGTGTTTCATTATTTTCTTACCAACCCATTAGATTCACGAAAAGCTTTGCTGGACCCAGCAATCTGCAAAATTCTTAGGCAGAGAGTTCCAAATACGTTGTAATTATTTTTATAACAAAAATCAAAATCCGGCTTGGCTTTTTATTTTTCCGAGCCAAAAATAAGAAGTTGAGAAGCTTGTAGTTGTTTTTCAACTGAAAATATACATAAAGCCAACTAGACTTTTAAAAGTATATTTTTCCATGTTCGGTGGAAAAAGAAAACAATTTTAATTGTAATTGAATAAAGAGTATAGACGAAACCGTAAATTCAACTACACTTGACGATGTGATGTGAAGTGTCTCAGCATAAAGAATGTTAAAAATGTTATTTTAATGCATATAGCATATGAATATGATAAATGCGAATAAGACATGGTCTCAAAATGTATTAGGAATTTTAATCGTTCGAATTCTAGCTTGAAAAAATAAAAAGCCAGCTTGGCTTATTTTCGAAAAAAAAACGAGCTTCACCACTTGTTATTCTAGTCTCGAAAAAATAAAAAGCTAAGCTGGCTTTTTATTTTTGCTAAACACAAATATTAAGCTTTTGAGCTTGTTTCTTTTTTGCTTAAAAATATAATTGCCTACAAATAACAATTTAGTCACTCCTTTTTTAAAAAAAGCTAAATTTTGAAGAGCTAAACAGAAATCGAAATAGAGCGTCACGCAAAACACTTTGATGTACATACTTAGTTTTATTCTAATATGACAACGCCAGGTTAAAGCCTTTGAGAGTTTAATGTGCAATTATTTCTAGTTTATTTTTATAAGTGCGAGGTAATTTTTGATTAGATATCGTTTCAAGAATTTTAGAGCAATAATTATTTTCAGTGAGAGTACTTAATACTGAACTATTTTTTTTTTATTATTATGTATTTATTTTAAATTTTAGGAAAACCGAAAGAAGTGCATTGGAGTGTCGTGTTGTATTTTTCATGTCATGTCAAAATTTCAACCCAGATTTTGGGATTTTGTAATACTTCTAACCATTTTTAGTTTACTTGCGTAATTTCATATCACTCAGTATTAAAGTAAAATAGTATGCACTTTTGTTAATAATTTATCTAATATCGAAGGAACTAGCATTTTTATCGACCTTTGTAAACAACTTTTAATTAATTAACATTAGGTTCAGTAAAAAGAAACACATAGGTGCTTTATCGCAGTCTATTCGACAATTTTCCTTGATTACGTTTTGCTTGAATATGTTACACAATAAGAGAATAGTAACCTGAATAAATGTCATTCATTAGCCGCTGAAAAATGTGCGAGCAATTTGCATTTCATGAAGCTTGCTCACGAAGTATTATCGCGGAGAAAAGAAAATGCTCTGAATAAATCCAATCGCCATGCAGGAAACTTTGCGGGTAAATTACATTTGGAGAAAGAAGCATAAATAAAGTAGCAGATAGTAGACGTATAAAATAAACCAAATTCTCTGTTTATTTTTGTCCGTTATCATTTTTAAAATTAGCCTCTCCGAAGTAAATGAATTCATGACAGTTTTTTCATGTCTGTGTACATACCATGAATGAATCTTTCAAACTGTCTTTTTAGTGCATATTCTTTTCAAATTGGAGTATACCTGGAAGCTACCTCGGTCGCTTTATAACTGATCTAGATAAAGTTCATTAGCATACAGATCATGCAGTGTATATCAGCTCTCGAGCTACAACAGTAAAACCATAATGATGTAAAAATAAGCAGCAACTCTTCTGAACTTTTCTGTCATTTTATTTGAGTATCTCGAGCACGTTAGGGACGTTTTCTTTCATATTTAGGATAATTTTCACAACTGTCCCAATCCCAAAATATGAAAATAGACGCTATAAAAGTCCTCTTTAATCCTACTGACGCATGATAGATTTCCAAAACAAGCCATCGTCATATTAACTTACAGCTAGGATGGGTATTATCAGGCATAAAATGAGTTAAATGGAGCCGAGTTCACTATTACTGGTTGAGGTTTACACCTCTCCTCCCTTAGGTAGACATGAATGTAACTCCTAATTTGTGTTCCAAGCATACTGTTCATCAACAAATTGTCAGATGTATTTTTAATTAACTAAAGCTCTACTCCACTGAGCTAATCTTCCGTTTAATTACGCACTTTGCGAAACCAGTGCGAGAAGCTAACAACTTGTCTTTCTCTCTTGAAATTATTTTAATACCCTTTCGCACCCTTGCGTTTCCAAAGCGGCATCCCAAAGTTCCTTTTAAAATTTCGTTAGTTTCTGAATCATACAATCCTCCGAAGCTGTGAGCCCGAGGAAAATATAATAAAGGCGCACATGATGGCAGATTGTTATTTTTCACTTTTTGAATAGGGCTTTAATGTACAATGAACAAATTATTTATTTACTTTTGCCAACCATTTAGTAAGTAATTTCGAGTTATACTTGCAAACTCTTTAGTAGATGTTCTTTTTTCCCTTAAAATTAGATGAACTTTCTAAAAATATCTTTATTAACAAACATAAATTCCGTTATTATCTAAGTAAAAAGTTGGAAATCAATACTTGACTTTCGTTATGTCACCGATTTTTTTAATTAATTCCGCTATTTTTTTTTCTGAGTGTAAATACAGAATTTATCGGTCGATCAGTCAACTAGTTGCTGGAGATACCCTATAGAAAATACATCAAACTTTGGGAACCAATTTTTTTGGTCCGATTATTGAAATGCAATAAGAAGCTTTTACTAATAATAAATGAACCATGTCACGTAAGAAATCTACGTAATAGTGACTTCAAAACTCGAATTGGTTATTCATCCTGCTTATATAGGTAGAAAATCCACAATTCGTTAACCGGCGTTGTAAGGAACGTCCTCCTTTAAATACAGGCAGAAAGTCGGTTTCTATATTTGTAGCACGTATCTACGAAAAAGTTACGACGTGCCTTGGATTACAAATTTTTTTCCGTAATCCTTTCGTTTGTGTCAATACCGGGAAACAGACATGCCTATAAAACTAGAACTCGTCGTGGCTTTCATCTATCGGCTGGGTAGCGAAGTCACCAACCTCCTGTTAATTGCTAAGTGGGAAAACTATGTATAAACCACTTAAATGGCGGGATTACTTGGTGCCGTCCATTACAAATTGCTGGCTTTTACTCTGCAGACTATTCGGCACCTCTTGATGATTTTTGCATTTGATTTCATTTAAAACTTGAACCAACATAAAACCATATTCATAAATATATCCATTCAAACTAATATAGGATTTAAAATCTTTGAAAATAAATAAATGACGTAAAATTCAACAAATTTTTAAAATTTCGATTTGAACTTCTAAATTACGGGTGGTCAAGATGTTAGGAAATCAAGCTTTTTGGTCATGGATTACCCTTCACTACATATGAACTATATGAAGTGGAATTATTTCCATTCGCTTTAAGCTTTAAAATTAATATTCAATCATTCGTCTATCACTTCAACTCCGGAATTTTAGGCTTTTATTTCTGAAATATAATTTTTTGGCCAAACCTTCACCAAATATGTCAGTGAGTCTCGTTGAGAAGAACCATTATACTTGCAAGAGAATGGTCGAAAAATTTAACTTTTTTTATCGCTGATGTGTTATTCAAAAATAAGAGAAAAGATAGAGGATTCGTTCCATACTAATTTGAATGCTTCCAGTGTCTACCATTAAATAATGAGATCAGCTCAATTAAAAGGGAGTATATCTGATAAGTTAAAGTGAAATATACAAAAATAAATTTAAAATTTAAATTAAAGATAAATTATTTTATACTGGAAATATTATGAATAGTAAATGTCAATAATAACATAAACAAGTTCGGTTAGGTGGGTAGAAGTAGGTTTATTGAAAAGCTTATATACCGGGTGAGTCATTTAACTTGAGACAACCTAATAACTTTTTAGGATCAAACAATATTGAAAAAAGTTTAATGTGAAAGTTGTAGGGTATCGAAAATGGCGTTTGGTGATGATCTTAAAAATGACCTTGACCTTGACATTCAAGGTCATATGAGGGTCAACTTTAAAATTTCAAATGGGATGACCCCCTATTGACCCCGGAATTGAAAAGAGCGGAAAATTTTACATTCAGATATGACCTTGACCCAACGGTCAAGGTCATTTCACGGTAATTTATCTTCATGTACAATAGCGAGAAGCGATGGCGTTTTTTGAAATACATTTTAAACAAAAGTTTTTGATGTGAAGAGAGGTATCTAACCACGACCTTGAAAATTACCTTCACCTTCAAAGTTATTTGAAGGTTAAACTCAAAAATTCTATTGGTAACCCCTATTTTTGACGCCAGAACGAAAAAAGCTTTCGACCGAACATGCGATAAAGTATTTAACTACATTTTGCATTACCCAGGAACAACGACGTGGACGTAGTAGTTTTCTGTTCCCTTTGGGGTGCTTGATTTAGGTGAGTCGAGTCCCCTCGCCTCTCACCGTCGCACAGTGGGGCCATATTGCTAAATTGGTTCAAAACCACCCACAAGTCGTAATTTTTAACGGAATTTGAAAATTCTTGTTTAAGGATACTCGTGATGAGGAAACAAAGAGACTTACGAAGCCCTTTTTGCCAAAAATTGCTTCGGTGATTTTAAAAATTCAAAAAACTTCACTTTGATCTCGAAAATTCAGCATATTGAAAGTACAATCTTATGATCCAAGAACTTAAAGCAAAAATTAAAATCTGGAAAAAAACTACAAGTAGGATTTCGAGGTTGCTGAATCTAAATTAGTCATTTACTTGATCATACAAGGTCTCCTAAAGGTCATTTGAAGGTCAAGTGAGAATTTTTAAAATCACCGAAGCAATTTTTGGGAAAAAGGGCTTCGTGAGTCTCTTTGTTTCCTCATCACGAGTATTCTCAAACTAAGAATTTTCAAATTTTGTTAAAAATTACGACTTGTGGGTGGTTTTGAACCCACTGGGCCCACTGTGCGTCGGGGTGCTTGATATAGGTGAGTCCCCTCGCCTCTCACTGTCGCGTCGGGGTGATCGATTTATGTGAGTACTCGCAATTCTCACCAATTTAGTTTAATAAATGCTCGAAGTGATGTGCATCAACTTCAATACACTTATTAATGCGCACCTCAAACGATCTTACACAACTTTGAAGCATGTCAGGACTTATTTTGTTGCAAGCATCAATAATTCTTTCAATCATATTTTCACGAGTAGTTGGTACTTCGTTGTAAACTTCACCTTATCAAGCATCCCGACGGTGAGAGGCGAGGGGACTCACCTAAATCAAGCACCCCAAAGGGAACAGAAAACTACTACGTCCACGTCCTTGTTCCTGGGTAATGCAAAATGTAGTTAAATACTTTATCGCATGTTCGGTCGAAAGCTTTTTTCGTTCTGGCGTCAAAAATAGGGGTTACCAATAGAATTTTTGAGTTTAACCTTCAAATAACTTTGAAGGTCAAGGTAATTTTCAAGGTCGTGGTTAGATACCTCTCTTCACATCAAAAACTTTTGTTTAAAATGTATTTCAAAAAACGCCATCGCTTCTCGCTATTGTATATGAAGATAAATTACCGTGAAATGACCTTGAAATTTGACCTTGACCGTTGGGTCAAGGTCATATCTGAATGTAAAATTTTCCACTCTTTTCAATTCCGGGGTCAATAGGGGGTCATCCCATTTGAAATTTTAAAGTTGACCCTCATATGACCTTGAATGTCAAGGTCAAGGTCATTTTTAAGATCATCACCAAACGCCATTTTCGATACCCTACAACTTTCACATTAAACTTTTTTCAATATTGTGTGATCCTAAAAAGTTATTAGGTTGTCTCAAGTTAAATGACTCACCCGGTATACAGGGTGACCCAAAAGTATGGAAACGGCTAAATTACTTTCGAGGAATGCATTTTGGAGAAGTCTTAGGAATTTTCCTTGGCTATTCAATGGTGGCCTTAGGTTTGACCTTGACCATGGCCTTGAAGGTAATTTCAAGGTCAAGTTGGCTTTTTTAAATGGGAACCCATATTTTTGACCACGGGAATGGAAAGAGCGGACAATTTTACATCAGACTGTGACCTTAGTCATGACCTTGAAGGTCATATCAAGGTCAAGATGGTTCTTTATTTATTTATTTATTTATTTAATTCGCTTAATACAAGCTACAAAACTTAAACTAAGCTTAGACTAAAACTAAAACTAAACTAAAACTACAACTGATAAAATTAAAAGGTGAGAACGAGGGGGAGGGGGCAATTATTATGGTGGTGGGTCATGCTGGTAAAGGGCATGTCTGAGGGAGGTTTTATCTAAATGGAAATTGAAGGCAGGAGAGTTGTTAGTTTTGCGTAACATTCTAGTAATAGGTTCGAAGTGTCCGTAGTTGGTGCGGTGACTGGTTAGACGAAAGAGTGGAAAGGATCGTACGTTGCGAGGATTGGTGTTGATGGATATGTTATGCAAAATTTCAGGACAGTCAATGGAACCGGTTAGGACCTGATGGATAAAGATTATATCGGCGAGGTCACGGCGCATTGCTAAAGGTTGGAGGTCAATCAGTTTCAAACGGTCCTCATAAGGAGGAAGATTAAGGTTATCAACCCAGGGAAGGCCACGTAACGCGAAGCGGAGGAATCTGCGTTGCACTGATTCGATTCTATTGATAATTGTTGGCTGGGAGGGTGACCAAACTTGGCAAGCGTATTCAAGTAGGGGCCTGACAAAGCAGATATAAAGAGCTTTAGTGACATAGGGGTTAGAGAATTCCTTAGACCAGCGTTTAATAAAGCCCAAAGCTGAGTTGGCTTTGCTTATGATGTGATCGATGTGAGAACGGAAATTGAGTTCACTATCACAGATGATGCCCAGATCACGGAGGGAGCTGACTGATGGAATGGGTTCGCCAGAAAGAAAATAGGTCCTAGGAGTGACGGGGAGACGCTTGCGGGAATAAGTGATAGATTGGCACTTGGAGATGTTCAGGTCAAGGAAGTTTTTAGGCACCAGATAGAAAAGTTGTTTAAGTCATCTTGAAGGAATGCCGAGTCAGATGCGTTGGAGATTCGTTTGGAGATTTTCATATCATCAGCATAAATTAATATATCAGAATGTTTGATTACCAACTCAACGTCATTTATGGATAATATGAAAATTAATGGACCCAGGTGACTGCCCTGGGGGACGCCAGAGAGGGATGTAAAGGGTTTAGAGACCGCTGAGTCAAATCGAACCATGTATTGCCGATCATCAAGGTAGGATTTGATCCAGGAGATAAAACGAGGATGAAAACCAAGGATACTGAGCTTTAAAACAATGATTTGATGAGAGATTTTGTCGAAAGCTTTACTAAAGTCGGTGGCAATAACGTCAACTTCGTCACCACTTTCCATAGCTTGCAGCGTTCGTGACACAAAAACGATCAGATTAGTAGTTGTGGATCTCCCTTTAAGAAAACCGTGTTGTGTAGGGGAAAGAAGAGACTTACAGTGGAAAAACATGGCGTCATAGACAAGGCTTTCGAAAAGTTTGGGAATGCAGGAAAGTTTGGCTATGGGACGGTAATTTGAAACATCGTTTTTACAACCTTTTTTATGGATTGGGACAATATATGAAACTTTCCAAGAACAGGGAAATACACCTTCAGAAAGAGAAAGCGAGAAGAGGGTAGAAAGAGGTAGTGTCAAGTAGGCGGCACATTTTTTTAGGATAATGGCAGGAATTCCATCAGGGCCAGGATTGTAATCGTCGGTGAGAGCGTTGATCTTTAATGGGGAACCTGCATTGCTACTGCGGATTTGGAAAGAGTAGAAGTTTTGCGTCCAAATGTGACCCTGAAGACAACCTAGACCTTGACTATGACCTCGAAGGTCATATCAAGGTTAATGTGGTTATCTGAAGGGGAAAACCATATTTTTGCCCGTGGAAATGGAAGGACCGGAAAATTTTACGTCCGACTATGACCTGGATATGACCTTCGAGGTCATGGTGAAGGTTGTAGTCGAGATCAAATTCGGACGCAAAACTTCTGTTTTTTCCAAATCCGCAGCAACAATGCAGGTTCCCCTTTAAAAAATGGAAAATTTTACGTTCGACTATGACCTGGATATGAAATTCGTGGTCATGGTCAAGGTTGTAGTCGAGATCACATTCGGACGCAAAACTTCTGTTTTTCCAAATCCGCAGCAACAATGCAGGTTCCCCTTCAAAGAACCATCTTGACCCTGATATGACCTTCGACATCACGGTCAAGGTCATAGTCTTTCCACTTCCGTGGCCAAAAATATGGTTTCCACTCCAGAAAACTACCTTGACCTTGATACCACCTTCGAGGTCATAGTCAAGGTCAAGGTTGTGGTCATGGTCACATTCGGACGCAAAAATTCTGCTCTTCCCAAATCCGCGCCAACAATGCAGGTTCCCCTTTAAAGAACCATCTTGACTTGATATGACCTTCGAGGTCATGGTCAAGGTCGCAATCGGACGTAAAATTGTCCGCTCCTTCCATTTCCGTGGTCAAAAATATGGATTCCCGTTTGAAAAATCAACTTAACCTTGAAATTACCTTCAAGGTAAAATCTAAGGTCACCATTGAATAGCGAGGGAAAATTCCTAAAACTTTTGTTCAAAAAATTTTTCTCCAAAATGTATTCTTCGAAAGTTATTTTGCCGTTTTCATGCTTTTGGATCACTCTGTATATCCTGTTATCGAAACTAAAATCAATATTAATTCTCAGGACTGCGTTTAAATAGTCAAACAATTCGTATTTGAAGCTCCAGTCCAGCCCATTCTCAACGACTGGAGGAATACGTATTCAATGGGAAACACTGCAGATAACTATAATTAGAGATAACCACGCATCTTCACTCTTAAACAACATATTTTATCCTCGGTGTAAAGACCCGTCCGATTTACTGGAAATCGTCATATGTATTTCTCCCGACATTATAGCAAACTGAATTATATGTATTCACGAACACGTATGTATTCACGAATTATGGGATATTTGCTCAAGAAAAACTACACCAGAGAAAAAAAGGACGAATTTAGCCAGGTGGCAAAAAGAGTTGTAGTAATTTATTTTCTTAGAAACATAAACGGTAAATCGCCGGTTTGCATGTTTACAAACCTGATGCAGACAAAGCAATTGCCCGAATTTTTACTTGGGCCCTTGTACTCTTTCTTTAAAAAATCGAAATTTTATATAGGCATATTTCGGACACAATATGTAGAGGCACTTTATTAAGGAAATTTAAAATTAGCCACGTCGAAATTAACCCATTAATGCGCAAAACGAGGATTTTGTGCACCCAAGTTCAATTGTACGTTTCGAATAGCAAATTGGGGCGAATTTCCTCCAAATTCGTATATAAGGGGTTTTTGGGGGTGCTCTTTCAGAATCTGGTATTTGTTTTGCATAAAAACTTCAAAAACCCTATTATTTTTTGGGTTTTTTAAAAAAAATGCCGATTTTTTTTGGTTATTTTTCGTCTCAAAGTCGATTATCTTGTCGTTGCTGCTATTGAATGATCATATAACTACCAGAAATCGCGGTCCGAATGTCTATACTTTCTCAATCCATGGTTTTGAATTTTTTTTCTCAGTTTGGTTTTTGCAAAATGGCCATTTTGTACAACACTGTAATAAAAAACTTCGCGATTTTTTTACACAAAAAGGATCAACTTTACAAAAAAAATTTTATAAAAAAAGTGCTTATAATTAGCCAAGGAAAACATGTAAATTTTTTCAGAATTTTTTGGATTTGGCAAATTTTTGAAAAATCCAAAAATGACCCGAAAAATTCTGAAAAAATTCACACGTGTTGCTTGGCTAATTATAAGCACTTTTTGTCAAATAAAATTTATTCGTATAATTCGTCCTTTTTGAGAAAAAGTATCACCAAATTTCATCATAAAAAAACTTGGTGATATTTTTACTCAAAAAGGATTAATTATACGAATAAATTTTATATGACAAAAAGTGCTTATAATTAGCCAAGGAATACGTGTGAATTTTTCGGGACATTTTTAGATTTTTCAAAAATTGGCCAAATCCAAAAAACCGAAAATAATCCAAAAAATTCTGAAAAAATTTACATGTTTTCCTTGGCTAATTATAAGCACTTTTTGTCATATAAATTTTTTTTGTAAAGTTGATCCTTTTCGTGTAAAAAAATCGCGAAGTTTTTATTACACTGCTGTACAAAATAGCCATTTTGAAAAAACCAAAGTGAAAAAAAATATTCAAAACCATGGTTTGGGAAAGTGTAGACATTCGGACCGCGATTTCTGGTAGTTATATGATCACACAATAGCAGCAACGACAAGATAATCGACTTTGAGACGAAAAATGACCAAAAAAAATCGGCACTTTTTTGAAAAAACCTAAAAAATAATAGGGTTTGTGAAGTTCTTATGCAAAACAAATGCCAGATTCTGAAAGAGCACCCTCAAAAACCCCCTATATACGAATTTGGAGGAAATTCGCCCCAATTTGCTATTCGAATCGTACAATTGATCTTGCGTGCACAAAATCCTCGTTTTGCGCATTAATGGGTTAATCACATTTGAGGTATGTTATTTGCGATGTGATGTACATATTTGGTGCATATTGTGTCCTGGTATTTCTTTAAAAAACTACAAGGTTTCCTCAACTGATAGCAGCCAGGTGAGTGATACTGTTTGCGCCTAATCCCACATTTACAAAGTAATTCCATTTTACACGTGCTTTCTTGAATTGCAGATCAAATGAATCAATTTCTGATACGTGTAATTTAACACGAGTGAATAGGGCAGAGTCCAAACAGGTTAAAATTTGAAGTTACACTATTTTTCTTCTAATTTAAGTTTAACTAACTTATTTTTAAGAGGTTCATGCCTAATGTAACTCGCGGGTATCGATAAACTCGGCCGAAGACGCGTTAAATGGTTCACTCATACTTATACGAATACGCGTTAAATGGTTCACTCATACTTGACTATGAGATTAGGAAAAAAACAAATGGATTTCATACGTAGTTCCATCGATAAGTAATCTGACTGCTTTAAGGCTTATGTGGATGCAGGAGGAGTAAGGGAGAATGGGGCAGTGTGTAACAGATGGCTCCATTTCGAATATGACGCGTTCAAAACCAAATGTGAATGTATATTTTTTTCCTATTGGACGACCTCTTTCGTTTGCAATCGAGAAAGCGATGCTCGTGAACGTGTCATGGCGAAGAGGAGGCGACGAAATCAGGCTGGTCTGGCAAACAGGTAATTCTTAACATTTCACCCCCTAATTTTTTCGGGTTGGAGTCAATCGGGGCTCGAGTACTCCCCAAGTAATGATTTTCTATCGAAGTTTAACGCTTTGGTCATGCAAAATGACCGTTGTCGAAAACATAACCTGAGGGGCCTTTGTCTCACGGAGCCTAGACCAAAGCTCTGTACCTCGGGGCAGTGTGTAACAAAAACAAACGGGGCAGTGTGTAACAAACGCAGGCCTCCGAATATCGAGCTCCAGGAGGTACTTAACGGTCTTAGGTGTGCATGGTAGTCAGAAATTACCTTCGTAAGGTTCTAAACTAGATATGAGCTGTTGTTTTTGAGAGTGGTATAAGTCCATTTTTTCATGAAGTGAAATATTTAAGAGTTTGCATTTTAATCAACTAAAAAATAATGGTAAAAATTAAACAGTTCGGGTAATGTTTTTAAGACTTTAAACGTGTTAAATTTTATTGTGCAAAAATAATTAATAAAATTGTTTAAGAAAACAAATGATTTTTCTACCTACTAATGGACTTATACCACTTTCTATAACAACGAATTATGCAAAATTTTGAGTCGTTGTTTTTCAAAGTGGTATAAGTCCATTTATTTCTATATTGAGATATTTAAGAGTTTGCGTTTGAATCAACTTAAAAATAACGACAAAAGTTATACAATTTGGATAACATGTTTAAAACTATAGATTTGTAAAATTTTACTATTCAGTTCAATTTCTTTTGATTACTTTGTGAAGATATTTTACACCACTGACTTTGTAACTATAAATATAAAAAGAGGATAACTACATCTGACTAAAACTATCATTAACTCATTTTATCCAAAAATGGACTTATACCACTTTCAAAAACAACAGCTCATATATAACTTCATTCCAGCCTTAATTCATGCATATTTTGGGTCTTAGGCCAAAATTCAAAAATCTGTTACACACTGCCCCACTCTCCCTTAATAAGGGAATTTCTCCTAGTGAAGGCGACTATATCCTAGTCATGTTTCCTTGCAAGGGTATGAAATATTATGTTGGTAAGATAATAAAGGAGGCTGATGAAGACGGAGATTGTGAGTTGTCATTTTATCGGCTTTCCTCCAAGGCCAAACTTAGGTTCGTACTCTCTAATGTACCTGATTTGTGCTCAGTTCCTATAAGTGATATTAAGACTATTCTACAAAAGCCAACAAGCCACGCTGCCCTGACTAAACGTCAACAATCTTATATTGTGTTCAATTATGATTTTGGCAGCTTTCAGTTAGGCTAAGATTTTTGGAATATTTTTTTTGTCATTTTTAATGTAACTTAACATTAAAAGTCACGATATTTGTTTAAGTTTTTTTGAGGGATATTGTTAATTTTCTCGATTTTTGTTTTATGATCTGTGAATTTAAGAATATTTGTTTATGTAAGTAAATTGAAATTTGTTTTTGAAAATGTTTATATAACTGACTTTTTCAATTAAAATTTAATTTTGCAAGTTACATTTAATGTTTTACATTTTAAATCTAATCCTAAAATCTTAAGTTTCAGTCCTAACTTTTTATAGTAAAAAGAGATGATAACTGTCATAATATGGTAGCCGCACTCACAGAAGGGAAGAGGGAACCACTGCCATCCTTATCAGCTGTTTCCTGAACCTAAGTCTCCCCTTGTTACACACTGCCCCTTATATTGTTACACACTGCCCCATAGCGGGGCAGTGTGTAACAAACGCAGGCCTGCGAATATCGAGCTCCAGAAGGTACTTAACGGTCTTAGGTGTGCATGGTAGTCAGAAATTACCTTCGTAAGGTTCTAAACTAGATATATAACTTCTTTCCAGCATCAATTCATGCATATTTTGGGTCTTAGGCCGAAATTCCAAAATTTGTTACACACTGCCCCTCTCTCCCTTACACTTGAGTAAGGTTATATTTACAGATTAGTATGTACCTTCATTTTGTGCAAATGGTCCAGAAAATAAAACCTTTTATGGTGGGTATATGGCTTTTATTGTGCAACAGCACTTATGGATTAACTAAGTATTTCTTAGTAACTCTGGGGATTTAAAAACTTATTGTTAATGTAAAGACGGAACGCATTAACTGCAGAAATGTGTCTTGATAACCCTTTGGTAACATGTGGAAAAATGGTAAGATGTGGTCTTTCTAAATTATTCTTCTTCAACTTCTTGCTTCATTTATTAACAAACAAGAACTAATCATTTTTCAAAGAAAGAATAAACATGATTCATAATCCCGTCGGCTTGAATTTCGAAATTAAATGTTGGTTGTAAGTCAATTTATATCAGTTTCGCATTCAAGAATTTATTAATTTTGTCATAGCTTCACATTTTGAGCTCCCTGTGCAACGGTGAAACAATTTTCCAAAGCAATTAAGTCAAAAATTTGCGGAAACAATTTTAAAAACAAGCATTAATTCCACAGCAATAATTTAAACCGACAGTGTAATCCCCTCTCGAGCCACTCTCGTAGGACCAACTGGGCAATAACATCGATACCAATTTAGCCCTTGAGGTATAACATTTTATAATTTAATTTCTTTGTGTCCTTAATATTGGGATATGTCGATGTTGAAAACCTTTGCGTATCAAAAGGAGTGACACTTTTTACAGTTAATGTTGACACGGTCGTGTTATCGCATAATAAATATGAAAGCATTCTGTGATCTGAACGTGAATAAATTTATTAATTTTTGACAAAGCGATTTTAATTCATTCATTAATTTTTGGGAAACCGATTAAATCGCTTAATGACAACAAGAGTATTGTTTTTGTTGAGTAACAATTATCACTTTCTCATGAAAAAATGTTTACACATATAATTATATAAATATTGTAAACAAGGTAACTGGTTTTTAAACGTCAAATGCCAGTTCGGTGTTTTTTGAGAAATATGGGGCACTCTGAAGTGCACAAGGTAACTTATTCTGATAAGTACTAAGACTATAAGAATAGGTCTGTTCGTTGACAACTCTGTGGCGCCCCAGTGCTCCTTAGTCGCACTGGTTTTCAAACGTCAAATGCCAGTTTGGTGTTTTTGAGAAATCTGTGGCACCCTAAGGTGCCTTGGTTTTACCCCAGCTAAAATCCGGTGTGAACTCAGGGCTAATGACACTGTTGTACACCGAGTTTTACCTAAGGTCGAGACTAAGCAGAATGGATTCATTGTATTGAAATATGACATTTCGCCAAGTTTCATGCAAATTCATAAAAAAATTAAAAAGTTATTAATGTTTAAAGTTTTAAAAGAGACGAAAAAAATATTGTCCAATTTACTTGGTTTTTGGTATACGAGTTGAGAATAATTAATTAAAACTGTTTACATTGTCAACAATTTTTTATAATAATTAATTATATAAGTTTTTTACACGAAAATTTTTCGAAAAATGAAAAGAAAAGTTATAAATCGGCTCATTAAGCAGAATGTTTGGCGAAAAAAAAAATTTTTTATGCACATCATACATTTCTATGATCAGCTAGAAATTCTGCATACACTCATAAAAAAAAAAATCTAATTTTCAATATTAACAATTTTTTGTTAATAACTTTTTAATTTTTTTATAGAATTGTTAAATATTTCGGAATATGAATCCTCTTGATGTCCTTCACAAACGCTATAAAGGGTTTGCTTAGGTAAAATTTAAAAGTCGATTCTGTACAACAGTGTGATGAATATCAGTTTAATTGTTAACAGACGCGGTATTTAAGGTGGAATTAACTTTTTCTGCGGGCGCAAGAAGTTAATTTTAGCATTTCGATGTGGACATTATCAAAAAGTAGTGGTTTTATTTTAGAATTTTTGTACAAAAGGTTAGATGACAGTTTTCCTTTATAATAAGCTGTTCGTTGAATTGACAAGCACTGGAGCGCCCCATGTTTTTTGACAATGCAGGTGCAGCAGGACACCCTGGGGTGCTACAGGTTATTGGGTCAACGACCAAACCTAATTATACACAACTGCTGCACTATTTAAATTTTAATTTGAATTTCAATAATCATGTCGATTTGGGTGGCGAGTTGATCATAAGACACAGTCGAAGCTTTAGGTGGAACGTAGGCAACAGCCAGATATACGTGTTGATATCGCTGGAATCAGGGAGCTCGATACGGCGACATGGACTATCGTTTCGAACAGCAAGCAACACACCTCCTCCAACAGGGGCATTGAGAGAAGAACCATGACGATCTCGGCGGAAAACAACGCAGGCAGGACATATTAATACAGTTCCTTATTTAGGATATGGAAAGAAAGCAATAAAGCCTTACATTGGAAGAACTAAACTGGACTAAGTCAGGCGAAAAGATTCATCTACCCCTCCAAGCAGAGAACGATAAAATTTCTTACGCTCAACAAGTCGGGACTAAAGATCTTAACCGACCTACTTACGGGACACTGTGCCCTAAGGTATCACCTCAAAAAGACAGGTGTTGAGGTCGATAATATATGTCGCTTCTGCCTTGAAGAAGAAGAAATAGCGGAGCATGTACTCTGCCATTGTTCAGCCTTAGGTCGGCAAAGGTTAACACACTTCGGAGCGTCCACCATCGCAAAGGCATATGTGTCAAAGGGGACTCTCCAAAGCACTATTTTAAGGATCTAGACGTGGATGAGGTTTAATATAGATCTCAATAGACCGCGTTGTTTTCGAGTGATATCTAGAGTGCCCACTAGCAATAATAATAAATAATAGTTCGCAGTGTGTAGTTGGAATCCCTCTTGAAATCGGATTTGTTAATTTTTGCTATTTTTGTTCTGCAAAGCATGTTAATAGTATGCTTAAAATGATTGATTTAACAGTTGAAATAATCCATCCGTTCTAGGGGAATATTTTTGTAAAAGTTTCTTTTAGCATGTATAACTAAATATAATGTGTAGTGTCAGTTTATTTATAGATCTTTTATCGATTTATATGGTTCGCAATTAGGATCGGCTTGATCAGAGCATCCCAAGTGAGTCCATTATACGATTTGAGTGGTCAGAATAATCTTATTTGTTTCCGTAAATTTAATCCAGATTATTTCTAGCGCGCTTTGTGTGATCTACGGGTAAAGACCGATTAAGGGGGTATTCTAGTGTAGAGGCACGAATTTCGGTCGTTTTTTCAAATTTCGTAAAAAGAGAACAAAAAATATTTTTCCATTTTTTTTTTATTGATATTTTAAGAATACATAAAAATTAAATGAAAAAAAAAACCAAAAATTCCAGAAGTTATCGGCTGGCAGAGTGGGGGATCCAAAAAAAAGAGAGTGTGACGGCGGTCAAAATTACAACAGTTTAGTCAACTGAAACAAAAAAATCCAACGGATTCTTAATTAGTAATGTTGTCGCTATGGAATCAACCTCAAAACAGTAAAAAAATAATTAAAATTTTTTTTTCCGATTTTTTCAACAGTTTTAAATTTTTTTAAAATATTAAAAATCAAAAATTTCTCAAAATTGGAGTCTGAAAGTGCTCCACGTCGAGGAGTATTAATCATTCCAGCTTATTTTCGTTTGCTGGAATAATTAATACTCCTCGACATGGAGCACTTTCAGACTCCAATTTTGAGAAACTATTACTATTAGAAATTAATAATAACATAAATATGTTATAAATATATGAATATAACTTTTTTAACCCCCGACGCAAAACACTTAGTGAATTCAATTGACTGCAAATGACTTACATGGTACTTCAAAGAATGTGAGTAAATCAAGCTTTTGCATTCTCATGACTTCAAGCTTTTGATTTGTTGAAATGATTGCACCATTCATGACTTCAAAATGAATGGCAATTTGGTTTCAGTAAGTCCCAGTATCGAGGTGAAGTTAATGATTTCAAACCTAAAAAAGCATTCATTTCCAGTGACTTCAAGTAATGCATTCCTAAAAGAATGCATTCTTTTACAACTCTGGTAAGTAGTATACACATTTATATAAATTCAGTGGTCTTCATTTTGCTTATACAGCTGAAATTGTGTCCACAACTGTAATCTTTTGGGCGAGTAATCGGAGCGAAATTTGCTCGCTCGAGCGATTGCAATTGCGAACTCGGGCATGACGTCAAAATCGAGAGACATAATGTTTCTTTTTTATTTTGTCAGTAGGATAATATCGGGTAATATTCAGCCTAACTCCATTATAAATATTTTACATTAATAAAAAAGTAATACAAAAGTGATACAATTAAAGCCAATTGTTTAGAGACCGAAGTGCAGAGCACTCAATAATAAGCCGAATAAATAATAAAGCATTGTCTAAAATACCGGAACTTAGGAGTTTCAGTAATAATATTTTTTGTTCAACGTTTGGAAGACCAAACGTATTTCTATGTGACTCGTACTCCACATCCAAAACTTCCGTATGACCGTATAAAAGAATCTTTAGTTAATCGGCTTTAACCTAGTGAATCTTTAAAAATTAACCAGTTGTTAAATATCACTCTCGGTGATAGACAACCCTCTCAACTGTTAAGAGAGATGAGAGAACTGTCAGGAGATAGGTTATCGGAAGACCTCTTCCGCACTCTTTGGTTTCAACGTAAAAAACATGTAAGCAAGCAATCCCGGTTCTTTACAGAATTAGCTGCTTGTGCAGATTAGATTTCTGAAATATTAGGTAGATCTTCCATTTCTGCAGTTTCTTCGCCAAAGGTGAATGGTAACAAATACTTTGAAGAAAATTTGTCTGCTAGCCTTGACAATCTTGAACGAAAACTTCAAAAGGTGTTTCGCTCAAGGTCTTCGTCCAGACATCGATCAAACAGTTGTTCTTCTCGAAATAACTCATTACGGAACAACATTTGCTGGTATTACAGCAAATTTGGAAACAAAGCAACTAAGTGTGACCGCCTGAAAAAAAAAGTTTTTTTTGGAATTTTTTTTAAAGACAACTTAATACTACATGGAATGTTTTAATATTTTTTATATATCCACAAATATATGGATATATAATAAATACATGATAAAATTTTTGGACCAAAAAATTGAAAATTCCGTAAGTTATTCGTAATTTCCCAAGGTTCCAAAAAAAAAGTCCCTCACTGATAGCGACCTTCACAGTGCATGAAATCAAAAAAACCAAAGAGTTTATTAAACTAGAAGATATTTCCGGTACCATGGGTCTCACAAAACCTAGTTGTAGAATCCTACAAAATCTTCTTTTTGACGTAATTTCTTTTTTCTTTAAATATCTGAAAATTTTATTTTATTTTTATTTGTCTTTCAATTTTATTAAAAAGAAAGGTAAGTCCTGGATTCTTTTAATTTATAAATGTTTATTTTCCTTTCGTCGTTATAATAATATTAATTCCTTTTTCTTCAGAGTCACAAATGATTTTTGGCTTACCAAAATTACATTTTTTATTCGATCTGGAAAACTGGAGGTTTGTGCCACAGAGGAACATGTATAAAACAAGTTGCAATAAGAATCAAACCGATCGGTTTTTGAGGATGCTCTTTCAGAATCTGGCATTTGTTTTGCATAAAAGCTTCAAAAACCGTATTATTTTTTTTTTCTTTTCAAAGTCGACTATCTTGGTGTTGCTGCTATTTAATGATCATATAACCACCAAAAATCGCCGTGATGAAAAATAATATGATAAATATGGGTGAGTTTACGTCATACAAGATGATATTTTTGAGAAGTCATATGCTCTTTCATATGATTTATCAGATAATATAAAGCTTTCTTAAATCTTACAAAATAAAAATACAATCCTAATAATTCCAAAATAAAAGGATTAGAAAAGGGTAAGTTGCAAAGAACGAGAAGGGAACTTGAAATTGGATTGAAAACATTCCAACTGGAATTCCGGTTTCATGTTCAACAATCAAGACAGTAGTATCTCTGACTCGAATTATGTTATAGATATCTTCAGTGAAAAATTCATCTGCGGTAAAGTTTTAATTTCGCTTTGATATTTTCTCTTCACAAGCACAGACGTATATGTTACATTTGTCGAGGGCCAACGTTTCTATCTGGGTTTAATGCAATGATAAATTTATTGATTTTATCCAGTACAATAAAGGCATTATCTGCTATCTTAAAAGGTTCCCCATCCTACTTATTTCAAACTTTTATATATGAGCTTCACATGTTTCTTTGTTAAGATCAAATTATTTAATTCAATTCTGACCCATTTTTGGTTGTCCAAATAGGTTGAAATTTTGCATACCACGTGTATTTCCTATGACAATACACTTTAACAATTTTGTACTAAAAATTCAAAGTGGAAGCTTCAATATGGCGGACGAATTTGTTCATTTATATTCAGATGCAACGCAAAGTCGATATGTAAGGGTGTTCGGTGTTGCAAATTTCAAAATGTTAATCAATATTTAGAAATTCAAGATGGCGGGAGAATTTTGTCATTTATGGTCCGGTTCAGTAAACTGTGGAATTCCTCGACTGCGCACAGTCGTTGATGATAAGAAGTTAATGACATGAGCATAATTGGCTGGTTCGCCGAGATGGGCGTCATTAGTTCCGTGTAGAAGGGTAAGGGCTAATAATAAAAGCTGGGCCATCTATTTCGGTCTGACAGGATTCGCTACTGCCAAGCAAGCCGCGGCAGCCTTTTAAAAGAAATCAGATTTCATAACTAATCGGTAGGTTTATTGTTTTGAAAAAATCAACAAAAATATGAATATGGACAGCTTAGAGTGCGCCCTGGTGCCCTGAGGTGGTAGTTACCGATATTTCATTTTTATATACACCCCGATGGCACTCAGTCCTTTTTACCAAAGCTTTATGCTACTGGGCAGACATATAATTAGGGTTAAGTCTCTGGATGATCTCCTTATTGAAGAACTTGACTGCACCAAATTAATCGGAAAGAGGCCTTACAACAATGATGCGTTACTGGGAGAACTTTCTGCAAGAACAAATACTAAGATGGAGTAAATAAATTGAACGCAAAAAGTCTTAAAAACGAGCTTTTATTAAAATGAAGAAAATAAACATATAATGATTGATGGGTGTACATAAACAAAAGTAAGTTAGATATTGTATAATAAACAAATCACACAAATTTAATTTGAAATTAGACATGTAGATTGCTGTGGCTGTCCGAAGACACACTTAGGTCATTATAGGCCCATTGTGATACCACTTTCTTTTTGTGACTAGGGTTTCTCGTGTGAATCGAACCCGCAACCTCTAGCGCCTTGCTGGCTCGCAGTCAGCACGTCGCGTTACCAACCGAGCTATTGAGGCCCCCAATTATAGTATTTCTAATTCTGGTAATTAAATTGGTAAGAAAATCTGTTGTATACCCAGTTAGTCCTTTTGTTGGTTTAAGTTTTAATTACATCAAATAATAGTGCTGACCTCTATGTTTATTTTCTTCCTTTGGTGCATTTTATTATTATAAAAGTTTGTCTTTAAAAGTTTTGCAAATCAAGCAGCCGTCGAGAACGGACGTATTTAGCGCGAGTGGAGTGCAAGTTACGAACAGTAAAAGTGCAAAAGTGAAACTAGCAATCAACAAATCAAAAATAAAAAAAAACAAAAAACCAGCAAAGTGAAGTGCGCGCGTGCAAAAGTGCAACGCGAGCACCCACTCCAGGGTTTTGAGTGCGGAAAATAAAATGATCACAACGGACCAAGCTGACCCGGTGTCGCATAGCGTTAATGCTGGCGGCACCATCGGGTCAACGACTGTGGCCGGCAAAAAAGTGCTGAAACCTGAAAACGAGGAATCGAGCAAAAGTGCAAACCTAGCAAACTCCCAAGTAAGCAGTTTGCAAGCTGCCGGTATCCAACGGTATATGGTGCCACTGGGCAAAAGAAAGCGAGCGGACATTGCACCCAAACAAAAATCTGGGGAAACAATGACCGCAAACAGATATGAACTACTAAACGCAGAACAAATCCTCTCGACTCCCAAACCTCCACCAATCTACGTGCGAGGCATCGGGAGTAGTAGTATCATCAAAGAATTGAGAGCAATGCTACCGAAAAACCATTTTTATATCGTAGATATAAAAAGAGGAGCTCTCAGAGAAACAAAAATACAGGTGACCACGGAAGTGGAATATACCCAACTAACCAGGAAGCTAGATCAAGCTAAAGTAAACTACTACACCTTTCAACTAAAGAGCGAAAAAGGCTTAAGGGTAATCCTCAAGGGAATAGACCACGAAGTGGATCCTGAGGAAATAAAAGCAGAACTAGAGGAACAAGGATTTCAGATCAAATATGTTAATAACGTCTTGAATGCACAGAAATGTCCACAGCCCATGTTCAAAGTGGAACTTACCCCAGAGGCTAGCAAGGTACCAAAGAATAAAACATATCACCCAATCTACGATCTCAGATATATACTAAACCGGAAGATCACGGTTGAGGAACCTCATAAAATAAAGGGACCAGTCCAATGCCAAAATTGTCAGGAATTTGTCCATACGAAGGCATACCTACTGTAAACTCACAAATATTTGTGTAGCTTGCGGAGGCCAACACAACACCAAAGACTGCCCCAAAGATAAAAGCGATGCAGGCACCAAACGTTGCAGCAACTGCGATGGAAACCATACAGCCAATTATAGAGGCTGCCCAGTCTATATAGCAATAAGCAGGAACAACAAAATTCAGTCAGCCACGCAGAACCCCATCTCCAGGCAACCCAATAATCAACCCTCAGCTAGATTCGATGCTACCGACTTCCCACCAATTAACCAAGGGAAAATCAATCTCAATCTCCCCCCGCGACAACAAACTATCCCACCCAAACAGGGTATGTCATATGCAAACGCAGTAACCCATCAACCAATCTCTGAAAACCACTCAGAACCACTACTCCAAATCCTTATCACACTTACCAATAACCTACAGCAAATGACGCAAATGCTATACCAAATGCAATCAAACATAATGCAGCAAACTGAAATTCTAAATAAACTCCATAAACCATGAAGAAACTGATAATTGGACAATGGAACGCGAACGGAGTATTAAACCATAGACTTGAGCTGGAAACATTTCTAAGAATTAATAACATCGACGTCATGGTACTGGCAGAAACCCATCTCACAACCATGAACAGATTCAGTATATTCGGCTACACCTGCTATAACAATAATCACCCGGATAATAAGGCGCACGGAGGCACTGCAATTTTAATAAAAAATAGAATATCACACCACCCGATCATCTGTAAGCAAACCAACTCCCTTCAATACACAGCAGTAAACATCGAGGAATGGGTAGGCCCCCTAACAATTGCATCTATTTATTGCCCACCCAGGTATTCAGTAAAAGAAGAAGAATTCACTGCGTTATTCAAATCCCTAGGCAACAGATTTCTCATAGCGGGAGACTACAATGCCAAATCCCCTTATTGGGTGTCCAGAATCACAACACCTAAAGGTAAACAACTCTGGAAAGCGATACTAAAAAACAATCTAAGCTGCCTATCAGGTGGATCACCCACTTACTGGCCAGCGGATCGGCGCAAAAAACCGGATACGATAGACTTTGCAATCACAAAGAATATCAATCCACATCAAATTAGCGCCACCACCACAAACGATCTATCATCGGACCATTCGCCATCAATCTTCCATCTAGAAACTCAGCCCATAACTGTATCCCCTCAGAGAAAATTAACAAACAACAATACCAACTGGAACCTCTTCCAAAAAATCTTCTCCAATAATTTCAACCCCCATTTAAAGCTAACTACGCAAGAAGATATCGAAAACGCAGTATCATACCTAACAGACTCCATTATCTCAAGTGCGCAACTAGCCACCCCGGTTTACCCATCCCCGATGCCTGTTCGTACCGCTAACTCCTACAACAAGAACATCCTACACCTACTGGAAGTAAAAAGACAAGCCAGAAGGCACTTCCAGACCACAAGGTCCCCCTCCGCTAAAAACGCGCTAAATATCGCAGTTAAAAACCTAAAAAAAGAACTAGAGAGTGACAGGAACAAAAGAATATCAGAACACATATCAGGCCTTAACCATCTCCCCGACACAAATTTTCCCATCTGGAAAACAACAAAAAAAATCAAAAAGCCAATTACCCAGAACTCACCGATAATGGACCCCACAAAAGGCTGGATAACCAAAGACAGTGAGAAAGCAGAGGCGTTCGCATCCCACCTCAAGAGCGTCTTCTCATCAAACTCAGACATAGAGGTACAAAACGAACCACCAACAACAAGTCAGAACAAAAAACAGCTTAAATTCACCCTGAATTCGATACTAGGAGAAATCAACCACATAAACTCCAAAAAAGCGCCAGGACCGGACCTAATAACCGGCAAGCTAATAAAAGCGCTTCCTATGGAAGGTAAACTGGGGATCCATTATATTTTCAACGCGATGCTAAGAGTTGGATACTATCCCAAACAATGGAAGAAGGCAAAAATCTTTGTCATACATAAACAAGGAAAAGATATTCACAAAGTGGACTTGCACAGGCCAATTAGCCTACTATCTATACTCTCCAAGCTGTTCGAAAAATTACTATTGAAAGACGATAAATGATCACCACCTTATACCAGAACATCAATTTGGCTTCAGGAGCGGCCACAGCACCATAGAGCAAGTGCACAAGCTCGTAAACTACATAAAGAACAGCCTAGAAAAAAAAACAATACTGCGTAGGCCTATTTCTGGATGTGGCCCAAGCGTTCGACAAGGTCAATCACCAAGGCTTGAAGTACAAGATCGAACGCTTACTACCACCACACTTCCACGACATACTATTCAGTTATCTGCAAGGGAGAACCTTCCAAGTTATGTGCAACGGATGCCTCAGCGAGACCTACCCAATCACAGCAGGAGTACCTCAAGGCAGCGTCCTTGGTCCAGTACTATGTACGCTGTTCACAGCAGACATCCCCACAAGTGACGAAATACTTGCGACAACCTTCGCCGATGACACTGCAATCATGTATGCCCACTCAAACCCTCAAACAGCGACGAGAGAGTTACAAAATCATGCCAACAAAATAATGAGATGGACGAAACAATGGGGCATAAAGCTAAATGAAAACAAAACAGAACAGATCACTTTTACACTTAAGAAGCGTAAATGTAACCCAGTGAAGATTAACGGAAAGAAAGTAAAAATTGTTGACTCGGTCCGATACCTGGGCCTCCACCTCGATAGCAAGCTCACTTGGAAACACCATGTATTGAAAAAACGCGACCAAATCAAACTGGCATACAGAAACATGCATTGGCTACTGAACAAACGCTCCAAACTTGATATCAACACCAAGATGGTCGTTTATAAGTCAATTATTAAACCAATTTGGACCTACGGACTTCAGCTCTGGGGATCCACAAAAAAATCCAACGTGCAAATAATCGAATGTCAGCAATCTAAAACAATAAGATCAATGATCGGAGCACCCCGATACGTTAGAAACGAAATTCTGCTGAGGGACATGAATTTAAACACAGTCTCGCAAGAAATTATTAAACTCAGCAAAAAATACAAAACCAGGTTGGAAAATCACCCGAACCCGACGGCACGGAAAATTCTTACAGCGGTGCGCTACACCAGACTCAAAAGGAATGACCCTCTGGATAATGCAAAGGCAAGCACAAACACTCGACCATGAATTAAATAAATTCAGGCACTTCAACGTAAAAACCGTCGTTTAAGAGGAACTGGCAAACAGTGAGCACCACATCAAGTTCAACATGGGAAACTACCAGACAAAGAAGGTGGACAATACTGGAGAGGTCATCAACTCCATCGTAATCAACCCCGTTGCAGTGGAATCCGAGAAGATAGAGATCATCCTCACCATTCTCACAGCGCTAGTCGCAACATCCTTGGTTTACCAGCTTTACAAGGACTTCAGGAGGTCTATAAAGAAAAAATACATAGTTCAACAAGTTTAACAATCCCCGTGTCTTAAATATCTCCGAAGCACACTGGTGCCGAAGAGATTACCTTATTTCTTTTAGCTTTAAGAGTTGAAATAATGTATGTTAGGAGCCTCCAGGGCTCGATCCATGCAATGTACACAAACAAGTAGAAATAAAAAAAAAAAAAAAATTTTTTTTTACGTTTAATTGTTACTATTTCTGATGGTTGGTCTGAATAAAGTAATGATTCAGTTGCTTTAACTCACTTCCCGCAGAGTAATAATTCATTCTGTGTACAGAATCGCTGTGAAACTCACGAACCAAACGCGGGAGGTTCTCATCTAGAACGTCAAAAAGTAGGTAAAGTTCGTGATTTTTTTGAAGGCAAATGACAAGACATAGGGAAATGATATTTGGCATTATCTTTTATTGTACATTTATCTGTACGAAAAAAATTTTTTATTCAAAAAAAAAAACAAAATGGCGCCCGTTATTCAACTTCTCCGGAGGCATGTTTTTCGAAAATTGCCCAGCTGCGTACAATTTAGGAGTCGCAGATTGGTCTGAAATCAAATAATGATGACATTATTATAAACTAGAATAAATTTGTCTCAGAAAGAGTGGACGACTTTCAAAAAAAATTTAAAATTGACGGAATGGCGCGATTTTGAAATTTTAAGGCCGTTTTCGGCCGTTTTTTTTCATAGTTTATCACTTACAAAAAGGAGATAATGTTACAATTTTCAAAATGTGCTCCACTCTTTCTATGAAGAAAATTGTTTACTTTAATATGCACGAAACTAGAAGTTGATCGGTTGAACCGTTTTTGAGTTATCTTGTACGCAAATTGTACACAAACATGCCTCGGGAGAAGTTAAATAACGGGCGCCATTTTGTTTTTTTTTAATAAAAAAATTTTTTCGTACAGATAAATGTACAATAAAAGATAATGCCAAATATCATTTCTCTATGTCTTGTCATTTGCCTTCAAAAAAATCACGAACTTTACCTTTTTTTTTGACGTTCTAGATGAGAACCTCCCCTTAAGAGATTTGTAATGATGATGAAGAAATAATTTCTGTTACGCAGCTTTAGAGGTTTATTAAGTACAGGGATAATGGGCGCTGGCGGTCCAGTTTCATTTTAACTTCGTTACTGTGTTTCCGTGGAATCTTTACCTATTTAATTCCATGCTAAGACTCTTTCTCAGATAAGTGGTGGATATCTAACAATACTCAAGAAAAGCAAAATTGAGTAATATTTATTGCCAAAAATTAAAGCCCTGCTCGTCGGACCAACTCGCTTCACAGTTCATATGCGTACACATGCTGCAAAGTGAAATACTTCATGCGGCATTGTAGAATATAAGGGAATGCTGACATTGAATACTGAAGAGGAGGGTCGGAGAATTTTTATGATTTGACCAGTTAGGAGAACTTCTGAATTTCCATGGAGACAAAACTTTCACATACTTTGCCAACTATGTAAAACTGCCCTAGCAAAAATACCAGGGTTAGGTTGATGTTTTTGGACCTTAAATGAGAAAGTTTTGAACACACATTTCTGTACTTTAAAAATGTACAATTAAGTTACACCACAAAATCAAGCTAGATTAACTTGTCTAACCAAAAGAAATGTTTCATTCATAATGGCAATAATTAAATTCGCCTTGGTAGAACAAACCTCTTTCCCAACAAAATTGAAAATACTTGCAAAGTGTAAAATCGAAGTCGCATTGTGGCTGAGGGTGTAATGAATGAGCTTTGCGTTTTTGGAAGCAAATTTAAGAACTTTCGCAATAAAGTGATAAAAGTAAAGCCATACAATTTTCTAATAGAGCACAACAGGAGCGAAAACAATTAAACCTTTAGCAGTTCAGTGAGAAAGTTAGTTGGCTGCGCCCAAATAAATTTCAAACTCGAATTATTTACAATTTCCTGAGGCAGAGTGGAAGGAAGTTTACGGCCAGATGCCAAGGGTTTATCGTACTTGCTAAGTTGATTCTCCTCGCCGCCAACCCTTAACTGAACAAAATACGCCTTTTTGCTCGGCGATGTGTTGACTAATGGCTACTAATAATTCATAAGTCCGAGAATTTTCGCGATCCATTAAGCTTTCGGCCAATATAAAATCCCTTTTCTCATCGTTTTCCTCTCATGGGGAACTTCTCCATTTTTCAAGTTGAATACAATTTCCTAATCACAGAATTTATGGTTTAATTCATATTTTGCCACGCGAAATATTTTTAAAATGACAGTGAAGTGACTAAAGCTGCTGAAAATTGTTGGGCCTTGCTTTGTAAAATTGCTGGCAGCTTTTGGTACGAAAAGTAAGTAAATTGCAGAATTGAGCAACAAATGATCCATTTACAAAAATTAAGAGTGACTCAGACAATTTGACATTCTTTAATCAGAATAGAGAATTAATCAAGACGGTATCGGAATTTGATTTTCAACCCAAACTTTTCTAATAATAAAATATGCACTTTTTTTTCTTTTTGTCAAATTTTTTTATTTTATTTGTATGGATCAGCTTTACATAGGCTCTAGCATACATATTTGCAATTCTTAAACTAGGATATATTAGTACTGCTAGATTCTTTATCTAGACAGTTGTGTTTTGGTTTGTTGGTAGCTATCCATAGTGTCCGTTCAGCTTTGCTGGCGGATTTCGTAGGCCTGGATGGATAGCTGTTGCTGTTAAGGTTGGCTGCTATTGTTGGCATATTTCTTCTTTAGTCCTCTCCTGTAGTCCTTGTATATCTGGTAAAGCAGTGATAGTCCCACTTCGACTGTTAAGGTGATCAGTGTCAGTTCGCTGTTTTCTGACTTGATGTCCTCGGGGTTGATGATGATGGTGTTTATTATTTCTCCCGTGTTGTCCACTTTCTTCGAGTAAGCAGTTCCCATGGTTGTTGGTTAGTTGTTTTTAATTGATTGCTGTCCTGTTGTCTTCGGACCTTCTTATTTATGCTTCGTTGTTTTGCTTTGTGCAATCCATTGGGTCTTTTTTTTTGAGCCTTGTAAACTTTTTTGCGGTCAAGATGGTTCTTGCTGTTTTGTTGGGGTGCTGCTCTAACCTGGCTAAATATGCTTTACTGTGCTTGGCAATTATTTCTTCGACATCGTTAACTTTATTTTCCCTCAGCAGGAATTTATTGCGGACGTAGCGTAGTGCTACGGTTATTGCTCTTATTATTTTTGATTGTGCGCGTTTTGTTATTTCTACATTAGTTTTCTTCGCTGCGCCCCATAGTTGGATACCGTAAGTTTAAACTTAGCTGGCATTTTTTGTTCAGTAGCCAGTACATTTTATTAAATGTTAGCTTTATCTGTTCCTTCTTTTTGTGGAGGTGGGCTTTCCACGTTAACCTACGATCTAGATGGATGCCCAGGTATCTGACTTTGTTGACTGTTTTTACTTTTATTCCATTTATTTTGACCGGTTTGCACGTCTCTTTCCTTAGTGTCAAGGTGATCTGCTCGGTTTTACTTTCGTTCAGGTTGATATCCCACTTCTCTCTCCACGCTATTATTATGTTGAGATGTTCTTGGATGATTGTCGTAGCTGTTCTGGGGTTCTTGTGTGCGAATATCAGCGCTGTATCATCAGCAAAAGTTGTAGTCGTAATTTCGTTGTCTGCTGGAAGATCTGCCGTGTGTAACAGGTAGAGCATCGGCCCCAGTACACTTCCTTGGGGGACTCCCACTTCGAGTTGGTAGGTTTTGCTGGTACAGTTAATATAGGTTACTTGAAAATTCCTGTTGGTGAGGTAGCTATGAAGTATATTGTAGTATTTCCCTGGGAGTAGTTCTTTGACTTTGATTAGCAGGCCGTTGTGCTATATCCAGGAATAGATCGATACAGTATTGTTTTTTTTCCATAGCGTCTTTTATTTTGTTGTGGATCTTGTGGATCTGCTCGATGGTACTGGGTTGGCTCCTGAACCCGAATTGGTGGGTGGGGATGATATTGTTGTTGTCTAGGTACTTTTGGAGTTTTCCTAGGAGTAGTTTCTCGAATAGTTTTGAGAGAATTGGGATTTTTACTTTTACACAGTTCTTCGACAGTTATTTTTCTATTGAGGATATGGCGTACCTACTTCATAGATGGGGTGAATTTTCCCCTTCGGCGCTTTGCTGCTCTCTGGCGTTAGTTCGACATCGGCTGTGGTTGTTTGAATCTATTTAGGATATTGTGTACGTATTTTACTTCAAAGCCGAGGTCGTTGAGATCTTGAGATGAATAGGTGGCGGTTTAGGGACTGAATCTGATTCATCTTTTAGAATAGTGTACCTGTTGTTGCTAGTTGCTGCCCCAGTGGCACTTGTGCCGTGGGAACTTGTTTTTGCTGCAGCGTCATCACTGTTCGTGTTTGCGTTTTCTTGACACAATTTGGAAATATCGTTCGATTCCCGCTGGTGCAGCTGAGTTGTCATTTTTGCCTATTGGGCCTGTGGGGTTAGTGTCCATGTTCTCTTCCTCGCCCTCTGGGGAACTCATTTTAGGACTTGCATTTGCACTTTTGTCTCTTTTGCTGACTGCCCGTTTGTTAACTTTTTTCCTGACTATTAGTCCAGTCAATTTAACCTCTGAAGCGGAAGTTTGTGGTGGAGTGCTAATTTTTGGATATATTGTTGGGGACGGTGAGAAATGAAGCTATAACTATTTTTTGCCCCTCGGGGGTGTTTGCAAAGGGGTGAAAAAGGGTGAAAAAGGGTGAAAAAGGTTTTTTGTTTATAACTTTGAATAAAAAAGTCAGCCTGGGTGGGAACGTTAGAGGGTGATATAATAAATGATTATTCATCTTGTATTAAAGTTTCCCCCGGTTTTGTTTATTGCAAAATTGTTTATTAACAATTTCACTCTCCCAAACCGAAAAAAATCACGGCTGATTTTTTTAAAAATACTTAAGCTCGTACGATGTCTTTCATTTTCACAATATCACTAGAAGACGCAATCCCCCATCATATACCAAAAATTCAAAACGGTTCCATGCATTTCACCTGAGATAATCACCCAGATACCTCACCTGTTTTACACCGAAAAATGTACAGTTTTAATCCAAGTCAAGATATCCCCCACGAATCGTCGCCCTCCGACCAGATATCGCTGAGCAGCACACATTTTTCACATTTTTTCCCAGCCCACGGCGGGGAAGAAGAAGATTTGCGACTGATTCAAAAACGGAAATCGCTATAACTTTCGATGTATGTAACGGAACTTAATGTATGATGGCTTCAAAAATCACTTATTTTTTTCTCCATCTTTTCCTCATACACCACTTTCACCTAATATTTTTACTTTTTTTTATATTGAATTAAACTTAAAAAAAAAATAAAAATTAATTACATTTTATTCCTTTTCTCCCACAAAACTAAACTTTTTTGAAATATTCTTAATTTTATAGTTATCTACAGATTCCACCCTTTATTCTCATAATTTTTATCATTTTCCACAAATCCCCCCCTGACCCCCCGAATAAATATATTACCCCTTAAATTTTACAAACAAAAAACTCGCCAAACATTTTATTTTTTTTCTCCAACAAAACTAAACTTTTTTGAAATATTCTTAATTTTGTAGTTATCTACAGATTCCACCCTTTATTCTCATAATTTTTATTATTTTCCACAAATCCCCCCCTGACCCCCCGAATAAATATATTACCCCTTAAATTTTACAAACAAAAAACTCGCCAAACATTTTATTTTTTTTCTCCCACAAAACTAAACTTTTTTGAAATATTCTTAATTTTGTAGTTATCTACAGATTCCACCCTTTATTCTTATAATTTTTATTATTTTCCACAAATCCCCCCTGACTCCCCCGAATAAATTTATTACCCCTTAAATTTTACAAACAAAAACTTACCAAACATTTTATTTTTTTTCTCCCACAAAACTAAACTTTTTTGAAATTTTAATAATTTTGTAGTTATCTACAGATTCCGCCCTTTATTCCCATAATTTTTATTATTTTCCAAACATCACCCCCTGACCCCCCCGAATAAATTTATACCATTTACCTTTTTTTTAAATTATTCCCCATTTTTTCTATTCAATTTTTTCCACCAATTCTCAATTAATCTCACTTTTTTTTCACCCACATCTACTTCAAGGTCTTCCGAAACTAAATCTACATTTTTTTCTCCATTATTGCTAATAGTATGTCCCCAATCTGCCCCCGTGTGTGCTAGCGGATCATTTTTCGCCCAAAATATTAATTTCTCCCCAGTTTCGATTTACGATTATTGCATAAAGATCTACTCCAATTGGGGACAAACTATTAGCAATAATGGAGAAAAAATGTAGATTTGGTTTCGGAAGACCTTGAAGTAGATGTGGGTGAAAAAAAAAGTGAGATTAATTGAGAATTGGTGGAAAAAATTGAATAGTAAAAATGGGGAATAATTTAAAAAAAAGGTAAATACACCTATCCCTCGATTTACACGATACTTTTTTTACACGATTTCGCTTTTACACGGTTTATAAAATCAGAGGTTTAAGAAAAAAACAGGTAAAACTGAACATTTTAACTGCATGGATATTACCACTGCCATTTTTGAATTGTGTTCACAATAAAAATCGTCTGAGTAAGAGTTTATTTATTTATTTATGATTTTTAATTAAGATTTTAATACCACCTTTGGTTAATGCGAGATTGTCTCTTATTTCTCTACATAGAACCAATATCGCATTAAGTACTATCAAATTATGAAAGATACCAACGACAACACAACACCAATCAAGAAGAAAAGATTAGAAAGAAAGGTTTTAAGGACTTGATTTCTTCTTTCTATATGTAAAATGAATTCCATACTTATACCTTATACACCTACTACTAATTTTATAAATAGACTAGTATTTTTATGTTTTTCAAAATATATTTACTTTTATTTTACTTTTAAATAAATTACCGAATTATGCACATTTCAGTCTGTTTTCGTTTTACACGGTTTTACTTATACGAAATCCCGATTTCGATTTGCACGGTTTTCTGAGGAACCTATCTATCGTGTAAATCGAGGGATAGGTGTAGTATAAATTTATTCGGGGGGGTCCGGGGGTGATGTTTGGAAAATAATAAAAATTATGGGAATAAAGGGCGGAATCTGTAGATAACTACAAAATTATTAAAATTTCAAAAAAGTTTAGTTTTGTGGGAGAAAAAAAATAAAATGTTTGGTAAGTTTTTGTTTGTAAAATTTAAGGGGTAATAAATTTATTCGGGGGGGTCAGGGGGGGATTTGTGGAAAATAATAAAAATTATAAGAATAAAGGGTGGAATCTGTAGATAACTACAAAATTAAGAATATTTCAAAAAAGTTTAGTTTTGTGGGAGAAAAAAAATAAAATGTTTGGCGAGTTTTTTGTTTGTAAAATTTAAGGGGTAATATATTTATTCGGGGGGTCAGGGGGGGATTTGTGGAAAATAATAAAAATTATGAGAATAAAGGGTGGAATCTGTAGATAACTACAAAATTAAGAATATTTCAAAAAAGTTTAGTTTTGTTGGAGAAAAAAAATAAAATGTTTGGCGAGTTTTTTGTTTGTAAAATTTAAGGGGTAATATATTTATTCGGGGGGTCAGGGGGGGATTTGTGGAAAATGATAAAAATTATGAGAATAAAGGGTGGAATCTGTAGATAACTATAAAATTAAGAATATTTCAAAAAAGTTTAGTTTTGTGGGAGAAAAGGAATAAAATGTAATTAATTTTTATTTTTTTTTTAAGTTTAATTCAATATAAAAAAAAGTAAAAATATTAGGTGAAAGTGGTGTATGAGGAAAAGATGGAGAAAAAAATAAGTGATTTTTGAAGCCATCATACATTAAGTTCCGTTACATACATCGAAAGTTATAGCGATTTCCGTTTTTGAATCAGTCGCAAATCTTCTTCTTCCCCACTGTGGGCTGGGAAAAAATGTGAAAAATGTGTGCTGCTCAGCGATATCTGGTCGGAGGGCGACGATTCGTGGGGGATATCTTGACTTGGATTAAAACTGTACATTTTTCGGTGTAAAACAGGTGAGGTATCTGGGTGATTATCTCAGGTGAAATGCATGGAACCTTTTTGAATTTTTGGTATATGATGGGGGATTGCGTCTTCTAGTGATATTGTGAAAATGAAAGACATCGTACGAGCTTAAGTATTTTTAAAAAAATCAGCCGTGATTTTTTTCGGTTTGGGAGAGTGAAATTGTTAATAAACAATTTTGCAATAAACAAAACCGGGGGAAACTTTAATACAAGATGAATAATCATTTATTATATCACCCTCTAACGTTCCCACCCAGGCTGACTTTTTTATTCAAAGTTATAAACAAAAAACCTTTTTCACCCTTTTTCACCCTTTTTCACCCCTTTGCAAACACCCCCGAGGGGCAAAAAATAGTTATAGCTTCATTTCTCACCGTCCCCAACAATATATCCAAAAATTAGCACTCCACCACAAACTTCCGCTTCAGAGGTTAAATTGACTGGACTATATGTCGATTGCAACCATGCGAAGACTTCTTGCTTACCTAGCGTTATTTGCATGCGCGCACTTTGAGCTTTCACGAGTTGATTGCAACTAATCACTAATAAAACACGACCACTCGCTACAGCTGCTCGATTGCAACTCAAATATGCACTATAAAACTTAAATAACTAGGCTGTTTGGTCAAATATTCTGAAAGCATTATTGGCAAAAATTAGCATAGAGTAGGGAGATTTTGTGATTGTACTATCAATTTGACATTACTTATTACTTAATTATAGTAAAATCTTTTCTTTTTTTATATCTAAAATGTCAAAAAATATACATTATTACATGGCAGAAAACAAAATCAACTCACTTATGGAAAAATAATATTAAAATTAAAGTTTAAAAGACTTGGCAATTTTTTACCAAAAATATTCATACATATATACAAACAAAAAATTACAGATTTTACTGATTGAATGTAAAATAATTCATAAAGCTTCTAAGTTGTGTTTGCGATCTTCTGTGTTTAATTGTTTAAAACTGTTTAAAAAGTCCAAATTAGGATTTTTTATGGTTTTTGGCATTGATGAATATATTTAAGAAAATAAATACTGCTAATAATTATCCGTGTAGGGCGTCAGAACGTTTGTCAGTAAGGAAATTGTCAAATTGTTAGTTGCAATAGTACAGTTAGCATTTAATGTCAAAAGAGCCTATGCACCGAGATTGGTTTATAAAGAGTTAGTGAGGAAGAAAGTGCCCAAACGACAACGACGAAGTGAATATCTTAGCGGGGTAAGCGGCTCCAATCCCACCAGAAACCCTGGCCACAAAAAATGGTATACAATGGGTCTGTAATGGGCTAAGTGTTTCTTCTGTCGGCCAGATCTAATTCATCTATCAATCATCTAAGATGGAGTATAGCCTAGTCAGTATGTGACTACGGTGAATTCGCAGGTTACGCAACCTCGAGCCGAGTCAGTACTTTCGCAGGAATCCCCAGAGCCGGATTATACGTAACGCTAAATATGCAATGGCGTAGGGCGGCAGATTGGTGTCTCCTAGACAATCGACTCCGTTCAAAGCCCTTCGAAAATATAGTATAGATTAGTTTTTATCTTACACAAAACTATTAGAGAGCCAAGTGTCTCGTTACATGGGGTTCTGTCACAAGCAACAAGGTGATAGAGATCTAACTAACCCTTGCCCGTGCCCTTTCTCTCTTTTAACTTTTTTGTGTTTAAATTTTGTGAAGAATGTGGTGAAAGAATCTTTAATTAATTTTATTTATCGTATTTTTATTTTTAAAACGAAATGTCAATCTTTTTTTCTATGAGTTCGGTGAAATCATTTAAGACTCTTTAAATTTCTTACAATTTCCTCATTATGGAAACAATATTAGAAATGGCAAATAATTTTGAAAAAAAATATTTTTACTGCCCTTTTTTCTCTCTTTTTTTTTCTTTTTTCTTTCTTCTATTTTTGTTATTTTTTCCCCCTTCAGTGTTGGGGTCGTGAGTAAAGGAAAGGCATTTCATGATTATTTCAATTATCTTTATTTTAATATACTGGGTTTAACTGAAAAAGTATGTCCTGATGTGACGAATTCCTTAAAATACCTTTTTCTAAAGACAGTCGTTTCCTCTTTTTCCACAGTTGCCTATTTGCTTTCTAGAAGATCTTAATCAATTAAAGCCATAACTTCATTGCAGGTCCGCCACAATACCAATATAAAATATGTGTTACATCTTGTTGTTATTTTATTTATTTATTTTGTGTAGTAGTACGTGCAATGCCAAGTTCCAAACACTACCTTTTCATCCTTTACTGCAAATGCTTGAATTGATTGGAAGTAAAGTACTTGACAACTTTTAACTCACCAGTTTTTAGGGCCAACGTTTTAGATAGGTATTTGGCATATTTTTACAGAACTTTTTTTTATGGGATATATTTTATTCAAACAGGATAATCACTGGCTTTAATAAAATTCGGAATGGATTAAATCATCTAATCTAATCACTAAAATCCTTCCGTATACACATAAAATGACAGAGAACACACCTTTTGCTTTTCAGTATGTCAGATTCCATCACAATAAATCGAAGTGAGGAATTCTAATCTAAAATCCCGTGTTATCTCGTTAATTAGTCATACTAATTTGCATATCAAATAAATTGCGCAGGCGTTTTGAGACCAAACTTCTTTTTAGCACATCTTTCCAGATTGAGTCATCTCGTCTGAAGTTTGCAATTTATTAAACGACTATTCCCTGGAAAGCTTCACTCCAAAAGTTATTCTGGTTTTCTAAGAGATATTTACCAGAGCAGTGAAGCAGAGTTACTGTGCATTCTGCTTTAATATGTCCGGACTGGTTCTTGTTCTTCACACCATCCGAGTTAAAGGGTTATCTGGGAAATCCATCAGGCTCACGTACCAGGGGAGATAAGCCAACATGACTGGACGCACAAAAAGGGAGATTAAGTGCTGAGCAAGTCGATTTTTGTCATAAGAAAGAGGGAAGAAATCGATAAATCGGGTTTACTGGGACACAAATGTGGATTATCTCCTGTCCCATCAAATTCTTCAATGTTTCATATTTCTAGATGATACTTTTCATGGCCAATTTATCGGACTACTCCGATCTCTGAATGGTAGTGGCCCACACCTATGTAAATGGAAACCAAATCGCCCGGCGCCGCCAGAATTGGGAGTTTAAATTAGAACTGCATTTGCTTCGTGTTAGACTGAGTCCTGATACGCTCCTCCAGAAAAAAATTAAAAAAAAAAAAATTAATTAATGTCTTAAATTGGATGAATAATTCGGGTGGGCTGTCAGTAATTAAAATGCTTTTCGGCTGCTTCAGGTCTGCAGCAGAGAAATTAAATTTACTGAACGACTTCATTTGTTATCGGATCCGTATTATGTCGTTATTTAATTATGCGATGAGATCCATTTATTCGAACTCAATTTTGGAGAAAAGGGACTTGAATACTCTTCACATTATTTTTGTAAAAGATGCGAAATAAACTGTACAAATGCAAGTCACATTGCATTTCCGCACAAATCGCATTTACATACACTCTAGAAAATGTTCGTGTAATTTTATTCATTTTTTTTGGAAGGAAATTAAATACTTTCCATAATGGTAGTAAAATACACTTAAAAAAATTACATAATTATCCGTGTAAAAATACACCTTTCTAGTGTAAAACTATTACTTCTTTAAAGTGGGTAAATTTACACATAGCAGATGAAAATTTTTGGAATTAAATACTCTCTGAATTTACAATACAGTTACGGGAACTTGACACACCCAAAAGTTGGATTTTTTTTTTGGAAAATAGAAAATTTGGATGCAATTGGTGTACGCGAATTTGAGTCACTGCAACGTCTGACAAAAAAAACAAGGGCTTTAATTGCTATGAAAATCTCTTGGGATTGAATCAAAAGGAAAAATTTTCATCAAAAAATAACAAAATTGCGGCGCTTTTTTAAAAAATGCACATTTTTGGCGGAATATCTGATGAAAATTGAAAAATATTCGGAAAATCTTTTTTATCCGTGATTCAATCCTTGGAAAATCATGTGTCAAATAACATATCAAAATTTCAGACCGATTGGTCCGATAGTTTTGTTTTAATCGTGTACACCAACTCTAAAACTGAGTTTAAAATTTTTTAAAGATATTTTTAAAGGAAAACCTTACCTAAATTTAATCTCTAATGCCTCCACCGAAACCGAATTCGACGTTAATATAATTAAATTCTTGTTCTTAAAGGTATTTCCTATCAAAATCAATCACAAAAAAATATTGATTTTTTGAAAATTTGGGTGTGGACGAAAAAGAATGTTATATCTAATGAATGAAATAAAATTAAGGAAGTAGTAGAAATAAGGTTATTTTGATAATAATTTCGCAATAAGTTAATTAATAAACTCATGAAAATAAGATATATGAACTTATGGACATAAAAATAATATAACAAAATCGTTTTTCTCGCCGTTGTATTAAAGTATTAAGATTAGTATAAATGAATACATATCATATCTAAGTTTCTAAAGTCCCTTAATTTAGTTATTTGACCTTTAATGGAAATTACACCCTTTAAACAAAATATTTCCGACAGCACGTCTTAACTTTGAGGAATACACAAAGTGATTGCGCCTTCATTTTGTTTGAATGAGAGAACTTAGGTCGTAGATTTACGTCAGTTTGACGTAATTTTACATATACGTGTGCACGTTTACACCAATCTGGTGTAAAATCACACAACATTTACAAAGTTGAGTTTACATTACACCCAAAACTTTAAAATTGTGTAATTTTACACTTTTTTCTTAATTACAACAAAAATGTGTACTTTTACACGAATTTGGTGTAAAATCACACAACATTTACAAAGTTGAGTGAACATTATACCCAAAGCTTCGAAATTGTGTAATTTTACACTTTTTGATTAATTACAACAAAAATGTGCACTTTTACGTTTGTGCTAAATTTTTACATAAAAAAAAAAAAAAAAAATTAAATTGCTCTTTAGATCAGTGTAAATTTACATTCACTTTTGAGAGTGTATTTTATTTTTTTAAATCAACAATAAAAGTTATCAGATGATTTATATTATTTTTTAATCAAAAATAAAAGTTATTATTATTTATTTTTTAAGATCAACAATCAATCATTGCATTTTGCATGAGTTCCAGAAAGGAAGCAACGCCTCGGTTGCTTGAAAAACTTATGTGACACGTTGGGAAGTGAAGTTGTAAATGTTCGGATCTGCCAAAGATGGTTTGCCAAATTTCGTTCAGGAGATTTCAGTCTCAAAGGAGATCGTCGATCTGGGCGGTCATCCAAGATCGATAATGACATCCTGCGGTCCATGTTGGAGAGCAACCCACATCCAACTTCTAGAGCAATTGCAAAGGAATTAGGCATCCACCATTTGACTGCTCAGGAACACATCAAACATCTTGGATTTGTCTTGAAGCAGAGTATTTGGGTTCCGCGCACTTTGACTGAAAGAAAGTTATCGGATCGTGTGAGATTCTGTTCATCTCTCCTTGTTAGACACAAGGTGGGGCCGTTTTTGTACAAGCTCATTACGGGAGATGCAAAGTGGCTTTTGTACGAGAATATAAAGAGAAAACAAGTTTACTGCAAACCTGGAACATCCGCCACAATTATTGGAAAACTAGATCTTCATCCACGGAAGGTAATGCTCTGTTTGTGGTGGGATAGAAGAGGTCCAGTGTATTACGAGCTACTTAAACAGGGGCAAACCATCAATGCGAACATCTATTGTAACCAGCTTGATAAATTGAATGCAGCTATCAAGGAAAAGCGGCCAATATTAGCGAACAGAAAAGGAATTGTGTTCAATCAGGATAATGCAAAACCACATACTGCAATGGAGACGCAACAAAAGTTGAATGAGCTTGGATGGGAAGTTCTTAGTCACCCACCATATTCACCTGGCATTGCTCCATCGGATTACTATCTATTCCGATCGCTTCAGAATTATCTGACGGGGACAAAAACTTACTTCTTTCGAAGCTCTCTCCAAGGCAGTTGCTGAATATTTTACTTGAGGTTTTTATTGAAAAGCCACGAACCTTGGAAACTTTACGCAATGCAATAACAAGAGAAATTCAGACTGGAACTATGACAGAACGGTGCATCGAGAACTTTAAACAATGGTTGCGCAACTACATTATGCAGAATCGTCATCATTTGAGTAAGGTGATTTTTGCCAAATGATTTATAGCCAGAATTTCTTTATCTATTGGTTTTTAATGGCAAGATATACACTTTGAGTTAAAAAAAAACTGGATTTGGTTGCAAACTTTCTGAGTTATTAACTTCCGAAAACCGTCATAGATTTTTGCCCGACCCTATATTTCTTGCTGACAAAAGTAACAGATCGTGTGTAAGAATTAACATATTATGAAGTAGCAAAGTATCATTATTAAAATTATTATTAAGTGTTTACTTAATTAAATTACAATTCTTTTTTATGAATTCGTTGATAAGCACCACACTAGAAGCACCAATTATACTTAATCCATATTTGTCATGTACCATTAGATACCTAATTTGATTAAACTTAGAATTTCAATTCAATTTTTGATTAGCAATATTTCACACGGAAAGAAATTAGTAGTGAATATCCGCGTCTTTCCTGGCAATATCTTTGAATTTTCTGATGCATTTTGGGATAGTGCATAATTTTGATATTTTTATTTATAATTTTAGTATTACCTCCTACAACTTTTGACCAACTGTGCGATTTTATCATCATATGTGGTTAAATTTTATGGCGAAAACGTTCGTGAATTGGTTGGGGATTTTTACCATCCACATTTTTTTACGTGCGGCTGTCGCTAATACTAAATTCGTACATTAAGATAACATGGTATATCAAAAATTTCTTATTTCTTTAGTGTTACATAGTAGTTACTAGAAGAAATTACATATGATGCTTATACATATAATATGAAATTCATATGAGGAAAAACGTGATTTTTTTTTATAAGATACGAGTGATAAAGGTACTATATGAAATTGCTAATTTTTCACACCATCGCCACTTTAAATTTCGTAGAGAGAAAAACGCACTTTTATACAAATGACTTTTTGACGAATCACTACTCGCCTACACTACTACTTTTTTGATCTAACGTTAAAATTTCATTTGGCAATAAGTGTAATGATTTCTTGAGTGAACTTCTTGGCAAAAGCGTACCAGGCTTAAAAAATAATAAGTTTACTTACACTTCAATCGCTTTGTTCCAATTAACCACATAACCACTGAGTGCAAAGGATTCAATATGTACTACGTGTAAATTTCCTTTTTCTGTCCCAACATATAGCCATTTACTTCCTACAGGCAAATGAAGGCAAGTTATCCTGTAGAAAGAGAACAAATATATTTATTAATTTTAAAGCTGTTGAGCAACTACCAATATACCAACCTTTCTCTTTGGAACTTTAAACTTTGTACTACTTGTGGACATTTTTGTCGAAAATTCCATAAATGTAATGTGTCGTCTGCGGTGGCAGTTACTAAAGCGCCTTCGTTTACTAAATATTCTATCTGTATGACTGCACATGCTGAATCACCTTCGTGCCTTACGTGAATATCAACCCCAGGGCGTCCTAATCTGTGGTTTCAGGAAGAAAGTTAGATATGGGTGAGAGTTAAGGAAAATCATTTGTATTTTGTCCATGGTAAGATTTTCTTGAGACACAAAGCGTAGGACACGCAAGCAATGCAGCAACGCCGGCATTATTTATTATGCGTTAAAAATTGAATTCCATACTAAAGATCCAGAGGAACCCCTGGGGGTCCGCAATGCTATGGTAACAAACAACCTTTGCTAATCGGAGCGATAAAATCAGCATTGTACTGTGCCAAAGACTGCCGATGCTGGCTTTATACCTTAAGTGTTCACTGAGTTCATTACGGTAATAAGCAGGTCTCGTAGTATGATCTCTATGTGCACTCACTGGGCATAAAATGTTACGACGAAAAATCAAATCCAGACCACACCTAAATTTTATGAAATTCGTAAAACAGGTCTCTAGTTCCCCGAAGTTTGCTCGCAGTGCTTCCCCAGGGTACTATATAAGCACTACTTGATTCGTATTTAATGGCATTCTTTTGTGAACTGCTTCCTAAGAGCACGCCCGACTGGTACAGATATTTGGCTTTTTATGCTTTATAAACGGCTGTGTACAATACACCGACAGCCTGTGATTGATGTCGGAGCTTTAATACGCGCATATAAACCTAAAGGAAAAATGATGATGAAAAAGTTGAAACTTTATTAGTCAAGAAATCTCGCAGCTCGTGCCTAATTCAAACCAGTTCGAGTTTACTTAGCTCTCGGGAACGACTGTTTTATTTGCCAAGAACGAGCAGGCTATTCGCCCCCCTAAATAAACGGGGAAGAAATATCACATCAACATTACAGAAGAAAATTAATGTCTGGCGATTTCCGTCGACATTAAGCTAGTACGTTAGGTAATTTATTTGAATAGAGCAGTCAATGCCTTCTCGTTGTACGATCATAAAATAAATAGACACAGAATTATTTAGAGGACCCACTAATCGCGAATTTAATTCGGCAGTTGCAATAACTGACTCTGTCTGCGATGGTAGAACTACGCGACTCTGTTTTAAAAAAAAAATGGGGATTTTTTGCAAGGACATAATATTGCAAATGGGATTGTAAGTCATTCTGTATGGTTTCAAATTATTCAGTATTAAACTAACTAATTATGGAAAATGAAGCGTTCTGCAAATGGTTGCTCTAACTCTTAAGATCCTTGCAACTAACAAGGAAAAATTCTGGCGTGTCCGCCGCCAATTCAGTAGCGGCTAAAATATGTTAATATACATCATAAATGATGAGATGCGAAACAAATTTTAGGTATATGTAGGAAAACACTAAATTTAAATTTTCTCGGTAAATTCACAAAACTTCACGGGAACCCTTTACAGGGTGTTAGTATGTATTATCGTTCATACATTGTTGAAAGAATCACGTGATTTGGTTTGCACTTTATCAAGTTATGATAATTTGAAATTTTGAATTTTTTCGCTTTTTATAGGTGTACAAATTTTATTTATGTGAAAAATAATTTTTTTCTTTACTTTATATATACATAGAGACAAGTACAGTTCAAGTACATAGAAATACATATATTAATATACAAAATCAAGGAACATTGCTTTTTGAAGTATACCGAAGGGAAAAACATGAAATTTTCGCTGTTATTCTATTTCTCCCTCGGTTTCTATAACTATCAAATCCTGTGTGTCAGGATGGAAATTCAGCTTCAATCTAGCATATTGTCAAATATCATATAATATGTATCAGAATCAATCCCACAATTTTCTTATTTTTTCCATACAAAACATATAAAATTCTTAATAAAGATATCAATAAATTTAATAAAAGTCGTATGATTTCAACATTCTTCCTTATCAAGAATCGTTTATTTTCAATATGTTTTCTTATACAAAAAAAATACGAGTGTGCTTTAGACCACACGACTGAAGTAAAACTTCTTTAGCTCCATCTATATGTATATATATATGTTTATATATGTATATATGTATAATATATAATATACATTTATATACTATATATTACATATATTCATTTTCTACAAATATTTAAATTTATTATCGGTTTTCATTGATAAATTAGTGCTCGCACCTCTCTCTCTTGCTTCTACAGTAATATACGAAACGTAACTCTCTTCTCTTTCTATCTTCACTAACTTATATCTACTTCCGTTCGCCTCGGGCCCGATCACACTTTTCCTAACGCTCTCGTCACGCATTCACCAGCTTACTCCCCAAGTCAAGCGTGCCTAAAGATGTTCTACTTCAAAAGCATCCCCACGCTGGGATTCGAACCCATGACCTCTGAATCCTAAGCCCAACTGTTCACCACTGCACCAAACGCCGCTTTGGGAATGTGTTCCCTCTAAACTTCCGTACGCCTTGCCCGATTACACTTTTTGTAACGCTCTCGTCATGCATTTACCAGCTTACTCCCCAAAGTCAAGCGTGCGTAAAGAAGTTTTACTTCAATAATACCTACGCTGTGAAAAAGTAACAACATTCCATATCAAAATAATAGTGTATTCATATTGAATAGATTTTGTATCTTATGAATTTTACAGCGGAAATTTCATGTTTTTTCTTTCGTTATACTTCAAAAAGTGATGTTCTTTTATTTTTTATATTCATATATTTTCATATATTTGAATTGTACTTTTCTCTATGTATGCATATAAAAAAAACGAGTTTTTTTTTCACGAAATTGGTTTAACTAAACTGACTTATAGTATGTCCAATCCTATTCTCTATCATCTAAGATACAGAATGACTCTCCCAAAAGGCCGGATTTTGTCGTGTTATCGGGATATTACGAAAGCATCACACACTCGTAGCCCGTTAATTGTGTTGTGAAAAGGAAACGCAAGTCATCTGAGATTGTGACAATTAGTTAATGAAATGACAAAAAGAATACCGCCGAAGTAACCTGAATGAGAACTTATGGAAAAGGACAACATCCGTGAAGCCGATTTCTGTTATTATTTGCTCATAGGACTTTCTTTTAGTGAGAAAAGGATATCACGTACGATTTATCTTTTACTCCTGAAGAAAAGTGAGAGGTTGTGTAAGCCGTCGCGCTTCATACCCGATATAACCTTGTGCTAGAACTTACAATGGTGTGATGGAAACTGTGATTCTTCGGATCGTTGTTGTACAACGTGGTTTTAGTTCTAATACCTGTATTGACATGTTTTCATTATGAGATGAATTTCATGTGTGTTTTCCATGAACTATGAACTTTACGGGGATAGGAAAGAAATTGTAGTTTTAGTTGTTCAGGATGTATCTGCACAAAGTAAGTAGATAATCGTCTTTTATGGACCCCACGCCACTGATAGAGACAAGCAATAAATTCTCATCTTTTGAAGGTATCTTTTGGATACCTTCAAAAAATGAGAGAAAGACTTTGAATTACAGAAAAAAAAAAAATCCTGAGTTTATACGTAATAAACAATTTTAAGTTTATGTATTTATATATGTTTAGTAACAACTACACAAGAACATTTTCAAAGTTTTTATTTTACGTAGGATATAGAGAAAAGAGAATTCGGGTGAAGAGATAAAATAATAATGCTCTTCCTTTTTCTCATAAAGCATAAATAATTAGCTATGTATCTGTCTCTTCTGACTCTTGTTTACTTCTAAAATTCAAAGGATATGCAAAATGTAAATATACTATATATACTAGCATTTTTTAGCTATGGTTTTTACCTTTGTTTATAAAGTAACTTTGGTCGTCATTGAGCCCATCAATTGCATAATTAAATGTTCGAAGCTTTAAAATATCTTAGATTATTATTTTTGTATTCGATACGACCATAGAAAATGTTGGTCTCCAAAAATACCAAAAGTACCGCAAGAGCTTGCAAAACTGGTACAACCTAATTAAAATCGTAAACTTAATAGAAGCAAATCCTTATTCTCTTGAACGCAGACCCCGACTTTATCACTTCCGCCTCCTCCACCTCTTTTGAATATTTTCATCGGAGGATAGACTTCCGAAAATTGCTGTACATTTTCTTGGGAAAAGTTTTCGCCTTAAGGAGGCCCTTTGAAGCTGTGTGCCATGCTCCTAGGAGCGACATGATCCGGAAGACGATTCAGGCGGTAAGATGACGGTGTAGATTACGCAGGGGGACTTCGGGAGGAAGGACGCTTCAAACGATGGCGTATTTCTTGTCGATCCGGGCAGTTCGGTGGTGCTGTTCGTCTCCGACAAAATTAATTAATCTGATTCTTTTAAAACGGCTTCACCCAACTAATTTATTCAACTTGCCCTCTGAGAAAAATTATAGATATCTATACTTTTACTTGAAAGTTAATGGAGGTGGATCTGCACTGCAGCGCAGAGTTTAATTTTCTTCAGTCCTGCAACTTTTTGCGTAGGAAAAGTATTACGCCCGGCGGGCGTGAACATTCAGTTATAACTTCAAGATTGTGTTCTTTTGTTCAAAGCATGTTCATGGAAGGAAATTAAAACAAGGAGGTCTACATTTTGCCTTTTTTTCATGTTTATCATCTCCTGACTTTTGTGAACTATACAGCGTATAGATTATTTTAGATCAGTAGTAATAATGAGCAATTTTTGTTAAGTGTAGTTATAAAATTTGGATGTTGGGATTGGCTTGTGATCTCTTCGTTGTGAGTGTCTATAACAGAGAAGCCAAGTGCCATACAGATGAGATCAGCTTGACTTCTCGGATTGAAACACTGATCAATTTTTGACATTGTCTACTTAGATATTTAGCGATTGCAAGTTTTGTGGCTTTGCCAGCTGGCCGCTCAGCTAGCAAAACTGCAACAATATTAAATTTAACATTAATATTATTTTTTGATTTTATTTTTATTTTAATTTTTATTTTATTTTTTATTTTTTTTTTTTATTGAACAATGATTATTGAACAGCAAACATTTGGGAATTCACAGATAATTTAAAAATTTAGGGTTAATGCATTTGTGGCATAATGTCCCAAGTAGCAATGAATGGTTGCAGATTGGTTCGCACAACTATTTCTCATAACTATGTATTATCTGCGAACAATTCCTGAATCAGTACGACAACGGCGTTTACAATAATTTCAGAACCAAACTGGCAGAAATATCATAGTTGTTACAACCAATATAGCTGTGAGTGACAACTACTACTTACACATATACACTTATCCTTCTCGCCATCCGAAAGCGAAAAATCATATTATAACGAATTGATCGAACGAAAGTGAAAGATATAAGATATTTACTTTTTATACGAATAAAGAAATTACAAACATAACGAAACTAATATATATTTTCTGCTCTTATAACTCACATATAAAACGGAATATTCTTTGTTTAATTATAGGTGATGTTCCGCTTCTTCAAAAGGTAAATTTTATAAGCAATAGTATTTTTAGTAAAATAACCACAACTCCGAAACACCAAGATAGAATTTAAAAAACAAATGTGACAATGATGCCATACATACGCCCTTTCATTTTACGCCTTAAATGTGGAAATTCTACTACCAAATTCCACATATTTTTGAATAGCTGGGCATGGAATACTTTGTAAAGTTTTAAATTATTTCAGATTGTAATACAATAGTTCTAGCTTTAATTTGAGCCATGTTCTAAGTCAATCTATTATTTTTTAATGAGTTTTTATTAACAGTCAAAATACGATTTGTTGTACTTTTTAACTCTAGTTTTCTCGTAAATTGAATCCAGTTGAACATTTTCGCTTTTCAATTCCTAATTTACAGGTCAAAATTTGTATGAAACCTAGACAATTGAAATCAGTACACTTTTTTCTTTAATCTCCAGGATTTTCTTCGTTTCCTTTTATTTTTATACGAATATAATGACGTAATTCAGGGACTATGGGTATCGTAGTTTTGACAGAGAAAGAAAGTAAGCAAAATATTTACCAACATGACACAGAGAATATTCTTAAGCATGCAGATTTCCTTTTTATAAATCAAAAGCAATATATGGAAGTGATGGAAGCTAATAAAATTTTTAAGTGACGTCCATTCACAGTACACAGAGGCTGCACTAAGTTGCGATTTTGAAGTACGAGTATTATTACGAGTAGTATTAACCCTGCTTCAACAATCTTTTACGTGTTGCTATTCGAGACATGATTAAGAAACTAAGCGTACTTCGCTGGAGCTATTTTGCCCATGTACGTATAAATATTTTATAAATCGCAGAAGTAAGTATGCAGAGTACGTTTCGCATGACCTTGCAAAATATATTCAATCTTGCGCTGCTCCGAATTTGATTTCCCCCAAAGAGCGGAATAAAAAAATTTATATAAATGGCGAAATGGGGCGCTCGCTGCAAAGAATTATAAAGTCACACCTTACTGCGTACGTGGAGAGGTGGAGCTCACGAGGGCTAGGTTGACAGGAAGAAAACGACTTAATGCGCCTTAAGCTCACAAACGGTATGTGTTATTTTGGGCTTTGAGTTGTGTAGGCCATGTATATCTTATGCTGGGTTCCCTGGAAATCCCAACATGCCCTTGGTTCTTGTTAACATGATGGTAGGCCAGAAATCTGCCTTGTTTTTACCTAAATTTTCTCAGTGTGTCTTTCATCGTGATAGACGATTTTCCCTGCAGCAAGTTTTCATCGCCCCATGTCGTGGCCCAAAGAAGAATTGATTCGAAGATAAATCGGCCCCCGGTATCGTTTTGCTCTTTATTTTTTGAGGTGCAAGCACGCTTTGGCTTTTGAGATACAGTGGTTCGCACGAATAATGGGACAAGCTAAACTTCTGCATTAAAACAGTTGTATAAAGCAACAAAGTATATTATTTCCAATATATGAAACATAAAACTTCATGGTATTTGGTGTATTTTTAAAATTTATCATTACATTTACAAAATTATTCGTTAAAAACGAAACTAAGCCCATTTTCGGCTCGCACGAATAATGGGACAGACGAGAAAAACAAAACAAATTCCTGTTATAACTGACAATTTTGAGATTTTTTCTTTTTACTAATACTTAGTAGCGTACCCTTTTGACGCAATAACAGCATTTAAACGAGAGCACATTGAATTTACTAATTTTTTACAAAAATCTGGCTCAATACTATTCCATTCATTTGTCAACGTAGTTTTTAACTCGTTAACGTTCTTGAAGGCCCTGCGGTACACTCTACAAGCAAGCTCCTCCCACAGGTGCTCTATGACGTTTAAGTCCGGTGACTGTGGGGGTTGTTCCAATAATTTGGAGCAATTGTGGATAAACCATAGCCTGGCAACTTTCGATTTGTGTTTAGGGTCATTATCTTGATAGTAGGCAAAGTTGTTAAGAATCCCTAATTTCTATGCACTTTGCTTTACATTTTCTTTTAGAATGTTTACGTAGACAAATCTGTCCATTTTACCTTCAATAAAATGCAAATTGCCCACCCCAGCACTGGACATGCAGCCCAAAGCCATTAGAGACCCACCCCCATGTTTTACGGTAGCACGTGTGTTTTTATGCTCAAACTCGGAATTTGCCTTTCGCCATACATAACGACTTCCATCTGAGCCTTGAAGGTTAAATTTACTTTCGTCCGTATATAAAACCTATGATTAAAAAAGTAAGAACTTCAAATATATCAATATATACCTTTGCAGATCAACTTACAGTATGCTAAAATTCACTTGGTTTTAACAATTATTCTTTAGCAAATTTTATACGCAATTTCTTGTTTTTTGGACTAATGAATGGCTTTTTTCGTGAAATTCTTTCATGGAATCCATTTCTCTGTAATGCCCTTCGAATAGTGTCATCACTCACATTTTTTCCGGTAGTTTCCTTCACATAACAATTAAGTTCTTTAGCTCTTTGGAACAGGTTCTCTTTAATTGTTCGCACTAAATTTCTTTGGGCAAGGAAAATTGTTCACTGGTCGAGAAGTTAACAATTTTCCTTGCCCTTGTTGCATAGCGAAATATCGGCATATTAGCCCGATATTTCGAATATATGTAAAATTAGAATTCTCTACCAACGGTGCAGGGAAAAACATCTTAGAGATGAATTCTTGTTAAAGAAGGCATTTCTAAGAATTCTTAATACCCCATATAAAGATTGCACCAGTTGGTAACAATAAATTAGGGTGAAGCACTTTAAAAATGCATTTAAGTCAAAAGGTATTTTAAGGCACTTCACCCCAAAGATATTGCAACACAAAAAGTCTGGGCTGGATGACCCAAAACAACAAGCGACTCAGGTTGCGAGGGCAAGAACACTTGAAAAGTACTTGACCACGCAACTTGCGCAAGAATTTGGGCCCACTCAGCGATCGACTGGAATTTTCCGATCGATCGACCGAGGGAACCTTAAGGCGGGATATACATTTTGAACGAGAAAAAGACTCATTTTTGAAAAAATTTTTTCAAGGGGAAGTTTTTATTCAAATCAATCGAAACTTTTTTACAATTATAAGTGTATCCAGTAGTATACAAAAAAAAATTTTTTTAATTTTTTTCAACAAAATGGCGGCCGTTAGATGGTGTTGAAAAAGTCGTTGTATTTTGCTTGTGACGGTTCTCCTGGTCGCAATTTTGATCAGAAATCAAAAAATCAAAAAAATTTACATTAATTACATTCACAGTTAGTAGATGAATTACAAAAAAAGTGAAAAAAAAAATTGCACTTTTGGCGTAACTTTTTCGAAAAAATCAACAATTTCTCCGCCATTTTATCACATTTTTCCATATTTAGTAATAAAATATTACAATAATTTTTAATTCATATAGAAGGTAATACTATAATAAAGAAATCCTATAAGTTTCAGCTCAATCGGATAATTAGTTTTCGAGTTATTACCGTCATAAACTCCGAAAATGCTGTTTTGAGAAAAACGCGTTGAAAGTTTTACTTATCGAAAAATCGTACTTACATTTTAATCAGCAATCCCGGGAACGATGAAAAAAAAACACTTGGAGTTCGAATTTCGAAAAAAGGGTTTCAGGAGCGTATTCTACGGGAAATTTACTAACTTTTTATGCAAAAAAAAAAAATTGAATTTTTTGGTCATTCAAAATGTATATCCCCCCTTAAGTCCCCTCGGTAAAACAAAGTCGAGTCGCGTTTTAACATCTAACGAATAGAGTCGTGTTTTAGTATCAAACGAAAAAGGTCGTAAGAAATCGGTCAGAGTGCGCGGACGCGGTTGTTCCCAAAGTAGGAACAGAAAAACGGGATCGGTGTTCGTTTAGCAATAATAAAGTAAAGTAATTGCCCGATATAATTATAAGTGTGTTCAACAAGTAAATAAAGTGAATTGATTTATCTCAAGACTTTGAATCTCGTCCGAATTCCCGCACCCGTCCGTAGCAGTGTTGGCAGTGTCGAGTGAACCAACTACAAGTCCACCTAGGAGCTACGTTAAATAATTATCTCTTCCCTTCGCATTCAGGGAGGAGATCGCAAAAAAAATTATTTAACAAATTGGCGCAGCCGGTAGGATAGAGCAAGCCCGGGTAAGTAAAATACCGCAAGTGCTTGAAAAGGCTCTATCCATCGAACAAGAGTTCTTCAAAAGTACTAAGTGCTAAGCGAAACTTAAGCATTTTGTTTCGTTTAAAATCTGAAGCTAAGTTCGGCTTCAGAGGCACAAATTAAGTATAGAACTCCACCGCTCCCGGGTAATCAACTTTAGTTGCCTCTGCTCCAGGCGAGCACGCAATTACCCGGACTACAAAGGTACTCAACTGTAACTGCCTCTGCTCCAGGCGAGCACGCAGGTACCGATTTAAGTGCACAAGGCACCATCGAGGGATTGTTTATCGACTCCACATTAATTCTAACAGTCCCCACTGAAGGAAGGAAGGAAGAAATCTATGCCCGGAGACGAGCGACATACCGGAGCAACTCCAACGAGGATCAGCGAGCCCAGCACCTCAGCAGAATCATCGAAGGAGCAACCCAGCACCTCAGCAGAATCATCGAGGGAGCAACCCAGCACCTCAGCACGAGCACCGAGGGAAGACAACGCCACAGCGACTCCAAAGCGGCCACCGAGGGACCAATCAACCCCACGACCACAGCCGAGATCAACAGGGACCAATCATATAACTTCTGCTCCTCAACCCCAGGAAGGAATTCGTCTGCGAAGCGGAACAATCATCCCCAAACCCGCAGACCAAATAGCAGTAAGTTTAGTAGATAATTTAAGTAATATATTGGAGAAAGCGCTAGTATCTGGCGAAATAACCACTGATCAGTGTGACGAGATCGATTTGCAATTAGATCGACTCCGCGAGCAAAGAGACGCTCGAATAAAAGCACTGACCGCCGATACAGAGAAATTCAGGGAAAATTTACTGAATTTCCAGGAATACTCGCACTCGCTCCAAATAAATAGTAACGAATTAGGATTAAGTAGTGAAATAAATTTAAGTGAAAGTGTACTTAGCGAACAGCCGACGGCGGCTGAAACCGTGATAAATTGGCTGAGCGAGACAATCACGAGCTCGCAATCCGATTATTTGTCCGAAAGTAAGAAATTCGCGATAAATAAATCCAAAAACGAAAAGATGGATACGGGAAAAGTGCTTAAACTCGCGACCCAAGTAATCCCCATATTTTCGGGCGAATTTAGCCCCCAAGTGAGCCAAGAGCTCCAGACTTTTCTGTGCTGCTGTAAGCAGGCGCAAGCCTGTCTGTCCGAGGAAGAAAAATTAACTTTCCCGCGAATTCTGCTCACCCGCCTTCGGGGTGCAGCATACAGATTGTTCGCTGCAGATCCTCCCTTATCATTTGAGGATTTTGAAGCGCGATTAAATCGGGCATATCTGCCCCGGGAAAACTATCTGGAATTGATGAATAAGTTAATAAACATTAATCAATTCCCGATTGAGCTCCTGAATGCCTTCACGGCAAGACTACAACATGCGCTGGCCCAATGTAAAGAGGCAGCGGAACAAAAACATGGCCCGGCAGAGGCGATAACGATAAAAGCCCAATTGGAGGAATTCGCGAAAAGCGCATTCCAAAAAGGGGTAAATAATCCTTACCTGCGGCAGTACCTTCTGACTCTGAACGACAAAACTCTGAAACAGCTAGTCAGCAAGGCACTGGACATGGAGAAACTCCAGCACAGATCGATACACCTCCAGAATCCGATAACGGGCTGCGTGCATAGCCCGGAAACATATTGCGGGCAGCACCCATATCAAAACAGCACATATCCAAACGCATGTCAAGCCACCGATGTTCACACTCAAACCTCGCCTCACTATAATGCCTTCCAGGCCACTTACGCGCACCCCCTCATGAATACACCCACCAATTTTGAGAATTATAACACGCACTCGGGACCGCGAAATCAGCGCTACGGTAGGAATTACTCCACGGCACACCCAGAAAAATCACAAAATTATAAAAATAATTCGGTACCCGACGGAACGAGTAAAATAATAACTAACACAACATGCACTTTTTGCAGCAAACGCGGGCATACTTTCTCTGATTGCGTAAAGAGAAAGAACACACCGGTTTGCGAAAAATGTAAAAATTATGGACACACCGCGAACACATGCCGTGACGATCGCGTAAAATCGGCTGGTGCACCCCGTGGACCACATGCTCAGCAACCTATTCACGCAGGCAACATAGTAGGAGAGCCAGTGACATTTTTCAGTGATGATTTAGTTAAGGTCTATTTTTTGAGAGGATGTTGAGGAGGGCCTAACTAAGTGCCATCCGCGAGGATTAACCCTGATTCCAGTCATAAGAGGGTGGCAGAACGCCCCCAACATGTAAAAAAAACGGCATCTTTTTATCATTTAGTTAAGGCTGAAATTTTCTCCAGCAGTCCTTTGATAGCCCACAATCATCGATATTATATTTGCAGAACGATTGGCCAGTCATAAGGGGGTGGCAGAACGCCCCTAACATGTCGTGTGAGTGATGAACTTTTTATTATTTAGTTAAGCTTCATCTTTTAATATGTTGTTGTGACAACTATTCCAAGTGTGAATGTCAATTTGCAGAACAAAATGGCGGCATCAACACCCTGGCAGAATGATTTGAAGTTTTTACATTCAACCGAAAATATCTTTGAAATTATGCTAGATACGAAAATACGACTGAGAGATTTTTTGTGGGAAATTTAATTCTCTACAAAAAAGGTCTCTTAACATTTCTTCATATTTTGATTATTTTCTGAGTTATACTGAAAATGAAGAAAATTTACGAATATTTTTTACGTTCAGACGCACATATCTTTGGAACTATGCTAGATTCGAGAATACATAATAAGAGGTTTTTTGTAGGAAATTCAATTCTCTACAAAAAAGGTCTCTTGACTTTTTTTCATATTTTAATTAGTTTCTGAGATATACTGAAAATAAAGAATTTTCTTTCCATTGCCGACAAACCGTTGGATACGTACTAATTAATATTTCCCTAAAACCATGTTTTTTTCATTCCTACAATTTGAGAGACGTCGAAAAATGTCATTTTCATCAAAAAACCCGATTGTCATGGAAAAAAATTATGATAATTTTTCGAAAAAAATTGAAATTATTGAAGTTCCGCTATCTCGATAGATAAAAAACATTGTAAATGTATGTTGAATCATTAATATCTTTATTTGATCATATCAAAAATTCTCTAAGAAAGAAAATATACGAAATAAATAAAAAATACCTCAAAAAACATAATAATTTCAAATCATAATTATTTTTATTAGATCAAATAAATGTTGTGCAACTAAGGAAATTTTTGAATAATAACGATTTCGTGATTAATTTTTTTAAATTTTTATTTGAATAACTTATGATAATAAATATAAAACAAAAACTATGAGTAGATAGTATGAAAGAGCAAGTATAAAAAGTAAGTAAAAATAATTTTTTTTATCAATCCTCTTGCCAGTCGGAATCACTCTCCTCATCGTCTGCCGAATCGAGATCACTCGATGCACGAGAGTCCATATCTATAAAATTGAAAAAATGGATTAGAAAAATGTAATATGTTTGTGTTTATATTTGCTATAATATCTACATACCTGAATCATTGTCACCCTTGTCATCTTTGCTGTTTTCACTGGAGGTATCAGTGAGTACATCACTAACATATTGGGGTATTTGATCTCCTTCGAACCAGACGAATTCGTATTTATTATCATTTATAATCCAGCCGTAATTTTCTGGCAATTTTTCGGTCGGCTGCTACAAATGTGCATTGAGCCATATACTGGCAATGTACGAGCTTCGCAGTATTTGTTGTCTTAATTCTGAAGAACATGGTGGCAACTTAGAGGCATCACAATTGCGGATTTTCTTAACAAATGATTTTTGACTATCATTGGTGTTGTAAGCTTCATGGAATAATTCCAACCGCGCTTCGTTAACTTTCTCTACATTTTTGACACCATACATGCGGCAGATAAATTCTTCTATGATGGAAAATACTGTGGACGTATCAACGTTTTCTTCGCCTAGATCTGCGAATGCCTTCTGATAGTCTTCGAACGCCTTCAATAATTTCAGAGGTTTGTTTTTTCCTTTACGGAAAAATGAAGGGTTATAGTCAAGAATCATTTGTTAAGAATATCCGCAATTGTGATGCCTCTAAGTTGCCACCATGTTCTTCAGAATTAAGACAACAAATACTGCGAAGCTCGTACATTGCCAGTATATGGCTCAATGCACATTTGTAGCAGCCGACCGAAAAATTGCCAGAAAATTACGGCTGGATTATAAATGATAATAAATACGAATTCGTCTGGTTCGAAGGAGATCAAATACCCCAATATGTTAGTGATGTACTCACTGATACCTCCAGTGAAAACAGCAAAGATGACAAGGGTGACAATGATTCAGGTATGTAGATATTATAGCAAATATAAACACAAACATATTACATTTTTCTAATCCATTTTTTCAATTTTATAGATATGGACTCTCGTGCATCGAGTGATCTCGATTCGGCAGACGATGAGGAGAGTGATTCCGACTGGCAAGAGGATTGATAAAAAAAATTATTTTTACTTACTTTTTATACTTGCTCTTTCATACTATCTACTCATAGTTTTTGTTTTATATTTATTATCATAAGTTATTCAAATAAAAATTTAAAAAAATTAATCACGAAATCGTTATTATTCAAAAATTTCCTTAGTTGCACAACATTTATTTGATCTAATAAAAATAATTATGATTTGAAATTATTATGTTTTTTGAGGTATTTTTTATTTATTTCGTATATTTTCTTTCTTAGAGAATTTTTGATATGATCAAATAAAGATATTAATGATTCAACATACATTTACAATGTTTTTTATCTATCGAGATAGCGGAACTTCAATAATTTCAATTTTTTTCGAAAAATTATCATAATTTTTTTCCATGACAATCGGGTTTTTTGATGAAAATGACATTTTTCGACGTCTCTCAAATTGTAGGAATGAAAAAAACATGGTTTTAGGGAAATATTAATTAGTACGTATCCAACGGTTTGTCGGCAATGGAAAGAAAATTCTTTATTTTCAGTATATCTCAGAAACTAATTAAAATATGAAAAAAAGTCAAGAGACCTTTTTTGTAGAGAATTGAATTTCCTACAAAAAACCTCTTATTATGTATTCTCGAATCTAGCATAGTTCCAAAGATATGTGCGTCTGAACGTAAAAAATATTCGTAAATTTTCTTCATTTTCAGTATAACTCAGAAAATAATCAAAATATGAAGAAATGTTAAGAGACCTTTTTTGTAGAGAATTAAATTTCCCACAAAAAATCTCTCAGTCGTATTTTCGTATCTAGCATAATTTCAAAGATATTTTCGGTTGAATGTAAAAACTTCAAATCATTCTGCCAGGGTGTTGATGCCGCCATTTTGTTCTGCAAATTGACATTCACACTTGGAATAGTTGTCACAACAACATATTAAAAGATGAAGCTTAACTAAATAATAAAAAGTTCATCACTCACACGACATGTTAGGGGCGTTCTGCCACCCCCTTATGACTGGCCAATCGTTCTGCAAATATAATATCGATGATTGTGGGCTATCAAAGGACTGCTGGAGAAAATTTCAGCCTTAACTAAATGATAAAAAGATGCCGTTTTTTTTACCTGTTGGGGGCGTTCTGCCACCCTCTTATGACTGGAATCAGGGTTAATCCTCGCGGATGGCACTTAGTTAAGCCCTCCTCAACATCCTCTCAAAAAATAGACCTTAACTAAATCATCACTGAAAAATGTCACTGGCTCTTAGACTAACAGTGATCGTCGCGTATACAACGTGCGATCAAATTGCGAGTGGTGCGGCCGGCGGGGGCATGACGAAAACGGGTGTCCGCAAAAACAAAGATATGTCAGCCGGATTCTGGGAAACGACGTACAGTCGAGCCCGAAATCCCCGGCCCGACTTTAAATTTTAAAAAGAAAAATTTGGGGTATACTCAGCCGCCCAAACCCAGTACCCCCGTGGTGGAACTCCACCTAGATATCGGTCAAGATAAAAAGACTCAACTAGTAGTGGACACGGGCGCTGAGATAAGTTTACTTAAACAAAAGGCCTTAAAGTCCCTCGAGTTAATAAACACCGAGAAGACTTATACTCTACAATCCCCCTTTGGCCTGGGATATACTCTGGGAAGCTGCCAGGCAAATATTGTTACGAAACTCTCAAAAAGCCGAGAGATAAAAACCCCCTGCAGATTCCAGATCATCGAAAATCTACCAGATCTGTCCCATGACGGGCTATTAGGGAATGACTTCCTGTCACAATATTGCATTATTGACGGACCCAATATGCAACTTCGATTTCCCAGCACGGAAATCAGCAAAGAGGAATTTTCATATCCGATACTGCCCGATACAGGAAAAAATCGCTACCAAAATGCAACCGAAAACGAAGAACAGGCTGAAGAGATGGAACCCGACGGGGCTAATCGATCTCCAATTCAAGCTTTCGTTGCATCTAACGATGCCGGTTGCTGGGCTCCAGCAAAGCCATTGGAAAACGAGAAAACAATTCTAGCAAACATATCTCCGATCGACGAAATCAGGCAGCATACCGGAAGAAATGCTCTGCTTATCCCAAGAGATAAGCGACGGAGTCTTTCTGGCAAACAGTATCATTTCCTCAAATGAAGCTTTAATTGGGATTCTCAATGCAAACAATTCGCAAGTAGTTCTGCACAACATAACTTTACAGTTAACTCCAGCAACCAGCTACTTCATAGCACCAATTTCTAGCAGCCTCGCCTGCAAACCAAATAAATCAAACGAGATTAAAAAATCAGCAACGATGCAAAATAGCACACACGGCAAAAAAGAAATAAAACCTGTACGTCACGGACTCTGCAAACCAGAGCCACAGAACATAGAATCAGGTAACAAGAACCACGGACCTCGCGACAGAAGGCCACAGAACTCTTATATAAAAACTCAAGGCCCAATCGCCCAAGTAATGAGGCCACAGGGCTCCCATATGATAAATCAAGGCCAAAGCGCTACCGCTAGAGGGCCATGGAATATTACAGTAAATAAATTGTTTTAAATACCCTAAAGCACACAATTCTACCGAAACCAAACATATGGCCAGGCTAGAGGAAGAACTCGACCTGAGCCCTATTTTAAATAAAAACGAAAAAGCTGAGTTATTAAAAGTATGTAAGGAATATAACGATATATTCCATTTAAAGGGTGATTACCTCACCTACACAAATGCTATCACCCATTTAATTCCGGTGGTGCAAGATCAAGCACCGATCAATCAAAAAATGTACCGTTTGCCAGAGAAGCAACGCGACATTATAAATGAGCAGCTACAGGAAATGCTCGAAAACGACATAGTGCAGCCAAGCAAAAGCCCTTGGAATTCGCCACTACTCGTTGTCCCCAAAAAACCGGGTCCAAGCGGCGAGAAAAAGTGGAGAGTTGTCGTCGATTTCCGTAAATTAAACGAAAAAACAATTGGCGATGCTTTCCCCCTGCCTCGGATCGAGGATATATTGGACCAATTAGGCCATTCCAGGTATTTCACCACCCTCGACCTGGCCAGTGGCTACCACCAAGTTCTGGTCGATCCCAAAGATCGACCTAAAACGGCTTTTAGCACAAATTATGGGCACTATGAATTCAAGCGCATGCCGTTCGGACTCAAAGGAGCTCCAGCGACTTTTCAGCGCCTAATGAATTACGTGCTCACAGGCCTTCAAGGCCTGGATTGCTTTGTATACCTAGCAGTGGCGTGGGGTCCATATAACACGATTCCTACCGGCTTCCCTTTTGGGAACTCATCCTATTCCCGTAAATTTAAAACTTGTTCTATGCCTGTAAAATTCCTGGAAAGCGCTCCCAAAATTCATCTCGTAAAGAAAACATAGCAAAACAAGTGTTACAACCAAAAACAACCATGATCTGTTGTTGCACTACGATGGAACCTTCCCTCGCACCGTAGCAGGTTCTATCAAGGGGTTGCATCGGGTATGAAGCGCTCGCTCGCTGCTTCTGTAAGCCGGTCATTTTACGGCTTACTCAAGCCCACACTTTTCTCCACGAGTAACAAAGAAATCGTGTGTGATATCCTTTGCTCACTCAAAGCAAATCCTATAAGAAAATAACACGATAGAAACCGGCTTCTCGGCTGTTTTTGTTTTGCACAAGTTGAAACTCGGGTCACTTCGGCGGGTGGTTGTTTATTTCTTAGAATGTCAGCTGATTCGTGTCTTCTCTATGAACGGGTGTGAGTGTGTGGTGCTCTCTTATTATCCCTATAACACGGTAGAAAGCGGCTTCTCGGGTGAGTGGGGTTGGTTGGGGTGGGTTTGGTTATTCATTTTTTTTTCATAAACAATATTCAGCTGACTGTAAATTTCTTTGATACTGAAGGGGCTGTGAATTGTAGGAGTGAATGCTCCCTTATTTCACAAGAACACGGCAGAAGTCGTCTTCTCGGAAGGGAGGGGTGTTGTGGTTTGGTTTATTATATTTTAATAAAAAAATTGTTAACTTGTGTCTCTTTTTGCCTTGGTGTTCAACGGATTGTGACTTATGAGTGTGGTGTGGTGCTACTTTATTACCTCTCGATAACACGATAGAATCCGGCTTCTCCGGTTTTTTCGTTAGGTTCGGCTATTCGGATGACGATTATTTATTTGTTTCAATTTGTCAGTTGAAGGATTTGTCGTGCATGTTTGATTTAAAGTGAAGTGTAATTGTACTTTAATATATAGAATTTAATTGTGAAAAGCTGGTGAGAATTTTGTAAGGTCTAGGTGGTCTGTTGTAGGACATTTTAGTAGCTTTTTATTTATATCTTGTTCTAGATAATTATCTAGATCGTAGATTAGTTTTGGAGTACACCTATCCCCCGATTTACACGGTACTCGATTTACACGATTTCACTTTTACACGGTTTTTAAAATATGAAATTTAAAAAAAAAAAATTTCCACACATTTTTTAATTCCGTTCGATAAGAGGAGAAGGTTTCGAAGATTTTGTTGAGGCAGATGTTGTAGAACTAATGGTGGACAAAGAACTAGAGGAGAATAATTTAGTTGACATGGTTAATGGAACAAATACTCGTGATAGTGATCCTGATGAAGAGGAGTCCGACCCAGTAGCGTTCACAGCAAAAGTTATCCGTGAAGGACTTGGATTAGGGCGAAAATTGGGTAATCATTTTGTACAAAATGACCCAAATGTTGAACGAGCTCTCCTATTTCAGCGAAATATTAAGGGGTTTTGGGTCTTAAAGGTATAAAAAAAACGACTTCTTTAAAAATTTTTATTTCAAAAACGAAAAATCTTTTTTATTTAAAATTTAAACATATGAAAGTAAAGTACTTAAAGTACTTGTAAAAAAATTTTCAGCCAAAAATATTGAAAATTTTCCATTTTCCAGCCGTTTTTCGCCGTCAACCTTTTTTTTTTGCGGTGGACACGATTTCTCGAAAATAAATTGACCGATTTGGTTGAAACTTTGCACAGTTATTCTTTATAGTATTGTTTCGTGATTGAACGAAGGAATTTTCATTCGGTCAAGTCGTTCTTGTTTTATACGAAAAAGACCTTTTAAAAATGATGAGAATCGGAAAAACGCATAAAAATTTGAGACGAAAATTGATTCGAACTCATGTCAAAATGTCAAATTTAATTTTTTTTTCAATTCCTTCGTTCAATCACGAGCCAAGGGCATAAACTACAAGAAAATTTTTGAATTTTTGATTTCAGATGAATCCACACCGAAATATCATGTCCACCACAAAAAAAAAGGTTGACGACGAAAAACGGCTGGAAAATGGAAACTTTTCAATACTTTTGGCTGAAAATTTTTTTACAAGTACTTTAAGTACTTTACTTCCATATTTTTAAATTTTAAATAAAAAGGATTTTTCGATTTTGAAATAAAATTTTTTAAAGAAGTCGTTTTTTTTATACCTTTAAGACCCATGTAACCCCTTAATAAATGCTTAACTCAATATGAGGAGGTCTATAAGGATTTGACCAAAAACCAAACACAATTGTTAATTATGGATTTCATTACCAAGGTTCAGCGATCTGAAATTGCTTCTTATTCATCTAACAACGAAAGTGAATTGCACCAAATACTATCGAGTGATGAAAGTGAGATCATAGTAAACAGAAAGAAAAAACGAAGAGTCTATGAAAGTGATAGCAGTACATAATGAAATTTGTGGTTCAATTTTTTAATTTATATTTCTTGTTTCTACACGTAAAATGAATTATATACACTATTATTATTTTTATGTTTTTTAAGATGTATTTAGTTTTATTTTACTTTGAACTAAATAACTGAATTATGCACATTTAGTTTATTTTCGATTTACACGGTTTTACGTATAAAAATCATCGATTTCGATTTACACGGTTTTCTCTGAAACCTATCTTCCGTGTAAATCGGGGGATAGGTGTATAAGTAAGATTAATTATATTTCATATCAAGTTTTCACAGTTTTTGTTAACCGCTTTAGTTTGGTTGCACGATACACGCGACTATAACGGTTTTTTTCAAAGCCACTTATATTATTCTTGAAGTTCATTGTATACAGGGTGTTCAGAGGTGGGAGGTCAATACTGAAGGGGGTGAAAGGTCAGACCGAGACAAGCAAAAAATCGTTTGGGTGGGGGGGGGGGCATCTCGCACCGTTTGGCAGTTACAGGGTGATTCGTAAATCAGGATTTTGCCTTATATGGGAACCGCTCTTGTATTTTTATCTTTTTTTCTACGCATCGCAGCGGCCCCAAACTGATTTTAAAAAATCACTATTTGGAAGCCCTTTCCAAAAAAGTTTACACCACCCCCCTATCCCCAACCCCTTTGCCACAATCCCCCCTGGAAGTTGAAAAAATTAACTTTTATTTCACGATTTTTCACCTTTCGCCCCACTTTTCTCCCAAATTCATGTTATTAACATACCTACTTTTTATTTTTTTTAAGTTGCCTATCTAATTACCTTTCCAATAAGGTGCAACATGCCCAGGTAGGAAAAGGATACGAAAATTTATTTACAAAAATCCTTTTACAGAATATCATGACAATTCGAATTTTTAAGAAATTATACTTAAGTTTACTAAAAAATACATTTTGTTCGCCTAAAAACTAATTACAATTAAAACGTTTGTCCTTTAAAAGCTGTTCAAAATGTTCTCCGCTAGTTTCGATGCATGCAAGTAGCCTTCGTTTTATTTCACGTTTGAGGTCTATGGTAGCCAGTCTCTCCCGTATTTTCGTGGCTGCAGTCACAATCCTGGTAACTAATTCTTCTCTGGTGTTGATTGGTCTTGAGTAAACTTCATCTTTCATCATTCCCTATAAGAAAAAGTCCAGTGGAGTAAGGTCCGGTGACCTAGCAGGCCAAGGAATCGGTCCACCTCGTCCAATCCAGCGCTCTGGGTAATTTCCATTTAACCTTGCCCTAATAATGTTCCCAGTATGCGCAGGTGCTCCGTCGAGCTGTAAATAAATTGCGCTTCTGGTGGCCAGGGGGATGTCCTCCAACAGATCCGGAAGGATATTCTCCAAAAAGTCCGAGTATAGCTGACTATTCGGCACTTGGGGCAAGATGAAGGGTCCTATCAACTGGTTGCCGATGATGCCAGCCCAGACATTGACACTAAATCTTTGCTGGAAGGACCGACACCTGGTCCTATGTGGGTTCACATCTGACCAGGTGTGGAGGTTGTGTAAGTTTGTGATGCCATCCCGGGTGAATTGCGATTCATCCGTCCACAGAATTCGGTCTAGAAACCTTCTGTTTTCGATGTCAGACTCGAACAGCCAAGTGCAGAATTGCAATCGTCCTTCGGAATCTCCTTCCCTAGTGCTTGGACCGGGATATGGTGGTATGGATGTAGTCCCTCTCGGTTCACAACGGTCCAAACTCTCCCTGAAGACAATCCTGACCTTCGTGCGACCTGCCTGATGCTTATTACAGGGCTGTTCCTGACGATGTTGAGGATCTGTTGGTCGGGGTCCGCTGAATCGGCCGATTTTCCTGCTCGCGTTTCTGCTCTGGGGGTGGTTACACTTCCGGTTTCTTTTAACCTTCTGAAAGTCCTTGAAAATACCCTTCTGTTGAGTACCCGCCGATTCGGGAATCTCCTTTGGTATTCTCGTACGGCCTCACTATCATTTCCTTCTACTAAACCGTGCACGTAAATTATATCGGCATACTCGTCAACACTGAATTCTGCCATTTTATCTTAATTTTTTCTATTAAACACCCGGTTTTATCGATTGCTTCTTCAACTGTGGTCAATGTCCTTTCAAACTTACCCATTTTTATACCATAATTCATAGGAGGTATTAGAAACGGAGCGTCAGGATACTTAAGAGTCAATACTGGATATAATAAACTAATAACGCTATTTAACGGGATTACATTTATTATTTTATTACTGTTTTGCTGAAATAATAAAAATGTACTACCTCTGTTTCCTAAATAAACATTTCCGAACTTGCTGTCATAAAAATTGTTTACTTAACGACTTTTTCCATTATGGTGCAATAAAGTAATTAGGTACCTGTGAGGATGTTTTAATTTCAGGACTTTTGCAACCCTTTTCTACCTGGGCATGTTGCACCTTTTTGGAAAGGTAATTAGATGGGCAACTTAAAAAAAATAAAAAGTAGGTATGTTAATAACATGAATTTCGGAGAAAAGTAGGGCGAAAGGTGAAAAATCGTGAAATAAAAGTTAATTTTTTCAACTTGCAGGGGGGATTGTGGCCAAGGGGTTGGGGATAGGGGGGTGGTGTAAACTTTTTTGGAAAGGGCTTCCAAATAGTGATTTTTTGAAATCAGTTTGGGGCCGCTGCGATGCGTAGAAAAAAAGATAAAAATACAAGAGCGGTTCCCATATAAGGCAAAATCCTGATTTACGAATCACCCTGTAACTGCCAAACGGTGCGAGATGCCCCCCCCCCACCCATACGATTTTTTGCTTGTCTCGGTCTGACCTTTCACCCCCTTCAGTATTGACCTCCACCTCTGAACACCCTGTATATGTCCATATTTATTCATAATATTCATATAGCACTTAACTTCCAGTGACTTTAAGTATGATAGAAGTGGCCGACTAAATTCGACAAGAATACTCGCAGTCACTGTTGAACACATTTTGTAATATCTGACTTCATTTGGTAAGTTTTTTTTCGCTATTAAGTTTCTGATTTTTGCACCGGCTTACCTTCTCAAAAATTTCACCCCACGCCACTGATACCTAGATGATATTGTCATTTACGGAAAAAATTTAGACGATCATAATACTAAACGGCGAAAGGTCTTCGATAGGTTGCGAGAAAATAACCTAAAATTACAACCAGAGAAATGCTAATTTCTCCGCAAAGAGGTAGTCTACCTGGGACATAAATGTTCCAGCGAGGGAGCACTACCAGATCCCAGTAAAACGATTTGCGTTCAAGAATTTCCAGTTCCACGCACTGTGAGACAAGTCCAATCTTTTTTAGGACTTGCAAATTATTATCGAAAATTTATCCCCGATTTTTCAAAAATTGCTCGTCCGATAACGAATCTGCTCCAGAAAGACGTAAAGTTTAATTGGACCGAGAAATGTCAAGATGCATTCCTGAGCATCAAAAAATCTTTAATTTCACCCCCTCTTCTTATTTATCCCGACTTCAATAAACCATTTAACTTAACAACAGATGCTAGTAACGAGGCATTAGGAGCTGTCCTCTCCCAAGGAGAGGTTGGAAAAGATCAGCCTATAGCATATGCCAGTCGGACTTTAAATAAGGCTGAACGCAATTACTCCACAATTGAAAAGGAGCTATTAGCTATTGTTTGGGCAACAAGAAATTTTAGATGCTACCTCCAAGGTAGAAAATTCACGGTCTATACAGACCATAAGCCTCTCAAGGGAGTCTTTAATGTAAAAGACCCCACTTCCCGTTTGGTGAGATTTCACCACAAACTTTCCGAATTCGATTACACCATCGAATATAAGCCTGGAAAGTACAATACTAATGCGGATGCACTAAGCCGCATCCCGCAGCAAACAAACGAGACAAGTTCGGGAAATACCTGTACGATAAAAGCCCAAGTGCATCACAGCATGGAATCTGATATCGAAGAAGATCGTGATATTAAATTCCCTAAACATGCTAAATGTAATGCTTTGACTAGAGCTCAAGCTCAAAAAAGTCAAAAAGCCGACCCGATCTCAGAAAAAACTACAGAAAATGCTGTAGTTAACGAGAAAAATGGACCAAACACTCAAATAGAAATCTCGGACCAACTGGAAAAACTTTCTGCTAACACGGAAACCCCTGAAACGATCACAGACCCCAAGGAAATCGAGACAATTTTAAAAGATTATCACGATTCCCCTTTCGGCGGTCATCAGGGAGTTATAAAAACCTATAAGAAAATTAAGCGCAAATATCGCTGGAAACACATGTTAAGCGATATCCAAAAATATATAAAAAAATGTCCCAAATGCCAAAAGCTGAAAGCGTCTCCGCAATATAAAATGCCAATGGTAATTACGCACATAGCAGAGAAACCATTCGACAAGGTCTACTTAGACATAGTGGGTCCACTTGAAGAAACGTCTTCTGGAAATAAATATATCCTAACTTTTCAGGACAACCTCTCGAAATTTGTAGATTGGTACGCCATCCCCAAAGCGGAAGCGGTTACAATAGCGCAAATTTTCTTCGACGAAATCGTCACGCGCTACCGCATCCCCAAGAAAATTGTCACTGATCAGGGGACAAATTTCCTCAGTGATCTATTCAAGCAAGTGTGCAAGCTTCTGAGAGTGAACAAATTGCAAACTTCTGCATATCACCCTCAGTCCAATGGAGCCTTAGAGCGAGCTCACCGCCCACTGATTGAATATCTCAGAACAATCGTAGATGAAAACCCCCAAGCCTGGGATCAATTCCTGCGTACTGCTGCTTTTGTCTATAACAATAGCACACATGAAGGTACAAAATTAACCCCCATGGATTGCCTTTACGGCTTCACAGCAGATGTCCCTTCAAATTTAAAGCGGGACCCCGAACCCGTATATAATCACGAAAGTTATTACCATCTATTACGATATAAACTCCAAAAATCGTATGCTACGGCGCGGAAAAACCTGCTGAACAGCAAACAAAAATCCAAGGCTCTGTACGATAGAAATGCACGCCCTTTAGTCTTCCACGTAGGTGATAAAGTCCTCCTGAAGAGCGAAAATAGACAACATAAGCTCTCAGAAATATGGATAGGACCTTATCTAGTAACTGCAGTCCCATCACCGGTGAATACTGAAATAAAAATCGGAAGACGAACGAAAATAATCCATAACAACCGGCTAAAGCGATTCTTCGAATAAACAAACCGAAACAAAAACGAATAGCGCGACTAAAAGATTCGCTCGCCCAGCCAATGTGTCTTTTCTTTTTATTCGTACCTTCCCAGAAATAATAACCTTGTAAACTAATATCTTTTGTTCTAGTTCAGGGACAATTAGCCACTAGGAAAGTAACCTTGAATTGAAAAAACAAACTTAAGATAGGTCAGGGATAGCTAGTATATAAATAGATTAATAATTATAATTTTCATGTAAGTAAACTGATATATATATTGTTTTCTTTCTTTCGTTCTGCTATGAAATTTATATGGATTCTTTTGCTATTCTTTTCTACAAAAACAAAAAGCATATATATATATATATATAGTAATAATAATAATCATAATAAGATTTTTAGCACATTTTATTAGTATTTTAATCTGTAAGAAATTTGTTGGAAAAATATACATTATATACTATAACAGAGGAGGTACAACCAGCATGTAAACACACAAATGTTTAGTATAATAAGCCGAAGCATTGAATTGTCAAATATAATTAAAAATTTTAATGTAAGCAATATAAACTATATAATCATGCAAATTAAACCATAGACTTAAGAACTCCACTTTGTAAACGGCACTCAACTGACCGCGAATTTTTTTTTCTCCTATGCTTAATCAATCAACATTTTCATAAAAAATTGTCCGCCACCTTCAACCCCGAGAATTATTCCTCTTCAAAGAATAATTCTCTTTTTCGCAGGGGGAAGGAATGTTGCATAGCGAAATATCGGCATATTAGCCCGATATTTCGAATATATGTAAAATTAGAATTCTTTACCAACGGTGCAGGGAAAAACATCTTAAAGATGAATTCTTGTTAAAGAAGGCATTTCTAAGAATTCTTAATACCCCATATAAAGATTGCACCAGTTGGTAACAATAAATTAGGGTGAAGCACTTTAAAAATGCATTTAAGTCAAAAGGCATTTTAAGGCACTTCACCCCAAAGATATTGCAACACAAAAAGTCTGGGCTGGATGGCCCAAAACAACAAGCGACTCAGGTTGCGAGGGCAAGAACACTTGAAAAGTACTTGACCACGCAACTTGCGCAAGAATTTGGGCCCACTCAGCGATCGACTGGAATTTTCCGATCGATCGACCGAGGGAACCTTAAGGCGGGATATACATTTTGAACGAGAAAAAAACTCATTTTTGAAAAATTTTTTTCAAGGGGAAGTTTTTATTCAAATCAATCGAAACTTTTTTACAATTATAAGTGTATCCAGTAGTATACAAAAAAAAATTTTTTTAATTTTTTTCAACAAAATGGCGGCCGTTAGATGGTGTTGAAAAAGTCGTTGTATTTTGCTTGTGACGGTTCTCCTGGTCGCAATTTTGATCAGAAATCAAAAAATCAAAAAAATTTACATTAATTACATTCACAGTTAGTAGATGAATTACAAAAAAAGTGAAAAAAAAAATTGCACTTTTGGCGTAACTTTTTCGAAAAAATCAACAATTTCTCCGCCATTTTATCACATTTTTCCATATTTAGTAATAAAATATTACAATAATTTTTAATTCATATAGAAGGTAATACTATAATAAAGAAATCCTATAAGTTTCAGCTCAATCGGATAATTAGTTTTCGAGTTATTACCGTCATAAACTCCGAAAATGCTGTTTTGAGAAAAACGCATTGAAAGTTTTACTTATCGAAAAATCGTACTTACATTTTAATCAGCAATCCCGGGAACGATGAAAAAAAAACACTTGGAGTTCGAATTTCGAAAAAAGGGTTTCAGGAGCGTATTCTACGGGAAATTTACTAACTTTTTATGCAAAAAAAAAAATTGAATTTTTTGGTCATTCAAAATGTATATCCCCCCTTAAGTCCCCTCGGTAAAACAAAGTCGAGTCGCGTTTTAACATCTAACGAATAGAGTCGTGTTTTAGTATCAAACGAAAAAGGTCGTAAGAAATCGGTCAGAGTGCGCGGACGCGGTTGTTCCCAAAGTAGGAACAGAAAAACGGGATCGGTGTTCGTTTAGCAATAATAAAGTAAAGTAATTGCCCGATATAATTATAAGTGTGTTCAACAAGTAAATAAAGTGAATTGATTTATCTCAAGACTTTGAATCTCGTCCGAATTCCCGCACCCGTCCGTAGCAGTGTTGGCAGTGTCGAGTGAACCAACTACAAGTCCACCTAGGAGCTACGTTAAATAATTATCTCTTCCCTTCGCATTCAGGGAGGAGATCGCAAAAAAAATTATTTAACACCCTTCTGGACTTTTATTTTTGATTCTATTTTCGTCTCTATACCTTTTTATAATATTGTGGACCCTGGAATGACTTCTACCTACAAGTTTGCCAATTTTCCGAGCGTTTTTCCCATTGCCATAACACTTAATAATTATTTGGCTTTCTTCAAAAGTAGTTTGCTTTCCTGTAGGAGCCATATTATTTAAATATTATAAATAAAATAACTAAACAACCTTATCAATTGATGTGCAATACACAACTGAGCATATCATAAGGCACTCAGGATCAATAGTGTAGGAAAACATCAGTTATAACAGGAATTTGTTTTGTTTTCTCTTCTGTCCCATTATTCGTGCGAGCCAGAAAATGGGCTTAGTTTCGTTTTTAACGAATAATTTTTGAACGGAATTAGTTTCCGTAAATATGGTGATAAATTAAAAAAATACACCAAATACCATGAAGTTTTATGTGTCAAATATTGGAAACAATATATTTTTTTGCTTTATACAACTGTTTTAATGCAGGAGTTTAGCTTGTCCCAATATTCGTGCGAACCACTGTACATTGTCTTGTTTATTTAGCACAAGGAAGTATTTTCCGCAGACACTCGGAGTAGTCATTTTTGTGTTGTTTTTAGATGTACATATAGTCGCTCACAGCTTAAAAGATGTGAGTACTTGATACTTAAGAACTCCCAAAATATGAAGACTTTTCTTAAATTGAATGGGTACATTTAGACCTCGATTTCGGATTCCACGATGAAAAATACACAACTTTCATTCGAAATATTGTTCCAAAAAAAATAACGACCTTGAAGTTGTTCAAACCGAAAGTAGAGCTTTAACTTCGGAATTGCAATATATTACATCGAATTCCCATTCTACGTCATAACTTGTATACTAGGTTTAAATGGGGAGTTTATCGCCTCGGACTCCTACCGGAAGTGGAATATTCGGAAGTAGACCTTTTAACGGCAGAATTGCGTTTTTTACGGCGAATTCACATTCTACGTCATAACTTGTGTATGCTGGGTTTAAATGGAGAAACAAGTTTTTCGCCGATTTGGAAGGGGTGGACGTTTGGTTTTGGACACCCTGTATAATTTTATTCTAAATGAGTCTTTGGGATGCACTTGGCGCGTGAGTATCAGTTCGCATTGGAGCACCTTTTTAATTAGCTCAAGTAAGGACTGTCCTAGAAAGTAATGCACATTTTTGTAGCATACTGTAGATTACGATTTTATGGAGCCCACTATAAACAAATGAATAGAAACCGTTAAATGACTCATTTACTTTATGAAATAAACGCAGTCAGATGGTTTTCTGTTATATTGTTGAAAATGTCCTCCAAACGAGCAGAAGTGCACCGTGAAATTTTGCGAATTTGGCTAGACAATAAAGAGCAATCGTATTCATGGATTGCTAAACAAGCTAAAAGTAACCGATGGGTTGTAAAAAGGACTTTAGATCGTTTTCGGGAAACTCAGACAATAGCAGAAAAACCAAAAATTGGTAGGCCGAAAGGTGCAAGGGATAAACCGTTAGAAAAAAATGTAGTGAAGTTTATTGAGAAGAACATAGCAATGTCAGTACGTGATATTGCAAAAAAATTTAATACTTCTAAATCAAATGTCCAACAAATTAAAAAAAGAAATAACATTAAAACTTATAAAAAACAGAAATGTGCAAAACGAACAAAAAAACAACAAAACATTGCCATTACACGTTCCAGGAAGTTGTATGAAAAATTGTGTCAGTTGAGTGAAAGTTGTGTAGTAATGGACGACGAATCCTATTTTAAATATGACTTTAGTACTCTAGCTGGACCTCAATTTTATAATGCAAGAGATAAAGATAGCGTTCCTGATGCTGATAAATTAATTTTTATAGAAAAATTCGGCCGCAAAGTTCTTGTATGGCAGGCCATTTGTCAGTGTGGTAAGCGTAGTCGGCCACTTTTCTTTGAGGGCTCAATTAATACTGACGTATACGTAAACCAGTGCATGAAAAAAGGATTATTGCCGTTTCTCAAATCACATAATAAGTCTACACTCTTTTGGCCAGACTTAGCAACGTGCCACTATGCTGGAAAAACCTTAAGCTGGTACCGAGAGAATAATGTGAATTTTGTAGAAAAAGCAATAAACCCCCCTAACGTCCCCCAACTTCGACCTATTGAACGCTACTGGGCTTTAGTGAAAAATATCTTGAGGAAAGAGGGTAAAAGTGCTACAACCCTGCAAAATTTTTCTAATTTATGGAAATCTGCTAGTAGGAAAGTGACTGATCGCACTGTGCAAAAGTTGATGGCTCCAATTAAGAGAAAGGTTCGATTGTTCTCTCGAGAAAAACTTATTTCTGTTTAAATTTTGTTTTGTATAAGCTATTACTAATGAATAAAAAAAATGCAACCAAAAACAATTTTTTTTTTACATCCATATTGATACAGTACGATTTTGAAAACCGTGCGCTACTTTCTAGGACAGTCCTTACATTCAGAATACAATAATGTTTAAAATGGGAAAATTATAGGGAGTTCCCAAGAAATTAGTCATCCGAGTCCGAGAAAGTTTGCAAATTACAACAACAACAACGCTTGTAAAAGGTCCTGTTACATTAAGAGTGAGATTCATACAAAAATACCCATAAACCGTAATCTAATGCCTACTCTCCAATGGCCAAACAAATCACGAACTAACCACTTACTAGCTGGCTAACAAAATGCGTTCGTACACATCTTTATCAATGTAGATGTGAGATGTAAAAAGTTCTGCTTGTTTTGATCGGGAGTGAAATGGAACAGGAAGAAATTTATATTTCGTAATTTATGAACAAGGATGTTCACTTTTATTACTTAACACTCCAAATAAATACCATTTCCACTTAAAAATGCTTCTTCACTTTTGGCGCCAATTTTTTAAATACTTGGTTGGTTCGTGGTTGGTTTGCCTACTGGAGAGTGGGCATAAAGAGACAGGGTAACGTGCGAACTGACATAGAAAATGGGCTGTTCAATTTTCGTTTAACGACGGGGCGATCCGAGAGGGGTATATGATATCCCAAATTACACGCAGCTCCGGCTGACGCCAGTTTAATAAATGAATATCTTCCAGCAGCCGCTTACCAAATTTATTCTGACAGAATTTCGGTTTCATCAATCCGTGAACTCTATTAATCTTCGCGTACTACGTCTGCACCTTCATGAATACAATAAAGTAACATCGGCCACGTCAGAATTTGATTGATTTCTGAGAAGACACGCAGTCGAGAAGGCGCCATTCGTTCCCCCTTGACAAGGAATCCTGGTGGCAATCGTACGTTGCCACGCCGCGCCGCTGCTGCTCTCCGCAAGCGAGACGCGAGTATCTATTTTGCGAGAAGTGCTACAATGATTCCTTGGATTAGTGAACCAGGAGCTCTGGATTTACCGCACATCTTGATAATTGACACCTTGGCTGAATAAGTTCAGGAAAATGTTATGTAAATATGTGCCTTTGGTGGATGCCTCCTTATCGAAAACATGAGAGCGTTCCGAAAAATCGACACAATCGTTTCGTAATTTTTGGCTATTGGTGCAAAAATTGGGGCGGAGGGCGACGCTGGCCTCAACCCCACGACATACTATATGTGGAGCCTGGTCCAGCGCACGGTAACTGAAAACGAAACATGCTTGCAGCTGATTCCGGACCAGTGAGGGCCGGAGGCTTAATTAAAACTACAAAACTTGCCACTGACGCGTACTTGCATGCCTCCTCCGCTTCGAATAATTTTACGTTCCGTTAGAGACTCGGAGAAGGGCACCCGTAACCCTGTTATTTGTGAGGTGGGATAAGCTCGCTCTTGGGAATTTGCGAGCTTTTTCGAGCTCATCCAGGATGTGTGCACGGACTTCAAATTACCAAGTGGATTGTTTAAAAAAGGGATCCGCTCGTTGGCGGCAACGGCTTAGGCGGAGTGTGTTTTGGGTTTGGAAGGGCCTTAAATTGTGCCATCTCTTCTCGCTACAGTATATGTATCATCTTGTGGGTGAAATATCATATCACACGAATTTCAAAAATTATTTGCTTTTGGGTTTAAAGGCATAAATCAGTTGGGTAACGCATAAAGGCAACCACTCGTTACGTGACTTATTCGAGACGTGAAATACAGTCGAGTCACGTAACTGTCATCTTTAAAAGGAGAATTCGCTTGTTTCAGGGCGAACAACTTCGCTTAAAGTGCTAATAAGTTCCTCTTAAGCAAGAAATATAAATGCCCCATACGTTATTGATTTCCCCCACAGCGGAATATCGGTCCTCCTGAATTATTCAGAGGTTTTGCTGGATTACCTTCAATTGAAAGATAAAGTCATTCACAGGCGAGCTGCTGAAAGAGCATTGGCCAGTTGATATCCATTAAATATTTCATTTTATCATGTGATCTTGTCTTTTTGTGCAGGAGGAGGGAATATGTAGTAAAGCATTTCGTCGGCTTAGAGTGTAAACGACGTAACTAAATTTTTAGGTATACAGTAGAACATTTTTGTAAAATTACACGAAAATCGCTGTAAAAGTTATAGAAACAGGGTTTCTTGTGTATATCCATTAAATTCTCTGTAAAATTGGGTTACTTGATAATTTTACAAAAAAAAAAAAAAAAAAAAAAAATTAATACAATATCGTGGCCGTAAGCCGCCAGGTACACGGGGAGAACAACATTTTGTATTATTGGTCGCGAGTACGCGGACTCTTGATATCTGTTGCACTCCAGGCTTTGTGCTGGCAACTTCCCCTCCCGACTTCTCGCGGGATAATTCTGGATTTCATAAAACTTCCCAAAAAAAGTGATCCAGTTCCAACAGCATCCGCCGATGAACAAGTAGCGATCACGGCAGACAATACTGCATTCAGTGGGCTATAAGCAACCACTTCCTGTAGCGGAGCCATTGGGCATTCAAGAGAAGAACCAGACAGGTCATCACCCCCTATCTCGAAAGAATTGGAGAGCAGCTGTGATATGGGCTTTTTCACATATAACATATAATTGTGTCACATGACACCTGCAAAATGCGACACATGCTCCGTATATCACGCCAATGGGTATTTTTTAATAATTTCTGGCCCATGAATTATCGATTGCTTGAGTAATCATAAATCCCTCAATGAGAAGTACGAACTACTTTAGTATTTTAAAATTTCTGGCCCATGCATTACTGATTTCTTAAGTAATCAGAAATTTCTTACCGAAAATTACGAGCTAGTTTAGTTTTTTAAATTTCTGACCGATAAATTACCAATTCCTTAGGTAATTAAAAATGTATTCAATTGCAATAATTGCAATATTTGAAAATTTTCTATTTTGTTGAATACAAGTGTAATTTCTATGGTATTGGTTATAATCATCCAAAATATTGACAAAAATAATATTTTTGCCGATCTCTGCTACAACCGGCCTGAAGGCATTGTCGTACCAGCTGGAGGGCCAGTGGATGTTGTTTCGACTACTGGACCCTCAACTAGTTGAGCTACTGGACATGCTACAGCTGCGACTGTCAAGTCGGCTTTAAGACGGTGACCACTGGGTCATCCTTAGCTAAAGCTGCCAGGGTGGCAAAACTGCGAAAGATCCAAAAGTTTCAATTAACTCCCCATTTCCAGTTCTGTTGCTGGCGAGCTCGTAGTGACGTTAGTGGAAATTTCCTTTTTAGGTGACATACAGGAAATTGTTTTTGCATCTTCCTAGGAGATAGGACAAAAATCCCACCAGTCGAAGTACAAGTCGACGCTCAAATCGACTGCTCATCACCAGCAGGGCCCTGTCTGATTTCCTATTGAGTATCAGATGAAGATGAAATTGTCGGATCACCAGCATATCAACTCACTTTAAATTCATTTATTTAGGAACAAAAATTGGAATGCCTTTAAAGCTATGGTGAGATCAAAGGCCGACACGCTGATGATCACTATTAGCTCAATCAGTGAACTGGAAGCGAACGCAAACCAGCTGAATGAGGCAATAATATCCTCCTATCACAACACCAATGTTGTAATCTCAACCAAAGTGGTGCGTAAGATGCCCTGGTGAACGAACATCTATATGACATGCTCAGGCATGTCAGAAGGTTAATTAATTAAACTACGCGCACCAATCAGAGTGCACGTCTGCAGGCAGGGCTTCGCCTTCATCACGTCATACTGCAAAAAAAAAAAAAAAATTTCTTCCAGCAAACAATCTACAAGTTTACTGATTCACATCCCTGCTAAATACGCTTGGCTCTTCTTCAACTCATCTAGTAATGTCCCCAAAGTTGGTAATATCCACATCACGAAATTTGTAGAGAAATCTGTTAAGTTTAATGTTAGCGTAACTAAACCTAACGCTATGAATAATAGTAATTCTCACCGTAGCATTAGCCCTACTCGCTAATCTTAAACCCATCTGTCCCATCTCCCGACTTGCTATTCCGCCTGCGTGAGCGTAGCATTTATGAAAATGTACGCCTTTATCTGGTTTATCTTCACAAGGCTGACAAAATCTGCATTGATAGAAAAAACTAAATCTTACCTAATGACCTCCATAAATCAAGAAGACCTCCCGACAGACCACACTGTGCTGCACCAGCTTTACCCAAAATACCATGCAGCTTTCAAAGTCCTTCCGGGAAAGTTTTCGATGATCTTTCGACTTTCGCTCCTTATGTCAACTCTAAGCGAATCCCCCATCTTCAAAATCTCCATACTGGCTCTACTTTTGTTCCTAACAAAACCTAAAACCCTTCCCCCGACTCATGCTTTCCCTCTGCCTCTTTGAGTTGCATCACCTCTTGCTGCCAAATTGTCAGAGGACTTCGCTCTAAAACGCAGCTTGTGTTCCTACAGTGTTAGTCCTTTCCTTATGATATCTTTGCACACACTGAAACTAACTTTAATGCTATTTACAGACAGGTAGGACGTCATTATGAAGAAAAAGCAGCTCATAATGACGAATCAAAATGATGTAAAAGGAACTTCATTTGAAACAAAATTACGTAAGAATGCCATCTAGTATCAAAAAGCAGAATCATATTGTATTACGATTTCACTGAAAATCTACTACATTTTAATCACATTTGCTGTCAAATTTCGTATTCTGTCATTGGAGCTGGTGCACTTATCAAGGATAATTTCACCCCCTGTAGCCCTACCAACTCCAAATATATAAAATATACTTCTGTAATCCGCAGAAGATTCCAGAGTGTACAAAGCAATACCAATTCGTTTTTCCAGTGGTATTGCGTATCGCCAAATTTTTCGAAAAATTGAGTCTGAAGAGCAGTAAGTAAGGCATTTCACCCCATTATTTTTTTGGGTTTTTTCAAAAAAGTGCTGATTGTTTTTGCTCATTTTTCTTCTCAAAGTCGATTATCTTGTCGTTGCTGCTATTGAATGATCACATAACCACCAGCAATCGCGGTCCGAACGTCTAGACTTTCTCAAACCATGGTTTTGAAAGTTTTTTTTTGCTTTGGTTTTTGCAAAATGGCCATTTTGTACAGCAATGTAATAAAAAACTTCGCAATTTTTTTACATGAAAAGGATCAACTTTACAAAAAAAAATGTATAGAACAGAATATGCTTCAAATTAGGAATACATGTAATTTTTTTCAGAATTGTTTGGACTATTTGAGTAGGTAGGACCCCACTTGAGCGTGGGAACCAAATTATGCAAATTAGGTAATTAGCATAATTACCCTAATTATGCTAATAAGCTAATTATCCTAATTTATTGGGCAATAAATTGATTTTATTGACCTTTAAATAAATTAATGGGACATTATCGTAATACATTGGCCAATAAATAAAATTTAGTGATCGTTAATTAATTTATGTTCAAGAGTTAGTACACCCTAAATCTGTTGTGATCTACCAGAAAAACATGGTAAGTATTAGAGTATTAAAAACAACGGTCGGGCATTTGATGACGCACTTAGGTCATTGCGATGACTCTAAGCTATTAAAGACCCTGTTCAAAATAAATTTTACTAAAAATATTTTTAATTTTTAGGGCCTGTCCGAATTCATGTCTTCGTCTTCGTCTCGTTATGACAGTTTGTGACGTCAACAAACAAGCTAAGCTATTATAGCAAATAAGGCAAAGACAAAGCTAAGATGTACGAATTCGTTAGCTTAGCTTGTCATTTGTCAAGTAAAAAACACGGGAAATTAAATTTTGCAAATAAATTAATTTTTAAGTAACCCTTACTGCCAAGCTATGTATTTGGTTGTTGAAGGTTTTCCCTTTAAAAAGTTGTTTGTGAACTCTTCTGCGTAGCTCAATTAATCTGAACACTTTGTCTTTAGGCCCTGAAATATAAAACAGTTTTCACTAAACTAGTCCCCGAGTAATTGCAAAAATGTACGATAATTACTTACACTTTTTAGCTGACATTTTCAAAGAAAATATCCATCTATTGCACCAGAAAGTCAACGCAAACCTTGACTCGCTCATCAAGCTAACCAAGTGAATTAACTGTTATACTGAGTAGCTAAGCTCACTGACATAGACATGAATTCGGACAGAGCTTAGCTCAGTGTGACGTCATGAAGTGTCATAACAAGACGAAGATGAAGACGAAGACTTGGATTCGGACAGGCCCTTAGAGCGCCATTACCTTGCTAAAATCGGTTGCTGAAAGCAACAATAAATTGATTCCAATTACCTCATTGGAAATCAACAAAAAATATAAAATAGCATGTTTTAAACTTGTAAAGACAAGATACGGTCAAAAGCTGACTGTACACTTTACTAACAGATATTTTATATTTTTGCTGCCGAGGTTTTTGGACGCCATCCAGACACAACAGCAGGTTTATGAACTAAACAAGACCCAGGACCATTTCTTAACATACGAAGGGAAAAACGACAACGAGGGTGGATTTTTGAAGCTGAAATTTACCCAGGAGAAATAACCTATCAGCGTTGTTAACAATGCGCATATATAAAATAAATAGCGAATTTCTTGTATTTATTTTGTATTTTATTTTCCTGCTTTATTTCGTTCATTTACATAAAAACCACTGCATCAAAACCTCCTCGCGTTGGGGCTTTACACCCAAATTGCAGTGGCCTTGCACGAATTATCCCAATTTAATATGCAAATATTTATCTTTACTTTTCAAGACCTGTTCTAACAGGCGACCGCTCCAGCCATATATTGGACAGATTAATGTGACACCGTTGAACTAAAAATATAACTTGTTTTTATCGGCCGGCGCGCGCCGCTACTTCAATTAGCAAAATAATAATAAGTTATCGCTAATTTAATTAAACTAATGCGAAAAATTCTGAAAAAATTCACACATGTTCCTTGGCTAATTACACTGCTGTACACCGAATTTTACCTAAGGTCGAGACTAAGCAGAATGGATTCATTGTATTGAAATATGATATTTCGCCAAGTTTCATGCAAATTCATAAAAAAATTAAAAAGTTATTAATATTTAAAGTTTTAAAAGAGACGAAAAAAATATTGTCCAATTTACTTGGTTTTTGGTATACGAGTTGAGAATAATTAATTAAAACTGTTTACATTGTCCACAATTTTTTATAATAATTAATTATATAAGTTTTTTACACGAAAATTTTTCGAAAAATGAAAAGAAAAGTTATAAATCGGCTCATTAAGCAGAATGTTTGTCGAACAAAAAATTTTTTTATGCACATCATACATTTCTATGATCAGCTAGAAATTCTGCACACACTCATAAAAAAAAATATCTAATTTTCAATATTAACAATTTTTTGTTAATAACTTTTTAATTTTTTTATAGAATTGTTAAATATTTCGGATTATGAATCCTCTTGATGTCGTTCACAAACGCTATAACAGTGTTATGAGCACTTTTTGTCATATAAATGGTTTTTATGATGTAATTTGGTGATATTTTTACTCAAAAAGGATCAATTATACGAATAAATTTTATATGACCAAAGAACATGTGTGGATTTTTTCAAAATTTTTCGGGATTCATGTATTTTGTGGCTAATTTGAAGCATTTTCTGTTCTATAATTTTTTTTTGTAAAGTTGATCCTTCTCGTGTAAAAAAATCGCGAAGTTTTTTAGTCCATGTAAACGACTGATTTTGAGAGTCATATTTTAAAAATGTTTTAGAAGGTGATAAAATAATTTTATTGTTTTAATTTTTAACATAACTTTATTTAACTTTTCTAAAGTATAAAAAAAAATTTATTTTTCTTTTCCTTCCAAAATGGCGGCTAAGGATAATTAAAATTTTATAAATATTTTTAAAAACTACTCGTGTCGTAACTCAAAGTGTTATTGACCGATTTGCCTGATATTTTGAGAGGTTTTTCTCTACATTATTATCGGAAGGATAAACCTAAATTTTCAGATATTTCGCGTTAATAAAATAGTTTTTGGTCAAATATATCGAAAAAATAGCCCAAAATTCTGACTTATTTTTAAAAGGTTTATTTTATATTGAATTTGATGCTTTTTTTAGTTTTACAGGTTTATCCTTCCCGTTAATAAGTTATAAAAAGAAAACAATTTAATGTTTCTTTTTCCTATCAATAGTTAATGTGTGACAAGCGAAGCACTTTTGGACCTCGGGTCGGAGACGACAGACAAAAAATTATCCTGAGCCGCCATTTTGGAAGGAAAAACAAAAAAAAAAAGGTTTTTTTTTATACTTTAGAAAAGTTAAATAAAGTTATGTAGAAAATGTAAAACAATAAAATTATTTTATCACCTTCTAAAAAATTTTTAAAATATGACTGATTTTGAGGCGTTTACATGGACTTCCCAACTTAACTGAGTCGCAGAGGGAAACACTTGAGTACCTGGTACAGGTACACTATCCTATGTTTTGAGTGAAAACTTGCTATAGTAGTGGGAGTAAGTTTGGCAAAAGGTTTAGAAGATTTGGAAAAACATGAAGAACATTTTTTGAATTTAACACATTTCTCTGAGCAAGTTTTAGTACCAAGACCAAGAATGTCTGATGTTAAAACTTTTACAAGAGAGAATTTTAACGTCACAAAATTCTCCTGATATGTGTTCAAAAACTTATAGAACACGTTTTGGGCACTGTTGTGCGAATGCAGCTTGCACTCACAGACTTTATATACCTCTTGAAATAATTCTGATTGGGGGTTTGATTGTTTACTGAAGTATAATAATACACCTAATTCTGTTTTTACATGGTAGATGCATTCGAGGAAAACCCGTACAAAAAAAACATCATCATTACTGTCCTAAATCGACCCCTGTAGAGTCTTGGCCGCTCATGGGCACGATCCCAAGCATTGTACTTAAAATTTGAATCACACAGCTTTTTTCAAGGTACTATTACCGTCTAGAATGCTAAAAAATGACATATGTATATTCAACAATTTTTTTTTTTCACATTCTATATTATATATTGTTATCAAACCTTTTTTACAGTATTAAACAGTTCTTGAAGATTACGAACAAAATTTTTATTTTTATTTTCTATTAACTGTAAAGGGTCTAGCCGGTTAAGGAGGTGAAAAGTGCCCCCAGCGCTTTTGAAAAACAAAAAATATCCTCATGTAGTACATGAAAAAGTACATCTTTGTTGAAATTTTCAGACCCATATACCCTCACATAACCTCAAAAAAAATTAAAACGTGATTTTCAGTGTTTTGGCGATATCTTGGCTTCTTGTAGACGTAGAAAAATCTTTTTTCTCTCAAATTATAGGGTTTTTTGTCAGCTACAAAATAATATTTTTTTTGAAATTTTTGGCGGGAAATTCAAATTTTTATACAAGTTCGAAATTTTCAAAATTCAATTAAAAAAAAACAAAAAAAATAGAAACGACGAAAAAAAAATATGTTATTCTCTGAATGTCAAGCTATATCCATGAATTATTTCAGATTTTTAGATTTGGTGCAACAGTGTCAAAATATGGAAAAACCGTTTTTTCAGCATTTTTCGGTATTTTTACATCTTTTTTAAGTCTGAATATTCTTTAAGTATGCATTTGTTTTAAGTCATTTCCTACCTTGATAAATTCACAAAGAGATCATATTTTCAACCTGGCGTGACATCATGGCTGAATTACACTCACCCCACCGCACCGTTCATTCATATTTGTCATTGTTCATTCACGCATGTTTGAAACTGAGCGGAGTAATAACAATTCCAAATAATTGCAATATATTTCTTAATAAAAGACCTCACAAAGTAATAATATTGCTCCACTCTCTTCTGCACTCACTTATAATATAAAACGGTATTATACAAATTAATACGTATAAAAATAAATATAGGTTCACCTGAAAAAGTAGGAAAGTCTGAAAACTTACATGTATTATACCGAACCTGAAAACATAAGACAATAGATAAAATCCCGTATTTGAGATATGAATAGGATAATTAATCTGCATCACTATATTCTTCAATAACATCAACAATCTTCCGAAAGAATAGCAGATCATTTCTACAGGATTTTTTCCGTATATTAAATTCTTAAATGAAAATTACTCAATCAGCTCCCGTTTTCGAGAAAAATTGAGTGGAAAATTCAAAATATCGTATTTTTGCCATTTTTGAAAAATCATCAAAAAATAACAGATGATCACTGAAACAACATGGCTCAAATCAAAGCCTGAATCTTATTCTAAAAAATATTGAATACCACTAATTTCTTTAGCTTTTCTAAACATTCTCGCGAAAAAGTTTTTCAGGAGCGTCTTATAGTCTTCTTTCAGCATCTGTTGTATGATATAATGGGTTTGGTCAAAAATTTGATTTTCAAGGCATTTTTCGAACATTTTTAAGACCTTTACTATTTTGAGATAATAGCTCAAGGTTATAATTTTGGATTTAGCCACGTTACAAGCTTCTATAATAATCCGAACGAGTTTTCAAATATGGTCAAAATAAGTTCTTTTGACTTTTTCACTCACCTGTTCCTTGAAAACGGGAGCTGATTGATCATTTTCTTTTACGAATTTATAATCTACGGAAAAAATCGTAATATAATTACAGCTTACGGGAACAGACTGTTCTTAAGCCATTTGCTCATTTTCAATTGTATCTGAGAATATTTTTATAACCTATTGATTCCGGTTTATAATGGCTATAACAATTGTAAGTTTTACTGCTAATGTGCCCGGGACGAACTTGTATCTTAATTACATATATCTTTTGATTTTTTTAAATACTGTGGATTGACTTCATCATTTTCATCTAGCATTTCTGCTAAATAGAAAATCGCCTATTACATTTGATACGTACCAATGAGAAATATTTTTAAAACTTTTTCTGTAGCTGTATAATCACAAAATAGCACAATTGTTACAATTGCACAAGAGATAGCTTAAACGATTCAGAAAAGAACACAGAATTTTTCAAAACTAAAAGAAAAATGCATTTTTTTTTTAGTTTTGAAAAATTCTGTGTTCTTTTCTGAATCGTTTAAGCTATCTCTTGTCGCGAAATTTGAAAAGCCCGCGCTGCTACAGGTGATTCCGTGCGCAGCTGGCGCTCCACACCACTCCTCGTTGCCTTTATCTTTAACTTAAATTCCGTTTTTCTCAAAATACCGTTTTGATGAATGGTGTGCAGCATTCTGAGAAAACCATTCATCCGAAAAAATTCAGATTTTGGTAAAAGCTGTGTTAGCTTTGTCTCTATGACTTAAGTGGAGCAAATCAGGCATTTCTACATTTACATAGCTTGTATCCCATGTTTTAACAGTAAAAAATCAACTAAAAAATATAACGAATAGTAAAAAAAATTAAAGAAATGAATAAAATTTTTTTTTCAAAATGTGACACACTCATGCCATAGCCACATATATAAAGAGTACTAATGTGCAATCTCACTTTTTTCGGATTATTTGTTTGGCTGTTATGGCGCACACCATGAGCTTGCGTTCCTAAGTTATGAGTCCCAGTAGCAGGCCTGCCCTGACCCAACTACTCAATAAAAAAAAAAAATAAATTTCTCAAAATGTTCATTAGAGATCAGATAATAAAAGGATTATTATGTATAACTCTAAATGTTTTATATTTTCTTGTTCAACTCCCTGAAAAAAACTTTCAATTCAAGGGCCTCTAGAGTGGGATACCCCCTCGGTTCCTGTTCGCATGTAGCAGCCGTAATATATTACTTATCTCATGCATGATATATAACTAAAAAATTTAAATTGAAGAAAATATTTGAAGCCGAAGGTGTTGAACCAGTTATTGAAGAAGATAATGATGAAGATTAATTATCCTATTCATATCTCAAATACGGGATTTTATCTATTGTCTTATGTTTTCAGGTTCGGTATAATACATGTAAGTTTTCAGACTTTCCTACTTTTTCAGGTGACCCTATATTTATTTTTATACGTATTAATTTGTATAATACCGTTTTATATTATAAGTGAGTGCAGAAGAGAGTGGAGCAATATTATTACTTTGTGAGGTCTTTTATTAAGAAATATATTGCAATTATTTGGAATAGTTATTACTCCGCTCAGTTTCAAACATGCGTGAATGAACAATGACAAATATGAATGAACGGTGCGGTGGGGTGAGTGTAATTCAGCCATGATGTCACGCCAGGTTGAAAATATGATCTCTTTGTGAATTTATCAAGGTAGGAAATTACTTAAAACAAATGCATACTTAAAGAATATTCAGACTTAAAAAAGATGTAAAAATACCGAAAAATGCTGAAAAAACGGTTTTTCCATATTTTGACACTGTTGCACCAAATCTAAAAATCTGAAATAATTCATGGATATAGCTTGACATCCAGAGAATAACATATTTTTTTTTCGTCGTTTCTATTTTTTTTGTTTTTTTTTAATTGAATTTTGAAAATTTCGAACTTGTATAAAAATTTGAATTTCCCGCCAAAAATTTCAAAAAAAATATTATTTTGTAGCTGACAAAAAACCCTATAATTTGAGAGAAAAAAGAATTTTCTACGTCTACAAGAAGCCGAGATATCGCCAAAACACTGAAAATCACGTTTTAATTTTTTTTGAGGTTATGTGAGGGTCTATGGGTCTGAAAATTTTAACAAAGATGTACTTTTTCATGTACTACATGAGGATATTTTTTGTTTTTCAAAAGCGCTGGGGGCACTTTTCACCTCCTTAACCGGCTAGACCCTTTAATACAGGGCGCTCAAATTTTCTTCTCAAAAAAACATTACTCCATGTCGGACAGTTAATCTCTGGAACGGTAAGTCTGAAACATAAAATTCAAAAATAGTTACAAAACGGAAGTGCTCTTACGTGATAGTTTACCAGAAAAATTGGAAAATCATTAAAAATAAAAAAATGGCGGACATTTCAAAATTTTTTTCAAAAATCGCCCTTTTTTTCGACCTTTTTTCAGGCTCAAAAATTTTATATATTTTTTTTGTGGTCAAATTGTGGTGAACTATCACGCAGGATATAACAACGAACAGAATGCTTCAACGTTTATTAAAATCGGCCCAGTAGATCCGGAGATTAACTGTCCGCCAGTTAAAAAAACCTAAACTCGAGAAAAACGCATATAAAGTTTATTTAGAACATGGGAACAGCCGAGAGCGCGCTTCAATTGAGTCGTTATATCTCGGCGCTGGCTTCGAATTTCGATTTAATATTTTAGACAGTTATTATTGAAGGTATAAAGAATCTAAAAATGTAAAAAAAAAAAAATTCATTTTTTGAAAATTCTAGACGGTAATAGTACCTTAACCGTGATAAATCGAATAAAATCGTGTAAAACGGGGATTGAATGTTTTGTTTATAAACCGTTGTTTATGCATTCACAAATTAAGCGGCTTGTATTCCTATGAATGTAAGGTCGCTGTAATGCGCACTCAGCAACCACAAATCATTCACCGCTGCCCAAACCTGAGTCGGCAAAAAAAAAAAAGTGCTGATGCGTGTGCACGGCAGTGCGTGGCGTATGAATTGTGCTTGATCATGTGCCGTATTTGTAGTTCTTCTTCCTTTAGATTTATTCATATAATTTGGTGTATATTTGTAACGTAAGCAATATTGTATCGATTTATTCAGTTAATTTGGTGAAGATTTGTTAACTTAGCATTTTTATTGTAAATTTGTTTTTTATTATTATTGTATTAGTAAGTAGAACTGGTTATAAATTACGGCGCCTAGAATAAAATTCATTATTCTTGTTACCAAAGTTCGTTTTGAATCAACTCATTCCCTACCCTCTTCTTCAACCGTGTTATATTAGAACCGTGTAAAAACAGAATTGGGTGTAGCCCAATCAGTAGTAAATTTTTGCGATCAAAGCGTACACGGTTTATTTTTTTTTATATTATTGGGGAATGCGACCAAGATTATTACCAAGTTAACGGGTTGGTAGAGGTATGCGTCATATTTGCGAAAAGTTCAAAGTATCTCGTTTAGTGATACCAAACACATGATACGCACCTTATTTGTTCGAAATGGAATTCTCTAGAAAATCCTTTACATGCTTAATAGTAGGGCAGCCCAAGCGGGGATTTTTGAATTTACTCGAGCGCAATAACGAATAACATAATAACCATACATGAAACTTTTATATAGCGTCGTACGTCTAGGGCAGCCGATCAGAATAGTAAAAAAAATCGATCGTTAGAAAAACTCGAGCGCGTCAGATTATAGTCCAGTCAAATTAGGGGTTTCACCTCGGAATGAGAGATAATAAGTTGAAAACTTGTGTACACCTTGATTTTGGCATTTTAAATGTTGTGTCAAAAGTCTCATAAAATCTCGTGTCTGCGTCGTAAGTTATTGAAGGTCAAAGGTCACAAAAATCGGTTTTTCGCGATTATCTCTGTTTCTACAGCTCCAATGATGTTAACACCTAGTATTACTCACCGAGATTCACTATTGACCTTGTATTATAGTGTGTATGGCTGAGCGCTACTCTCAAAAAGGGTTGAGCGCATGAAAATATGATTGGAAAAAATTTTTGCAAATTTTACACTCTACAATTTTTATAATAGGTGTTAACATCAATTGAGCTGTAGAAATAGAGATAATGGCGAAAAACCGATTTATGTGGCCTTTGACCTTCAATAACTTACGACGCAGACACGAGATTTGATGAGACTTTTGACACAACATTTAGAACGTCAAAATGAAGGTGTATACAAGTTTAAAGGTCATTATCTCTCATTCTGAGGTTGACCCATTTTTTTTGCTTATTAGACTGGACTATTAAGGCAAGATGAGTTTATTACATGCAGAAAAGTGTGTACATATTTTAATATTCTGACGATTTGAGCATGACATAAGGAAATGGGAAAGTCACAAAGTTGCAAAAAAAAAAAAAAAAAACGTCACCTGGACATTCTCGCGCGCGGTTGATTTTTCTACAGTTTGAAGTAAATCTTTCAAGGATTATGGGAATAATATAATCTGCCGATTCCCACAAGCCGAAGTAGTTAAAATCATTAATAAAGTGTGGTGCCTACAGATGCTTAGAACTATGTATTTCCCACTCCGCGCATCTCTTCCCTTCTCACTTTTATCTATCTATCGCTCTCTCGCACCGTCCCCACACTACTTTCAGTTCACTGTTTCTGTCTCCATATGCCACACAGCTCATCACGACGACACGTTCGTGTTTGTATGTGTACAATACTTTGTTTGGTTTATTGTGCTCCAAAAAAGTTTTATGAATTAAGTGCAATAACTTTAATATGTGCTACGACAATTAATGATAATTGTGCGAAATGTGTATTTTGTGAACAAAAGAAATTTGAAAAAGTTATAAAATTAACGTCAGAAAATAAAAATAAGTAATTTAACAAAAAAAAAAAAAAAAAAATTAAATATTTTCTTTCAAACCGTAAGATTAAGGGAATTCCTCCACATAATTGTCAGATTAACGATCAGCATGACAAGGACATCAAGCTGAACCGTCTGTGAATTAAACTGACGCGCTCGATTATTGTATTTCGTGAAATTTTTTTGCATTTTAAAAAATCAGACATAAATTTTTTGTCGCGTCCAAATCGTCAGTCTTTTGAATAGGAGCTCCTTTAGGGTTTATTTAACATCTATTGTGAACATCTGACGCACTCGAATAAATTTTTTTATTTCTTATTTTGTACGGCCATCCCCACCATACGAACTGGCAGATTAATATTTCTCCGTTATCAGAAATACCTGGAGCGCATTCACTATTTATATCAGACGCGTTCAAGTATTTCTTTGTAACTATTTGGCAAGATTTTTTCTGTGCACTGATTTAAATGCTTTATATGTTTCAGTTTTGATGAACCAAATATGGAAAATTTGACAAAAGCTGATTCCTTTATATTACCATCTGCCTAAGCTGAACTGTCAAGAGGATAAACTTCAAATTTCAGGATCTGGCACACAAAGTACTAACGGAACTTTGAAATCCTTCAGATTGCTATCAAGATCTCTTCTTGGATGAAAGTAATTACTTTATCGTGCAATTCCTTTTCATGTAAAGTGTGCATCAAGAAGTTTAGTTTACAAAATGTTGTTCTTTTGTCAGCCTAAGTTTCTATTGTTAAAAATTGCAAACAATTTGAAACTGCATGCATGAATTAATGTAAGAGTAGTTTTCTATTTTTATGATATAACGTCATCTTGTCTTACGGATATGACTAGCTCTTCATCTAAAGCGAAGTATGTATGATTATAGGATAAATTAATCACAAGATACTGAGACAACTTTCCCATTTTTGTATGCTCAATTTTGCTAATTTTCGCAGGAAACACTTACTTTGGCAGGTCTATAGGTCGTATTTATTAAATATGCCCAGAAAAATGGAAATTAACCCACCTGATTTCGTAGTGGTAGTTTTGTTAAATTTGAAAACATTTCGTTAAGTGTTAAATGAAAATTCTAGTTAGGGTATTTTCTCGTAAAAAATAAATGTCCCGAGCACTGAACTAAGAAATACTCCATGGAAAACATTTTCGTCATGACTTTCTTCGAAGAACGGGTGGTTTAGTGGTTGCTCGCAGCATTGACGGGAGAGAAGATATAAAAATTAATTGCTGTCAGTGTTAAATTCTTTTAAGAACGGAGGAACGATGTAAAAGCCTGATAAGAGAAATTGTCTTTCCACAGAAAGGGAACCCCTGGGACGATTTTTCTTGGTCTGTTGATATTTTTCTAGATTATTGCGTTGGTTTTGCTGTTGTGCTCAAAGGCAAAGAGTAGAACTTTTCCGTCAGCACAAAGGATTTTTCCTATGTCACAGAGGAAAATTTAGCTCATTATTTCTCTAAAAATGTAATGCGTTTCTCGTTTCGTCTTTTTAAATATGTATGTATCTAACTTGTCAGAAATGTAGAACATTCAAAATAAAAAGACGATGCAGCGCTTTCTCGTCCAGCGGTGCTGATAATTATTTAGTGAAATTCCGAACTATTTTCCATTATACGAAAGACCTCTGCTGGAAAGGTAAGGGAACACTTTAGAATGTTGGAGAATGGTTTCTAATTAAATCTTTGGGCAAATAATGTTTACTCAGTAAGTGACTTAATTGCAAAACTGTATATTTGAAGACTTGGAATTGTTAATTAATATTTGCTTTAAAGATAATGGGTGCCTTCAATTAGATAATAATACACTGAAATATAATCGCCTGCGAAGTACATAATATTTTTTTGTTTTTTTACGACAGAATGGTATATTGATAAAAGTTAACACTAGAAAACCAACACGATTGACAAGTTGAAGGGGTCTCACAATTATTATAACTAAAGTACAAAGGTATTCTTTACCATGTAATTCTTATGGAAAACTAAAAGTTCAATAATACAGCAGTAAATATTAATATAATGAGCACTCCCTGGACCAGAAGTTTTCTTTTTAGGTACATAAAATTTATTTGAAAGAAAAAAAGATTTTTTGGTAATTGATAATTTGATAACTGGCTAATAAGCTGTCATTTGTTTTAAGAGTAAATGTCATTTTTATTTGATAAGTTCTAACAAATCATCATGGAAAGATATACATCGCAGCAACGATTTCAAGTCGTGGACATTTATTCCCGAAATCAGAGCTCAGTTATAACAACATATAGAGCACTTCGTGAATTCTGTGGTGCGTGTAACCGTTAATGGTGAGCGGTACAGAGTTATAATCCTTGACTTTTTGTTTCCAAAACTTCAAAACATTGATGTTGGCGACTTGTATTGTAGTTTCAACAGGACATCGCTACGTGCCATACAGCGACTGAAACAATCGATATATTGAAAGGGTAATTTGGTGAAAATCTTTTTAAAAAAAAAGGAGCTTTCAATTGGCCATCAAGGTTGTGTAATTTGACACCGCTGGAGTGTTTTTTGTGGGGATAGGTGAAGTATCTGGTGTATAATAATAAACCAGCTTCAATTGAAGCATCGAAAGTAAACATAAGATATATGGATATACGGTCCAAAATGTTTGAAAAATTGGTCAACAGTTGGACTGACAGGATGCGCTATGTAACATATGCCCAGAATTTAATTTAAATATTGTTAAAAAATTATCTTTCGAATGAAACCAAATTTAAGGTTACTTGTTCGATTTTTATATGTTTTATTCATATTCAAAATAAAGACGCGCTTAAAAATTTAGGGTTCTGAATTTTAGATTACGGTTGTTCTAGTGTTACTTTATAAAACTCTACACACATATAAATATGAATTGTTCAATTATAACATTTTGTAAAAATCGAATGTCTAAAATCCCACTGGCTTTTTTTCGCTTAAAAATCTACGCGAATTAAGTACAAAGATTTAACAACTTGTTTCAACAGCACTAATAGTTTTATTATAAATTTCACAAAAGAGGTTTTTTTTTTTCTTAATCTTAAGAGCTACTAAACTAGCGAAGTATAATCTTCACAAAAAAATGTACCGAACTTTTTTATGGAATATTTAATGCTCTTTCCAATGGACTTGGTCCCGTTCATGTAAGATTTTGTTTTCACGTGATATAGACGAAACTATCTACTAAAGTATTCTTTACCATGTAATTCTTATGGAAAACTAAAAGTTCAGTAAGCCAGCAGTAAATATTAATATAATGAGCACTCCCTGGACCAGAATTTTTCTTTTATGTACTTATTAAACTTATTTGAAAGAAAAACATATTTTTTGTAATTTTTTACTTTAACCCATTAATGTGCAAAACGAGGATTTTGTGCACGCAAGTTCAATTGTACGATTCGAATCAAATAGCAAATTGGGGCGATTTTCTTCCAAATTCTTATATAAGGGGTTTTTTGAGGTGCTCTTTCAGAATCTGGTATTTGTTTTGCATAAAAGTTTCAAAAACCCTATAATTTATTGGCTTTTTTCTAAAAAGTGCTGATTTTTTTTGGTCATTTTTCTTTTCAAAGTCGATTATCTTGTGGTTGATGCTATTGAATGATCATATAACCATCAGAAACCGCGGTCCGAAAGTCTAAACTTTCTCAAACCATGGTTTTGAAAGTTTGTTTTTGCTTTGGTTTTTGCAAAATGGCCATTTTGTGCAGCAATGTAATAAAAAAACTTCGCGATTTTTTTACACGAAAAGGACACAGAAAATGCTTCAAATTATTCAAAAAATACATGTAATACATGTAGAATTTTTTGGACTACTTTTGGTTTTTTGGATTTGGCCAATTTTTGAAAAATCCAAAAATGCCACAAAAATTTCTGAAAAAATTCACAAGTGTTCTTTGGTTAATTATAAGCACTTTTGGGAATATAAAATTTATTCGTATAATTGATTCTTTTTGAGTAAAAATATCAACAAAGGAGAAGGGTCAATAAGGCTGGTTTTCGGCCTAAATTTTCCTTCCTGCCAGACTTGAAATTTCTTTGAAATTCTTTTTGGGTTTTTATCTATAAAATCAATATATAGTCAAATTCAACCAAAACGAAAGTTCCAAACACCCTCCCCCCTCTCTGCCATCCCCCAAAGTTATTAAAAAGCAGTTATAAATAGCACTATTTTAATGCATTAACACTTATAGAAAATGTCTGAGCTAAATTTTTGAAAAAAAGTGCTCATAATTAACCAAGGAATACGTTCGAATTTTTCCAGAATTTTTCCAGAATTTTTCGCGACATTTTTGGATTTTTCAAAAATTGGCCAAATCCAAAAAAACCAAAAGAAGTCCGAAAAATTCTGAAAACATTTACATGTATTTTTCGACAATTTTGAAGTATTTTCTGTTCTTTAAATTTTTTATGTAAAGTTGATTCTTTTTGTGTAAAAAATCTCGTAGATTTTTATTACGTTGCTGTACAAAATGGCCATTTTGCAAAAACCAAAGCAAAAACAAACTTTCAAAACCATGATTTGAGAAAGTTTAGACATTCGGACCGCGATTTCTGGTAGTTATATGATCATTCAACAGCAGCAACGACAAGATAATCGACTTTGAAAAGAAAAATGACAAAAAAAATCAGCACTTTTTTGAAAAAACCCAAAAGAGAATAGGGTTTTTGAAACTTTTATGCGAAACAAATTCCAGATTCTGAAAGAGCATCCCTAAAAACCCCTTATATAAGAATTTGGAAGAAAATCGCCCCAATTTGCTATTTGATTCGAATCGTACAATTGAACTTGCGTGCACAAAATCTGCGTTTTGCGAATTAATGGGTTAAGGTTAAACTCTTCGCCGACCTTGCTCTTGAAATATGTCATTCGTGGAATCATTCTGAACAACTATATTATATACATAGGGTGCGTATTTGCCTCCTTCATATGTTTTTTTAGGTTGAGCATTAAATATTTAATTTTCCTAGCATGCCTCTAAACTTAAAAATGTTTTGAAATTGCATACCATAGAGCAGTATAGAGCAAATAGTGGATAAACAACAGGAGTGAAACACATTTTAGAAAGCTCAACTTTCTAGTGATGCCTCCTCAAAATATGTTGAAACTGCATACTATAGGGCAGTTTAGGGCAAATATCTATTATATATATAACAATAGTAGTGAACCTTCACCCCCAACTTTCATCATTTGTCTCAAGTCTATAACCCCTACAATATATCCCAAGGTCAAGGTCATCTGGGAGTTGGACCCTAAAGCAAATAATTACCAAATTTTGTTTTTTGAATTGATTTAATGTACAACCTTAAAGTTGATGGTAATGAAATGAATAAATTCTATCTGTGTAAAGTCGTTAACGTGTTTCAGTAAGTTGTGGGCTCAGACCTGAAGTTTTTGCAAAAAGAATAAGTTTTTCGTTAGTTGTAATATCAGAAATGGCAGCAAGTAATATCGCAAATGTCGCGGAACTCCAAAGGCGAGATAATTACGACGAGTGGGGGTTCGGCGCGGAACATTCCCCTAACTTGGAAGATGTATATGACAATAAGACTAAAGATGAAGAATCTTCGGAAATTCAGAGTTAGGTCAAGGCAAAGCTTATTATGATCCTAAATCCCCCTCTGCAGGTGCACATACAAGACGAAACAATAGTGAATGGTGTATGGAAAAAAATTAAAACGTTCTTCGATGATTTTGGAAAATAAATTTTTTTTTTAGAAATTTGATTTCCATTCGGTTGGAGGAAACTGAATCTATTATGGCATATGTGACAAAAGTGGTGGAGCGCAAAAATTAAGAGAAACTGGTTTTCAAATAGACGATAACTGGGTAGGATCATTGCTATTGGCGGCATTGCGCGAAAAGTTCTCCTCTGTGATCATGGCAAGTGCTAATGCGATTAAAACGAAGAGTTTGATAAAAGTGAGAGTCAGAAAGTGTCTTTTTATTCAAAGGTTGACAACGGAATAAAGAGGATGGCAAAGTTGACAGCATTGCCAAAACGTCAAAGGAAATGTCAGCTCCAAGACATATCAATATCATGCTATTTTTATTCCTAATCTCACAAAGAACTTGCTGTCAGCCAACCAGTTGATTAAAAATGGAAACATAGTGTCTTTCGACGAGGGAGTTTGTTATATTCGTAATCGACAGAAGATTTTGTTGTGTAAAGCTTAGTTTACGAATTACGATTAAACATAAAATCTGATCATGTGTTAGTATCATCAGTAATAATTACTTCAAACATGGTCTGGCGATTAGATGACATCAACAGTAAAGACCTGACTATAATAAGAAATAGTGCTGTAGAAGGTACTTATATATCCTAGGAAAAAGCAGAAATTGACAAGTTCAGTTGCATAACATGCTGCGAGGGTAAACGAGCTATATTACCGTTCTCACACAGAAGTTCCAGAAACGAGAGGGTGTTGGAGGTGGCGTAGGCATATTTATGTCGACTGGTGCACTAAAATATTTTTTACATTTCGTCGAAAGTGCACCTGAAACAGCATCTAGCAACAGATTTGCTATGCTAAAAGATGAATCAGACACCCAACCCAAACCACCACCAATCTATGTGCGCGTGGAAAATAATACTGAACTAATTAAAAATATCAAATCAATGTTAAATAAAGATCTCTTTTATGTTGTGGACATCAAAAGAGGAAACCTGAAAGAAACAAAAATCCAAGTCCAAAGGGAAGTGGACTACTGCCAGTTAGTTAACTGGCTGGAGAAAATTAATATAGAATTTTACACATACCAGCTAAAAAGTGAAAAAGGCCTAAGAGTAGTGATTAAAGGTATTGACTACAATGTCCCAACAGAGGACATCAGGGAAGACCTGAACGAGCAAGGATTCAAAATCAAATACGTTCATAATATATTAAACAAAAACAAGCAACCGCAACCCATGTTTAAGGTTGAGCTCACGCCGGAAAGCAGTAAGGCACCAAAGGGCAAAATCCATCCCATATACGAAGTAAGGTACATCCTCAACAGGAAAATTACTATTGAAGAACCATACAAACGTAGAACCCCGGTGCAATGCAAAAACTGCCAAGAATATGGCCACACGAAATCCTATTGTAAGCTCAAAAAAGTCTGCGTCGGATGCGGTGGGAGCCACCCAACATCAGAGTGTCTCAAAAAAAAGGAAGGAAGCATCGACAAGAAATGTAGCAACTGTAACGGCAACCATACAGCCAATTACAGAGGCTGTCCAGTGTACCAAGCTATACAGAGTAATCAAAACAGGCAGAACGTAAACAATAAAACCCTCTACTACAGGAAGCCTAGCAGTCCGCAACCGAGCATCCCAGCACAACCAAGACAAACCTCCTACCCAACATATGTCAATAAGGAACCCACCTATGCAGACATTCTAAAAGCCAACGACCCAGCAGCACCGAGTAGTCAGAATGATAATTTGATGCAGATACTACTAACGCTCACAAACAACATCAACCAATTAACACAAACTATGCAACAAATGCAAAATATGCTAAGCCGTCAAACAGAGATCCTACTCAAACTAGTGAAATGAATGAAATCAAGATAGCTCACTGGAATGCGAACGGAGTACTCCAACATAGACAAGAACTTGAAATATTCCTAAAGCAAAATTCAATCGACATAATGCTAATTGCGGAAACACACCTGACTTCCAAGAACAACCTTAAAATATTTGGCTACATCTGCTACAGAAACGACCACCCCGACGACAAGGCGTGTGGAGGTACAGCAATCCTTATTAAAAATAGAATCAAACACCATCAAACCCATAGCACCCAAACCAGGGAAATACAACACACAGTAATAAGCCTCAAGGAATTAGGTGGCCATATCAATATAGCAGCTGTTTACTGTCCCCCAAGATATGCAGTGCACAACGAACTATTTGATAAATTCTTCAAAAAGCTCGGTAGCAGGTTCATAGCAGCTGGAGACTTTAACGCGAAGTCACCCTTTTGGGGATCAAGGATCTCATCACCAAGGGGAAAACAACTGGAAAAGGCTATACATGTAAATAATCTAAGCTGCATATCCGGCAAAAAACCCACCCACTGGCCTTCAGACAGGCGAAAAAGACCTGATATAATAGACTTTGGCCTAGCCAAAGGCCTGAACAACCAACAAATCAGCGCCACAACAACTAATGACCTATCGTCGGATCATTCACCAACTATTATCATCGTTAGCGGCAAACCGGCTACCATAGAAGCACCAAACAGGTTAACAAACAGCAAAACCAATTGGCCGAAATTCCAAGACCTCTTCAGGAAGAACTACTGCCCCCACGTCAAACTGAAAACAGAGGAAGACATAGAAAATGCCATCAATTATCTCAATGATACCATCAAAGACTGTGCGCAACAAGCCACCCCCAAACACAACAAAGCAGGAAGATCGCCAGAATTACAAAACCCATCCACCCTGGAGCTGCTTAACAACAAAAGAAAGGCAAAGAGACACTGGCAAGCAACAAGATCTCCACAGGCCAAAGCTGAATTAAATCAAGCAATCAGGGAGCTCAAGAAGCACCTTGAAGCTGAAAAGAACCGGAGTATAAACGAATTTACAGCAGGATTGAACCACTACCAAGACACGGGCTACTCCATATGGAAAGTAACCAAGGGTATAAAGAAACCTTTACAACAAAACACGCCAATACTAGGAAAAAATAACAAATGGATAAACGAAGACGGAGCTAAAGCGGAGGCATTCGCTGAACACCTAGAGAGGGTATTTAAACCAATCAAAACAGAAATTGGAAAACAAACAAAGATCGCAAGGACAAAACCGATCAAATTTACCCTAAAATCTATCTTAAGTAAAATACAGGAGCTCAACCCAAAGAAGGCCCCAGGGCACGACAATATCACCGGGCAGCTGATAAGAGCCCTCCCCATAAACGGGAAAATAGGCATCCTCTTCATATTTAACGCGATACTACGCTTAGACCACTTTCCTACGCAATGGAAACTGGCAAAAATCTTTTTCATACCAAAACCTGGAAAGGATGTGTACAGGATAGACTCATACAGGCCCATAAGTCTGCTACCAATTTTGTCAAAATTGTTTGAAAAACTTCTACTAGGGAAAATGCAGAGCTTCCTAGATAGGAAAAATGTCATCCCAGACCACCAATTTGGATTCAGAAGCCAACACAGCACCATAGAACAAACGCACAAAATCTTCAATAAAATAAAAGAAGCCATGGAAAACAAGCAGTATTGCATCGGCCTCTTCCTAGACGTGGCACAGGCATTTGATAAGGTCAACCACGATGGATTACTCCTAAAAATTAAACAGCAACTTCCCGAAAAATTTTACAATATCTTGCACAGTTACCTCAAAAACAGAAGCTTCAAAGTAACATATAACAACTGCTACAGCCAGACGTACCAAATTAAGGCGGGCGTTCCCCAAGGAAGTGTGTTAGGCCCAGTGCTGTATCTTCTGTTTACAGCAGACCTCCCAACGGATGATTCAACTATCACCACTACATTTGCAGACGATACAGCAGTTATTGCAGTGCATAAGAACCCCAACACTGCAACTCGCCTAGTACAAGAACATCTGGATAAAATCATAAATTGGACAAAGAAATGGGGCATCAAGCTGAACGAAAAAAAGACGGAACAGATAACCTTCGCACTAAAAAAGAAAACTTGCAAACCTGTAAAAATAAACAACACCCCGGTAAGGCTAGTCAATGAAGTCAGATATCTGGGTATTCACCTCGACCGCAGGCTAACCTGGAAAACCCACGTCAACAAAAAAAGAGAGCAAATAAAACTTACATACAAAAAACTTCGCTGGCTAATCAACAAGAAATCCAAATTAAGCCTGGATACAAAAATAGCGGTCTACAGAAGCATCATCAAACCAATCTGGACCTATGGATTGCAACTATGGGGAGCAGCAAAGAAATCGAGAATTGAAATCATAAAACGAGCACAGTCAAAAATTATCAGAGATATCACTGGAGCACCCCGTTATGTCCGAAACAAAATATTGCTTAGGGATACAAAAACAAAAGAAGTCGAAGAGGAAATTAATAATATCAGCAAAAGATATTTGGCAAGACTTGAGCAACACCCAAATCCTACAGCAAGAAAAATACTCGTAGCAAAAAAATTTGGCAGACTAAGGAAAAATGACCCGATCGACTGTGCAGAGCAGTAGGCAATATAAGCAGTAAAATCAGAACCCAAGCAAAGAAAATCAGCAGTCATGGGTTACACCCAATCCAAACAAGTTGATAATACAGGCGAAGTAGTAAACACAGTGATACTAAACCCTCAGGATATAAAAGCAGAAAATATCGAAATCATCCTCATAGTACTAACAATCGAAGTAGGCATTTCGCTATTATACCAGGTCTTCAAGGACTACAGAAGAAGCATCAAAAAAAGATACAGCACCAGCCAACCGTAGAAGGACGCCTAACAAGACCATCCACCCGGACTAGACATCCAGAAGCAATTCAGCAGACTGGACATGCGGATGGTTAACACGAAATCATTTTGGACGGATACAGAACACCCAAAGCAGGAAAAATGGCTACATAGAACCGGCATCTATTGGTCTAATTTATACCTAGGTTAAGAGTCATAATAATATATGTTAGAGCTTAGAGAAGCTGATACATGTAACAAAAATAAAATGTTGAAATAAAAAAAAAAAAAAAAAACATTTCGTCGATGATTACAACAGGATGACATTTGTATATTTTTTAAAGTCAAAAAGTGGAGTATTCAAACATTTCAGAGAGTTTAAATTGGTTGAGAAACAGATGAATACGAACATTAAAATTCTGAGAACAGACAATGATGGAGAATTTTGCTCGACGAAAACAAGTAGATTTTTAACAGAAATGGGTATCATACATCAAAGAACTAACCCTTATACGCCTGAGCAGAATGGGCGTTTGTTTCGGCGAATAATTTTACGCGTTCTGAATTTGCTCAGAGTACAGTCAATACTCGCCGGAACTATCGTAGCGGCAAGTTGTATAAAATTTGCTATAGAATCTTCAAACTGAGTGCCCTTTTTGCATTCTCCGAGTAATGAATGGCTGCACAGTCACAAACGCGAAGGTTACTAGCACTAATATCCCACCCTGTATTTTATAATATATAATCTAAGGTCCCAAGTAATACAATGGCCACAAGCGAAATGCAGACAATCCCACCCTGTACTCCAGTGACGGCTCGTGGTGTCCTCGACAGAGGAGGCAGAAAATTGAAAAATTTAGTTTGCGACCAAGTTTGCTACAAACAATAACAAACACCTATGCTGCCGTCCCTTCTGAACCAAGATTTTTTTCTATACTGAAAAGGACCACATCTGATAAAACAAATGATCTTAGCCCATTCCTTTTCTAAAACCTTTTATTTTTTTGAAATCACAAATGCTTTTTTCGACAGATCCTGATGTTACAAAAATCATTCAAACATATTATAACTCTGATAATTTTACTGTTGTAGATATTGTAAATGGTTTGGAAAACCTATTTGATAATAGGACTTATGTAACTTAAAAATATTATCTGCGCATTTTAATGTATTTAATAAATAAATAATTTTGGATGAAATACCTCTGTTATTGTTAGGTGTGATATTTATAAAAATTGAAAACTGCTCACATGGGAACCCGCTGGCCATCGTGAAGCAATATTCGCATTGTTATTTCTTAAGCCATAATATCTCATCAACAAAGGGTTACCTCCGCTCTCCGGTACATCCCTTGACGTCTGCAGCCTTGCCATATAAATTCTGATTAGAACAAAATATGCTGCATATGCTAATACATAGTTACATTAGTTTGCTAATAAACCGATCTACAGCTAGAATTATCATGTTTCAATAGTGTAAAAAAAAGCCAATCGCTCCCGTTTGCAGGCCTGTACATATATTTTCCAGATTGTACCGCTCTTGCTTCATGAGCGAGAGCCACTTTTTTGAGAGCGGTTTTTTTCGCTCTCTATTACCCTACGTACGTCCCTACCTATGTATCGTCATGTTACGCTATGCTTGGTTTGCCAGTATATCAGGGAGGCTAGCTTCCTCTGTCACACACACACACACACACAGAATTCTTCGGCGGCAATTTTCCCAGGCTCTTTTAAACAAATTACGTCACGGCCCTCTATGTGAGTAGCTTTGTTGTATCTTTACTCATAAAATCGTCGGAGGCTAGCCTTCTCTGTCACGCACACACAGAGTTCTTTGGCCACAGTTTCTTTTAAACAAATTACGTCACGGCTTTTCGTATGTTTTGCTGCGTCATATTTTTACTCATCAAATCTTCGGAGCCTAGCCTCCTCAGAGAGAGGCATTTTTCACGAGAAATTGAGGTATTTCCATTACATTAAAAATTTCGTTTGTAGACCAGCGGTAATAAGCAATATCAATATTGCCAGAGATTAGAGTAAGACTATTTTACAAAATTTATATTTCTCATGTGCATTCTACTCCAAAAATATTCTTCCTTTTGTTTTTTTGTTTAGTTCACAATCTGAGAATTGTGCCTCTGCCTCTTCTGACCATCCGCTATTGTTATACTCTATAATCTATAATCTAAGGTCCCAATTATTTCAATGGCAACCAACGAAATGCATTCAAAATCCCTTACAGTGGGCGAAAACAATTTTCACGGAGGTCAGGAAGGTCGTAACAAGGGCTTTAACGGTGCAGTGCCTTCCATGAAAGCGGCACCGAATGTTTTGCGGTAGACAGAACGTGCTTTTCGTGCGAATGCTCGCTATCGCTGAATAAGTTAATTTCGGCGCATGCAGGTATACGAAACTACTGGAATCGTTTGTAGCACCCGGAAAGGATTAATGGCTGAAAAAAAGGGTCAGAGTTTTCTGCCAGTGTTATATAAAGTTGGATAAGACTCATCGCAGACTCAGCTCGTTAAATTACAATCATTTCGGCCTAATGGCGACTGAGTGGAATTACACGGTGGATGATTCGGGTGCGTCCCGCATTTCTTTCTCCGTAATTCTTCCTGTTCCGCGAGGTCTGCTAATTAAAAGCTCGGATAATGCATACAATTTTTTGTGAAATATCATTTATTGAAGTATTTTTTAACCCTTATAACTCCAAGAATTTTTTATCATAGTTGTTAGCTGACTCCAAATAGTAAAATACTTATTTTTTATTATTAAAAATAACTACCGATATTTGTAAAGGCACAGTGATATCCAAGCCATCTAGTATAAATTAAAATTGGAAAATGCAAAAATTCTGGCAGTGAGGCTGCTATTTGAAGTACAACGCTAGATTTCATTTGACAGTATGACTGCCGGTTGGAGTGATAAGGGTTAATATAATCGCCAAGTTTTATCTGAACTTATTATTGAAATACCAGAGGCGTTGTCAATAAGTTGGAATTTGAATAACGCCTTTTATAGCACTTAATTATTTTTATTTGGATTTAATAATTTTAATAAAACAATAATAAGCCGTTAATTGCATTTATTTGCAGTAAACATCTTATAATCATCACATTTGGTTGATAAATACCAAGAATAATATCATACGAATGTTACACTTATTTCCTTTGTCACGGTATAAAATTAAAGTTAATTTGGATAAAGAGTATCTATAACAAGAGAAGATACTCTTAAAATTCCAACCCGCATACAAGATCTCTAAAATATATCTAGGAAAATTTTCCATTAGATAAAGCAGGTCAGGATGTCTACCTCTGTAAATTCTTATAAGAAATATACAGGGTGTTCAGAGTCAATACTGCAGGGGGTGAAAGGTCAGACCGAGACAAGCAAAAAATCGTATAGGTGAGGGGGGGGGGGGGGGGGGGGGGGGGGCATCTCGCACCGTTTGGCAGTTACAGGGTGATTCGTAAATCAGGATTTTGCCTTATATGGGAACCGCTCTTGTATTTTTATCTTTACGCATCGCAGCGGCCCCAAACTGATTTCAAAAAATCACTATTTGGAAGCCCTTTCCAAAAAAATTTTTCCCACCCCCTATCCCCAACCCCTTGGCCTCAATCCCCCCCGGAAGTTGAAAAAATTAACTTTTATTTCACGATTTTTCACCTTTCGCCCCACTTTTCTCCGAAATTCATGTTATTAACATACCTACTTTTTATTTTTTTTAAGTTGCCTATTTAATTACCTTTCCAAAAAGGTGCAACATGCCCAGGTAGAAAGGGGTTGCAAAAGTCCTGAAATTAAAACATCCTCACAGGTACCTAATTACTTTATTGCACCATAATGGAAAAAGTCGTTAAGTAAACAATTTTTATGACAGCAAGTTCGGAAATGTTTGTTTAGGAAACACAGGTAATACATCTTTATTATTTCAGCAAAACAGTAATAAAATAATAAATGTAATCTCGTTAAATAGCGTTATTAGTTTATTATATCCAGTATTGACTCTTAAGTATCCTGACGCTCCGTTTCTAATACCTCCTATGAATTATGGTATAAAAATGGGTAAGTTTGAAAGGACATTGACCACAGTTGAAGAAGCAAGCGATAAAACCGGGTGTTTAATAGAAAAAATTAAGATAAAATGGCAGAATGCAGTGTTGAAGAGTCTGCCGATATAATTTACGTGTACGGTTTAGTAGACGGAAATGATAGTGAGGCCGTACGACCTGTAATAAGCATCAGGCAGGTCGCACGAAGGTCAGGATTGTCTTCAGGGAGAGTTTGGACCGTTGTGAACCGAGAGGGACTACATCCATACCACCATATCCCGGTCCAAGCACTAGGGAAGGAGATTCCGAAGGACGATTGCAATTCTGCACTTGGCTGTTCGAGTCTGACATTGAAAACAGATGGTTTCTAGACCGAATTCTGTGGACGGATGTATCGCAATTCACCCGGGATGGCATCACAAACTTCCACAACCTCCACACCTGGTCAGATGTGAACCCACATAGGACCAGGTGTCGGTCCTTCCAGCAAAGATTTAGTGTCAATGTCTGGGCTGGCATCGTCGGCAACCAGTTGATAGGACCCTTCGTCTTGCCCCAAGTGCTGAATAGTCAGCTATACTCGGACTTTTTGGAGAATAACCTTCCGGATCTGTTGGAGGACATCCCCCTGGCCACCAGAAGCGCAATTTATTTACAGCTCGACGGAGCACCTGCGCATACTGGGAACATTGTTAGGGCAAGGTTGAATGAACATTACCCAGAGCGCTGGATTGGACGAGGTGGACCAATTCCTTGGCCTGCTAGGTCACCGGACCTTACTCCACTGGACTTTTTCTTATAGGGAATGATGAAAGATGAAGTTTACTCAATACCAATCAACACCAGAGAAGAATTAGTTACCAGGATTGTGACTGCAGCCACGAAAATACGGGAGAGGCTGGCTACCATAGACCTCAAACGTGAAATAAAACGAAGGCTACTTGCATGCATCGAAACTAGCGGAGGACATTTTGAACAGCTTTTAAAGGACAAACGTTTTAATTGTAATTAGTTTTTAAGCGAACAAAATGTATTTTTTAGTAAACTTAAGTATAATTTCCTAAAAATTCGAATTATCATGATATTCTGTAAAAGGATTTTTGTAAATAAATTGTCGTATCCTTTTCCTACCTGGGCATGTTGCGCCTTTTTGGCAAGGTAATTAGATAGGCAACTTAAAAAAAATAAGAAGTAGGTATGTTAATAACATGAATTTCAGAGAAAAGTGGGGCGAAAGGTGAAAAATCGTGAATTAAAAGTTAATTTTTTCAACTTCCAGGGGGGATTGTCGCCAAGGGGTTGGGGATAGGGGGGTGGTTTAAACTTTTTTGGAAAGGGCTTCCAAATAGTGATTTTTTGAAATCAGTTTGGGGCCGCTGCGATGCGTAGAAAAAAAGATAAAAATACAAGAGCGGTTCCCATATTATAAGGCAAAATCCTGATTTACGAATCACCCTGTAACTGCCAAACGGTGCGAGATGCCCCCCCCCCCCACACCCATACGATCTTTTGCTTGTCTCGGTCTGACCTTTCACCCCCTGCAGTATTGACCTCCCACCTCTGAACACCCTGTATAGAGGGATATAGTGACCAAAAAAATACTAATAGAAAGCATTTAGTGCGTAAGCTATAAAGTGGTGCATCTTTTGTAGCGAATTTTTAAAGGCTCCCTGGGACGATTGAATTGGTATTTGTCTTTCAGTTCGATCTCCCCTTGCAATGTTAAGTTATAGAGAATCAAAGAATGGGCAAACGCAGGTAGCAAACACCAACTATAAATACGGATGAAATTTTTTACATTTTTCCATTGTGCGCGATCTGGGACGAAGATTATATGTGCCGCTGGCTTACGAAAAGTATAGGGTGGTTTTAGTCCCCAGTACATCGCTCTTGCGGAAAGTTGATTGCTAAAGTTTTCTTACCTTATGGAATCGCTTATATATGACTAGTCCACCGATGAATTAGGAATTTGACATTTTGGCGCCTGAGCGTTTTTTTTTTCACATGCAACATGTTAGGGGCGGTGGAGACCCCAAACGCCCCACGATTATCGGTGGCCAAGTTCACCACTATTTTTTAAATAATTCAATTAAACAACCCTGTGAAAATTAAAACTTTAGCTATTACTTTTCAATAGACTCTCCATCGCCCCAACATGTCGCTCTACGGACAGTGATATTTTTTGACGATTTTTCAATTTTTGGCATCATTTTAGAGTAAAAAAAAACAATTTTAAAAGAAAAAACCGGTAAAAATCAGCTATTCAAATCACTATTTGTCATAGTAAAACTAACTAAAATGCAAACAAAAAAAAAAATTATTTCATATTTTATGTACTTAAAGAGTGTATCAAATATGAAGAGGATCGGTCAAGTAGATTTTGAGCTACAGTGTACCACCGATTGCATACTCTTGATGAGTTGTACTTTCAAATAAAAAAAATAAAAATATATCCTACGGTGGGGTTAGGTAATGGAAGATAATCCGGAAATATGTCAAGCTATGTAAATGCTCTTTCCGAATTACTGGCTTGCTACTGTAGTAAATGAGTACTTTGTTGTCCTATATAATTCAAAAGGAGGTAGTAACAATTCGAAGGCTTTTTAGTCAGGTTCGAGCAACGCGTCATTTTCCAGTAGTGCCCTTTCGTCGTAGTTAAAGCCAACCTTTCTAAGGAATGCAATAATTAAATGCAAATCTTCCCAAGAACTTTGTCTTTCTGAAACACAAGCCGCTCTTAGATCTGAGGATTGTACGTCCCAACCAAAATAGGGACGTGCAATGCCGCCGTAGTAAAATGTTAAACAGCCGAAGAAGGGGTTCTGTCCACTTCAAAATGGTGACGGAAATGTACCCTGAAATTTAAAACGCTTCTTCCAGAATTACCCAGAACTTGAAACTAGAGCCGTTCCCATACCGACAGCAGGACAATTTGGCCAGAGAAGTAGACTGAATGGAAGCAGAAAGTAGGAAACAGAACGAATTCATATCGAACTTTAAGACTTTTGTCGTTCACAAAATCCAGCGACTTTTCAAGTTTTCTTGTTGTTGATTCATGAAGAGCTCTCGTTGCCTGTTCCAGTCCTTTCTGCGGGTGGAATTCAAATAAGTTCTGTGTCAAGAAAAAACCTCTCGGAAAAAAAAGAGCCGACTGCGGGAGAAATGTCAGCAACCACATTTTGGGTTTGGTCTCATTTTACATCCGGACGTTTCCTGCAATATTTTGCGGTACCAAATTTAGCTATAGAAAAAAGTATTTGTCTTTTGATACGGCACCTTGTAGGTGTAAATACACTGAAGGTGCCTTTAAAAGAACTACGAAATGATAGTTAAGTGGCACCTTGAATATAACGGTGAAAAGGATATCAAATAAGAATCCAGTCGTTTATGAACCACATCGAGGTGAGATAAGAATATACCATATATATATATATACATATATAATATACTTTTTCCTCGCGCTGCAAAAGCAGAGTAAACAATTTTAAATAAATTAACATAGCTAGGTATTTATGACCAACAAACTATGCGATCCCAATGTTCTAAACTGTGGAAGGTTTAGCGATAAATGGTGAACTCAGTAATTGAATAAAAGTGGCATCATTTTCAATTGGTATGCCCAGCAAGGTACTGTTTGAATTAAAATAGTATATGGCTCCAAGCTGTAATAAAACGGAGATATTCACATGTAAACGTCCCAGCAAAAACTGTATAAATTATTGTTATTTTTTCATTGAAACAAAATTTTTGCAATATTAACCGTTACTTTGTATACCAAAAAGATATTCTGCCATGCTACACTACAGAGTTAGGTCAATTAGAGCACTCCTTATACTCTTATCAGAGCATACACAACAAGTGCTGGTTATGCTAATATTAAAGATTTTAGGAACATAATCGGAGAACTGGAATCTCAGAGAATTTGTTTCCAAATACCTGCATCCAAATATGAAGGAGAGTCTTAAAAGAGCACAATGCAAGCGTAGGATTCCAGAAAGGACTGGTATTCAATTTATTAATACCAATACACGACCTAAATAACTATTTTTGGCCTAAGTTCATACCAGCTTAAACAAGCCAGGAGTTACGGGAAACATGTGAAAAATAAAAGTTATAAAGCAGAAGTATAGTATCAATAATCGGTTTATTGATGAATATTGAAGGAATAAATAACCCATGCCTTTATCGAAAAGAATATTATGTTTATATAGTTATCAGAAGGAGATGTAAGAGGAAAAGATGCAATCTTAGGCCAATTTGTTCTTGTGAGATTGGTAAGTGAACTTAAGGATGCTATTGAAAGAGGGATGAATTTCCTTCTTCCTTTTTTGTATTGATATTTCTTCTATCTTTATCAATCTCACCTGATCCTTTCGATTTATTATTTTCTTTAAAAAAATATAATTTACCGTTTCCTTTTTCAAATAAATTTTTTTTTTTGGTTTGATTCTCATTCTTTTGAGATAAGGTGATGCTCAAAATAAAACCTACTCTAAGCCAGTGCCGGATTAGCCATGTAGCAGGAGGCAGCAAATGCTACGGGCCCCGCGCTTTAGGGGGCCCCGCACCTTCGGCCAAAAAAACTAAAAATCAAAAAAATGTAAGCCACCCACTAAGTCACACACATACAGTGCTGTGCAAAACATTTGCAACTAAAATCATAGTTTCTTACAGATCATTATAAAATTTCCTAAACCACTGATACCAAAAAAAGTTTTACAGTGCATTATTCTTTATTATGTCTAGTGTCCAGATATAACAATAGCAGAATGTAATATCCCATAATAAGGGAGCAATATCCAGTTTTTTATTCAACGTAACAATTTTGCCTGTGCAAAACATTTGCAACTTTATATATCAACAAATACTTTTCTCGGAATAAATGAGAATTGGCAGTACTTTGTTAGTTAACTGTTATTTTCTATTCCATATATAGTTAATAAAAAATAATAATAATAATTTTCTATTCCGATCCAACTACTGCAGGGCATATAATCCAGTCTGTCGGTCAGGTCCATGCGCGGAAGTGTATTATTAAAATATTTTTTTCCTTTAAACTCAATTAAACTAAAAGTTCGTAAAATGGGAGTAATTAATTTTACAACGAAATAAAAAACCGAATAAAATAGCTAAATCCACCATATCCAGAATTATAAGCAGTTTTAAAAAGACTGGGGGTATTGAAAATATTCATAAAGGGTGGTAGACCAAGGAAAACGACAAAGGCTGAGGATCGTAGAATTTAAATTTTAAGTAAATCTCGGCCTTTCCCCAGTTCAAGGTACTCAGGTAAAAACCGAATAAAACCTGGATGTGGATCCTTCGACAGTAAGAAGACGAGCCATAGAAACTGATCTTAAGAGCTACAGGCCAGCGAAAAAGCCACTACTTTCCGAAAAAAAGGCTGAGCTCGACTTGTCTTTGCTCAAAGTCATTTAGAATGGCCCCTAGAAAAATGGAGAACTGTCCTTTTTTCGGATGAGTGTAAGTTTAACTTAGTGGGGCTAAATGGAGCGTAAAAAGTAGGACGACCGACGAACAAACGACTAAATCCGCAATAAACTGTGGTAACTATGAAGCATGGAAGTGGTAATACAATGGTCTGCGGGTGTTTATCAGCTCAGGGCGTGGGACCTCTTTATGAAATGCCACGGATAATGAAAGCGGAGGACTACAAAAACATTATGGAAAATGTTATGCTCCCTTACGCAGAGGAAGAAATGCCCCTGCGCTGGCGCTTCGAACAGGACAATGATCCCAAGCACACCTCTAGACTTCTTGAGGCTTGGTTTTCGCAGCAAAACATTGAAGTTTTGAAATGGGTCGCACAGTCCCCAGATCTCAACCCCATAGAAAAGCTGTGGCAACTGGTTAAGAAGAATATGAGGGGTCAATTTAACAACAACCGTGACAAACTCTTGAATGGTATAAAAAAGGCTTGGAATGATATAACTTCTTTACATATTGAGTCGCTATTTAATTCTATGCCAAGAAGATGTGTAGCAGTTATTGTAAATAAAGGCTATTCAACCAAATATTAATGAAAATATATATTTAAAGTCGCCAACATTGTTAATGTCAAGGAGTTGCAAATGTTTTGCACAGTCAGTTTTGTATCTTAGTATGAAAAAACGAATATTTCTCCTTTTTTATTGAATAGTGTCCTCTAGTTTTTTAATATTCTTAAATTAGATATAATAAAGAATAAAATACTGTATTAGCTTTTTTGTTTTTAAGAGTTTAAGGTTTGTTGTAGTAAGACATAGAAAATTGGGGTTTTAGTTGCAAATGTTTTGCACAGCACTGTACATAGTAGCAATTCTCAGTGAGCGCTGGCAAAACCCCCGGTGAACACATAAACTATAAACACCCGTAACCAGCGGGGGGGTCAGGCGGTTAGAACCGAACAGAGGGAGGAACCCCTCCCCACCGAAAAAAAATTCTGGCTACGGCCCTGATAAACACTATGTTCTAGCTGCTGACCCCTTGCCGCACACATACCCCCCCGCATTCTTCAAATGTTCAGAACCGGGGGTGAACTAAAATCTGAGAGAACTCAAAGAGAGCCAAGAACACGACTGGGGTTCTATGGGGTTGGCTCACGATATGCTGAATGCTGAGTTCTCTCTCTGGGGTCCTTATATAGGGACCCCAGGCGAAAATTTTCGTATAAAATATTTTTTTTTGGCATGCAAGTTCTTTATATGTGTACTTTCTTTGCCCACACTGCTTAATAGAGTGAATAAAATACGATTGCAGTTCACCAGCTCTAATAACAAAAGTAGAAGAAAGATAGAGTGTGGGGAAATATGAGTGCAGAGAGAATATGTATATGAACTCTGCACTCACATTTCCCCACACTCTATTAAGCAGTTTTTACTTTTTTCTGCTTTTGCTTTTTGAGCTGTTAAGTGTCGAATATCTACAACAGGCGACACTAGTAGTTTTTTAATGATAAACCGATTCAACCGATTGAAAAATCATTAAAAATAAAAAAATAGCGGACATTTGAAATTTTTTTTCAAAAATCGCCTTTTTTTTCGACCTTTTTTCAGACTCAAAAATTTTATATATTTTTTTTTTGTGGTCAAATTGTGGTAAACTATCACACAGGATATAAAAACGAACAAAATGCTTCAAAGTTTATTAAAATCGGCCCAGTAGATCCGGAGATTAACTGTCCGCCAGTTAAAAAACCTAAACTCGAGAAAAACGCGTGTAAAGCTGCGTGAACACCTGCAGCGTGCCAAGAGCGCGCTTCAATTGAGTCGTTATATCTCGGCACTGGCTTCGAATTTCGATTTAATATTTTAGAGAGTTATTATTGAAGGTATAAAGAATCTAAAAATGTAAAAAAAAAAATTAATTTTTTGAAAATTCTAGACGGTAATAGTACCTTAAGGAACACAATGGGACAAGAACATTTGAATGACCTCACTATAATGAGTATAGAAAATGACCTTAGAAATATTGATTTGACGAGTGTTGTTTCTAAATTCGCTTGCGTTAAATCACGAAAAGCCTTTTTCTAAATGTTTTGGTTTATTTACATCATAAATGTTAATAGGTAACGCAACTCAAGGGCCCCGCCCGTCACATTTGCTACGGGCCCCGCGCTGGCTTGATCCGGCACTGCTCTAAGCTACTATTAAAAACCCAAATAAGAAATCTAGATTTCAAATACACTTCAGTAAAATACTTCTGCAGCATTTATATGCATTTACAAACATTTTCTAAAAGTCGAACTAAATTGTTGTGGTAACAATTAGCAAACAAATAAAGCCTATGTAAACATTAGATTATAGAGTACTCTATAATCCAAGACGTAAACTATCGCCTTACATAACACCTTCCTTTCTCATATACTTGTTCACACTAAGAAAACGGACGTCTCACGATAAAAAAAATGAAAGATTAACAATGCCAAAGAGAAGCGAGGTCAGCCACCAACCACCCCATATTAACATGAAGTTAATTAGTAGTGACAATTTTGAACCGGTAGCACAATTTTTACACACGATCCAGAAAGAAAGCTTATGATGAAGCTTAGCGCACTGTGCAAATATTATTTGTAATTAAATGTTTTTCTTTTGCTTTTGAAAAGTATACACATTCCTTTGTTCTATTCAATTTTTTCGTTTTAAAAATATAGGACCTGTATCAAAAAACTGATCGATTACAAAATAATATTTATTCACTTATAACTGAAATACTAATTATAGTTATCAATCAAAACAAGACGTACCAATAAATTCAATTTTTCAATCGACACTTCAAAATTGAATATCGCTGCCTTGTTACAAATTGCATATTATCTTTACTTTCAACTACCCTGTGACATACAAAATTACGCATTAACCTGTGTACTAAATGCTATTTATTGTTTTTCATTAATTTTAGCTTAAAAAGCATAAACATGAGTTTTTTTAATGAATTACAGATTTAAAAAATATACGCAAAGACAAGGGCGGGAAAGCACACATAAAAGTTAAAGCAAAAAGTGAAAAGCAAAAGTTATTTACATTTACATTTTTTAATATAAAATTTTCTGTTTACCAATCTCTATTCTTGTGAATACCCTAAAACCTGCTCACTAACTGAACTTTAAAGAATAATTTTTTGAGACTATGAACTACACTGTAAAAAATGTGTGTAATTTTACCCAGATTGTTTACAACATGCACGTAGTAAATTCTGTGCACATTAAGCAAAACTACATATGTAAAATGAGCGGGCGTTTTTCGTGTCATAAATCTGTAACTTTTTCATTTCTTCCTATGAAATTTTGAACACAATACTGAATATACAGGGTGTTCAGAGGTGGGAAGGAAATATTGCAGGGGATGAAAGGTCAGAGCAAGACAACCAAAAAATCGTATGGGGGGGGGGGGGGGTATCGCACCGTTCGGAAGTTACAGGGTGATTCGTAAATCAGGATGTTGCTTTATATGGGAACCGCTCTTTTATTTTTTCTTTTTTTCTACGCATCGCAGCGGCCCCAAACCGATCTCAAAAAATTATTATTTCGAAGCCCTTTCCAAAACGGTCAACAATGCCACCCAACCCCTTGGTCACAATCCCCCCTGGAAGTTGAAAAAATTAACTTTTATTTCACGATTTTTCACCTTTCGCTCCGCTTAACAGAACCCTGACAAAAACTTTCAAATTTTTAAATAAAAAAGGGTTTTATTCACTTTATAAAGTTTGTTAAAAATTTTAAATATTAGCGGCGTTTGCCGATGCCGAGATTTATATTGCATTTTATAGTTCAAAAACTTACGGATTTATTGCACCTTTTTTTTAGAATTAAGAATTATAGAAATGACGATTTCCTTAATATTTCCTTGACATTTGCTCGTTAATTGCATTGGATTTAATTTAAAATTAGCTAAAAATATACTATTGTGGTGGAAACATGTAAGTAGGAGTGATATATTTTAAAAAAAAATAAGTAGGCCTTGCCAAAAACAAAAAATTATTATTCATTGTTATTTCAAAATAGAATAAATTGGACTTTATAATTGATTGACGATAAAAAAGTTTTTATTTATAAATCGAATTTGTGATATAAATTATCCTACACTATCAATAAGCATTCAACGAATTTATCCAATAAAAGAATAGTAATAACAAATAAAAAAAAAAAAATTACTTTATTTAAAAAATAATTACAAAAAAAAATAATTGCAAAAAAATAATATTATTAATAAGAAATTTGTTTTTTTTATTTTGTGCTTTCTGCTAAATCACCTCCAATTATTTTTTTTACATTTTTGTTTTTTTAGTATTTATGACTGTATTTTATTTATTTATACTTTTTTCAGGGAATCGGTTCGTTGAAAGTTTACTGATAGTATATTACTAATTTTAAATTAAATCCAATGTAATTAGCAAGAAAATGGCAAGGAAATACTAAGAATATCGTCATTTCTATAATTTTTAATTCTAAAAAAAAAGCGCAAAAAATCCGCAAGTTTTTTTTTAATCCTTGGTTCTAAAAATTTTGACAATATTCAGAATTAGTGGTCCCCAAAAAATCGTACTAATTTTCATTCAAATCCGCTGAAGTCGAGAAATTTTGATCCGCCATCTTGGATTTGGAAATTTAGCTAATATTCGAAATTAGTGGCCTCAGAATAATCATTGTACTAATATAATTTTCATTAAAATCCGTTTAAATCGAGACATTTTGGTCTCCATATTGGACCCGCCATCTTGGCTTTACAAATTTTCATCATATTCGAAATTAGTGGCTTCAAGATAATCATTGTACTAATTTTCATTAAAATCCATTGGAATCGAGTCATTTTGGTCTTCATATTGAACCCGCCATCTTGGATTTACAAATTTTGATAATATTCGCAATTAACCTCAGAATAATCATTGTACCAATTTTCATTAAAATCTGTTGAAATCGAGACATTATGGTCGCCATGTTGGACTCGCCATCTTGGATTTGGAAATTTTGATAATATTCAAAATTATTGGCCTCAGAATAATCATAGTTCCAATTTCCATTAAAATCCGTTAAAATTCGAGAAATTTTAGTCGCCATGTTCGATCCGCCATCTTGGATTTGGAAATTTTGATAATATTGGAAATTATATTAGTTGCCTCAGAATAATCATTGTAGTGATTTTCATTAAAATTCCGCCATCTTGGATTTGAAAATTTTGATAATATTCACAATCAGTGAGCTCAAAACAACCATTTTACCAATTTTCATTTAAATCTGTTGGAATCAAGAAATCTTGGTTGCCATATTGGGCCCGCCATCTTGGATTTGGAAATTTTGATAATATTCACAATCCATGAGCTCAAAACAATCATTGTACTAATTTTCATTAAAATCCGTTGAAAACGAGAAATATTGGTTGCCATATTTGATCGACCATCTTGAATTTATTAATTTGGACAGCGGATTTGAAATCAGCATTCCACAAAACCCCTAAGTACCAATTTTTCATGAAAATTGCTTCAAATTTATAATTTTCAGCCGCCATTTTGAAACCCTACACATTATCCGAAAAAAAATTTATGTTAAGTTGGAATATGTACTACCTTCGGACTAAAAATGAAAAATATCGATGCAAGTGTTTAGGCGTAATTGAGCAACGAACAAACGAACTTTCAATTTTATATATGTATGTACTAGCTGGCTAATTAAACACTTCTCACAGGTGAGTGAGTGAGTGTGCCACGGTTACATCGCGGTCTGAACTGCTCCACAATTTTTTTTCGAATTCGTGTGGATTTTCGCATTATAATTACTGCAGCGCCTTTGCATTATAATTACTGCAGCGCATAATTTGCGTTTTGTGACTTGGTTTGGTTTCTCGCCCACTAGTTCGTCGACTGTTTAACTTTTTACTTGATTGTGGGTTGGGAGCTGGTGCTCGATTTTTGCTGTCCCCGACTGTGATGCCTCTTGCTCTGTGATACTTACTCTGTGATATTATTGAGCTTTTAGTGTGTCGTGCTGTAACTCTTAATTTATTTATTTATTGCATTTTCATTATTTAAATTTTGTGTTGAGTACATCTTGGCCAGTGCTCGTTGCTCGTTTTTCATTATCTTGCTGTGCACGGTGCCGTGTCTGTGCCCGCGCTTTCTGTGTACCGCTCTACGACGGATGCTGTTAATCTACACTGGTGGCTAAAAACTTTTCAGCCGATTAGAATTGCGCCTGAATTTATGCAATCTTTGTTGCTCTACAGTGCTGGCTTGTATTAACTGACCACAAACTGATAAGTAGTGTTACCGTCTTTTACCTTGTACATTTTATCTCTCTTGACTATTGACTTTTATTATTATAAACACTAATCGTAACAACTTGAATCGGTTATAATGGAATTGTGTAAAATTTGCAACTCTGCTACTTCTGCAGAGAACGTTGTGTGTGACGGAGTCTGCGGCAGCACTTTTCATTCCCGCTGCTTAAAGCGTAGTACCAGGAGCCCAAATTCGAGGATCACTACATGTAATGACTGTCTCGAAGTGAAGCCCTGCCACACTTTGCGTTTTCTGCGGTCATTTATCGATTCGTTCTCCACTGACCACTCACTCACTCTTGACAAACTTAACCAATTCTCGTCAAATTTCTCATGCTTTCAAGCCCTGTCGGATGACATAAATGATAATAATAGTAAACTTGACAAGCTTATCGATTTAATTACGACGACTAACTCCAATACCACTCTGTTACTAAAGAAAACGCATCAAATTACTAATAAAGTATCGATATTGACTTCTACGGTCGATGATCTTCATTCCTCGATCTCCTGTTCGGTCTCGGGCTCTTCGGTCAGTTCAGAATCAATGCCGATTAAGCCTGTTATGGACGAGATTAAGTCCAATTTTCATTCAAATCCGTTCAAATCGAGACATTCTGAACCATTCATAGGTCCGCCATCTTGCATTTGGAAATTTGGATAATATTCAAAATTAGTGGTCTCAGAATAATCACTGTACTAATTTTCATTAAAATCCGCTGAAATCGAGAAATTTTGGTCACCATCTTAGATTTGGAAATTCTGATAATGTTCGAAATAAGTGGCCTCAGAATAATCATTGTACCAATTTTCATTCAAAAGCGGTGAAATTGAGAGATCTCGGTCGCCATATTGCGTCCGCTGTCTTGGATTTGTAAATGTTGGTAACATTAAAAATCAGTGACAGCAAGATAATCATTTTACTAATTTTCATTAAAATCCGTTGAAATCGAGAAATCTTGGTCGCCATATTGGGTCCGCCATCTTTTCTTGAAAATTCCTTCAAATTTAAAATTTTCCATTACCATCTTGGTCATATCAAGGTCAAGATCGTTTTTTAACCCGCCACTGGTGACGTATATGTCTGTGAGACCGGTTAGTTCGAAAAAATCAAATACATATTTCACATGCATCCAAAGATATTGTCTAATGTTAATAAAAGAGATTTGATTTATGAAATGCTTATGTTTTACTGACAAAAAAATATCTAATTTCATAACCTTTCCAAAGAAAAGTACCATGAACAGTATATTAGAGAAAAATTCGTAGTTAAAAACCCCGGTGCGTGAGACCGGGGACACCAACGATGTAAGTCAAATACACATCACCAATGGCGGGTTAAAGGGGAACGTAAAATTTTCCGCTCTTTCCATTTCCGTGGCCAAAGATATGGTTGGCTGTTCGAAAAACCATCTTGACCGTGATATGACCTTCGAGGTCATGGCCAAAATTAAGTTGTGGTCAATGTCACATTCTGACGTAAAACTTCCACTCTTTCCAAATCCGCAGTAATAATGCAGGTTCCCTTTTAAACAGCCATCTTGACCTTAATATGACCTTCCAGGTCATGGTTAAGATCATAGTCGGACGTAGAATTTTCCGCTCTTCCCATTTCCGTGGTCAAAAATATGGGTTCCCAATTAAAAAAGTCAACTTGACCTTGTAATGACCTTCAAGACCATGGTCAAGGTCGAATCTACGGCCACTATTGGATAGCCAGGAAAAATTCCTAAAAATTTTGTCCGAAACTTTTTTCTCTAAAATGCATTCCTCGAAAGTTATTTAGCCGTTTCCATACTTTTGGATCACCCTGTATATACCTATAGGGATAGGGATAGAAAAACTCCGGAGATGTACCAAAAAGAAACCACGCAAAATAGGTTAACCTCAGCTAGTTAAGAATAAAAAAAATTAATCCTTAAAAGCACTTTTAGACAGGTGAAGGTGAAGATTATAATAAAATAAGATAAGGAAGCAAGACATTTAGATAATTCCTTCATGCTGTTTTATGGATATATATTCCTTTTCATCAATTACGCGAGGTTAGATATAATCTATAAATTTTTTCCAATTTCCTTGTGACTATTCTATTTGCCGCTCTTTCAATTTCAACATATTATGTACATGTTTCTGTAAAATCGTGTAATTTTGCACATGTTCATATAATTTTGCACATGTTTGAATGTTCATTGTATAATACATATATTTTAGAGCTCTTGAAACCGATTTAGTGGAGACCACCACCACCACCACTGCAAGCATGCTGTAATATTACAATGAATATGTAAAATTATCAGGTTGTCCCAAAAGTCCTTGCCACTATGAATGAATGAAACATTTTATTTAAAATGATAGAAAACAACGTACTTAGTCAATTATATTATACATTTAGAAGTTTCTTGAACATATTATACTTTTGTATTCTAGAATCTTCTGAAAAGAACTTTGATGTTAAAACGCGAATGTTTCGTAAACGTCGTAACTGGCAATAATTTTTGGAACAACCCGATACATAACAAGCAATTAAGAGGATGTGCAATATTACACTTTCTTATGGAAAAAATACAGAAGAGATATCATACATTATTGAAAGGGAAATTTATACCACCCATCGGCAGATATTCCCCTTCCGTAGAGTAAATTAACATTTTGTTACTGTATTAATTACACTTGTGTAGTGTAAAATTTACTACCGCGTTCTGTAAATTTACACAAGTCGCCAGTTAAATTATATTGCATTTTATCAATTTTCAATCTTGAGGGTAAAATTATATACACGCGTAACATTTCGACGATAAACGTTGGCAAATTCATCGTAGTAAAAATCCAGAAATATTTTGTACGGTGTACCTACTACCGCTTTTGTGAACAACCCTGTGGCGAAAAAAAACATATCCTCCCATTACCAGGTAAGCTCTTCTACTCTAGGTGTATATATAGCCATGAGTAAGAAAATGCTGATGTGGAAGGCAATTTTGGAACAATATAAACATCAGTTGGCTTACATCTTCCGACAACATATCCCTATCTTAATGGAGTCTAGTGGAAGCTTGTGCACTTCATTCCACGTAGAGGACGCAGAGCCTGTTTAGGCGGGTCGATGCTGCTGTCCTGCACCACAGGTCCGGCTTGACGTTCTCGTAATGGGACCGCTTCGTTTGTTCCCTGTCCAAACACACCAATTAATCAAATTCACGCTAGCGTTTGCAATTATTAATGATATTGCACTTCAAGCTCTGAGCCTTTTTGCTATGTCCTTCGTTTTGGTGGACAGCGAACCTATCACGTTCAGTATACACCATGTAATGCAAGCAAGTAAATTTGGGACGATGTCCTTTTTGATGACAATGCATTTTCTAATCTTGTGAAATTGCTCGGCTAGCATTGAATAATTTAACGGTTTTTAGCTGCTGTCGCATTTGATTACCATCGACAAAGAGCAAACGTCATCTTTTCAGGCATGGATTTGACCATCATTAATGCTCAGACATTATTCACTATTAACGGGGACCACTAGTGTGACCGCCTGAAAAAAAGGTGAATTTTGGGAATTTTTTTAAAGACAACTACTGCATGGAATGTTTTACTATCTTAAGGATATATTTGTGGATTTATAGTAAATACGTGATAACATTTGGATGGATGGACCAAAAAATTGTAAATTCAGCGAGTTATTCGTAATTTCCAAAGGCTCCAAAAAAAAAAAAAGTGCCCTCACTGTTGCAGTTATAGCGACCTTCACAGTGCGTGCAATCAAAAAAACCAAAAAGTTTATTAAACTAGAAGGTATTTCCCATGCCATAAACCTCGACCTAAAAAAAAAAAAATTAAATTTAAAAAAATGGCGGAGTTTAAAAAAAAAAAAATCAAATTTCGCGCTAAAAATTTGATGATTTTTGGCCTGCCAAAATTACACTTTTTATTCGATCCAGAAAACTGGAGGTTTATGGCACGGAGAAACATGTATCAAACAAGTTGCAATAAGAATCAAATCGATCGGATGATTTGTCTTCGAGGTACAACTGTAGCAAATTTGAAAAAAAGTAGTTTCGCAAAAACACGTTAAAAGTTTAATTCATACATTTCTCAGTAGCTCGATACGATGAGCGATTGCTCTTCAGATGGCTGTAACTCAAAAACTATTTGAGATATGCACTTGAAATTTTAGTATGTTATTTTTAAAGGTATAGACTATCGAAAAATGTAAAAAAAGAAAAAAGAAAAAAGAAAAAAAGGATTTTTGTTTTCACACTAGTGGTGCCCCTTAATTAGCCATCATAACTAAATTCAATTCATTCACAAGAGCTCATAAAAATTTGATTTCAATGGGTAATATAAAAAAGTTAAACGAGGAAAGTGAATATTAAAAGTAGATTACTTCATTATTTCCTTCTACGTATATTATTTTATTATTTTCTTTCGCGCTTACATGCTTACGAGGGCTTTAATTAATATGTTCATAATAATTTCAGTTTACCAAATGTATGCTTTCTAAGTTGGGATGCTGAAAAACACACGTAAGCATATGCTAATAAAGTCTTTCTTCTTCTTATGTGGTATATTTTCTTGAATGTTTCGCAATGGTAGGCCTGACGAACTAGCCTTCTCGGAAGCGTTGGGTGTTGTTATTACGAAAATTATTACTATACTCCCCCTTATTAAGGTTTCTTCAAAATCAGTTAAATATTTTTCTGTTCTGTAGGGGAACCATGCTTCCTCGCAAACAAGCTGTATTTATATGAATATGTGTAGCACGTTTCCTTTTACCAGTTAAGGGTGTTCAGAGGTGGGAAGGAAATATTGCAGGGGGTGAAAGGTCAGACCGAGACAAGCAAAAAATCGTATGGGTGGGGGCACCGTTCGGCTGTTACAGGGTGATTCGTAAATTAGGATGTTGTTCCCCCCCTGGAAGTTGAAAAAATTAACTTTTATTTCACGATTTTTCACCGAAATTCACGTTACTTTTTTTTCTAAGGTTATCTATCTAATTACCTTTCCAAAAAGGTGCAACAGGAAAAGGATACGAAAATTTATTTGCAAAAATCCTTTTACAGAATTTCATGACCATTCGAATTTTTAAGAAATTATACTTAAGTTTACTAAAAAATACATTTTGTTCGCTTAAAAACTAATTACAATTAAAACTTATGTCCTATAAAAGCTGTTCAAAATGTTCTCCGCCAGTTTCGATGCCTTCGTCTTATTTCGCGTTTGAGGTCTATGGTAGTCAGTTTCTCCCGTATTTTCGTGGCTGCAGTCCCAATCCTGGTAACTAATTCTTCTCTGGTGTTGATTGGTCTTGAGTAAACTTCATCTTTCATCCTTCCCCATAAGAAAAAGTCCAGTGGAGTAAGGTCCGGTGACCTAGCAGGCCAAGGAATCGGTCCACCTTGTCCAATCCAGCGCTCTGGGTAATGTTCATTCAACCTTGCCCGTACAATGTTCCCAGTATGCGCAGGTGCTCCGTCGTGCTGTAAATACATTGCGCTTCTGGTGGCCAGGGGGATGTCCTCCAACAGATCCGGAAGGGTATTCTCCAAAAAGTCCGAATATAGCTGACTATTCAGCACTTGGGGCAAGATGTAGGGTCCTATCAACTGGTTGCCGATGATGTCAGCCCAGACATTGACAGTAAATCTTTGCTGGAAGGAACGACAGCTTGTCCTATGTGGGTTCACATCTGACCAGGTGTGGAGGTTGTGGAAGTTTGTGATGCCATTCCGGGTGAATTACGATTCATCCGTCCACAGAATTCGGTCTAGAAACCTTCTGTTTTCGATGTCAGACTCGAGCAGCCAAGTGCAGAATTGCAGGGCTGTTCCTGACGATGTTGAGGATTTGTTGATCGGTGTCCGCTGAATCGGTCGATGTTCCTGATCGCGTTTCAGCTCTGGGGGCGGTTACACTTCCGGTTTCTTTTAACCTTCTGAAAGTCCTTGAAAATACCCTTCTGTCGGGTACACGCCGATTCGGGAATCTTCTTTGGTATTCTCGTACGGCCTCACTATAATTTCCGTCTACTACACCGTACACGTAAATTATATCGGCATACTCTTCAACACTGAATTCTGCCATTTTATCTTAATTTTTTTCTATTAAACACCCGTTCTTATCGCTTGCTTCTTCAACTGTGGTCAATGTCCTTTCAAACTTACCCATTTTTGTACATACCATAATTCATAGGAGGTATTAGAAACGGAGCGTCAGGATACTTAGGAGTCAATACTGGATATAATAAACTAATAACGCTATTTAACGAGATTACATTTATTATTTTATTACTGTTTTGCTGAAATAATAAAGATGTATTACCTGTGTTTCCTAAACAAACATTTCCGAAATTGCTGTCATAAAAATTGTTTACTTAACGACTTTTTCCATTATGGTGCAATAAAGTAATTAGGTACCTGTGAGGATGTTTTAGTTTCAGGACTTTTGCAACCCCTTTCTACCTGGGCATGTTGCACCTTTTTGGGAAGGTAATTAGATAGGCAACTTAAAAAAAATAAAAAGTAGGTATGTTAATAACATGAATTTCGGAGAAAAGTGGGGCGAAAGGTGAACAATCGTGAAATAAAAGTTAATTTTTTCAACTTCCAGGGGAGATTGTGGCCAAGGGGTTGGGTATAGGAGGACTGACTTCTACTGAAAATATTCTAGGAATTGTAATTTCTCGTTCTTTGATTACAGTGTTACCCATCAGCTTTGAATACAGTGTTACCCATCTTAGCAGCTTTAGACCCATCTTGACTTTGTTGACTTAATAAATGATGACTTTCTTTTCCTTGCTTTCGATATTATCGCCCATTTCGATATAAATATCTGATAAATATCGGATATGAAATATCGCCTTCTAGCACGATATTTTTGGGGAGAAAATATCGATATTTCGATACGTATTGGACATCACTACTTTCGAATCGATTAAAAAGAAATCAGTTCCAACAAAGTTGGTGACTTTTTTTGACCTTGGCATGTACAATAGTAACGCCGATTAGGAATGAGTGTTCAAGAGCTGCCAGGTTTACGAGAAAGCATAAATGGAATAAATCCAAATGCCGGAAGCATTGCAACCGACCGGAAGCAACGAATAAAGATAAAGCGCACTGGTGCAACCTGCGTGCTTTACCCATCAACTGTCAGCTTCATGATCTGTGAGTTTATTCTATTTCCCACGTCCCCATTACGTAGAACACTTGTACGCTGAAATTTTCCGAAGTTTACTTATTCCGTGCAGCTAGTCCGGCAAGTACCTAGAGCGGAATATTTCATTCACATGCAAGTGAAAAACGCGTCTTTTTTGGCTCATATAGCAGATCTCCCTCGCATTCTATCTCACCGTATACGTCCTGTCAGGTATGAATGATATGCTACACTGATGGCACAAATTCGGATCGGCAAACGACCAGAGGAACTGTCGCGGTCGCACTTTTCAATATGAGGAAACTGCAAATCCTCCTCTGTTGAAGCACACACAGGCACTCACTGTTTATATAATCCATTCATTAAGCAAAAATGTTGTAGGTTAAGGACAATTATATGAACTCACAAGGAGACGGCGCCACCGTGGGGTCGACGATTTGCCCGAATTTTTTTGTGGTGAAAGAGGACCCGTAGCACCTCACGTGGTTAAAGCAGTAGGATGCACTACTACTAATAACATAGCATCGTGAGAATCGAAGGTGTCGATGCAATTACATTATTTTCCGTCAACAGCTGTTCATAATAAACTACTGCGTTCTTCAATCGAGATTTTAATTTATAGATTCTTCAGGAATTTCCTTTCCTTTTCCAGAAGACCGAACAACGACATTTTTAACTTGGAATTGTAAGATAACTTTGAAATTTAAGAAATAGGCACGTCTGTTTACTACGAAATCGACAAATGAACTGCTGTTGAATTCTCACAGCCTAACGCACAGTCCTATGCGCAGATGTCCGTTATAATCCGAAGGGGATCCCAGGTCAAAATTCTTTAGACTCTTACAAGGCCATAAAACCGAATAGAACAACGAGCACGAATATTTTTCAGTGAACGAAAAACTTCACGTTCTTGAGCTAAAATAAATTTTAAAGAATAATATAGGGATGAGAAACGCTTTTAATAATTATTAGGATAACAAGAAAAAAAAGTAAGATCCGAAGGAGGAATTGAACCCGGGACCTTCGGCACATAAGACCGAGCCTTAACCGTCCAGTCTAGATAGCGGCTCGACAAACGTTTCACATTTTTAACTCATAAGGCGCCTAGGAAATTTTGAATCGATTTTTCTCGGAATTTTCCGAGTAGTGCATCCTACTGCTTTAACCACGTGAGGTGCTACGGGTCCTCTTTCACCACAAAAAAATTCGGGCAAATCCCCGACCCCACGGTGGCGCTGTCTCCTTGTCAGACTCTCTAACATTCATTTTGCATTTAAATTGCCAATAACTATTTGCGTTCCTGACTAGCTACAGATCCAGCCAACAGCAGTATTGCTTACTACGTATATTGTAAATAAAAAAGTTAAAAGAACAAGCTTTAATTTGAATTCTATTAAAAATGATAAAAGAAGTATGTAATTTTTTCTCAGCTCTCACAGAATATCTTTTATACTTGTTTATTTAATATTTACGGAAATTTACGAGTATACCCTAATTTTATGATAAGACAAGGAAAAGAGAACTTCATGCTTCTATCTTTGTTCATACAAAAAGAAGAAATCTATGAATTCACCATACAAGTGTTAAAGACACTCTGAGAGAGCTAATTAATTCTTAAGAAAAAAATACTTATTTTATTCTTTTTAGTGCATTTCAATTTAAAGAATGTTTTTTTTTCTCTTTCAGCCGATTTACCTGAATCGGGGCATAAATAAATAATTTCATGCGAATTTGCTGAACAGTTTAATAAAAATAAAACGCAGGTATATTAATTACATGAATTTCGGAGAAAATTAAGGGATATGAGGTAGATAAACACTTCTGACATTTTTGGAAAAGATAGGGAATAGTAGTTTTTTGGCGTGAGTTTAATGTCATTGCATTGAGCAGACCGCAAGATAAAAATGAACTCATGATGTTCACACTATGAAAATTCCGAATTTATGTAACTCTGTAACTCCCAAACGGTTGATATTGAGCCCCTTTACTGTCATACAATTTTTTGTTTGGCTAGGTGAGATCTTCCACCCCACTTATTTTGGTATGCGCTATGTGAAACACCCTGTATATAAAGTTTCTTATTTGGTAATTAAATTGAAGAGCTGCAGTTGTGCGTTCCATCCAGTAAAAGTTGTACATAATTTAAAGGTATTCACAATTTGTTGGTTACTATTGTGTCATTGCAAAAGACATAAAGAAATTGGTTAGAAACAATTGCTATACATGGTCTTTCTCATCTTTTATGTATATAGAGAAGCAAATTGGGCCAATTCAAATTTAAAATTTTTTGAGATTAACTCACAAAAACGGACGGATAGGATGAAATTATAAAGGCAAGAAAGCTTGCTGAAATCTATCATTGGATTTGCCATACAATCAACAAGTCTCCTATTTACAAATATGGAATATTTTTCTGTTTTTCATACATATGAGGACGAGGACAAGTAATTAAGGTATAATTAAGTTTCCAATTATTAAATGTTGATCACCTACGACGAGAGAAATTAGGCATAAATTAGTTTCAAAAGTCGGTCGTCGAGTGCTCTGGGAGTGCACGGGATAACTTTCCATATCATTGAATTCATAGCCAATTTTGACATACACATGTACGTAGACGGTACCTAATAACTTGAGAGAAATCAAAGTAGGTGGTGGCGATGAGCTGGTAGCACCGAGAAATTAATTTTCTTCCAAGACAACATAATGAGAGCCCGCCGTAATTTACCCCTTCAGATCAAGATGGAGCGTCCTTAAGACAACGGTTCAACATATTTAACAACGGGAGGAGTGGAAGATTCTTTTTAATTTTCCTTATGAAACGGCTAATGATCGCCCTCGAGGAGAGGTACTTACCTTGATGAATTCCAGCAGGTGATAACTCTGTGCTTCCTGTGCTTTAAAGCCGGCAGAGGAAAGAGAGCCCAGAGTAAAGCAGTTCTGAAGGACGACTCGGAGAAAGTTGTTGAGGAGCCTTTAATGACGCATATTACTGCGCCAGGATTAGAGGGGATCCGGCGCGAATAGGCCGGCTGTTGTGTAATATTTCAATTGAAGGAGGCATTTTCACGCACAAATTGGGGTGAATTCCGCTCGCGGCTGGTTAGGCAATTTGTCACTCCAGCAAAGTGAAATTAATGCGTCACTCGTTCTCTAAGCCGCACAAATGCCCTGGAAAAGTGCTATTAAATTTAAAATGACATTTCATCAGCGGAATACCAAAACTTGAACCCCTGAGATTCAAAGATATAGGCTCTTACAAGTTTAAGGCATACACTCACCGTAGCCATACTTTTTGGAAAAATTGCTAAATTAATTTGGAGTTGGAGTCTATAATTTGTAACTAATATATATACCTTTGTAAGAAGGTTACTATCGAAGTAAGTACCTACTATGAGCAACCGATTCATATTGGATCTCTGTCTATTTATCCATTCCATCCACTTTTACGGTTCAGTAACCAACTATGTTCTGTTTGCGAGTTAAAGTCCTATTACACTTTGAGATGAAATTTACTCTTGTAAGGTATACATACCTCCCCCCCCTCTCCCCCCCCCCCCCCCCTTACCAGTTGGATTTTTAAATGTTTTTCTCATATCTTTAATTCAAGTAAAAAAAGGCATGTTTGAAAAATACTACACAGTTCTATTATTGAGTTCCCTCATCATTTGAGCGGACTCATCATTTGAGCGGGAAAATGCAAATTTTCTTAAATATTACGTAGGGTCTTCAATTTGAGCATTTTTTCAATAAATAATAATAATGAAAAACAGATATTTTTTACATTTTTAGAAATTATTATTTTGTTGTTGTTTTTAATAATTATTTTTTATATGATATGGCTATATTAGTACAGGTGGATCCAAAAATCTTCACAACGTTTGCTTTTGTCGCGATAAAGAGTTATTAAAGATAAAAAGTTGATGCATTAATTATCAATTTGTTTGTTTTATCCCCGAAATAATTTAGCGAAATTTACAAATTTTTAGAGATATCATTTGTTGGTTAGAGTTTTGTTTTCAAAGTTTTTTTAACTTTATAAAGAAGTTTACCGAGATTCCTATAGGAAATGGCCTCTCGGAGGATAAGTGTTATCTTGTGGAGGACTGAACTACAGATCTAGATCTACGGGCAAAATTTGAGTTCTATAGAATGGTGGGAACATGGTTAAAATGAGGTCTCAAGTTCAATGAGAACCTATGTACTTATGAATTTTCTAATCAAAACAGGTTGAATAACAGTAAAAAAAATATTACAACCATTGATTGTTTTAGATCGGCCATCATGTAAGTTTTCAGGAGCCATCAAGCAGTCCGCGGGGAAACGCTTAGTTGCTTTTTCCATCAATCGTAATTAATGCGCTCATCTCTGAGAGGCCAATCTCTGCAAACTAGTTTAATGACTTGTTACAATTATTAGTTCTCTAATTTTTGAGCCCATCCTTTTCTGTGAAGTTCTTTTTATATCCATCGTCTATTTACACTTTTTTCTTAAAAAAACTAATGTGAAAAATTCGAGAGCTTTAACTTTGTGATCATAGCAAGGATGTGTTTGATCAAATCAGTCAATAAAAACAATATAGGGATGATTAATGCACATGTCCACAATTAGTTTTCGCAAGTTTTAAATATATGGATTATTTTCATATATTTCTGTAAATAGTCGTTGCGCCTGCAATACCGCGCAAGAGTAGTTTGTAAATACCGTGTAACAGCAAAAGGCGCAACATTGAAATATTGCGCCTACGGATTCTTAACATGGTTTCGCTGCTTATATATCTCACAGAATTTAAATTAGTCTATAAGAAACTTAATTTTTGACATAGAAAAAATACCGCAATACACCTGCTTGCTTAAAGTTAGCGGCAAGTTTTTTCTTCCTCCTGTAAAATCGTGAAAACGCAGATACACGGTATTTACAAACTGCTCTTTCGCGGTATTGCACGCGCAACGACGAAATGTTCCTACATGCTTTTTGCAAATTTCCAAAAAATTATCAATTGGTTTAATTAAACCTTCCTCTCTCCTAATAGTTTTATATTGTTTAAGCAATATTAAAATTTCACTAGCATCACTTCCAAGAGAACCCTTTTGTGTCATTTGCTCGCTGGAATCTTCGCATACAATTCCAATATTTCTGGCAAAATATCTTATAGCGGCGTTGTTGAGTACGTATTCCTCGGCAGTAACATCATTATCCATCGGACTTTCCGAAATTGAAGTGACATAATTCAGGCATGTTTCACTCAAAGTCTCACTAGAGTATCGATCTTTAGACATGTTTTTATCTAAAACTACTAACTAGTCAATGTTCAAAATATCTTCACCATTATCTTCGCAATTAGAAAATGTAGATGAAAATAATAATTGAAGTGAAATAATTTTGCCGATTAAAGCTCTAAATAAAGACGGATTGCTTTTGTTATTGTTTCTGCTTCTTATTTACGAGAAGAAATTCCCTAAAGTCTCTTGATTAAATTTATTAGTTTTAATAAAATTAATCAGAGATTATGAATCAAAAAGTAACTGACTCAGAGACTGGAGATTTTATTATTAATGCAAGTTCCTTAAAACAATAACATTGGGCTTTTTTTGTTGTAGATTTTATTTGAAGAACATAATATTAAAATTTCAGACAAAAAAGCAATAACGGGAGAATTTCGAACAGGTTTTCCATTCAGAATATCAAAGAGTTTGTTTATCTTTTCTACAAATTCTGAAATTGATGTTATCTATAGCTTTCACGTCTTCCGAGAAATTATATTTAAATTTTATAAAATTTCGACTTCCACTGCCACACTTCTTCTTAATATTTGAACGCCTAAATAAACAGTCATTTTCTGAAAATCAGTTGGCCATATATGGGATGACGTGAGTTTAGGACAGATTTTAGTTGTTTCATTTATTTATTTATTTATTTATTCGCAATGAGATATCTTCGTTGCGCGTGCAATACCGCGAAAGAGCAGTTACAATGTATATTAAATACAAAATTTAAAATAACGATAAATTAACAAAATATATATAGTTGGTCCTTATTTTTCGACTTTTGAATTATCCCCGGGGTACTTTCTCATTTGATTATATACCTCTAAATATCAAATAAGTTTTTTTTGTTTTTTGTTTTTGTTAAGATTTAGAGGTCGCTACCAGCTGTCAGAATTTTTACACAAAGCGTTGAAGGACAGCTTAAATTTAGGTGTTTATATCACATTTTACGTGCAAGTGAAACTCGCATAGACAATCGCTTCTTATCCCCTCCTCCCCTCGACTCCTCTTCTATACCGACGCGTCGAGATTTAGCCCGCCCCGCACTTCAGTTCTAATAAGTCATTAACGAGAGCGATAAGGTAAAATGTTTGTGTTTTGACACTACTGCTGTAAATACCGGCTTAAGAAGTGGAGTACGCGTTCTTTTGGAGCAAAAAATGGATAAAGATATGCTTTGGCTTGCTTGTCGTCACCACATAATGGAAATTATGTCCTGGCTATAAAAATAAAAGAATCTAACAAATACAGATTTTGAATTTTCATTTAAAATTCAAACCTTGGTAGCGACCTCTAAATGTCATTAGAAAACTAAAAAAAAAAATACTGAAGTACTTTCTAATGGTATATAATCAAATTACGTGGTGCCCTGAGAAATTAAAGAAAAATAAGCGATACCAAAAAATTCGGGTGGTTAGTAGTCAGTTTGGACTACTCTTCATTTCGACATGTTGAGGGTGGAGGACTACCGCCATCAACCCACAGGTTTTGTAGGACAAACGTTTTTTCGTGTTTGATATCACATTATCTCTAGATTCAACTATAAAAATAACTGTTAGTATTAAAATGTTTTCATTCACCAGATCGACATGTTTAATGCCTCCGCAATTTGTTAGCTACCTCTACCGAGAATTTTCGCAGATAGAAAAGTTGCGCGTCTTGACGAAAGAAAGCTGTTCACGAAAACTTAGCCTGTTAGTAATCAACAAAAAAAATGGGTGGTGGACTGCGGACTATAAGGGAAAAATTAATAAGAATTAAGATGTTTTAATGATTGAAGTAAACATGTAAATATCTACCTTTGTATTTTTATATTTATTTTAAATATTAGGGAAGTATTAAGAAAAATAGTCCTGTATTTTTATATGTTTTCGTATCAATTTTAAAGGAAATATTTAAAAAAAGCTCATACATATAAATCGTATGATTTGGATACGGTTCTTTATCAATAAAATATAATCGTATGATTTTGATATACTTTCGTATCAAGAGTCGTTTGCTTTCAATACGTTTTCTTATAAAAATAATAGGCTGTTAAAAAGTAATAAGTTTTCATTTCAAGATCATTCTCCTTCCATATTGTATAGACTTTGTATCGGAATCTTATCAATTTTACAGTGCAAATTTCATGTAATTTCTTTCGGTTCAGATACCATACCGTACCTTTGGTTGTAAAATGCACCTTATTCATATTATATTTATAGGAAGAAACCGACAACTGTTGCAGTTATGGAATGCAAAGATAAATTATTAAAACAATAACTAACTAATTAAAATAATTTCTTTTTGTGGTGAAAATTCCTCTATTAAAGGAAAGATACTTTAAGAAAATGAAAAGGGAACCGTCTCCATTGTTTGACCCAAATGCAAGAAGAATATAGAGGAGGATTCAGGCGGATATGGTTGGCATCTTAGAAAAGACATGACTACTGTTATATTTATATTCTATTCATTAAAACATTACTCTCCATGGTTACCTTTAAAAGGGACCACAATTCACAAAAAATAATCTTTGTGAAATGTTATCTGAATTAAAAAGTAACAGTGAGATTAGTTTTGCTAAGCTATATTATCTGAGGCAGTATCATCCCTTAAGTTGAACCTCTTGTATCCTTTTGTTGGCACCCAAAGGGCATAATTTTCTGGTATATTGCCGCAAAGTTATGGACGAAATTAGGTGCCATGAATTTGAGAGGCGATTCTTACAACGCTATTGTTGGTAGCCCGAAAGATAATCCAACAATTTGAAGCCAACCTGAAATATTTTCATAATCTTCTAAGACGGGTTTGGCTGTGTCCTTCCACACCTCAACCTCAACCTCAACCAAAAGGCGAACCATCTGGCATCGGTCCAATCAAGGAAATTTATTTTAGATAAGCAATTTTCAAATGGATCCTTACAAATGGCTCTTTTCGGATTTCATGTTGTCATGAGGAACATATTAGCGGAGTTCTTGTATTGCTAATCACCCACTTACTAGGACGGCTCAGAGTCTCAAGAGGGGAATTTATGTGGTCATCTGAGCCGACGCACGCAGGGGATTTTTGCAGTCTGAAGGAGCATTAATTATCGCTTAATTTCAGTGCCTGTGCAAATCCAGCCGCTTCCAATTGGGTCGTCGCTGTTTATGGGTAATTTGAATTTACTGTCCGCCAGACGCTGCTGGTTACAAGGCAGCAATTAAATTTGAATTGTAAATTTTTGTCCGCAACTACGTCGCTATTTCAGAAACATATACTACGCCGTTCAGAGGCAAAGCACGCTTGTCAGACCCTCTTAAATTCTCCTAAGCTTATTATTAAGTTTCGCATGCAGTATCTGACTGCTTATGAAGTATCGACTTATTTTCACTTTTTACCATCAATCGTCTGCATGCTTCGTCCGGACGTATGACGGTGTCTCCCAGTAGTCGAATAAATACTTAAAACACTCGTCACCCATTCAGCTTATGATTTATGAGTCACCAGCTACACCCGTTAAGTAGGCCCGCCCGCCTGAGATTTATCTAAGGTTGCGAAAAATTATTTTTACTGAACGAAACCATTAATCAAAGCGCCTTTGTCATGTGCGAAATGTTTCACGAAATTTCCAGACCAGACCCTACGCAACAAACATATGTGCAGTGAAGTGAATAGTTTGGTAAAATCCCTAAAATCAGAATGGCAAAGTTACTTTGGAATGGTACAGTGTCTAAAAAACGATGTAATAAAAAACCTTACTACACTTTAGTTAGTTGGGAAATTGCAAACATTTAAATACTCACTTTAATTCAAGTCATACTTCAAATTCTACCTGAACAAGTGAAAAATAAATGATTTCATGAGAAATAAAGAAAACAAATAAAAGCTAAAAGGATTGAGATAAAAACTCAATTGTTATCGACGAGAAATTGTCGTCGTTCGCAAAATATTCCTTGATTTAAAAGTAGAAGAAGAAAAATTTTGATGAATTAAAAAATAATAATATATATATTTCAAAATTAATTAATTAATTTTATATTATTATATAATTATTAATATTATATTATTATATAATTATAATATTTAATATTACTGTAATAAATATTTTTGGTAGACATCAGCTTTGTTATTATGTGCTTAGAAAAACAGAAAGAGGCGCAAAATTACAAAATTTTTCAGCATGAAACGAAAAATGTGTATAAAGAGAAAAAAAAATTGATTTTAATGTGATATAAAAATAGGTTAAAAATACCTTTTTAGTAATACTTTAGATTCAGACAGAAAAGAATTCAATACTGAAGAGAATAAGCTTTGGTCAATAAGTTACATTTTTTTTTTGCTATTACTCCCGCCAATTTTTCAAAGCGCTCCCATAATCGGCAGATAAATCCGCCATATTTGAGATAAGAAAAAATTGTTTTTGTACTCTTCGAAGAAAAAAAAAAAAAAAAAAAAAAAAAAAAAGTTCGAGCTTTTATATCATTTTTATTTATTTTAGAGTTGATTTAAGTAAAATTTCCTATATTTAAAGGTTTTCAATTTTCACTTCTGAAAATGTTTCAGTTTTCGTTTTGTGGAGTGTACTATAGATATTTCTTAAGATATTAATAATAATATTTCAATATATCCTATGCTTTAATACACGTCTTCAAAATATGATGATATATGCAGGTATATAGAGATAATGCAGTGATTTTAAATTTTAGTTAAAAATGGTAAATTCAGTTCTGTAGGTTCCTGCAGTACATTCGTTGAGGGAAATTAAATTTTATCACACAGATGCTAACAACCCAAGGTGCGTGAGCTCTTAACTGATTTTTATGATATTTGCACTGCACCAATATTTTAGGAGTTCACCCACAAGGTGCAGATATTACCTGACATTACAACAATGAGATATAATAAAGTAAAAAGAATAAAATGTTAAAGACAAAAAGTACAAAAAGCTAGAGAAAGGAAACAAATTATAATCTATCACGATAAATAAAGCAAATTAAATAAATGTATTATTTCCTTGATCATATGCACTGATATTGATTCATTAACTAGGCAGTATTCCAAGCAGGCATACTCACATTTAGATACATTAGCTATAGTCGGGGTGCCAGAGGTTCAAAAAATGGGTTATTTCGTTGTTGGACGGAATTTGATGAAAAATGGCAGAAAGGGAAGGTCATTGCCCGTACAGTGACCCATTAAAAAAGTTAGAATGAGCGATGTCGGGAAGGTACTTTGTTATTGCAAAATAACTTTGATAACCCGTTATTTTTCAGTTTTCTTGGAATAACTCGAAAACGAAGCGTTTCAGCGAAAAATATTAAATACAAAAGTTGTTCAGCTGATGATTTTACGTAGGAATACGGTTTTTTGATTAATTAAAAAATTGTTTTTCCGACCGAAAACCAGCAGAAAAGTAACAAAAATGCAAAAACAATAAGCATTAAAAAATAAAGGAAAAAAACGATTTCCATCGTTGATATTTGGGTTATTGATAGGTATTGGTATTGTTAACCAAATGCACTCGGTCCGGTTTTTCAAAAACAATATGGCGACCTATTGCAACATTGTTAAGTTAAAACTTTGGAACGCTGTAAATTCTGCATGAACAAACGGATCTTGATGAAACAAATTGGAATCGGTAGGTATTAACGGCATCTTTGAGTGTGCCAAATTTCAAAATTTTTCAACAATTACTTTTTTTGTTATTAACCAAAATCCATTTGCTGTGCTTCGTAATTTCGTCAATTTACAACATTACAACAATAACAAAATGCATTTGATTACTCTTAACATCCTACAGTGGTGACTAAAAACGCGAAAATAGCGAGTTTTGATGATTTGATGCATTTTGTTGCAAAGCTTAATGTTGTAAATTGACGAAATTACGAATACACATTGGTTAATAACAAAAAAAGTAATTGTTGAAAAATTTTGAAATTTGGCACACTCAAAGATACCGTTAATACCTACCGATTCCAATTTGTTTCATCAAGATCCGTTTGTTCATGCAGAATTTACAGCGTTCCAAAGTTTTAACTTAACAATGTTGCAATAGGTCGCCATATTGTTTTTGAAAAACCGGACCGGGTGCATTTGGTTAACAATACCAATACCTATCAATAACCCAAATATCAACGATGGAAATCGTTTTTTTCCTTTATTTTTTAATGCTTATTGTTTTTGCATTTTTGTTACTTTTCTGCTGGTTTTCGGTCGGAAAAACAATTTTTTAATTAATCAAAAAACCGTATTCCTACGTAAAATCATCAGCTGAACAACTTTTGTATTTAATATTTTTCGCTGAAACGCTTCGTTTTCGAGTTATTCCAAGAAAACTGAAAAATAACGGGTTATCAAAGTTATTTTGCAATAACAAAGTACCTTCCCGACATCGCTCATTCTAACTTTTTTAATGGGTCACTGTACGGGCAATGACCTTCCCTTTCTGCCATTTTTCATCAAATTCCGTCCAACAACGAAATGAAAACCTCTGGCACCCCGACTACTACCCGTGCAATATAATATAACAAGAACAAATTGTTTTTTTTTTTTTTAAATTCTCACGCGCTGAGCTAAAAAATACATCGACATACCTAATAACTTTTTCCCCGTTGATGAATTGGCAAAATTCAAGATAATTTTATTTCCAATATTAGTTAGATATTATACACCATTTTTATTATTATGTTAATATAAAAAATAAAATCATACAAAAGTATTGAACACTCGCTGAGCTATAGTGCCGATCGCGCTGAAAAAGATATTTCGAAAAAAAGTACGTTTGAAGTCTGTAGAGATTATCAAATTTATTCAGAATTGAAATCCGTAAAAAAATTAATGTTTTGCAAATGCTGTAGGTATGTGGTCTAGAATTTTCAAAAAATCGATTTTTTGAATTAATATTTCGAAAGTATAGTCTTTCAAGAAAATACTGTCATTTTTGTAAGGATAGTGACAGTATTTCAGGTTTTACAGTCTTATTAGGAGATAGCGAACGGTTGGCTCGCTCCCATGCTTAAGGGGACATTCTCATTTGAAATGAATAAAAAATCGACTTTTTTGGAATTTTTTTTTAAAACCCTATTGCATTTATTCAAAAAACTTTTTTCATATATTGAATATATAGGCATCGAAGTATACAACAAACAAACAAATTTTTTTTTTTTTTTGTTACGTTTTGCGGCAATAGAAGGTGTTGCACGAAAAGTCCCTTTTTAGCTGGTACCAGTTCCTGCGGTCTTCCTGGAGAAGGTAAAGACAAAATTCAAAATGGGTTTCGTTCTTTAGACTTCTTTCTAGGACATAGATCTTTAAAAATGGTACTTTTAATTTTTTAAATTATTTTTAGGACTATTTTTCTAAAAATTTTAAAAATTGTCCATTTTTTGGGGAGAAAGTACGTGGATAAAAAAGAGGGTGGGGTACTTTTATGCATTTTTAAAGGTCTATGTCCTAGTATTTATGTTAATGAGTTGAATGCTTTTTGATTTTTTTAAATCTATTGAGCAGAATTTGAGATATCACTGGTACCAGTTGAAAAAAAGTAGTTTCGAGAAAAACGCGTTTAAAGTTTTTGTGCGACGCTCCAAATCTATAGAAACCGGTATATATCGTTACGTATGTATAGCTATAACTTTCGTTTTGTTTCGAATTTCTCACAACGGTTTGAGGACAGCATTTCCATGATGTTAAGGAATACTTTTATGGAAAAAAAAAAATCGATTTTTTTTTCACACTGATTAATAATTTTCTTAGTTTTTATTTCTCAATAAATATATTTCTAATCCAAGGTGAAAACCAAGGAATGAAAGGCAAGGTTATAAGGAAGGAAATTAAGAGAATACATTTTGGGACAGTAGGACGTAGCAAATTAATCTCATTTTTGTAGAAAATGTATTTCACATAATTGTTTTTACTGTTAATTGCTCAATGTTCGGCACATTCCATCTGATATCAATTAGGTCTCTGATAATGAACGATTGCAACGTCCACTTTGCCTTTTGCATCACCGTATATTCTGTTACGTGAAGTTCATTTAAAGTGCACATTTGAATATATTTTTCCCTACTTTGTTTGAGTAGAGTAAAAGTTTGGAAGTCGAACACAGCTAGTAAGTATTCTTTTCTGAACATATTTTCTGAAACTTGATTATAATGACTTTGTTAAAAAGCTTTATGTGCATTTTATTGTGAACAGTGCAGTATGGAATAGATGTCTTTTTTAAGTAAGCAACCGTTTTCGAAAAAAAGTTTACGTTGTTATATTACATATTCTACACGGAAAGAAAGATGTAGTGAATATCGCACCTTTTCTAGCAATACTCTTGAATTTTCTGATGCATTTTGGTATTATTGGTGAAAAATAAGGTGATTTTAAAACACTACCGGCAAATGTTTGCATTATCTCCTACAACTTTTGACCAAAGTGACTTTTTCATCATACTGTGGTTAAATTATATGGCAAAAGCGTTCGTGAAAAGGCTGACGATTTTTTGTTTCACATTAATATTAGATCAATTGACATCGATAAAATTCAACTTTCAGTCTTACTCGTTCACTTTGAACATGAGTATTGTTCAAACATGACAACTCCAAGGACTATAGAGTTTTCCCATAAAGAGGAATATGCACGTACGTCGATGAGCGTGATAATATTAGGTGGTTGCATTAATTCCCGCTGTTCACATATAGATGTGGATAGCAATTTTTAGACTGAACTATAATTACTGTGACATATACATTTTTGAAGCTTGATTGCTCGCGGAAACTTATGGAGTATCTGCTCCATCCGAAACAGTATGCAGAGATTGGTTTAGAAGGTTTAAAAGCAGTGAGTGTGATGTTTATGACAAAGAACGGTCAGGTCAACCGAAAAAATTTGCAGATGAGGAATTAACCCATTAATGCCTGAATAACAAAAAATTGTACGGCAACTTCGAGGCCCTAACTTTTATAAAAGGGGTGGTCAATTCTCATAGAGACCAACTTTTCTAGACGTATTTTGAGTCGCCCGACACGATCCAACAAAAAATTAGTAAAAAAAAAGAAATATTATTATTGGTTTTTTGCAATATTATGTAAATAAATACCTTTTTCACGTAATTTTTTTTCGAAAAACGACTGATTTAGTCTGGAAAAAGCAACTTTTTACTGCAGTAAAGTGCATAAAACGTGTTATTAGGACTTAAACTTCGAAAATATGCAGGCATTTAATCAGTAATCAGTGATCCCAAAAACTCCGAATACCCACTTTTTTTTCGAAGAAATTGAGAATTTTGCCAAAAATGGTTCGCCATCTTCGATCCGCCATTTTGAATTACGAAAATCTGATAGCAAATTCGTAATCAGTGACCCTTAAAACTAGTGTATATACATTTTTGGGAATAGACGAACATAGTGAGATAAAAAAAGTGATCGAAAGTAATGCAAATATTACATTGTTGCAATTGTTATGCAGCCTAATAATTTTAACGAAAAAAATGCCTGCATATTTTTGAAGTTTAAGTACTAATAACACGTTTTATGCACTTTATTGCAGTAAAAAGTTGCTTTTGCCCCACTAAATCAGTCTTTTTTCGAAAAAAATGACGTGAAAAAGGCATTAAATTTACATAATATTGCAAAAAACCAATAATAATAATTATTTTTCACTTTTTTTTTTGTTGGATCGTGTCGAGCGACTCGAAATACGTCTAGAAAAGTTGATCTCGATGAGAATTGCCCACCCCTTCGATAAAAGTTAGGGCCTCGAAGTTGCCGTACAATTTTTTGTTATTCAGGCATTAATGGGTTAAAAGCGTTATTGGACGATAATCCCGCCCAATCGCTTAGACAATTAGCTCAACAACTTGTATGCCATTGGGAAGATACAAAAAGAAGGAAAATGAATGCCACATCGATTGACCCACAGTGCTATTGCGAATCGGCTAAACATCTGCATTTAATTACTTGCAAAGCAAAGAAAGAAGAGTTTCTTATGGCGTATTGTGACTGGAAATGAAATATGGATCTATTTTGAGAATCCAAAACCAAGGAAATCATTGGTTGATCCTGGACAACAGACAACATCGACTCCAAAGCGGAACATCCACGCTAATAAGACAATGCTCTGTAATTGGTGGGATATGGAAGGAATTGTTAAAGTCGAATGAAACAATCACCGCTGAGCGTTATGAACAACGGTTGGAGAATTCGCACAAACATTTGATGGAAAACACACCATCAATTGCATCGAATCGACGAAAAATGATTCTTTTTCATGATAGCGCTCGGCGTCATGTTACTTTGAAGGTCAAACAAAAACCGATGGTGTTTGATTGGGAAACCCTCTCCCACCCAGCGTATTCTCCAGACCTGGCTCCAACAGACTATCATCTGTTTCGGTCGATGCAGCATGATTTAGAAGACAGGCATTTCAAAAATTATGAAAAGTCCAAAAATGGATTGCTGATTTGATAGCTTGAAAGGATAGAGCTTTCTTTTGCCGCGGAATTCATTTGTTGCCAGAAAAGTGGGAGAAGGTTGTAGCTGCCGATATTTTGATTAAAATCATTACAATTTTTATCAGAAAAATAAACATTAAAAACATAAAAAAAACGACTTTTAATGCAACCACCTAATAACGTCAAAAATAAGACAATTATTATGTCCTCTACAATATCTACCGCATTTGTGCAGACAAGTGCGATGTTCACTTTATTAAACAATTCACACATGTCGCTGACATTCAACATTTATTGGTTTATTCCGGCCCCCGTTGCCTCACCGGCAAGTGGTATCCGTCACCAGCAACAAAAGTATTCGAATTCCCCATCTGTGCCGATGATACCCCTAAAAATGTGTCAAGTCCTTTGTCAAACGCAATCTAAAAATTATACGAAGCTGAATAATGGAGTAGAGAGTGTGTATACGCGAGATTTCACCAAAAAGTTGATTTTCTACGAGGAAAATTTCGTTGTATATCTGTGCTATGTTGCGGAAGCCGTGAATTGCTTTTAAAAACTCGGCAGCATTCAAGAGGTCAATTTACCAACCGAAAGTCCTCGAATTATCGGGAACGTGAATCTGTGTTCATATGTATATACATAGAATAACACATAGAGCACTGGTTGAGGGTTGCGTAATTAATGACACGAATTTACCTGGCTATGCTGGCTATGCTTTGCTTGTATGTAGTACGCTAATCAAAATTAGGTACATGTTAATAACGCCGTTTAAGAGGCTTTAAAAAGGATACATCCTAAGGGATCCAGATTTGTCCCCAATGGCCAATAATTTTTGTACAGGATCGTATGCTAAAGCTGTTGGCGAATGTGGAAATCCGTGTCGAAAAGTCTGAAAAGAAAAGAGACAAAATGTTAACATGTGGCATTATACACAGTGTAAGTAGGTTTGATCAAATTCGATTTTATGTATTTAACGCTTTGATTTAAGAATTTTTATCTTCGCTGCAATAATATATATACATATCTGTTTATAATAAAAAATCTTTTTAGTAGCAGAATTTGTTTATCCCACTCTTTACATACCTACATGAAAAAATATGTAAAATAAAAAAAGAGTATAACAGAACACTTGACTGTTTCCTACATTCAAACCCATAGGAAAAACGGTTTGTCGTTTTATTATATTCATCCTTGTAATGGTTTTTTGGGTACTACAGGTAGAAGGTTTTATTCAAACATACATTACCGGACTGATATAACTGAATCGCGATTAAATCGGAACAAAATACTTGATTAATTTACTACATGATTAATCGAGAACTGAATTCATATTTTGCACGAACAAAATTCATTATTTTACGAAAAACAAACAACGAACAAATATTTTTACTTCTATTAAATCTTTATTCGGAATTGCACAAATAAGAGTTTTGACAGTTTTTTTGTTATTATTGTAATTGTTTTCTCAGTGGGAGTAGCTCGTTTTATTTTTTTTAATAATCGGGCGAAAACTCATTGACCTAAACTGGTCACGTGACTCAGGTTTTCGCTGCTGTTGTTTGCTGCCATGCCATTGTGATTCACGCTTAAAGACGCGTTTCCAATACAGCGTGGAGATTCAGAGTATTTGCTATCTCTACACTTCACACGATAGAGTTGTATCTTTTGTCTCTTTAAAAGTCTCACTCTGAATCCGAGAGTTGGCGTGAAAGTGGGACCTACTTCTACTTCCGCGCTGGAGATGTCGAAAGCTTTCGAACTTGATTCAATACGAGATGGCGCTGCTGCAAATTTTCTTTCTTGGAATGCAAAATTGGCATAAATATTGCTTCTTATATACGAAATAAATTTATTACTTGACTAATTTGTTTACAGAATATAATATTCTGTAGAATTGCTCGTTATTTTGGCAAAAATTAGTTATTGAAATTTGTTTTTTCGGATGAGTTGCACTAAGTCATCAACAGATGGCTCGTATATTTTCGAACTACTTTAACAATCGACAATATAATTATGTAATGAGCTACTGCAAGGGTAGCTGCAACTTTATTTTCCACAATTTGAATTAATTTACAAGAATACAATCTTCACTCTTCACACGACATTTGACAAAAAAATTACAGGCAATAACATGATTTCGAAAGCTCTGAATATTTCGAACATACTCTGCGCTGCCATTTGGAACGGGCCTACGGGCCGCTGTATTGGAAACGCGCCTTAATAAACTATACGCATTTATATGCGTCAATACTACTGTGATGAACAAAATAATAAGAATTTTCCCATTTAAATCGTTTCTCCAAACGAGTAGTTTTTTTTTCTAAGGGTTGGTAGCACTCTAACTGACCTCTGCGTCAAATTTCATGTCAATATCTTCAGTAGTTAACCGGTTGACTGGCACGGCTTTTCGTGCCAAAACTGGTCGCCTTGAATACTTTACTAAATTACACAATATTTGGTATATAGGGGCTTTTCACGGGTGAATCGATTCTAGGAGTTATTTTTGCAATTTCGCCCCCATAAAGGTATTAAAAATAAAGGGTGGGATAAATTTTTGAGTTTTTTAAAATCTTTACCAAAGCACTTCAGATTTCTTTATAAGGGTGTTTAATTTAATGGTAAAACTTAATTCTTCATGATTTCCACCCCTGAAGGGTTTAATTAATTAAGGGTTTCTTCTATTTTAATCAAACTATTTCAAATTTCAAATACGAGGGTTTTTCATGTCTGTTATTGTACATCGTAATAGTTATTTTTTAGGTTTAGTTTTAAAAGCCAAAACTGGGTGGCGACCGCTTGCCCACATATTAAGGCAAGCACACACCGACGCGGTGACGGTACGGCGTTGAAATGCAACATATTGAATTGACGCACACCAAAGGCGGTGAGAAAAGCGGTGGCGGTAAGATCCAAGAACTAGCGTATACCAAGTTTGGTTCAAATCGCGTGATAATGCAAGAAGTTGTTCTATTTGTATATACAGTGTTGTGCAAAACCTAAGCAACTTTTGCAATAAAGTTATTCAAAGTTATGTACTTTTACTGTCACATCATTTAAGAAAAATCGAAATATATTTATTCATACTAGATAGTGTGAACAATATGAATATAAACTTTGTTAATATTTGGTATAATACCCCTTATTTTTTATTACAGCTTGACCGAAATTCAGTCTAATAATTTTCTTGGAAATCCTTTGAGTTATTGTAGAAATATTAAGAAAAATGACGCTGGGAATCTCTTTGTATTAATTATCATGGAAATCTTTTAAAATTAGAAAATTTTGGTAACCACATTGAATGCGTTATATAATTCCAAAATAAGTGACCAGAAAGCGACCAGAAATCCCATAAATAGCATCGCCATATTGGATTCGTCATCTTGAATCTCAAAATATTAATGTAAGCATGGGTGATTCGAAATCAGAGGCTTGGAAATCCCCTTCGTATTAATTTTCTTGAATTATAGAAATGTTTTTCCGCCATTTTGAATTTCCAGATTTCGAAAGCAGATTGGAAATTGATTACGCGTTATAATTTTTTACCAAATTTTCCTTAAAATCCTTCAAATTTCGGTAGCCATATTGAACTAATTTCGGTATTCCATATGTGAATCGAAATCAGTAACTGCAATATATATTTTGTACTAATTTTAATTATGATACAATTCGTTAAATGTAGGAAATTTTGGTGGGCATTTAGGATCCGTGATCGAAACCAGTGGGACCAAAATATTTTTTAAGTATCAAAACCTGTCGAATGTGGAAAATGTTGGTCGCCATATTGGATCGGCCATTTGGCAATTCGAAATCAGTATCATAAAAAACACATAGGTACCAATTTTCATAGCAATTACTTAAGCTTAAAATTTTCTCCGTCATTATGAAACCCTACATTTTAACCAAATAAAACGTGGCCTGTATCATAAGTGTGGAATATGTACTCTTTTCGACAAAAAATGAAAAATATCAAGGCTTAGGCATAATTGAGCAACAAACAAACAAAATGGGGCTTTCGATTTTATCTATATTATATTGGATAGAGATTCGAATTTAGCGGTCAAGAAATAATGTTTGTACTCATTTCAATAAAACACGTTGAAATTGAGATTTTGTGTCGCGATATTGTATCCGACATCTTGAATTTACAAAGGACCCCGCGTAAATCCTATGGAAATCAGTTAGCGGTAGATTTTTCTCAAATTTTGGAAATCAACTATTCAGAGAATCCTGATCCTGAAGTTATCAAGGGCACTTCGCAATCCTATGAAGCGTTATCGAGATATACATATACATATATGTATATACAGTCCCTATTCATCGAATTAGGACCACACAGAATTTTCTTGAAATTCGTTTTTTCTCGTTGGTAAAACGTGAAGGAAACATAAATATAAGAAAAGAAGTGTAGTTTTTGGATAATTGTTTTGTTGGCTTTTAATTAATGAAAAACATTATTTAAAAATATCTTAATATTTAATAGGGCCACCCTTAGCACTAATAACTTCACTTATTAGTTCTGGCATGCTTTCATAGCATCGCTCTATTATTTCTTTAATTTTGCGGCTATTTTCCCACACATCTGTAATATTTTGCTTTAAGATCGTTAGCGTAGGATTAGGAAGGGAATAAACTTTTGATTTGAGTAGACTCCAAACATTTTCAATTGCATTTTATTCGGGAGAATTACCTGGCCAAGGAAGAACTGGAATATTATGGGTGCTAAAAATGTTTTTTATTGATCGGGCAGTGTGGCAGGGTGCACCATCATGCATAAGTGTGTCAGAAAGGCCACAAGACTTTAAGTAATTAAAAAGCGGTATAAGAATGCCCTCAATGACCTCTCTGTACACATCCTGGTTCATTGTCCCGTCGACAAAAAACAGAGGTCCAGATCCGTCAGCGGAGATACAAGACCATATCATTGTGGATGGTGGATGTTTCACGGTCGTTACCACGCATTCTTCACGCAATTTTCAATTTTCCAAATTTGATGTTAAATTTGTGATTAGCGACTACCAAAACTCCTGTATACTGAATTTCATGAAAATCTGTGAGATTTTTAAAATTTATTGTCCGCCATATTGAATTTGCCATTTTGAATTTTAAAAATCTGATTTTAACCCCTTGGTACAGAATTTCACGAAAATCTGTACGATTTTCAGAGTTTCAGATTTTCAGAATCTGCACTATAGAAAATCCGCCATTTTGAAAAGGTTATGAGTGATTGCTGAAAACTGCAAAACTTTTTTCTGTAAGTTCAAACATTCCGATCACCGTTTATCATAGTAAGAATTGCATTGCAAAACTCTATTGACTTCAAACAAAATTACAAAAAAAAAAAAATTTCAAATTGTTTGATACTTTTTTTCCAAAAAGTCGTTTCCTATTGGAAAAAACTCAATTTTAACGAAATATTCCGAAAGAGCACACTCAAAACTAGTAAGATTCATGGTTTAATTTTAAGAATGAGGTAATTGTAAGAATGAGGTTTCAAACTGCACAAAAAAAATTAGGTTCTTTGGGCGTTTATGGGCTAAGACAAACACTATATACAAAAATTTTGAATTTTCCATAATATATATATAATATAATATGCAAATAAATTGAAAACAGGACAAACTGTTTCACATTCATAAATTAAGCATTTCAGAGTAGTTTCCTCCATTTTTCGCGATATTTTCTTAGAAAATTCTTTTTGAGGAAGGAAAACTTCTAGAAATGAAAATGTCCATCGATTGAACCGCTTGGGAAAAAAGTAGAAGATGAAACCAAACATAAGACTTGTCGGCAGCACTCATATATGTATAAAAAAGTCTGGAGTAAAAAAACAAAAAAGGACGCCTTAGAAATATGCAAATCCTATTCGATAAATGGTGACTTACTCTGATTGATATGCAGATTGGTGAACATGTCTGCAGCACTCAATTTATATTTACCCTCGATTTGAAGTGAGAAAATACCCGCGGAGGACGCTTGAGATGATGATATTAATTCTATTGAAACTCGATACCTTTACAACCTACATTTATTGAATTTCTGTTATTTTTCCTGAAATAGCTTTCCGTAGGATTTTGGAGTGGATAAAATATGAAAGAGTCAGCTGCTGCTTGCATGGAAGTATGCTGTTCATCTCTAGCAGACGCAATATGGTATGGAGTATCATGCTGTAAATTTATATTCCCTCTTTAATAATAAGATTAATAAGATTAATTTTCGGGCACATTAAGCGCTTTGATGTCCCACCCACAAATATGGCCTGAGTCGAAATCTTTCCAGAAATATGAAATTAAATTGGCAATACGACAAAGTAATGATGCTACAAGTACTCAGTCATATCCAAAATATTTCTCTTGAAAGATGGTAATCAGCCTTTTGTAGTTATGCTACCTGGAGATTTTAGAAAATTTATAAATGACTGCCATGCGAACAAAGAAAACTTTGTCGTCTCCTTAAGTCTTAATTATTATTAATTAAAACTAACGGGACATCTTGGCTGACTATCTACATATATTGCTGCATAAGGCAATATCAACGTTTACTGAAGCAGGAAAAAAGATTTTCTGCTGATAATTTGATCTGTTATGAAGTTATTAATTGGTCTGGGTTTGTTCATTTTAACAAGACGCCATTTCAATTTCTTTTTAAGTTTTTAATTGGTAGTGGGGGAAAGGTATAAAAGTTAATTGGCGTTATTCGAAAGTTCCAAAAGACGATTGCTGCGGCAAGGTAAATAAAAATCGCTTTTTTGAAACAAACTTCGAAAAGAACAACAAACCAAGGAAAAATCTCTGTTACAAGCCGAAATCCGAACGAAATAAAAAGGGGTCCTAGATAAGCTCACTCTCGCAGAGCAAACAATATCAATTATCCAACCCTCTCGCTGTGCGCTCGTTAAAAGCCCTCATCCCTTCTTAACTGTGCCCAAAATTAATGTTATTCCCTCTTTTTCGTTATCTTACCCTCGCAGAAGTGGCCACTTGTTATTATAGAGATGGAATTTTTTTTGGTACGCAGCCCTCCCATCCGTTCCATCCAATGAGTTACTATGGTGAATGATCAACAGCACTAACTGACATTGATTTATCGATGTTCTTCCTAAAGATGGCCTTCTTAACAACGGTGCCATTTGGAGTCGATTTGGTTTCAAGAACACTCTTCTTAAGTTTGAAGTTTTGATATTTCATTACGAAAACCACAATAAAATCTCTCTACAGTCAAGTCCAAGCATTGACTGAGTGCAAACCTAGTATCTCTACTCCGTTATTTGAATTTTTGATTTACCCGTTTAGTCAACCTTTACTAACTAATTTTTGTCGCCATGGGGGAAAAAACCCCCCCGGATATTCCTCCCGTGAGGAAAAAACCACGTTTTACGGATTATTTAATACAGCTTGATCCGAAAAGAGTGTTAAATAATAATACCCCTGGACCAAAGTACCTTATCATGGAAAGAAAAGACGAGCAACACACAATGGAGAAAGTCTCTCCTTTCCTTCTCAAAAGAGTGATCTGTGGCCTAGTGGGAACCGTGGAAAAGTGTATCAAATTAAGAAGTGGTTTAGTGTTAATATTAACGAAAGATGTAAAACAAGCAAAAACTCTAATCCAACTGACACAAATCGATACCAATATTCACGTGACTGTATCAGAACACCGATCACTGAACCATACCAAAGGAGTTGTATATTTCCCTTCATTTAACCACATCCCAGAGGAAGAACTTCTTCAAGAGCTGACCGAGCAAAATGTGGTTTCAATAAAACAAATCCAAAAGAAAGTCGATAATGAATTAAAAAGCACTGGACTCTACATTGTGACATTTTCTACCACACATCTACCAGACAAACTCTACGCTGGATTCGAAGCAATTAATATACGTCCCTACATACCACTACCAATGAGATGCATGAATTGCCTAAAATTTGGACACCCAACTCTACACTGCAGAGGAGAGAAAACATGCTCTAACTGCGCGAATAAGTTCCACACTGACAACCAAAATAAGTGCGATAATACCCCAAAATGCGCAAACTGCCTAAGTGATCACAACACACTGTCAAAAAAATGCCCTAAGTTTCTAAAAGAAAAAGAAATTCAAAAAATTAAAATTATCGAGAAGGTCGACCTACGAGAAGCCAAACGCAGGTACAATGAAAGAAACCCGAACCAATTCCTATATTCCACAATAGCCAAAAGCCAGAACCAGTCACAAACGGAAAATCGGAATACAGAAAAATTAACCACTAATGACATAAGCATGAACGAGATTGGTAACGCTGAAATCAAACCAACAGAGCACAGCCAAAACGAAGCAGCACCCACGACGTCAACCGAAGTCCACAAAGAACCTACGCATCTACAACTACCAAAGAAGTAGTTACTATACTCCCCAGAAAGACATCCAATCGAGCCCGAAGAGCAGTCATGAAAGCAAAACAAAACCAAAAAAGCAGCACCCAAATTTCTACAAACAAGACGAGGCAAAAAAATAATAAACAATTAGAAGATAGCGATTTAATTTAACCTATGTCAGAGTAATGAATCCTTTAAATATTTTACAATGGAATTGTGATGAATTTTACAGTCATATAGAAGAATTTAGATTACTGGAAAAGAAATACGACTCCTTCGTTATATGCTTGCAGGAGACAAAATTTCAAACAAATCATATACCGCACTTAAGGAATTATAATGTTTACTATAAAAATACCCAATCGGAAACTGTGGCCCATGGTGGTGTAGCCATTCTGGTAAATGAAAACTATAGCAGTGAACAAGTAAGTGTAAATTCAAACTTGCAAGTGATAGCAGTGAAATTCTTCTTCCCGTTTACTTTCACCGTGTGTAATATCTATTTGCCAGGTGACCAGAACATAAACTATATAGATCTTAAAAATATCATTGAACAACTAAGCCACCCAGTTCTACTAGTAGGAGACTTTAACAGTCATAACCCAATATGGGGATCAGAAAAAACTGATAACAGAGGGAAATTAATCGAAAACATAATAAATGATTATAATTTAAACATCCTAAATACCGGAAGTCCTACATTCTTCAGCTATTCATACAAAAAATTCAGTAGCATAGACCTCACAATATGCTCACCTAATCTACAGAATCATATAGAATGGCAAGTTGATGAAGACTTACATAGTAGTGACCACTTCCCGATCATTACCTCTTTTACCAACAATTCACAAAATACTTTCAGTCTACGCAAAAAATTTAATGTAAAAAAAGCCAACTGGGACCTTTATAAAAAGAACATTACCTTCAATATACCTTTAGTTGAATTTCAAAACGTTGACGAAATGGAAAAATATATCACTAGCACAATTATTGAAGCTGCCAGTAAATCTATCCCTTTCTCAACTAATAAACCCAAAAAGAAATATGTACCATGGTGGAATAATGAAATCTCCACACTTATTGGGAACCGTAAGCGTCTTTTCCAAAAATACAAAAGAACTATGGATCCAATCGATTACAAAAATTTTATCGCTGCAAAATACAAAGCCCGGAAAATAATTCGAGAACAACAACGAAAATCTTGGGCAGATTATGCTAAAACAATCAACAGCAATACACCCTCATCAGAAGTTTTTAATAAAATACGAAGCATGAAAGGTAAAACTAATTATCAAATAAAATACATTAACTCGAACAACCAGAACATAACATCCCCCCACGAAATAGCCGAAGCCTTCGCATACTCATTTAAATCAGCATCCAGTTCTGATAAGTATAAAAAAGAATTCATAGATTTCAAAACTAAGACCGAATCAAACCAGCTAAAAATTCCAGAAGACCCAAATCTCCCATACAATGCTAAGTTCAGTCTCAAAGAACTAGAAACCACCTTACATGAATGTAAAGGATCTTCCCCCGGACCTGACCTTATCCACTATGACATGATCAAGAATTTACCTAATGATGCTAAATGCTTCATTTTAGATTTCTATAACCATATCTGGCTCAGGGAAGTGTTCCCTAAAAATTGGAAAAAGTCTCTGCTTATCCCCATCTTAAAACCCAACAAAGACCCAAAACAAACTACAAGCTATCGTCCCATATCATTAACTAACTGCCTCTGCAAAACACTCGAAAGAATGATAAACAAACGTCTTATCTGGTATCTAGAAAAGGAATCTCTTATAAGTAACTTCCAATGTGGCTTCAGGAAAAACAGAAGTACAATCGATGCGCAAGCTTACTTAGAAACAGAAGTGCGTAAGACATTTCATTCCAAAAAATTCCTCATCTCTATATTCCTCGATATAGAAAAAGCCTATGACAGAGTGTGGAGAAGAAAAATTATAGAAAACATAATGGGGATGGGAATGAAGGGTAACATTGTCCGCTTTATGCAAAATTTCTTGGAGGATCGAAGGTTCCAAGTATGCATAGGAGATACTCTCTCATCTGAACAGCAACTGGAAAACGGAATCCCCCAGGGATCGGTATTAAGTGTGACCCTTTTCCTTATATTTATTAATTCTGTTTTCTCCTATCTCAAGAATCAAGTGAAAATCGTTGGCTATGCTGACGATATCACGATTTTTGCAAGCGGAAAACACCTAAAAACAATCCAAAAACACCTGCAAAAAGCCCTTAAAAAACTTGAAAACTGGTGCACTAAAAACGGCGTAAAATTCTCCCCTACTAAATCCAACGCCATGCTCTTCACCAAAAAAAGGAAAAACATCTCATACCCACCCCTCCTCTTAGATAATCAACCGTTAAAGTATGTTGATGAGTATAAATTTTTGGGACTTACTTTTACACCAAAACTTAACTGGAAAAACCACATCAAAACAATTAAAACCAAAACTTTTAGAAACCTCAATATACTGAAAATATTATCTAACTCAGAATACGGATCAGACCGAAAACTACTCCTAAGACTACATAAATCGATGGTCCTTTCAATAATAGACTACGGAAGCATAATATACAGCTCAGCCAATAAAACTTTATTAAAATCCCTTGACACAATCCACAATCAAGGTATCCGAATTGCCACAGGAGCATATCGAAGTAGCCCTAGTATAAGCCTCCTAGTAGACTCAGGCCAAAAACCTTTGTACCTTAGACGCCTGAAACAACAGATGAACTACGGCCTAAAATTACTTTCTCTCCACAACCATCCTCTCATAGATGACATTAAAACTCTTCAAAACAATGCACAAATATATCACCAATCATGTTTAGCCTGTATACCGATCGCCTTAGAAACTTGCGAAATCATGAATAGCAAATCCATCATGCAGATCAAACCACAAGAACACCCCCCATGGTCACATCCAAAAATAAAAATCGACCTTAGCTTAAAAATATTCGCAAAAGAAAGCACACCACCCGAAATATATTCAAAAATATTCATTGAAAAACTAAATACGACATACAAAAACTTTGAAGTGATCTATACCGATGGATCTCTTCAAAGTACACAAGTAGGATGCGCCTTCATCCACAAATCTACCGGAAAACAATTTCATTTATTACCTAATACCAGTATACTCACCGCAGAACTATATGGCATACAAAAGGCTATAGAATATGCATGTAACCAGAATAATTCAAAAAGTTTCTTAATCTGTACCGACTCATTAAGTTCCATACAAACAATATGCAAAATGTACTGAACTCACCCGAATGCCCTAAAAATAAAAACATTATCACAATCATCTAAAAATAAAGTCTTCACCCTAATGTGGGTCCCAGGACACAAAAATGTGGGAAAAAATAACCAGGCAGACCATTTGGCTAAGAACTTTATCACACTACCCTATGATAATACATTTCGATATTTCCATCTCGACCTCAAAAACCTTATAAGAAGCAACATAGAAAAGAAATGGGAAGAAGAATGGAACCAAGTACCTGAAACTAACAAATTAAAACAAATAAAAGAAACAACAAAAGAATGGAAAAATCTAAATCTCCTAAACAGAAAAGACTCAATTAAAATTACAAGACTCAGAATAGGCCACTGCCTTATGACCCACAGTTACATATTCAAAAAAGAACAACCTCCGAAATGTTCCTGCAACCAAGACCTCACAATAAAACATATTTTTGACTCCTGCAATGTGTATAACAATAAAAGAAATAAATTTAATATATCTATGGCATCCCTTAAATCTCAATGTATCAATGAAATTAGACAAATAATAATGTTCCTTAAGGATACAAAACTTTATGCCAAAATTTAAGCTTACAACAATTTTGTTTTTTATAAGTATTTATATGTAAATAGAATGTTTAAGGATTATTATTAATCATACTATACCTAGAATATTAGAGAAGTTAAATTAATTAATGAAATAGATAGATAGGGCCTCATAAAACCTAATTGTATTGTGTTGGTAGGCCTATATAACCCAATAAAAAAAAAAAAAAAAAAAAAAAAAATCTCTCTACAATTACTTCAGTTGCCACTACTAAATGGTAAAATTTGAAAAAACGTTGCTTTCGAAATTTCAACTATTATTTTCTTATTATTAAAACAATTACGGGAAAAAATATCGACAAAAGTTCCGCTCGTCAAAAAGTGTTTATTGGCGCGCACACACAGCGATAGGGGAAAGTGGTCTGAATTTTAAACAAAATAAATTCAATATTTTGACGGACGTAACCATGGCAAAAACTTCACGGCATTTTCCAAACAAGCCTCTGTTTAAAATATGTATTCACTTACCCCTTCCCTGAGAAGTTTTCTTTTGAATTCGCTAGAATTTTTATCACCTTTTTAAAAAAATATGTAAAATATTTACAAGATTTTAAAATACATCATTCATAGAGAATTGTCTTGTTGGAAAATTGCACAAATTTTTTCTTCTTTTCCAGATTATCCATCTTAATGCCATGTAAATTTCCTTTCATTGTCTGAGATCGCCGCTGCAAATCCACCTTGAGATTAATCGACTTTTTCAGGATTTTCCTTAACAATTTCATCTCTTCTTTCATAGCTCCGAGCTCAAACGCCAGTCTACCCACGTTTGAAAAATACTGTGTGCATGTCAACGTGAACTTTTTCCGCAGACCATAGAGCACGGCTATCTCATCCTTAAGCGCGTTCAATTCGTGGGTTAATTTGAGGATTGTTTCATTGACGACCTGTTTTTCTTTATCGTATTTCCTTCTGATGTTGCCAAGAATCTCCTTGGCGGTAGTTTTGTTTGACCTTATGATTGCCTGCAAGGTAGTTATGTCGTTTTGTTTTTCCGATAGCAATTTTTCCAATTTATTGAGTCGTTTGAGAAGTTTCGCCTCCACCACCAAGTTGTTAGGGTTCTTTGAAAATCTATTTTTCATACAGCCCACCATGTGATACACAGCCGCCCAGGCGGTGTTAAATCAGTGGTGCGCTAGAACAGCTTGCTTCTTGAGATTGCATGATTTTGCTTGGAGCTCAAGTTGTATTCTAGTGCTGGATGCATAGGAGACCTCTTCCTCGTCTGCGGTATCAATCCTACTCACCGTCCCGAACAAATTACATGTTGATGACTTCCCATCAACTGCATAAATTTCAGCACCAAACCTCGTTGAGGGTGACAAGTATGTTTTGAGTTACTAGTAGGTTTTCTCCGGTAGTTTCTGAAATGTAATTAAAAGTACCCGAGGAGGAGCTGACGGCGAGCGTTCTAAGTTTTTCCCTGAGATCGAGAATTTCGCTGTTCAGGAGGTATTTATTGTCGGCGACGGAGCTCCTGTGCAATTTGCTTAAAACGGCGTGCGAGCCGCATACTTTATCGTTGAGAATCTTTTTGTACTCCTTGTTTTCTTCAAGAAAACCACCGCCACCGGCTTTTATCTTTTTTTCAAGATAATTCCCTGCATCCGCATCGACAGCTAGGGTGCTCAATTGGGATTGAATAAAAAATTGATGCTCGCTTTCAGCCTCATTCACTTCGCACAGGAGATCACTGGGTCTTAACTTGTTCCGTCCCAGACCTCCCAAGATCTTTTAATTGTTGTCAGAGTTGTTTGACCTCATTGAAAACTTGCAGCAACAACTCAATGAAGCCTTCGCTGGAGTTTGATTACTCGGTCTTGGAGGTTAAGGAGGTGGCTAAGAATGATCCATCGCTGTCTCCAATATCTTTTAACTCCAAAATAGTCAGCAAGATTCCTAGTATTTAGCATTAAACCCTTGCAGACATAGAACTCCAGTTACCTCCAGTTCCTTCCATTGCTCGCTTCACGCTCTATTTCCAAGGCTACCCTTATTTCGTCCACTCTTATTTCAGTAATTTGCTTCTGCAGCCGGAGTTCTTCAATTTGCTCCAGGTGGAGATTTTTCTCGAGGAGCCGGTTAAATTGTGACTTAGACGTCTTAAATTCCGTCTGAATAGTTTGCAGTCTTAAAAGTTCTTGCTGCAAGACGTAATTTTCCTCCTCTAATTCGGAGTTCTTGGTGGTAGTTTTGGCCTCCACGGATCGTGAACGATGACTCCATCACCACGGACTCATTCAACAGAGTAGTTTCTTGCTCAATAGCGTTCTTGTTTGTTGTTTTCTGAGAAGCTGCGAGTTTCTTTAATGCCTGCTGGGCTGCTTCCAGCTCCTTCCGAGTGTGCTCGTACATCAACTCTAACTCATCACATGTCTTCTAATAGTTGCACTTTTCTTCTAGAAGCGCCAACCCACATTTAGCTGATTGAATGTCTTCACTTATGGTACGGTCCAATTCCCTGCTCAACCGTCCAATCTCCTTGTGGAGGTCGTCGAACTTTTCTTGGAAATCACTTTCGGGATTATTTTGTTGAATATTGTTTTATTGAATTTCAAGTTAATCTCCTTTATTTATGCTTTAATTGCTACGGACTGAAGTAGTTGCTCATGTGGTTCTCAAATCACTAAAGTCTAGAATACTCTTGAAGGGAAATTTCCGGTGCATTAATTTCTGCAGACAATAGGATTTCTTAATTTATGGCTTGTAATACGATTGTTTTTATTAAGGATTCGGTGACAACCAATAAATGCTTAACACGTTGAGTGCCACGTCAGCCACCCGTGGCTGACACCCAATAGCTGAATGTGAAGCTGAGTAAAAACGTGACACTCAACGTGTTAACGAACATTTGTCGATTGCCGATTGTCCTAATTTCAAAATATTTATTGTGTCCCTTTTTCCATGGTCAAGTCTAAACTTAAGGGCTTAAGTTCTTGGAAGGACAATTTTTTTATGGCTACGCATTTGCAAATATTATGACCCGAAGTTGTAAACAGCACAATCTTTATGAACTTTCATTTTTTTCAAATGAAACATACGCTTACCTTCTTTCTTGAAATTTAATTTGGTCTTTTAAAAGGTTTTTAATGATCAGGTAGTAAAGATAGATTATGAGCGATCTGTCCTGTTGCATATAAGCTCTTCCAAGTTCTTGACACTTACGATATATATGTAAGTTTTTTTTTTTGCATATGCATTATTTATGCGTATTAGCCGAGACATACAAAAAATTATATCGAGAATAACTGATTTCTTTACTTTTGACAACGATACAATAGCGTGAATCCCCCTTTTAATTCATAATATTTTATGTAGCTTTAAGTAAAATATGTTGTAACTTCCAGACTGCGATTACATTAACAGCGAAACTAATTAATGTATAACTTAATGCAAAGAAATAAACGAACTGAAAATCTAAATAATAAATAAATAATAAATATGTCTAAGTAAATACTAATACATCACTTTTTATGTTAACTTTAATTAAAACAAATTCTCGCCGCACACCAGCTTTAACGGACCAGCGAAACGTAATAAGATTTTGCTATTGAAATTTCTAGACCCTTCATGGAGCTCGCGCCTCTGTTCATTAAATCTTTTCCAAAAAAAAAGAAATGATATTAATCACGTCAAGAAGAACTCTAAAATATTCTCTATTGTGACGAAAAACGCCTTTTTAACTCGTTTATATGTAGCTCAAATAAATCTCAAGGTGATAACGTAAACACAAGATTCGTACCCGACAAATCCTAATCCCAAATAGAGAACACATCAAAGTCCTAGGGATACCTTCTTCAATTTTTTCCCCCGGAGGTGGATGGATCACAGGCTTGGTCGCGTAAGCCATTCTTATGAAATAGAGGGTGCTCTGATAAAAAAAATTATTTCCCTCGGCAATCCTTTTGGACGTATAACAGAGTATCAAATTGGATCGGACCGGACAACAAAGTCTAAGGAGCAAGGAAAAAGCATCGCCGTAGGGCTTGAGAAAAAGCAGCACTAAGTCCCTTAAGAGCATCCCTTTGTTCCATTTCACATTTAGGAGTCCTCGACAAACCTATTTTCAGCCCTTTTATTTGTCAGATGAACGTACTTGTCCGCTCATATAAATGCTTGCACATGCCTACTACTGGCAAATACACCGGCGCAGTTTAACACGAAATTACTTTGGCCGCTTCAATTGGAGTAAGGTGATGTGCGAGAATGGGCGGAATTAAGGACATCGCAAACGAAGACCGGCCGGGAGAGCTTTCAGCTAAATTGAGGAACGGTCCCCGTTCAAGCCAGGTCTGTGTGCTCTTCTAAGTTGTGCAGATCTAATTGCATTTTGTATAACTGAAATTTGCGGGGCATGTAAAATTTATTTGCTGCTGGGTGCCTCCAGCCTTCCTGGCTTTCACTACTTCTGCCTTTCCGAGCAAACGTGGTTATTTGATTATTTAAATTTTGGTTTAAATTATTAAAATGTTTATAAGAACCCGTAAGCAAGCACCTTCGGCAAAACACGTACCTGAGATGCTGGGATGCATAGCAGTATAAACCAGGTTTCAGATTCTGGACGAAATTCAGCTTTCTCGTTAGCACGGAATAGGTGAAATGGTCCGCCTTTAATTTCGAACATACCTAAGTTTTCATAGGTTTCTGAGTTCTATATTGCGTTAATTTCCGCCATAAATCTTTTTCCAAAGAAGATTTATCTTCGGTGGCTCCTTTGAAGGGGTTTGTATCCTCCACATTCACCGAGCGAGTCTCTATGTGATGTCTCTAATGTGACTACACGCATAATGGTAACTCCATTGAGGTCGCAGCAGTCCATTTCTGGTGTCAATAACAAATTACCACTATTATTTATGGCTGTGTGAATTATTGCCAAATGAATAGCTTTAATAGGGATATATGGATGGGCAGGGATACGACGAAGAGAATTCGACGAGACGTCGAAAATAAGGACTTACATCAGGATCATCGACATGGTACTGGCACTTTTAACGACTCATTTCCATTGGAAGTTCAACTATTATTTTATTTTATACTAGCTGGGTTACCCGGTTTCACCCGGCGTTGGGTAAATACTTACTAATTAAACACTTCTCAAATCTTCTAGTTTGTTATATCCTAGAAATGGTTTCAACCCAAAAACCCCTTTATAAATCCGCCATCTTGAATTTCCAAATCTTAATAACATTCAAAATTATTAGCCTTAAAATAATCATTCTAGCAATTTTCATTAAAATCCGTTGAAATCGAGAAATTTTGGTCGCCATATTGAATTTCAAAATTTTGTTAATATTCGAAATTAGTGGTCAAAGAGCAATCATTGTACTAATTTTCATTAAAATGTGTTGAAATCGAGACATTTGGTCTCATATTGGACCCGCCAACTTGAATTTACAAATTTTAATATTATTTGAAATTTCTAGGCTCAGAAAAGTCATTCTACCAATTTTCATTTAAATCCATCGAAATAGAGATATTCTGGACGGCATGTTGGGTCCGCCATCTTGCATATGGAAATTTTGATAATATTCAATATTAGTGGTCTCAGAATAATCACTAATCACTAATTTCCATTATAATCCGGTGTACTTTGGTCGCCATCTTGGATTTGATAATTTTGATAAAATTCGAAATTAGTGGCTCCGGAATAATCATTGTACTAATTTTAATTAAAATCCATTGAAATTGAGCCATTTTGTTTCCATATTGGATCCGCCATCTTGGTTTTAAAAATTTTGATAATATTCGAAACTTGCAGCCTCAGAATAATCATTGTACCAATTTCCGTTAAAATCCGTTGAAATCGAGACATTCTGCTGGTTATGTTAAATCCGCCATCTTGGATTTGGACATTTTTATAATATTTAAAATAAGTGGCCTCAGAATAATCGTTGTACTAATTTTTATTAAAATCGAGAAATTTTGGTCGTCATCTTGGATTTGGAAATTTTGATAATATTCGAAAATAGTGGCCTCAGAATAATCATTGTACCAATTTTCACTAAAATTGGGTCCGCCATCTTGGATTTATAAATTTTGATAACATTCAAAATCAGTGACCTCAAGATAATCATTGTGCAAATTTTCATTAAAATTCGTTGAAATCGATAAATATTGGTCGCCATATTGGGTCCGCTATTTTGGATTTGTAAATTTTGATAACATTTAAAATCAGTGACCTCAAGATAATCATTGTACTAATTTTCATTGAAACCCGTTGAAATCGAGAAATCTTGGTCGCCATATTAGGTCCGCCCTTTTGGATTTGTAAATTTTGATCACATTCAAAATCAGTGACCTCAAGATAATCATTGTAGTCATTTTCATTAAAATCCGTTGAAATCGAGAAATATTGGTCGTCATATTGGACTTCTAAATTTTGATAATATTCAAAATCAGTTACCTCAAAACAATTATTGTACTAATTTTCATTAAAATCCATTGAAATCGAGAAATCTTGGTCGCCATATTGGATCCGCCATCTTGAATTTCTAAATTTGGACAGCGGATTTGAAATCAGCAAACAAACTTTCATTTTTATATATATTAGTGTGCTTTTTTTTCGCAACAATTTTTTTTTTTTTTCAGTCCTACCTCGAAATTTTGTGGCAAATACCTAAACAAAAATTCCCTGAAAATTGGAGCCCTTAATATTAATATTAAGTACTAGACCAAGGCGTATAAAGATTTCCCATATAAAATACACGTAAACTTTGATTATTTTTCTTCAAAACTCTACAGCTCAGAGGCATTTTATGGTATAATACACTATTATGATTCTAATTATCTTATTTAGGCTCATAACTCCTATACTACATGGTTTAGAAGGCTGATTTTTTGGTGACGTAATACGTTAAACTTACTGAAGACATTGGTATACATTTCATTGCTGACGATTCTGGGTATTTTTTTGGCCAAGTCCTTTTAACACAATCTTGAGAAGTTGTACATTTATATGAGAAAAAAAAAAATAAAAATACCATGCTTCCCCATACAACAGTAATTAGACTACAGCAAACTGATCAAAATTCGAGATAAGGTTTGATACTTGGACGTGAAATGTCGGCTAATTGGTAATACGCAATTTATAATTAAATGAATGAGAATTTTGATTGTATTTTTAAAGCATTACTAACTCTTTGGACTACGCGGCCACACTATGTTATGTAGCTTTTCCGCTTTAAGCGAAAGTCAAAGACGTTACTAAATTACTTGAAATATATGATAATTTGAAAGTTTAGTGTTCTTATGAATATCTTCAACGACAAAATTTAAAAAAAATCCATTATGGCTTCAATGGAACTTTCAGCAGAGCAGCTATTAAATCATGCACACTTTCGGGAAACAGCAAACTTCTTAGTCAGCACTTTCTCGAGTAACTTTTCCCTCCTTATATGTAGGGCACAGAGTTGCACACTCGAGTTGAGATATCCGAATATAATCCTGTTTGTTGGTGAAGCAGAACACATCGTGCGTTAATAATTCAACATTAAAAGTTCGACGATAAGATTTGTGGATAAGAGAGACATGTTTGTCACTGGCGTCAGGGGCTCCATTCAAGATTAAACTACGTATAAGCTCCCTTGCAGTGGGAGTGGCTAAAACTCTTACCGTCGATGGTAACCAATTAATATCACAGGTTTACAAAAAAAAAAAAGTTGATGTTCTTTTGACCAGACCATCTCATTTTTATGTAAATCGACGCCCTGAATCCGAATCCGAGGTTCGTTAACCTCCATCACGTCAGGTTCAAGGTCATTTCAAGGTCAAATTGAGAAAAACCCACTAAATAGGTCTGAAAACGAGGACTTATAGGTTTCTGGGGTCGCTGAATCCGAATTCGTGATTTGTTTAACTCTCAAAGGTCAGCCAGAGGTTATTTCAAGGGCATTTCAAGGTGAAATTGGGAAAAATCCACTAAATAGGTCTGAAAAAGAAGATGTATAGGATTTTGGAGTCACTGAATCCGAATTCGTGATTTGCTTAACTCCCAAGGTCAGCCAAAGGTCGTTTTAAGGACATTTCAAGGTGAAATTGGAAAAAATCCACTAAGCAGAAAAAGTTGATGTTCTTTTGACCAGACCATCTCATTTTTATGTAAATCGACGCCCTGAATCCGAATCAGAGGTCTGTTAACCTCCATCACGTCAGGTTCAAGGTCATTTCAATGTCAAATTGACAAAAACCCACTAAATAGGTCTGAAAAAGAGGACTTATAGGTTTTTGGGGCCGCTGAATCCGAATTCGTGATTTGTTTAACTCCCAAAGGTCAACCAGAGGTTATTTCAAGGTGAAATTGGGAAAAATCCACTAAATAGGTCTGAAAAAGAAGATGTATAGGTTTTTGGGGTCACTGAACCCGAATCCGTGATTTGCTTAAGCTCCCAAGGTCAACCAGAGGTCGTTTCAAGGGTAGTTCAAGGTGAAACTGTGAAAAAATCTCGTCTTTTCTATATTTGAACTTGGAATGACTTCGAAACGACCTCAGGCTGACCTTGGGGATTAAGTAAACCACGAATTCGGATTCAGCGACCCCAAAAACGTATACATCTTCTTTTTCAGAGTTATTTAGTTGATTTTTTCTCAGTTTTACCTTGAAATACCCTTGAAACGACCTCTGGTTGACCTGGAGGGCTTAAGCAAATCACGGATTCGGGTTCAGTGACCCCAAAAACCTATACATCTTCTTTTTCAGACCTATTTAGTGGATTTTTCCCAATTTCACCTTGAAATGCCCTTGAAATAACCTCTGGGAATTAAACAAATCACGAATTCGGATTCAGCGGCCCCAGAAACCTATAAGCCCTCTTTTTCAGACCTATTTAGTGAGTTTTTGTCAATTTGACCTTGAAATGACCTTGAACCTGACGTGATGGAGGTTAACGGACCTCGGATTCGGATTCAGGGCGTCGATTTACATAAAAATGAGATGATCTGGTCAAAAAAACATCAACTTTTTCCGCTTAGTGGATTTTTCCCAATTTCACCTTGAAATGCCCTTAAAACGACCTTTGGCTCACCTTGGGGGTTAAGCAAATCACGAATTCGGATTCAGTGACTCCAAACACCTATACATCTTCTTTTTCAGACCTATTTAGTGGATTTTTCCCAATTTCACCTTGAAATAACCTCTGGCTGACCTTTGGGAGTTAAACAAATCACGAATTCGGATTCAGCGACCCCAAAAACCTATAAGTCCTCTTTTTCAGACTTATTTAGTGGGTTTTTCTCAATTTGACCTTGAAATGGCCTTGAACCTGACGTGATGGAGGTTAACGGACCTCGGATTCGGATTCAGGGCGTTGATTTACATAAAAATGAGATGGTCTGGTCAAAAGAACATCAACTTTTTTTTTTTTGTAAACCTGTGTATTTAACCCAATTCAACTTTTGGTTTCACTCGGGCATGATTGCAACTGTTATCAGTCGAAGTTTGACTTATACCCCAATGTACGCTACTGTACGGCTTCTGCTGAAAGTTTTGACATTTTGGGATGTAAAAATAAGACACCAACAATTATTTGGACCATTATTTTGAAGTTAATGCTATATATAATTATACATTATTCATCAGAATTCCATTTTTTATTATATTATATATACAGGGTGTTTCACATAGCATATGCCAAAATGAGTGGTGTGAAAGATTTCATCTAGCCAAACAAAAAATTGTATGACAATTTCCAAAGTTATGAATCACCCTATAACTCCCAAACGGTTAAGATTGCGCCCCCCTTGTCATACAATTTTTTGTTTGCCTGGGTGAGATCTTTCACCCCACTCATTTTGGCATACGCTATGTGAAAGACTGGCTCTCTCTCTTTCTCTCTTTCTTATACTGACGCGGCCTACTCGCCAGTCGTGTGCCACAAGGAGAGGGAATTTAACGGTTACGTCTTCGCTTTTTTACAGCGAGTCCAGCCCGCCCAACCTCCGATAAAAAGCGTAACTTAAAAAAAAAAACAGTTGAACAAAACAATAATCCAAAAAATAAAACATTGACTCCGAAATTATCAAAAGTCTCAAACATAAATACTGGTGTTTCGGATAAGCCTTGAAGTTCTCTATCTCCCTGCTTCCACTTAAAACTATTTCCTGGCATGGCACACTCTCTGTATTATTTACGGACTGTAAAAAATGCTGTTAATAGATCTAAAAATAAAATTATTTTTATATTATTTTCATGTCAGAATTTTGTTGTTTTTGTTTTTAATGCAATTCTTTTTAATGCATAACGTAGATGATTTATTATATAAAAATTTCAAAGCTAAAAAATTTTAATTTTCTGTTTATTTTGAAACTAAACCCGAGCCCTACCTTGTTGAAATCATTAATTTGAAAGCAAACACTATTCTTTTGCTTACGTTGTCGCACACTGTTTGTTATTCATTTTGGAGGTGAAACCATGCTCTCCGGTTTTGCCCACTTCGGAGCTTAACACGAGGCTTCACTTATTACTAAACCACAAAACCATGTGCTCCTGTTTTCCTCACATAAAAGGCCTCTCCTACTACTCTTGTGTTAGCAAAAGAGGAACACTCCTCTCCGTTGGACATTTTTATGTAAAAAGGAGGGCAAATGGATGCCAATGCGAGCACTCATTACATCCCATAAGACTCTTATGATAAGAGCGCTCCGCGATTAGTCGTAAAATGATCGCATTTCCTACTGGGCAGTCATACACGCTCAGTTATATTGCACAATACCACTACCATTGCCAAACCGTTCGTTGATTTCTTTAGTCAATCAATGCGGCTACTCCGAATCTGACCTCAATTATTTTTGCTTCATGCAAAACTCTATTCAAACTTCGCTTGCATCCATTGATATCGATCGTTCTCTTGCCGTCAAAATCAGTACTCTCGCAGACGATTATAACCCCCGAACGGTAGATTTCCCCGTCATTGTTTTAAAAAAATATTCTATTCACTTAAGGGGTTATTCTACCTTTTCGAGGCAAAAAAACAGTAATAATTCCAAATTGTTATAAAAAAAAAAGACAAAAGGAATCGATCTAAAATTAAACATGGTTGTTTATTAATAAGAAAATTCGACATTTTTCTTGAAAAAAAAAAAAATATTAAAACAAAATGGCGGCTGCACTGGCCCATTGCTGCAGCGCGAAAAAATTTTCACAGCCAATTGCGCGACGTAGTACCCAGGTCGTCCAAGTGATCTATAAGTAATTTAACAAAAATAAATCATTAGTTCTAATGAAAATCTATGGAGCGCCCCTAAAATTAGACATAAATATCAATTTTTCGCAATTTGACAAACCTTTAAACATAGCGTATTCGATTTTGGGCATTTTTTTCATCGAAAAAAGTGCCCCCAAATTTTCAAAATTGAATACAGATGTGTAATTTTAGGGGGGTTCCGTCTTAAATCGTTCAATAAGTATGTGTGCAAAATTTGAAACGAATCGGTTCATTAGTTTTTTTCAGTGCTACGTCGCGCACCAAAAAAAGTCATTTTGAGAAAAACGCGTTTAAAGTTTTCGAAGCAGATTAGTAACATATAGAAAGACTATTACGCGTGCTCCGAAATATGTGTATAGAATGAAAACTACTATAGATATTGATCTGAAATTTTAAACACACATTCTTAAATATAAAATCTATCGAAAAATGGGAAAAAAAAAATTGCAAAAAAATTTTTTTTAAAGGTAGAATAACCCCTTAATCCAACCTCTCACTACGCTCTTCCAGCTTTCTCTTTCATAGGGACCATTCCCATGTTTTTGGAAAGACTCGTATATTATTTCTATCAATAAAAAGAGCTGCAAAAGTAACGTATCTAATTAAATTACCATTCAATAGCTAAACTATCCTCTATTCCAAAATTTTTCGAAAGCCTTATCTAACTTTTGTGTTCCACTATAAGCTTTCTTAAGATACTACTAAGGTTCAGAAACTGACCCACGCAGGCATTTTAAATGATACGCGTTGATTTTTTATAAACTTATTTTTTATATCGTAAAAGAGAGAAGAGACAACCAAGAATATTAAAAAAAAAAGTATATACATGCGATTTTAATCATGTCGCACCCAAATGGTGGGTATTACATAATTTCAATAAACGCATTTCAATTTAAACACATGTATATTTATTTAATTTTGTTTTAAAAAATTCACAAAATACTTATTACGTATATTATTAACAACGAACATAGGCAACCTCATTTGTACATTTTCTTTATTCCTTGTTCATTCAAACACTTAGTGCAGGGGCAGACTGCTGACTTTATGGTATCATCCCATTTATATAAATTTTTGGACGTCGAACTTTATTTCTTGCCCTCCACTTGCAAAAGTAAAAGTTGTAAAATTTCAAGTAACGCCACTGACCCATGAGCTTGTACTAAAAAAAATAATGAAAAAAATTTTACCCACTTCTGAAAAAGGTTCGCTGTCACTACTCTAGACGGTAGTAGTACCTGAAATGTAAAGCCATAATTAGCAGCCTGTTAGTTGCAGAGTTCGTTTCGACTCAGTGATCTCTAGCCTCTTTGCATCTAAGTCTGGCGTCCCCCAATTTACCTTGGTCCATTAATGAACGACATGAAGATCTTTAAACGAATCAATAACGCGTCTGATTCCACATTCTTATAAGATTATTTGAACAATATTTCCAAATCGTGCCTAAAAAACTTTCTAGATCTCAACATCACTGTTTCAATAATCTTTTTAAAAAGTATTTTACACAGCTGGAAAAATCAATTTGTTGGTGGCTAAAGTGCAGGGTTAAATTATAATACTTGCTAATAATCATAAATTCTGAAGGCAACTCTAGTTTATTTGAAGGATCCTTTACTATGTTATATGTTTACAAGTTTCGCAATTCATTTTCTTTTTTTTTAGTTTTTAAAATGGCTTATCCTACAAAACAAAGTTTTTCACATATGAAACTTAAAATTCCTTCTCTAAGTATCTATCCAATGTAGTTTCTATAAACCTTTCCTGAAATATTGTTTTCATCTCTTTCATTTAGGGGCATTCTCTCGAGGCTTTAAATTTAATTTTTTAAATAATCGCCTGCTAAAAGTTTTAGATTTGTAGTTCAGTCTAATAACATATCGTCTAAACTCTGACAATTTGCTTATAAGGTTACACTACTTAAGTTGTGATAGTTAACATACTATTCTGAAAAAGTTGAAACGTTAAAGCTTTGGTAGTAGAGTTTACTCTTTGTGGATGTTACAGTTTTTGGAGTTCTTTTTAATACAGATAATAAATCCTTAGGGTATTATTAGGGCGTGAGGAACATTGAAATAACATTTTAAGGGGCTTTGGTGATGATCTAAGCTGGCCCATTACTTGGAACCTTTAGTATCTACAACATTGTGATGAAAGGAAAACTTTTGTTTATGAACCCTTTTCGTAATTATTTCGACCAGCTTTTATAGCACCCCTTCTCCCCTTAGCTTCGTTTAGTTCCGAAATGTGACTGCTACAAGGAAATACCTCCAGCGTTACATCAGACTCTGGTAAACTTGTAATAGATGGAGGGACTAGTAGATTGCGTGTGATGTCTATTTTCCGCAGTTCGGAACAGGGTCCAAAATAGTACGAAATAATGTTTGTTCTTGGTTCCCTCGGCACATTAAACAGAGCAGACCAAGTTATTTTGGAAGTATTGCAATTTTTTGGATTCCGTAAAAGTAAGTGACATTGAAACTTCAATTGCCTTTGTAATTACAAAATAAACAATAAAACGACAAGGTGTTAGGCCACAATAAAGGACCTAGATCTTATCACCTCGAAATTACAGATGAATAAAAGTATGTCTGTTAGAAAACTGTGTAACAAGTTTCCGGCAATTTTACTGTGCTCTTCAAGAAAATTAGTGTCAAATTAACATCATCTGAAAATCTACGCTTTTTGGTAAATAACAGCGAACTTTCGGCCAAATGAATGTACTCATCTTTAAGATTTACATATTTTACGAGCATTATTCATAAAGTCTCCAGCTTTAAAGGTTCTTTCCCAGAGAAATACACTTTCTGGGAAAATGTTATAAGCACTTTAAAATATTTTTATACATGTTTTTGTTTTGTTTTTAGCGAACTTCATTAGATTTTTCGGGCAAACAAATTTCTTTAACGAATTTGTTTTATGTAGCTGGATTAGAGGAGATTATGTTACATACACCTTCTGATAAGGATGTGTGTGGCAGTTTGCTCATTTTCAAACTTTCTGAACATCGTCTCAGAAAGAAGTGCAGTACATTAAGTGGAGAATTAGTGCAGGCAACTTATATTACATTTATTTACGATTGTGTTTTTAAAAGTCAAAGGATAATGGGTGCTTTTGGCTCAAGTTTTCACTTTTTTTCAACTTTTATTAATGAAACAGGACAAAATTCGCTGGGAGTGAAAACTTACAAACTACGAGTAATATATATATACCATGTGCTCCACACATTAAATAAAAAAAAGGAACACTTCTTCAAAGCTGAAAACTGGCACTTTAGAAAAGTCGATCAGAGATACAATCCTGTACCTTAGAAAAGCACCTTTCATGAACCCCCCTAAAATAAATACCCCACAAAGAAAGGTCTTTTCAGCCCAGCAAATCGAAAGTTTGGCGTCATTCACTGAATAATAATATTGCATTAAAAAGTATGCTCACATTTGATGGCGAAAACAATGAACCAAAATATTCTTCCTGAGCCGGCTTTTCACTATGTAATGTATTACATCTTATATACCGAGATATAAATTACATCCCGTGATTAACCCTCACACTATGAGATATACTATTTCGAGCAGTTCTGTCGCTGTTGTTTGATTGCCTCGATAGTTCATCAAACGGAGATAATGCGGAAAGGGTGTGTCGAGTACGGGATTTTCTTAATATTTTTGTCTAACGACACAAAGATTCTAACAGAATGTCTAATGTTCAATAATCGTAATCGTAAACAGCGGACCCATACAGGCGCCATATTGGATCAGTCATATTGAAAGCTTTCTTAACAGACGAACATTTTGACACCTTATACGTCAAAATCGGTCAAATTAAATTTTGTGTAAGTAGGGTGATCTATTTGACATGAAATGTCCCAGATATATATGACTGTAAACTTTAATATACGTAGCTCACAAAATGCGCATAATAAAAGAAAAATAACAATTTTTCTTTAGCTTATAACATATTGTTTATTAGTTCATAATTAGGAATTAAGAATTTCCATTTTAATATAGGCGTCGCTGATAATCGTAATCCTCCATCGTCTTGAGTCAAGATACTGCCTTATTGCCATCTCCCAGCATCTTCCACACAAATTGCATAGATATTTAGTGCTATGTAATTTTTATATTGATTAGTTAGTAAATATAATGCTTTTTTAATGCCGAAAGCTACTTTAAAAAAACTATTGTTAAATTCACTTCACTTGCATTGTGCGTATATTTACACAAATTTATTGAGCTTAACTAATTCTAATTAATGAAATTAAGCATCATATGAATTTTACGCTCAAATTTCTTATTTTTAATATTATTATGTGAAATTCCTATGTTGCAATGTAAACTCTTACTACTTGACTGTGTACACAGGAGTAGTTTCAATAGTGGTTTTGTATTAGATAGATAATACATAATTGCAACTAAGGAGATTAAATAATTTTATAGATAAGAATCAACACGATCGACTCTACCCAGTCTATTCATCTGTTTATCTGCCATAACTGAAATGATGAATGCTAATCAATATCAACTGCCCGATGAATGCATATTATTTGACTTCTATATAAAACTTTTCATTGCCTTTTGAAATAGTAAAAGCTTATGATCATTAATCAGCTAACAATTATACAGAGATAAGTATATACCATATTGATATACAGTAGAACGCCGATTATCCGAATTAATTGGGACCGGGGTCGATTCGGATAATCAAAAATTCGGATAATCGGGCATAGACTGGTAATACAGAAAAACGAACTGTCACACATAGAATAAATTTTATTAAGTTTAACAAACACAGTTCTGGCACTCTCTGACTACCAATATTGAACACCGCAATTGTCACTCGCATTTTTGTATTCTTGCGTCCCCACAAAACTTGTTTTTACTGAAAAATTACTTGGTTTTAATTTTTTATATTACGCTTAGGACCGATTCGGATAATTGGCGATTCGGTTAAACGGCGTTCGGATAATCGGCGTTCTACTGTAATGACAAGTCAAGTATATAATAATTGTAAGTATTTTATAATAATTAGTTAATCCTGAAAATGGTGATGATAAAAATCAAGGACCATAAGAATAGCTGAATTTACTGAAATCAAAGGGACGGAAAATAAAAGGGAATTTTTATAGGAGTGAAAATAAAAAAAACTGTGACCCGTACCAAGAGTACAAGAATACAATTTGCTGGCACTTGTTCGCACATGAACTGCTGAACTGCACCTGCAGATAAAAGAGGTTAGGATACATTTCCAGGTAATTCTACTTAAATTGTAAAAGCAGGATTCACATCTTGTCACCGTTTACTCGGGCTAGTTCAACGAAATATATTCATGTTCCTTTCTGAGTAGATGTTCTGCAATTTATCTTGATATTTACCTTAATTTTATTATGCTTACATAGTTCGTTACTAGCAGAACAATTTGAAATGACGACTTGCTTATTTACAGATTCCAAATAATATCGTCTTTCACAGAAAGGCGCTTTTAAAAGATACCTGCAATAAATATTTGCATGTGCACCCGAAGTGCAGGTAAAAGGAATGTTTCGATAGTTTTCTTACATGGTACATTTCCATAAGGGGAACATATACGAACATTTTGAGATTTTAAATAAGCATCGAAAAGGACTCAACTGCAATTTACAGAGCTCGGTGCACTGTAGCGCACATTGTGCAGTAATCAACTTTTTAAAATATTCGAATCTAAACAAATTACAAGAGTGTTGATCCCAAACGAGGTAAGAATGGACCAGAAAGTGCAGGATTTGCTCATTGAAATTCTACAGTTGAAAATGGAACTTTATCAAGTCAATTCAATGAGGGTAAACTCCACGCAATTCGGACTTATATTTACTTCTCTAGGAAAACACTGAACTCAGCACAAAAATAGCAGGCCAGGGGCCTATAACACAATGCTTACATTACAATTGTAACAAGTCTACAAGTTATTAGTAATTCGCTTGTACCTACAAGTACCCCGATTTCCTGTAACACAATATTATTTCATACACTTGTAGTTATCAGTGAAATATTCTACACTTGTACATGTTGTTACTACGCTACGGGACCAGGGGCCTATAACACAACCTCTACAAGTCCAACAAGTGTACAAATAAATTATACAAGTGTAGATATTCTGTAACACAAAGTAACTTGTAGTTACTAGCGGGGCACTTGTAATTCTTGAAATTTTTCTACACTTGTAGCTTCTTTCCATAACACAACGACCACACTTGTACAATTGCGTTACGGAATTTTCAACAATTGTAAGTAATTTTCTACCTATCTTGAACGCTGAGTAGATTCAGTATAGTGAAGACTTTCAACGAGAACGAATCGTATTATTGTCAATATGTGGTCAAGTGATTCTGAAAGTGACAACGAAATTGCTACAGTGTATCGGTATCGGGAGAGAATTAACTTTTTCATATTGACAGACGGAGAATTTGTGGAAAGATTCAGACTCAATCGAGAACAGTGTGAAACTCTTCTTCAAGATATAGGCCCAGCAATCGCTAATCAAACAATTCGATGGTATGGCTTGTCGCCATTACAGAAACTTCTTATTGCTCTGCATTGGTTTGGAAACGGTGGGCAATACCATGGGGTATGTGACATGCATGGAGTGTCAAAAATGACCGTCTGCAGATTTGTTCACGAAGTTGTTACTGCTGTAAACGAAATAAAATTTGATGCATTGATTCGATGGCCCGACAATACATGGAACGTGGTAGAACGCTTTCATAATTTGGCAGAATTTCCTGAAGTTTGTGGAGTTGTAGATGGAATCCTGATAAATATCGATGCCCCCGCAAATAACGAACCCGCTTTCGTCGACCGTCATGGAAATCATTCAATCAATTGCATGGCTGTATGTGGGCCTGACTTAAAATTTTATTATATAAGTGCAAATTGGCCCGGAAGTGTGCACGATGCGCGAGTACTTCGTAACAGTTCTCTGTTTCGTAAAATAGAAAACGGTTGGAGACCTCATGCAAATGCTGTTATTCTTGGAGATTTCGCGTATCCCTTACGCGAATGGTTAATTCCATCAACCTATGATGATCCGATGAACCGAGCGCAGACCGCTTTCAACAGAGCTCATAAACGGACTCGGCGCATTATAGAAAACTCTTTTGGAATATTGAAAGAAAAATTTCCGTGTTTGAACCACCTACGGGTTAATCCAGACTTCGCAGCAAACATTTTTAAATGTTGTGCAACATTGTGCAATATTACAAAAAACGACGAATACGATGTGGTGGCATTAATTGGTGATGATGATGAAGGTGGGGAAAACAACCCCAGTGATATTGACCCACCTCCAATTGCAGCTCACGCTAGAGTTCAACAGTTGCTTGATTTTTTTTAGAATAAATTAGTGTGAAAAAGTAAAATGGTCTTTATTTCTAGGGAACCAATGCCTAAGTACATAAGAAAGTTTCAAAATTTACAAATTCATGTATGTGGTACGCTGGTCCTCTTCATAAGAAATGTCTTCACCAGCCAAACATTGCGTAAATTGAGATCTTGGAAGGTGTAGTGAAGTTTCCAAATTTAAGATTTCTAATTTAGTTTTGTAATTTTGGAGTTTGAGGTATTCTATTTGCAAATCAAGCTTTTCTTTTTTCTTGTAATCAAAAATGTCTTCTCCAGCAGTACGTGTCCTGCTACGCTTTCTTTTCCCTGCAAATTTACTTGACAATGATCAACATAATATGTAGTTCTTTATGTAACAAGTGCAAAACGTGCAATTTTGGTAGGCCGAATTTGGCAACACGTAAATGCAAAAAAGAACTATTTGCATGCATTGCATACAACATTTTGTATACTATGGCTTTAGTTGCCAATAATGTATTTTAATTGATTTGTAGTACAAAAAGTTATACATTTTTGCACTAATGCATCAAAGTGGTTTTTGCACTAAAACTACTCTGAGGCACTAGTGACACTTTTTGTGCTACAAATCTTTAAAACAAGTGCCATTTTTTGCACAATCGTATAAAAATAATGTTTTATAAACCCACCAGATTCTACTGGCGTGCGGCTAGTTGAAGGCACGCCAGTGTCCTGCGTTAATAGCGTTGATTGTTCTACTGATGTCCTGTCTTGAGGTAACGGTTCTGTATCGTCCAACGACTCTGGCACCCCAAGACCAACAATTATTGGAGAGTCTTTTCCTAAAATATCCAGCACCATATTGTCGAGATCGTTCATTTTCCCAAAACCGCCTGTACCCGTTTTTCTGGCATTATCTACTTTCCCCTTAAAATAAAACGTATACGAGAATGGTAAGTATAGGGTGAACCAAAATTAACCGGAAAATTCTGTTAAAAATTAAGCTAGCAATAGCTACTACAAACATCCGTGTTGAATGCAGTTTTCCTGATTATAGGAAGATCTGGATAAAATTAAATTAAAGTTCCAGCGCTTCTAATAGTTAGGTTAACTTTCAACTCGTATGCCATCTAGAATTTTACATACCTATATGTCAAAAATTTTATTTTTATTTGGAGCCTAATGATTTCTGTTTCGAAAAATCCCAAAACGTTCTTACTTACCATCGTAGTTTTCTTCATATTTTGCCATACTGTATCTCTGGCATACGTCCATTCTTTATCTACAGGCATTAAACAAACGCTCTTTGCTAAATTCGCCAATTCCTTCCACTTTTCAACTTTGTCCGTTTTTTTCAATCTGTCGGAAAAGGCACCGAACAGAATTTCTTAATTTTCTTTAACTTTTGCCAAAAAATGCATTTTCTTCTCAAATATAATTTGTTTGCCAGCCATAGCTATCGATATTATTTATTTATTATTTAACTTCACCACAAACGCTGTACGCCGCACGCTCGGTAAACAAAAACAAGTGAATATCTAAATTATCCCGTAGCGTAGTAACGACTTCTACAAGTGTAGAATATTTCACTGATAACTACAAGTGTATGAAATAATATTGTGTTACAGGAAATCGGGGTACTTGTAGGTACAAGCGAATTACTAATAACTTGTAGACTTGTTACACTTGTAAGCGTTGTGTTATAGGCCCCAGATATCCAATTGTTTTTGTTTACATCGGGCGTGTGACGTACAGCGTTTGTGGTAAAGAAAAATAATATTGGTAGCTATGGCTGGCAAACAAGTAATATTTGAGAGGAAGATGCATTTTTTAGAAAAAGTTAAAGAAAATAACAAATTTCTGTTCGGTGCCTTTTCTGACATATTGAAAAAAACGGACAAAGTTGAGAAATGGAAAGAACTGGCAAATTTAGCAAAGAGCGTTTGTTTAAGTGGAGGGTAGGGTATTATTTTGCGTTTTTTTTTTGTAAATTTTGTCATATAAATGTACAACATCTCAAGATTATTGTGTTAAAATTTGAAGTCAATTGGAGTACAAATTAACGGAGATATGGAGTTGTAATTCTCCGCCGCTCCGATCCGGCTTCGAGCTATGTATTCCTGTGCCTTATAAATTCAGTGTTTAGACTTTAAACGCGTTTTTCTCCCAGTTAGCATGTTCAAAGTCGGTGTACACTTTTACTCAAAATGTATAATTTCACATCCTCTTTAAGTATATAAAATATGAGGTAGTGATATCGAGATAATTTTTTGCTGTGCATTATAATTAGTTTTACTATGAAAAATAGGCTGAGTTTTATCGGTTTTTTCTTTTCAAATTCGCTTTTTTTAATTCAAAATTATGCCAAAATAAAAGACAAAGACTGGATATATGCCAGAGGGCAGAGATACATTGTAGAATTTTCGTTGTCACTTTCAGAATCACTTGACCACATATTGACAGTAATATGATTCCTTCTCGGCGAAAGACTTCACTACACTGAATCTACTCAGCGTTCAAGATAGGTAGAAAATTGCTTACAATTGTTGAAAATTCCGTAACCCAATTGTACAAGTGTGGTCGTTGTGTTATGGAAAGAAGCTACAACTGTAGAAAAATTTCAATAATTACAAGTGCCCCGCTAGTAACTACAAATTACTTTGTGTTACAGAATATCTACACTTGTATAATTTATTTCTACACTTGTTGGACTTGTAGAGGTTGTGTTATAGGCCCCTGGAGGATTTGAATGAAAGGATATCACAGGAGTTAAAACTAATGGAAAATGCCTTAGAGAATATGAAGCTGTCTCTGAAGGTTACCTGTGAGGAAAGTATTCAACAAGTGGAGTTCCTATTAAATGAGTCAAGCGTACTGGGGGAGTCTTTGAAGCAGCAACTGAATGAAGCTGAAGCAGAACTCAGGCAAGTAAGACGTGAATTAACAGTTGTTATTGACGAACGCGATAATATATAATTCAGGAAAAGATAGAAATTACTGAAGAAAAGACTAAAATTGAAGTCGAAATAGTCTATCTAAAAAATGACTTGAAAGAATTGAAGAAACGTGAAGAAATGTTCATGTCGAAGAATGAAGAGCTTGAAAATAAGGACACTTTCCTAGAAAAAAAATATATATAAATTAAGAAATTCCCAAAGTGAATTAAAATCGGCCAAAGGAGAGCTTCACCATCTGATGGAAAATAACGATATTCTTCATTCAACCATTGAAGAGCTAAAAGCAATTACAAAAATCGCAGAGAAACGTATTGAAGAACTCCAAGAAATTATTCAATTTGAGAGTGGCGAGAAAGCTGCACTAAAAAAAGAGTTAGAAATGCTCACAAATTCTGATTCATTAAGCATTATAACAAACTTAGCAGATAGCATAAAAGCAATAGAAACCACTACAATAGAAGATGACAAGTCCTCCTCAATAAATTTTCCAGAAATGGAAAATGGAGCTAAGAAAATCGATGTCTTATACCAAATTCTTAGTGAGCTGAAGAACATTGGAAGCCAAATAAACCTACTGGAAACCGGAAGATTGCAACTGTTGAAGAGACGTTGTTTGAAGATACATCTTCAAGACGAACAAATTGAGTTCAAGAGCTTCTTAAATAAAATTACCCATCTAACAGAGCAAATCAGTGAAGTTATCTATGATTTTGAAGACTCTCAGAAGTCTCGGATAAATCTGTTTCACAAGAGCTTACGGAGAACTCCACTAAAAAGATCTAGAAGACTATCTGCAAGCTTCCAACGTATGGAGGACCTACCATTATCGAATTTAAAAATTCTTAGCCAGTACCGAAGCGAAATAAAAATTACCAAAGATATGCCAAAGCCTGGACAGTGCCGGAGCGCGGAAAACATTTTGGAGGAGAGTTCAAAAGACATCATCCAAAGCAAACTACAGGGAAGCATGGAATCTATAATTAATTCCTCTCTTGCCAGCCTAGTGAGCCATCAAACTATTAAGACAAAGACTGGAATTGTACCGCCGAAGATCCCCATTACAGATTTGGATGTTGAAACAAAGGAAACAAATTGCGAAGAAATTGGAAATCTTCATCAAGAAACATGGCACATGGCATAGGCACATATTTATCTTCATTGTCGGAGATTGTGAAATTAAATGATAGTGGAAGCGTCAAAGCTCACCGGTCTCGCGGTGGAAGTGATGCTTCTCTCAATCGAGAGACACTTCAGTCTTTAAAATCCGAAATGAAACTGCTGAAGTTTGTAACTATCTTAACTTGGCTGTCCTTATCACCATTCGCTGTGAAAATATCACTAAAATTTATGACTTCACCGATAAATTGGATAGCAAGCAAGAAAAAACGCAGCTTAGAGAATTGGTAGACAAGGATACAAAAGAAAAGTTTAAGTTGATAACACGTCTTCGGGAACTGCAAAGTGCACGAAAGAAAAAACATAAGTTCAAGTACAAGTGCTGGAAGACCGTTACTTGTTAAAGTAAATTGCCCAAAAATTAAGGGATTGATAGTTGGCCATGGCATTTGCAATGATGTAAAGTAAAGTACTTCTCTTGTGTATTTACTTGATCCCACATTTATTTATTTAATCAAATAATTTAAATGTACAAATGTGTTACTACTTTAGTTAATAAAGTGTGTTAAGAAATTATATTTAAAAATTATTTATTTACTTTTCCACAAAATCTTTTTCATTTTTGTATGTCAAAATTAAATTAGTTTTTGTGCCTCGAAATTAAGTTAGTTTTTCAAACAAAGCGGTAATTTTGGATTTCAGCCAGGTTTTTTTTTTATTCTAGTGTGGCAAGAGTTTTCCTATATAGGTTTTTTAGGGAGGTTAGTGTAGAAAACGCATACAAGTTGTTACCATAATGATTTCTAGAAAAAAATTTACTGATATATTTATATTTTATAAAATAAATCATAAACCAGTTGTTCAAGAGAATTTGCATGACACTCTGATACATACATTTTTGGGTATTTTGTAACAGAATATAGGGAAAAGATTAGAACCACTGGCAACTTTTTTGCTTTTTTCTCTTCAGGCCACTTCGAATTATCATTACTGAAAGTTTTAGAGTTTATTAAATATCCTAAACAAATCGTCCAAGAGTTCGTGGACTACTAAGTAAAATATATATTCCGTAAGCTGTTTTTTATGAACTTCATTAAAGCCGGATATACTTATGTATATGAAATAAGCCTCGCTGTTCAACTTTAAACCATTATTTGCACTAATATAAATATTAAAAAATGCCGATATGTATTCATCTTATGCAGAAATAACTTAACTTTAAATGAATAAACGAAAATTATTTATTTATGAAAATCAATGGGACATTTTTACCTACAATGCGTTGTGCGTAATGAAAAATAACATATGTATTTAAGGTGTTGTTATTGTTATATTTTTTCAAATGCCCGAATATTCTTGGCTTTTAATTCAACCACAATTTCCTTCATGCAGCTAAACAACCTGAGGTTTGTACGAAATTGTACTGCCTCCTTGGATGAATTCGATGAGAAGAATAAATGCGTCTTCTCGAGGCGATGAAAATGTTGCATGTGGTAGACCAAATGCCTAAAGCTTTTGCTTAGAATTACAGAAAAGATATTGAGATTAAACTGAACTGCAGTAGTTAAAAGTTAATTTGTCCACTAAAGCTGAATTTTAAAGGCTCAACATCGAACTGAAGAATGCCAGTCGAATTACTTTTTATGAGAAATATTTGTCGGGAGGATTTATTGTAAATCGCTTACAGCAACTCTAGAGTAATAATACTCCATTATTATAGAATTTATGCAAAAATATCAATGGGCTCATTGACTCTCCATAAATACGTTAATATTCCTGTGAATGTGGACCGGGCTTTTAATAAATCAGAGTATTAAGTGAGTGTATAAGTTATGCGACTAACAAAAAAATATATGAAGGGTTCGCCTTGCGGGGAAAAACACATTTAAACAGACTAATTGCGAAAACAACAAAAATAATAAAAATAGAAAATCACTCTAGTGGTTAGGATGTTTTAAATATTCTGCACGTTGCTTTCAACATAATTGTGCGGTAATTCCCTCCTACTTTTCCGCTACATTAATAATTATATGTAAATCCGGGCTAATTTATTTTGTTAAAAACCTTAAGTTGATGTCCTCCCCACAGTTAAAATTCTGCGGCCTTTCAATAAATCAACGGGAAGTTCAGACCTAAAATAAATATCTATGGGACATGTTTTTGATAAACAGGCGAACACCAATAGTTTCCGAGTTATTTACATTAATCTTGAGAGAAATATGCATAGCAAACAAAAAAAAAACCGGCCAAGTGCGAGTCGGACTCGCGCACCGAGGGTTCCGTAAAATATTTTTATTATATGATTTAACTAAAAATTTACGGTTTTCGAAATTTTTCCTTTATCTGTGCTATAAGACGTTGCTTCGTACCAAATTTCAAGATTCTGAGTTCACGGGAAGTACCCTGTAGGTTTTGATTCCCTTGCGAGTGTCGAAAATTTGCGGAAATTTGCGGCATAAACGGCTGTATCTTTTGATTGCGTTGGCTTAGAAGTTTGATACCTCCACGCGTTCCTGAGAAAAAGGGTCTTGACAGACAGACAGACGGACGGACGGACGGACGGACGGACAACAAAGTGATCCTATAAGGGTTCCGTTCTTTCTTTTCGAGGTACGGAACCCTAATTATACTAATTCAATCATTATTACTCAACAGAGAAAATTAAAGCAAATATTTCAATAAACAAACTAAAGAAAAGTAAATATTAAATATCAAAAATAATTTATAAAAAACTTAAAATCGATTGCTAATCCTAAGCATACAATTAGAGACACCTAAATTAATCTTTTAGAAATGTATACTAAAACGTATCCCATAGTATAGTAGAATTTTGGAATGAATAAATTTAAACACAAAAACCCATCCATCCATACGGGAATCAAACATAAACGTGGAAGGTCTAGCGGCATAATTTATTCATAATTGTGCAATTAACAAAACTCTGCCACTCTAGCGATTCTTCATCATTAACATTTTTGACTTCGAATATTTTTCGATAGGGCAGTACACGGGTACGTGGCATTTGGGCAAACATTTTAAAATATTCACGCGCAATTTCCTTATTCAGATGGCGAGGCCTTCTGATAGCTGGGATGACATCAAATCCCACAATTATGCTTACCTATGACGAATTCGCGGGCTTGTCGAACAAAATCCAGCTAGGGGTATGTAGAAACTTTGAGATGAGGAATTGTAGAAATGCGGTGATGCGATGACGTCGAGAGCGCACAAGGCACTCTTACAAGTTTCCACAAGATGGTTCGCTAAGAAAGGACTTTTGTCAAGGCAAGCGCAGGCGGAAGATATGAAAGTTTTCCGTTTCCTCCCGACACGAGCAATGCCGAGCAGAAGTGCTTTGTACTATAAAACTCGTGTGGGCGAATTTGGTTAGTGTAAGGAACATTTTGGTTGACTCATGCCACTCGTCCTCAAGATGCCTCCTTTAAGAAAACTTGAGAGTTTAAGTAGGTTAATTGATAACACTGACGTGGGTATTCGCTAGCGTTCCAGATCTGGCTGCCGTTGCGCTCTTTTGTTATGTCCCATCGAAAACGAAAAGTTTTCTCAAAAATGTCTGCCGTACACAGTAGGGCTAAATGGAGTTTTTCACCGTTATCTTGCATCTCCTCCTCCAAGAAATGTTTTTAAGTAAGCTAACAAATTTCATGTATACCTACTTTCATGAATTTAATATTTGGAGTTAGCGTCCTCAGCTGGCTTTCCATTATACCCTCTTCCAGAAATTCGCACTTCAGTTATAAATGCTTTATGCGCATTATTTTTGGCCATGAGGGAATATGTATTTAATAAAAACTTTTGTCACGGTTCTGCACGAATATAATAATAAGGAAACTTTGTTAAAGGAAATTTTTAGATATAATGTCTCTCTACGAATCTTTACGCATAACAACAAGTATCAGGGGTCAGAAGGTTATCGAAATTTTCAAACTTTACTAAAAACTAACACGATTTTTTAAGAACATTAAAGAATGCAGGGAGCATGAAAGGGTTGAACAGAACAGTCAGATGGGTAAAATTTCCGCTCTTGTTTTATCTTTGACAATGACGAAATATGTTAAAGAATTTGTATCTTAGGCAAATAATATCTTATTATAAAATTAACTAATTTATTTTTATAAAATATGTGCAACTGTTCGACATATTCAGTTGTATTCAGTTGAGTTGACTTTTATTTACATTTTTAATTTTATAATATTTAAATTAGTATAATTTTTATATCGATGTAACTTTTTAAAAATAATCAGTGATGTGTTTCTCATACCACAAAGGTAGGTAGCATTTACCTTTTCAAAGGTCTTTTTAAAAAAGCGCTATATCCTACAAAAAAATTGATCTATGAAAAAAATGCCCTCGGAATGAAAAAATAAAATACTCCAGATACCTCATCGCAAAATTCATTAACAAAGGTAACAAAATAATAGGTCCTCTCCACTAGGTAATAAATATTGGCCCTTTACTCAATTTGAAAGTAATAGTAAATAGTACATTTTAGATGCGATCAACAAACTCCTTTAGCCCTAATTGATTTACTCAGATTGTAACTGATAACTCAAGAAGTTCAAACATAGTTTTTAAAATATTTCTTTCTTTTGCTAAAGTCTAAAACAAGATTTTGTTTTGTGAAATTTTTTTGTTTTTAAGTTTGTAAGATATCTTTTTCAAAAAATTAAATGTTTTAAAAAATTGGAACTTTTATTTCGTATTTTTTTAATAAGAGTTAAGTAGTAGTACAGATATTTTTAAAAGTATTTAGTTAAATATATATTGAAGATCTAAAGATTAAACTTTATTTTAAATACATACTTTAACGCTATTTAAAAAAAATTTCAATTTAGCTCAAAAATGTAAATTACCCCACGCCTCTTCCACTTTTTACTTTGAGAGCGGAACTCAGATTGTTGGTAGGTTACCTAACTGGCCACCATGGGCTAAGATTCCACCTATATAAAATAGGTCTGTCAAATGAGACGGAATGTCGTCTGTGTCTTGAAGACGACGAAACTACATTACACACTTTGTGTGCTTGTCCTGCTTTAGCACGGTTAAGAAGGAAGATCTTCAGTCAGGAGTTCTTGGACCCGGCTGAAGCTCGTTCATCTTCTGTAAAAAACCTTCTGGCGTTCCTTATGGTAACAGACCGTCTCTTACTGTAAAGGGGCTTCGGCACAAAAGACCGTCTGGTCGCAGTGCCCACCATGAGGGGCATCCCTAGCAATAATAATATTATTATAAATTTTATACAGCTCTATTTTTGTAGCGTTAAATAACGCCCAAATACAGTAACAGTCGGCAGCCGTTATCCAAGATTATTAAGCCTGAAAGCCCTGGGTAGGTTTTTATTATAAACAAAAAATTTAGTACCGGTCCACCAGATAACTAATCCAGCAATTCAGTGCCGGCCCATCCTCAGACTTCATCCAAAATGCTCGTCAAATATTAACTTTCGTTTTTGCCGAGCGAGCGAACTAAAACGAACAAACGAGGTGAAGTTGTGTAGGGACAACTCTATTTTAATCGGACTGAATGTCGAGTACATGTTATTTAATTAAACTTTTATTAACATCTGTTTTAAATAATTACTACGTGTAGCTTCGTAAACTGTACGATTTGGATGCTGTCCTTCCTAGGATCGTTTTTGTCTCGGCCTCACGTATACCCTGCAAATAATGGACATAAAATTGTGGACAAACATTTGAGAAAGTTATCCATGCTGGAAAATTACCTTTCCGGTGACAGGAATAGTTTTGAACGAGTTCATATCCACAAAAAGGGAGTTCCTGTGTAAATTTCTGATTCTTAACAGATGAGAACATTTTTATTTACATATTTATTTCTGATTTTGGGTGGTTCTTGAGAACATTTGGTGGATTTAGAGAAGTTGAGAATGTCGAGGAGGAAAATGGCAGCCGTCCAGTTGAACTAACCACAGTCATTTAATGAAAGATCATAACTGACCCCTGGTGATAAATAATAATGTAGTTCATTCACTCTCCTTATAACCACGTGACGTCTTTCTTAACTCCTTAGTAAAGTTGAAAGTCTACTTTTTCATTAAATTTATAGTTAGAATTTTAAGCAGAAAGGATTTCCCGTTTTACCTTTATGCTACTTAAAGTCTTTAAATGTAATTATTGTAATATTTGTAAGTAGTATCAATTTAAAGTAAAACAATTTAATTTTCTGTTTACTATACCTATCCGTATATATATATATAATATATATATAAGGTGTAACATTATTAGATACGGATATTTTGAGAGGGGTATGTATACGTCCTAATAAACGCTTTGAGTGAAAAATCAACATTATCAGAGGACATTTTATTTTTCATACAAAAAATAAAATAATAATTGTCACAAAACGTAATCACCCTGTACACCACTAACGTTCCGAGAAACATTCCTCCTACATATATTAGGGTGCTTTTTTTTCGTGACTATTTGTTTTTTCAGTCCCATCTCGAAATTTTGTGACAAATACCTAAACAAAAATTCCCTGAAAATTGGAGCCCTTAATATTAATATTAAGTACTAGTCCAAGGCGTATAAAGATTTCCCATATAAAATACACGTAAACTTTGATTAGTTTTCTTCAAAACTCTACAACTCAGAGGCATTTTATGGTATAATCTTGGTCAATGGAAGGACTTCTTCAGAATTGAATGCTCTACAAAAGTGTCCATTGCGGTGTAACCCTAACTCCCACCAGCGAGGTAGTACGTTTCCACGAAATTCTCGCTTTTTGCCCCTATCTCGTAAACAACAAGAGGTACAGAAAAAGTGAATATGACAAACTTGTAGGAAATTCAATTTCCTCCAAAAAGTTCTTGAACACCAAATTGCTAACATCGATATTTCTTGAGATATTGGGCTTTGAAGTTGAGGTAGTGTTTCTACAATTTAGCTCAACAATCCATGAAACTTCCACACTTTGACCGATTTGGTTGAAACTTTGCACAGTTATTCTTTATAGTATTGTTTCGTGATTGAACGAAGGAATTTTCATTCGGTCAAGTCGTTCTTGTTTTATATGAAAAAGACCTTTTAAAAATGATGAGAATCGGAAAAATTTGAGACGAAAATTGATTCAAACTCATGTCAAAATGTCAAATTTCATTTTTTTTTTCAATTCCGTCGTTCAATTACGAGCCAATACTATAAAGAATAACTGTGCAAAGTTTCAACCAAATCGGTCAATTCATTTTCGAGAAATCGTGTACACTGCAAAAAAAAAAGGTTGACGGCGAAAAACGGCTGGAAAATGGAAAATTTTCAATATTTTTGGCTGAAAATTTTTTTGCAAGTGCTTTAAGTAGGGGAGAGCGGGGTTGGAAGTTCCGATTTTCAAATAACATGAAGTTTTATTATAAAAATGAAGGATTTCATTTTCAACATCTGCAAATATTGAATGTATGTTCATCGGGTTTTGTAATATTATAGTCATTTCTACTAATATTTCAATAGATTTTTTTACAGAAGCAAATTTTTGTCAACTTTCGGAGCGGAACATTCAACCCCGCTTTGGGGCGAGTTGTTCCACCTTTGAGGCAAATTGTTCTGCTTAGATTATGACAATAAACTGTCAGAATAACATAAGTTTTCTGAAATAAAACAACCATTTCTATAAATTTATGTATGTAATGTTTATTATATGCACAAATAAACTTAAAAAAACGACAAAATATTACTGGTACAGAACATTATTGGTCCAGATAAACTTTTTTAACTTTAAAAAATAACAAAACATAAATGGTGAGCTCCAGATAAACGTTTCTTTACTTAGTTAAATTATGATTGAGATCTATAAACTTATAAATCTTATCAGATTCATAACTAAACATTCATATGCGAGTTTTCGCACCTCTCCGGGCAGAAGACCGAAGTATATTGCGGAACACTTTAAAATGTAGTACGCTAACTTTTTTTCCTGTTCCAAGGTAAACACTAACCTGGATTTATAACCTATGGTAGGAACTTTGCCAGCTTTCAATTTTGTAACAAATCGATGTAACGTCACATGGCAAATTTCAAGCTCTCTTGCCACAATTTTAACAGGTCTTCCCTCCTTGATGACAGCATCTGCAGCTCGACGCAATAATGTGTCGGAGGTTTTACCCTCTCTGTCTTACGTTTGTAATTTCTCATCATTAAAATAAAAAAATATGGTCTTATGAATTTTAGTTATACGATTGAAGGTAAATTAGGGTAAGTTGTTCCGGGGAACAACCAGCCCCGTCAGGAAGGAACTTTTAGCCCCAAATTACGTTTATATACGAAGACTGACATACTGGCAAACTAATTTAATCAATTATAGAAATACTTATCCAATAATATATCTTACCAATGTCACTACAATTTAGCAGAGTTACGTATGAATCGGTCTATAATACACAGAGATAGACCATATAGTTTAAACACGAAAAAATTTACTTACGTGACCTTTTGACAGCTACGTGCGCACAGCCACTCAACCATCGTCAACGGAGTAACTAAAATGACTGCCGACGTGGCGCGTCACCTGACGCTTTAACGACGCACTTCACATGTATTGCTATCTCTTTCCCTTACAAAGTTATTGCTGTCGGAACAACTTACCCCGGGAACTTCCAGCCCCGCTCTCCCCTACTTTGCTTTCATATGTTAAAATTTTAAATAAAAAAGATTTTTCGTTTTTTAAATAAAATTTTTTAAAGAAGTCATTTTTTTTATACCTTTAAGACCCATGTAACCCGTTAATACAATGATTGTTTTGAGATCACTGATTTTGAATATTACCAAAATTTACAAATACAAGATGGCGGACCCAATATGGCGACCAATATTTCTCGATTACAACGGATTTTAATGAAAATTCATACAATGATTATCATGAGTTCACTGATTTTGAATGTTATTCAAATTCACAAATTTAATATGGCGGACCCAACATTTATCGATTTCAACGGATTTTAATGAAAATTAGTACAACGATTATTTTGATGTCACTGATTTTGATTATTATCAAAATTTACATTTTGAATGTTATTAAAATTTACAAATCCAGTATGGTGGGCCCAAGATGGCGGACCCAGTATGGCAACCAAGATTTCTCGATTTCAATGGATTTTAATGATAATTATAACAATGATTGTTTTGGTGTCCCTGATTTTGAATATTATTAAAATTTACAATTTCAAGATGGCGGACCCAATATGGCGGCCAATATTTTTCGATTTCAACCGATTTTAATGAAAATTAGTACAATGATTATCTCGAGGTCACTGATTTTGAATGTTATTAAAATTAACAAGTCCAAGATGGAGGACTCTATTTGGCGACCAAAATTTCTCGATTTCAACGGATTTGAGTGAAAATTGGTACAAAGATTATTTTGAGGTCACTGATTTTGAATATTATCAAAATTTACAAATCCAAGATGGCGGATCCAATATGGCGACCAATACTTTTCGATTTCAACGGATTTTAATGAAAATTAGACAATGATTGGTTTGAAGTCACTGGCTTTGAATATTATCGAAAATTACAAATCTAAAATGGGGGGGCCAATACGCCGACCAAGATTTCTCGATTTCAATGGATTTTAATGAAAATTAGTGCAGTGATTATTTAAAGGGTACCAATTTTGAATATTACCAAAATCTCGAAATCCAAGATAGCGGATCCAATATGGCGACCAAGACTTGTCAATTCCAACGGATTTTAATGAAAATTAGTAGGGTAGACTGGGTACGGTTGTGACAGTCGCCATATTAGCGAAACTGTAAGGATTAACGGGGAGGGTGCAAGGAAAGAGAGGAGCAGTTTGCCCATCTGAAAGTGTGTCACAGTATTGAGTCAGCCATCGCGCGACATTAACGCTAGCAGAGGCCTATATTACTTTTTAACGGTCAAAAGTAAGTATTTTTATTCGATATTTATCGATGTACATAGATTTTATTTTTTTTTGTTTCGTTAATGTTAAATTTTTCCAGAAGAAGAATTACGATGCCTTAGGTAAGATATTATTTGCAATAAAAGTGATTTTAGACCGTTTTGGTGTATTGTTGAACGGACCCCAAGCACTGTCACAATCGCCCCTGTGGTGTGGTCGGTTGTGACATTTTTCCTTTTTTTTCTGATTTGCTCCTGTGAGTTAACCATTGTACTCAGGGGCAACATTTTAGTATTTATAAGTAGATAAATGTATACTTTACCATAAAAAATATCTTTCTTCCAGTTAAATGACATACTAAAAAAATTATGGGCGATCAATTGGAAATTGTCACAACCGTACCCAGTCTACCCTACAATGATTGTTTTGAGGTCACTGATTTTTAATGTTATTAAAATTTCCAATTTCAACGGATTCTAATGAAAATGAGTACTATAATTATTCTGAGGCCACTAATTTTGAATATTATTAAGATTTGTATATTCAAGATAGATGAACCACAAAGGGGTTTTCGTGTTGAAACAATTTCTAGAATGTAACAACCCAATGCCCGGTGAAACCGGGTAACCCAGCTAGTCTTAAAATAAAAAAGCAATTAGATAGTATAGTAATTCTTCAACAATAGGGTAGTTAAGGAGGTTTCTAGGGTGGGCATTGCCCCCTCCCCCCTTGCCCTCCCCGCTACGCCCATGTAGTCAATACACCTTGGGTCAGTATGTTTTGAAAGATGTAGGAAGATTAATTTCATTAAAGTCTTTTGGGAAAGTGCAAAATTAATCTATAAGGTATCTTTTTCCCCTTCTCTTCACAAGTCTTGTTAGCTTACGATAATTTGCGACACTTTTTCAATTTATATTATATTTATTAAGTATTATACCATTCCACATTTGAATTGTACTTCTTTTCCTTCTAGAACTTTATAAAGTCTCAAAGCATTGTCAGGCTCAGCCAGTATGTGCTAAGTGCTTCCTACGCCGCGCCATACATATTCAATTCAATTCCACACACAGCAAATTCCACGCACAAGAACACAAAGGAAGGAACAGAGGTGCTGTACTCCAGAGAGTGAAATGAACTCATAAATACAAAAAAACCTCGAAAAGAAACTGTTCTGAGCAAAGTGCACAAGTGCAAAGTCCTATGGAATAAGATACAAAATTAGGATATTCCGGGCAACGACTACATACAGATTTCCCTATCGACTTTAATTTAACTAAATATTTATTAAGTAAATAAAAACTGAACTTCCTTGGGGTCCGCCGAGTTTTAAGCACGCATGTGTGGGTGTGAGATGTTTTCTCCTAGGACAAATATTCATCCAATTTACTACTCCTAGTATTAAAATTTATGAATTTACACAGTTCGAAATTGAGCTGATCAATGGAAGTATTTCGGTGGATTCGTTTGGGTTGCGATTATACATTTGTACATATGATTTGAAAATTTTGAGAAAATTTAAAATATCTGTCTTGGCCGTCGTCAGTTCCTATACTCCTCGTATTCTGAACTTGTTCCTGCACTGCTTAATTTTGCTTAGTTAGCCCGTATTTTTGATTATTATTGTATTCAAATCCGTTCGGAACGTTGTATATTCAAAAGCAGGATGGCATTGTCATGCTGCTCTACGTTTGCTAAACTTTTTAAATGTTCTAAGTTGCTGGTTTCAAATTGTTTATATTCTTAACGGATTTGATTTCTGTCGGGAACATGAATATAATAGTAGAATAGAGTTTAGAAAGGGAGTTCTTAAAAAATAAACAGGCTGCCTTTCTCCTCTTACCGTTCCGTCCAAACTATAGTTGTTGAAAACTCAAGCCTCGCAGCAGGCTTTTATTTCTTCGGAGGCACCTTTCATGGTTTCGGAGAAGCTTTATGAGTCTTCTCGGGCATCGAGTGTATCTTTACTATTTACGCACATTGATTCATTTTCACTTGCACTGAAAAGAAATTCATATGTGATTACTCCCTTGCAGGCATATGAGAAAACCAGCTCAAATTTTGAAAATTGTTACGTAAAACTGATATTTTCGCCTCTCTGTAAAGTAATAGGAGAAATTGGGAAAAGGCTTTTAACATAAATTCTTGAAACTCCCACAAGAGCCAATACTAATTAATAAAAAAAAAAAAAAAAGTGTTTCAGAAGTCTGTTGTTTTACAAGGAAATGTGATTTTTTGCTGTTTTCTTACAGCATTTTTGTTTGTTTTTGTTATGATCAAGTTCCTATTCCAGTGATCTGTGTGACGTTTAATCCTAAGTAATATGTTTTCATTTTGGAAATAAAGTATACTGAACATAAAATTTTTCAGAAATTTCGATGAGCAATTTTCATTGAAATATTGTATATTGATTCAATTAATATCGGGTTGGCACGAAAGAAATGAGACAGTTTGTTTTTACATTTTAAATTCTAACATTTTTATTTAACTATACATTTAGTCAATCAAATACTCGCCGTGAGCATATATGACTTCTTGCCAACGTATAGGCAAGGACTGGATGCCTGTTGCCCAGAACTCAGCGAGTCGTGAGTTGAAGAAGGTGGCTACGTAGGTTTCAACTTCATTAAAAGTGTTAAAGCGTTTATCACGCAAATCATTTTTCATGGCTCTGAATAAATGATAGTCTGAAGGGGCAATGTCTGGGGAATATGGTGGATGAGGTACCGTCTCCCAGCCTAAGTCCAGCAGTTGTTGGCGGGTGGTGGATGCAGTGTGCGGGCGAGCGTTGTCATGAAGTAAAATGACATTGGCTCTTTTTCGTCTTTTTTCTTTGATAGCTGTGGCTAGTTTATCGAGCTGCGTCGCATATGTGTTAGCATTAACTGTTTCATTATGTAATAATTCATAAAACAGCATGCCCTGAGAATCCCAAAAGCAGCACAATAGAACTTTTTCGCCGCGGTTTTAATATTGCTTTGGTTGAGTTGGTGGGTCTTCCTTTCGTGGCAGTCAGAAGGCACAGCGCGTATTGTTTTCGTAGAGAACCCACGACTCGTCCCCTGTGACCAAATCCTCCAAAAACTCCTTCCGGCGCGGTCGAAGTAGTAGCGATTGGCAGACGGCGACCACGAGCAGCACGAGTGGCGTCTGTGAGGGCATGAGGTGTCCATCGGGATAAAACTCTCCTATATCCGAGTTCGTGCAGGTGATGTTCTATAGCGTGATGGCTGCAGTGGAGTTTTGTCGCTAATTCACGAGTGCATGCATCCGGCTTCTGTTGCAGTTCACGGCGCAAATCATCATTGTCGCAAGCTGGTGGTCGTCCCGAGCGAGGCAAATACTAACAAATACTCGAACTTGTCGCTCATCCATTTTTCTTCAAACTGACTGAATTAATCGTGCGTGCGCTTTTATATACCCCTAGGACTAAAGCACCTAGAATGTTCTATAACATACTAGAATATGGTCGAAAACAATTGATTAGAAAAACAACATGAGTAGAGTTTTCTAGAGTGTCTCATTACTTTCGTGCCAACCCAATAAATTCCTTAATTTTCATTTAATTAATCATCTAGAAACATTAATTTGATGAACTTCATTCACTGATCCCATGAACGTATTTCACTGGCTTTATGAATTTTTCATTAAGTTTAAAATATAATAAATCACAATTAATTGAAACAATGAACAAACTTTTCGGTGGGTGTGTTGAATCTCATAATTATATCTAAATTGGACAAATTAAAATTTTAAAGGTGCACTGTTGTGTCATACTTTATTTTGGGAAGCAGAAGTTTTCTTGGTTACCACCTGCAGTAAAAGTATAGAAGGCAGGTTGCAATGTGACCAGAACAAAAGTTTTCTGCAACTGAAGGAGTTAATAGCGAGAAAAAACGACAACTACACCAAGTGCTATCAATATCAAGCACTTCTTTCGCTAGAGTTGCTCTCAAAGTTTAGTTTAAAAGTATCTGGCGAGGTCCGGCGAATGATGTAATTCCTTCTGCGGCAGTCATTTGACCGGATGGGAGGATTGTTATTTCCTAGCATAAAGTGGTTGTTTTGCAGGATTATTCCCAACAAGCAATCGACAGGCTAATGCACACACAACATAAATGACGAATTCGATTAAATGATACCTCTCCCCAAAAATCGATGCGGACGGACATTAAAGACATCGGGTTGTTACGACGGGATTTGTCTGCCTTGAAAAAAAAGAGCCTATTTACATTGGTGTTTTTATTCCCGCCGTATAGTTCCATGCTTTCATCTTATGAATTTGTTGTAATAAATCAGCGAAATGAAAATTTCTTTAGCCGCGCGCACTCAGGAAAATAGGGAAATATTTATGACAAAGGAGGTCCAGCCCAGATCATGATTAAGGGTGGCTTTAATCCGTTTGCTTTGTCTGCCGTAAGTCTCCCGTCCACCACATTTTATTTAAATTGAATGGAAAAGGTTGCCATATCAGTCTTCTTCATCACCGTCGCTCTCATCTCATTCATCTGCATGCGACCTTTTGGATCTATTCATTCGGTATATTTATGCGCTAGCATTATGCTTTTCTTGTTATTGGTTTCTGACAAGATGTTGATGGAAATGCTGAATAAAACCGAAAAGGCTTGTGGACTCCACCTTCTCAGGAACGAAAAAATCCACGAAGACGCAACAATTCCGCCTGCCACACTTTCTCCTTTCAGCAAAGTCGCGCTGGGCTACTTTTAAAGGTGGAAACCCAGTGTACGTGTTATGCGCTTTGAGTGCGTTGAGAGTGTTACACGCTTTTTGCAGCGGTCAAAGCTTTGGGCGCGTTAAAACTCAATGTACGCTTCATATATTTTTTGAGTGGTCGAAAATTCTTGAAATAAATAGAAAATATTTATATTTGAACCATACCGATCGTGTGCTCAAGTGTTTAAAATCATCTCCGTTTCAACAAAATAGATTCCGGCGGGTTAAAACACTACCTTTATATAATTTGCTTTGTAAGAAATCACTGTCAAAGTGAAAGTTGGCCACCTTTGCGCATTGAACGCTTTTTGCGCTTTTCCATTGGGTTCCTATAAAAAAAATGTATTCAACTTTACCTGTCAAAAGCGTATGACGCTCTCAACGCGCTTAAAACGCTTAACACGTACATTGGGTTTCCACCTTAACACTACATATACCGGCGCGTAAGCTTGTAATTTTAATAATTCTCGGCACCTTTAAAGTGATATCCTTTCACATTTAAATCAGTAATTATAGGTTAGGTTAGGTTGTTGTGGCTGCCAAGGGCAAGGGAAAGGTCCTCAGAGGATGACATGTTTCTTCGTAGTCATAGTAAAGCCTCCGTGATAGCCATAACCGCTGCCTGGAACACGCTGCAATGGTCTGGCAAACGACGTTTCGAGGCCTAGGTGTTCGGAGTAAATTCCTTTAACAGCTTAGTCAAAGCTTTGTAAAATAACAGAATTAATCTGTAGCATATGACTGATTATTCATCATTTGGTCCGATGTTAGTAGACATGCGACCACAACCACCAAACAGATTATTCTTTAGTGCATGTCAGTAATGACACGAAAATCAAACAAATCAGCTTTCTTATTCACATTTAACCTCATCCGGTTAATAGGCTGGAAAAAGCTATAGTTATTTTTATATAAACTAGTTTGCAGAAGTCACACCACCCTAAGATTACGCTCCTTCAATCTGAAAGTGAATTCGCTTTTAAGGGAAGCTAAATCAATATTACCAATTAATAATTGGTGAACAAAAACAATGTCTGTAATCTCCCGACGCTTGAGCAGAGAGTGCATTTCGAGAAGCCTCAAACGATCATTATAAGGAGGGAGAAGAACTGGATTGTTCCAAGGTAAATCCTTAAGAGCGAATTTGACAAATTTTCTTTGCACAGATTCGACACAGTCAATATGGACTTGGTAATAGGGCGACCAAACTTGACTTGCGTATTCCAGAATTGGTCTAATAAAAGAAAAGTAAAGCTGTTTTAAGACAGTTCTATTGCAAAATTCACGGGACCATCTTTTGATGAATCTCAGCATAGAGCTGGATTTAGGCACCGTACAGTTGATATGCTCAACGAAGTCTAATTTGAAATCCAGAATAACTCCCAAGTCACGGACAGATTGAACACGTCGTAGAGCATGATTCGATAAGGTATAATCCAAACGCAGGGGATTACGACCTCTACAAAAAGTCGTGATTTCGCACTTACCAATATTTAATTCTAAATTAATGTGTGTACACCACAAGTTGAATATGTTTAGGTTATTTTGAATCGCGTGCCAAGTCGCTAATATTTCTTGTTCGAAAGAATATTTTCATGTCGTCTGCGTAGATTAAGATTTTACAGGTTTGAAGGAGTTGTGAGATGTCATCAATAGATAAAATAAAAAGAAGTGGACCTAAATGACTACCCTGTGGGACTCCTGACGTAGCTGATATCTTGTTCGAGGTGGAGCGACGAAAAGAAACTTGATATGTCCTGTCGAGTAAATAAGAACGGATCCAGTTAATAAGCAGTGGCGGAAAGCCTAGACTTACTAATTTAAGGATTATACAGAATGAGAAAGCTTATCGAAAACCTTGCTGAAGTCAGTATACGAGGGGTGGCTGAAAAATGTTGAGCCTAAGTACCTTTAAGTGCCACCAGTGTCTTGCGCTGCATGTCACTAATTGCGAATATCCTTATTAATATAAATATCGAGTTTCATGTCATTAGTTTCATTACGCTTTTAGTAATTGAATTGTCAACATCACCATGTCTGAGTCTTCTGCGCATTGTACGACAAGGCGCCCGTGCACACTACGCGAGTTGCAATGCGTGCCCTGGACGAGACAGGATTTGAAGAAATCAACCACCCACTATACAGTCTAGACCTAGCCCCCAGCCATTATTTCCTTTTTTCCAATTTGAAAAAAGACCTCCGAGGAAGAAGATTTTCGAGTAGCGAAGAAATGAAGGCGGCGGTAGACGAGCATTTTAAAGGCAAAGATGGTGAATATTTTTTCACTGGATTAAAAGCCCTTTATGACAGATGTAAGAAGTGTATTGAAATAAAGGGTGATTACCTAGAAAAATAAATCTTTTATGCATTTCTATCAGCATTCTTAATACCCTAGGCTCAAAACTTTTCAGCCGCCCCTCGTAGATGCAATCTGTTTGCAAAGCATTTTGAAAGCCTTCAGTAACAAAGGTAACAAGTTCGAGGAGATTCGTAGAAGTAGAGCGCACCGACAGAAAACCGTGCTGGTTTCTTGAAATGAGGCGCTTGCAGACAGTTGAAAATTGTGAGTGAACAATTGACTCAAAAAGTTTTGGGATACACCAGAGTTTCGCAATAGGCCTGTAATTACATACCTCATTTTTGTTACCCTTTTTATGAATAGGAATGATGAGGGAGTTCTTCCAGAGCACAGGAAATTGTCCAGTCTCTAGAGGTTTTTGAAAAATTACTGTTAAAGGCATGACTACATAGTTCATTAGAACAAGCCTTAAGAATAGCTGGCGCAATACCATTGGGTCCTGATGTAAAATCAAGAGGAAGCTCATTGATATGCTTGAGGACATCATTAGGAGTAATACAAATGGATAAATTAATAGGAATAGGATTTTTGTTTAAGTGGTTAAAATTGTTAAGATCGGGTTTAAATTCAGGGGAGAATGATTTTTCGAAAAAGGACGCAAACATATAGCATATTGCAGATGGAGTGTCACTGGAAACTCCTTTATATTGCATATTAGCAGGGTAGTCGTCCACTTTTCTTTAAGAGTTAATAAATTTATAAAATGCGCGGATTGTTTTAGAATTCAGTTGTCATTCGTTTAACGTAATCGTTATATATCTGTGTGGAATATTCCTGAAATTTATTATAACATTCAACAAATTCATCGTACGAAGAGCTATCCCTATCCAAAAGATATGCCTTCTACAGCTTATTTTTCCTATTTCTAAGCCTCCGAAGATCGCTATTGAACCAGGGAGGTGATGAAGTAAGTAAGCAAGATTCAAAAATGTTGAAGAGTAAGGCGTAGGACGTGGACAAGGCATTGTCAATGTTATCGTCGGATAAAAGTGTAGTGAAATCAATGGAAGATATTCTTCTGGAAAGTTCGTCCATATCCGCCTTCCTGAAACTATAAGCGTAGTCGCTAACGTTAACATGTTTAGTATTTTCAGGACTATGAAAATAATCGATTGGGAGAGGCGGATGATATTTGTCAAGAGTAGAAAGAAGAATTGGACTGTGATCAACAATTGTATGGTTGCAGTCAGTGGAAAATACAAGATCAAGCTGCCGACCCATATCATTCTGTATGGAACTAATCTGATTGAGACCGAAAGAGAAAACCGATCCCAAAAATGAAGACTCTTTAGAACTTAATTTATTAAAGGGATAGCAGCCATCGTCAGTAGAATTGGCTACCCATTGAACGTTGGGTATGTTAAAATCACCCAATAAAAGGAGATCGTCGTCTGGATTCACTAAGTTATTAATGAATTCCAATCTTGAAATTAATATATCATACATACTACATCCGTCCCTGTCAAGGGTATTGATCAGATCAGGAGGAATATAATAACGCATAATAAATAAAGAAGTTCTGGCTAATGTTACTTTGAGAGTATTTAGCTCAATGTCAGAAGATGCAGATAGGTCAGGTGGGGATAATCAAGCTGCAATTGAGGTGAGTTTTGCAAGCTTTGAGAACTCCTCCCCTGGCGCCTCCGAATCAGTAAACCTATCCCTACAAAATACTTGTTAGGATGAATAAAAAATCTTAGCATCACGAAAACCATGATGTAACCACGTTTCGGTTAACGCGATAATGTCGAAATTACTAGTAGTGGACGACTGGTAAAGAGTCCTAGTTTTGGTCCTAATTTTGATAATATAAGGAGATCGTCTGCGGATTCAGTTTTTTGAGACAATATTAGATGGGTTGGCACTCGAATTTCTAGGCTTGAATATCGGCCTACGAGGGACGCAATTCTTTATTAAAGCACCCGAGGGCCAAAAAAAAGAATTTAGCAAAGTCGGAGCCAATTCATCAGGCACATGTAAAATAAAAGATGCAATAGGGCTTATAGTTTTATTAATTTTCCGACAAGATATATTTTGTATCCAAGTATTTCGAGCCTGAATGTGGGAAAGGATTGCCTTAGAGGAAGTTTCTGAGACAAGTCGAGAAATAAATAGGGTTCGTCGATGGGGGACCACTTTTAGTGCTTCTGCAATATTACCTATAACAGGAGGGTTAATCTTTGCTTGAGAAGATGTTTCGGAATGGCACTCGTGAGGCGTGGGAATAGAGTTTTGAGATACAGAAACTAATTCCGCCACCAATCCTGGTTTCCAACTTAGAACCATCGGTATAAATCTGTACCGAGTATGAGTGATTCGAATTTCTTATCTAGGGTTTTGGAATCATGTTATCCAACCTAGAGACATGAGTATCAAGTATCTGGAGTGCTCATTGTCCACTTATGTCCATGGGTGCGTCGAGTTAAGCCTGATGGCTATGGAAGCTGCTGTCTGCTTGGCAAAGAGTCCTATTGGTAGGAGGTCTAAGATAACATTCAGGGCCTTGGTGGAAGTAGTCCTAAGGTGATTAGAATCGAAGCCATTCAATTAGTAATTATAAATGGAAAAAGGTTTTTGATATGGCATAACTTTGAACCTTAATAACCTTTGGCAAAATTCTTAGTAGATAACTTTACAAAATTTAATCAATTCAAAGAATAAATTGAGTGCCAGTCAATTTGATTGGTCTTGTTAGAATTAGTATTAAAAAAATTACCGAGCTATTCTCAGTGGTGTCCCCAGCATACATTAGATGAAATGATAACGCTCAGGAGATAAACTCCGCGTTCTAATAGAGTCAAATGTTAACCTGCTGTTCTACCGGTTAATGATTTCCCTTTGGAGGGACATAATTCTCCGCGAAAATAATACGCAAATACTCCGAGGTTTTCCGCCTCGTTGAACGCGTCGCGACGGATTCAAAGCTTCAAAATTTCTAATTAAAGCTAATTTTCAACTTCAAGGTACACCTTCTGAAGACTTCCTTCTTTTTAATAAAATTTCTGTAACTTTGTGCAATCGAGTGGTACGTGTGCGAGTTAAGCAGATTTCAAAGCAACACGGATTTTTTGCACATGAGTTGTATTCGCGTTAGGAAAGGCGCATATTTTTATCGAACTAAATTTTAGTCGATGCACGTACGTGAAATCTCGGAATAATTGAATTTCTATTCCCACGTCATATTGGCGAAAGAGAAGTCTGTAATCCCTTCCTAAAAAATGCCTGCAACTATATAATTTTTTCACATTAAAATTCGGCGCAGGTACTCGCGGTTCTTTGGCACATCTATTATATATCAGGGACGTGGATAGAAGTTGAAGATTTCACTTTTCTTAAGCATTCGGCGTGCTTTTTGGAAATGAGTCCATGTCGCGCGAAGCAGGGATTGCTGCTAAACAAATATATGTCTTGGGTTTAAGCTAGAAATACTGCTCTTAAGACTAAATAATATTACAAATTTGTCAGCTGGCAAAACAACAAAACTTGCTCTATAATTCATAGCGAAACAGGGACATTTTTGTTCGGAGAATAGTGCTTGTCTACAAATAAAGTCGACCTTAAAAACTGATGAGTGTTTCGATCCGAGAAACATCTCATCACTATGGAACTTGGCTACCCACAACGTTGTGGTCAAAAGCCAATCCCTATATCCACCTGGTTAAAATTCCAAGTGTGCATAATAAGAAAGTCAAGTTTTGGAACAATACGTAGCAATCGATTAACTCGTTGTGTTAAAAATTGTCCCATCTCTTGCATCGATTTTTATGCATGGTGAGATATTTTTGAACCTCAAAAAGCTGAAATTAGCCATAGTCATATAGTTTAATATTTTATTTAAAGTTTTCCATTTTTATATTAAAAACAATTCTGTGCAACTTGACGTTTTTTTTCTTCTTTAAAATCTTGTGCCTCAAAGAGTTAAAAATAATATGGTTAATACGATTTTTTGAAGAACCCATGCAATTCAATTCGCGAACATTAAAAACTCATTTTCATAAATCTTCCGTACCTTTTCTGCAAATTTGAAGTATTTAATTACTGTGATACATTTGGCTGTATCATTGCTTCTAAAAAAATGATGTTTGATATTTCGGTAAATGCCTTATAACAATACATATTACTCGCAAAGTTTTACTGTTCTATACAATTTATATGTGTAGTAAACTCATGAAGTAATTTAAATTCGTGACATCACATAATTTTATAACCAACAGCTCGCAAAGTAGTAGTTGGGACCAGGGCCGGTTCTAGGAACAAGCAGCCGCTTGAGGCGCCAAAATAAGAAGGGCGCTGCGCCGCAGGCACCGCAATATGATCTTAGCGTTTAAGTCTCTAGGCTCTCAGAAAGATTTTTTATCGCCACGGCTTGTTTTATAAACTAAAATTTCATAAACCGAGGGAGGCAGTAACAAAAAGGTATGCAGGTAACCAATTAACCCAATAAACAGTGGGAAAATTATTTCAATAAATTTTAACGGTAGGTATCAGTCAACCAGCTTTTGTCCCATCCTTCCCCCATCCGTTTTTAATAATTTTTCTTGTCTCTAATTTAGCACCAGTGGCGGCTCGTCAGAGGAGGCAGTGCCTCCTCTATCAAGTTTCGTAGTTCTTAGACTGCGAGCTAAACAAAAAATCAAAAGGAAGAATATTTTTAGAATAGAATGCACAAGAGAAATTCTGTAAAACAGTTATATCTGGCAATATTGATATTGCTTATGACCGCTGGTCTACACAAGCAATTTTCAATGTACTGGCAATACCTCCATTTCTCGCGGAAAATGCTCTCTCTGAGGAGGCAAGCCACCGACGATTTGATGAGTAAAAATATGACGAAGCTAAACATACGAAGAGCGGTGACGAGTAGAGATACAACAAAGCAACACACATGGAGGGCCGTGACGTATTTTCTTTGAAAGGGGCTATGAAAATTGCCGCTGAGAAATTCTGTGTGTGCATGACAGAGGTTGGGTATGCGTTTATTTGGGATTTTTAACTGAGTATATTTTTCAAACGAAATTCGAAAATATGCATACTTGACTTTTTAAAACTCGTTATTAATTAATCTGCATCACCCATTGGGTTTTTATACATTTTTTTCCCTAAAAATTATACTAAAAAAAGGAATAACGCACTCTGACTACGTCAATGAATTAATAATATAGAGGAATGAATTGTTATATTCCGCACTAAATATAACGGTCCCATTTGCACTATTACAAAAAAAAAAAAAAAAAAAAAAAAAAAAAAATAATAATCTGCATACGCAGAGTAAACATCGCTATACAGAGTTGCTTTTTGCAGGTTTCATTTATACCTACAAATATTTGCATAATCAGTGTAGTTGAGTAGTTTTAATTGTTTTGTTTAATCATTTTTCTTTAAATATCTAATAACAATGGGTGACTCTGAAAAAACAAACCCTCCGGTGCTTATAATCGAAAAAAAAGCTGCAGAAACATCTAAAAATATCGAGTCATCTAGTAGTGAAAATACTCTCGATTTTAATGAACGTGCATCAGAATTTGAAGTTAACGAACTTCGGATTGTCCCTTCAAATAATAACGTCGTGTCGTTGCAAGTAAGAATTTACTTTATTTCACATGCAATGCTTTAAATACTTAAAAAAATTTAATTTTAATTAATGAAAATTTATAAATAAATCACTTCACTTTGATTTTACGCAAAAAAGAATCACCGACAAAATTACCACTGCAATCTGGCAGTAATACTTATCGGACTGTAATATCAGAAAATGATAGATTAAATGAAAATATGAATGAATCCACTTGCGACAGGTAAAGTTTTAAATGCCTACACTAATTAGTTATTAATATTTCAAAAATTATACACTATTCCACATTTCATAGGAAGAAGTGTCCGCACCTACTATTCCTACATTTGACTTATCATATGATTGTGGTAAATGGCCGGATAATTTAACAGATGATATGCGAAAAATTATCGTAGAAAAGGGTGATCCTTTTCAAATCACTAATTTTAAGTTTCTTGCGAACGACAAAGACAGAAGATTTACTCCATTAAATTACAAAAGAAAACTATCAAATGAAGAAGATATTCAGAGAGATTGGCTACTTTATTCTGTCTAAAAAATTCAATTTTTTTTATTGTTGTAAACTTTTTAATACCGAAAAAATCTCTCTCTCAAGTAATAGTGCATACTCAGATTGGAGAAATATTTCCGGATTTTTATCACAACATGAAAAATCCCCAAATCATATAAAATCATATCAATCATGGCGATAGTTAAATTTTCGTTTACGGCAAGTTAAAACAATTGATAAAGAAAATGAAAGACTTATTCGGGCAGAGAGGGAACATTGGTACGAACTATTGAAAAGGATACTTTGCGTAACGGAATTTCTCGGAACTCAAGCTTTAACATTTAGAGGGACTACAGATACTTTTTTTTAAAATGAATAATGAAATTTTTTTAAAACTAATAGAGCACATCGCCACGTTTGATGTTGTTTTAAAGGAACATTTGCGAAGAGTAGTTTTCATGAGACCAATGTTCATTACTCCAGTAAAAACAATCCAACATAAAAAAGAGAAAAAAATTGGAGTTAAAAAAAGAATAATTGAACTTAATCCTCAAGCTTTTTTTGTTTCATGTGGGAGCCTTTCATTAAACCTTGTCGTGAACGATTCAGCGCTATCATGCTCCATTCAAGGTTAACTTTTTTTATGTAATTTTGGATGTAGCTATTAATTCATTAAAAGATAGGTTCGAGCTAATGAGCAATCATAGTGAGAACTTCTGCTTCTTGTACAATATTTCAATACTTCTAAAGTGGGAATGGGCAAAATTAAAAACTGCGTTTATGAAACTTCACTCAGCTTTAAGCAATGGCGACGACCATGACTTTAATGGATACGAACTTTACGATGAAATTTTAACTTTGGCACCAATCCTTTCTAGTAAATTTTCTCCTCAAGATTCTTTGAGTTATATCACGAAAAATCATTTTATTAATATTTTCCCTAATATTTTTGTAAATTTAAGAATCCTGTTGACTTTGCCCATAACCGTTGCCACTGGTGAGCGAAGTTTTTCAAAACTAAAATTGATCAAAACATATTTGAGATCAACTCTTTGTCAAGCTATTGAAAACGATATATTAAAACTAATTAACAGAGACACTATTTTGAAAGACTTCGCTAATTTGAAAGTTTGTAAATAATAAATGTTTTTTGTATATTATAAATAAAATATTCAAATAATCTTTGATCACTCTGTTTCTTAACTAGCCACTAGTTTCCTTTTATTTATTATTAAAATACTGGCATAATGCTTAAGTATTGTCTTCAATTTAGTTTTAATAAATACAAAAATACAATATTGTTTAACAGGAATTTAACAAGAAGGACACTAATTTAAATAAGTTTCGAACATATTAATCGGTTTAAATATACCTTACATTATTCTGAAGAGTTTAAGTTTATTGCTTTATCGATGATCTCGAGTTGACGCGCAGTAGCTAAAACCAATACTACATATTTTAATTTTCGTTATTTTAAATGAAATTTCAAGTAGAAATTAACTTAAAGTTTGAAAATTATCAACATTCAGGTTTCTCTTCAAACGACATAATATTATGCAAAATGTCAACCCTTTATACAATAACGAATTCTACGAAACTTTTTTATTTTTCACGGTAAGCCTCGTATTTAATTTGAAATACTCGCTGGTAAGGAATTGTTTTTTTTTTAATGCATGTTTCGCAAAATAAAATAAGTAAAAAAATGTTACCCTTGATAAAAAATTCATGCCTGAAGATAATGAGATAGTCAAGAGTGCTAAGGGACGCCAAAATCGAGCGTGGCTTGTGCCGAAAAACCATTCAATTAAAGTGCCTAAGGTACATAACTGCAAGATATTTGGACTAAAGAATCATCTACTTTATCTAACTAACGAAAAATCAGTCCTAAATTTAAAGCTGGGCTGATTGGTAAAAACCACACTAGCAATTTCATACAACTTCCATTTCAATAAACTGGAAGGTGAAATGTAGTGTTAATGCTTTCAATAGTATTTTCAGATTTTTAAATGCTCTTTATATAATTTAACATTAATACCTTCGAAAAGAAATACAAAAATATTAAATTTAAATTATTTGCCGCTTATTTAAACGTGAAAAGTTTTACAATAACATTTATAATTTAAGAACATATATGTAAGATTGTCTTAGATCTTAACAACATTTGGACATGTATTATAGTATAGTGCAGTATAGGAAGGCATGGGTTATATTCTATTAACCCTTAACGGTCCGAAAGAATTTCAAGTTCACTTCTCACCAGGTCCAGCTATTTTTCAGACGAAGAGAAGCTTTAAAACATTTATAAATCAAGTATAGAAAAATAAATATTTTTATTTCAGTGATTTATTAATATATATAGAGGATAGTAATAATAAAAATTTTATTTAAATTTTATATTTCTTTAGAGTATGGTACTTTTCAAAGCACTCTCCAATATGAATCCCTGGTTTGTTGGTGCAAGTATCGCAATAAAATATAGTTTCTCGTCTACCCCCCTTAACCTGTCGATTCGAGCATAGCAGAAAAAAAAACACACAAAGGTCATGACACAATACTTAACGCGTCACTTGTAAATATAGCAACAGTAATTGTAATAAAGTTAATAAAATAGTTTTTGGCGCAATATATGCGCCATTGGACCCAGTAAGTAAAAGTACCATGTCGCCTATACGGCGCCCATGGTCCGTTAAGGGTTAAGATTATGCCAAGCAATGTTTATATTTTCATTTTATGTAATTCTGCCCCGTAATATTGTGTGTGTGAAGTGTTAGTGGCCCTTCTTATTAGTGATCTTCTGATTAGTGGCCTATACATAAAAAATTCGGTTTCATGTAGTGTATAGTATTTTGTATGGAAATACTTATATGTCTATTATTAATTAATAAATGTAAACTAAGTTCCAATTGTTTTTTTACGAAGAAATTATTACAACTAAAATTTTTTAAATATTTTAAATAGTAAAACATAATAAGTAATGTAAAATCTATAATTATATTATTATTATATTATTTCATAAATTATAAGTATACAGAATTATAAAGCGGAGCTAATAGCGATGGATAATTCCATAATACCACTAAAATAACTGCTATAACTGTTATATTAAAAATAGATATATTTTCCAAAATAAGCTATTTATACATCCATATAAAAATTGTGAATATTTCATCTTGATATTTTATATAATTTACTACATAACTTGTAAACTTGACATTAATGCCACATCACATTTAAGGTGTTAAATTAACATTTTTTACTATTAACGGAGTATCCCACTCTAGAAGGTTCAAAAAATGCATTTTTTTTTTTTAGTTTTGAAAAATTCTGTGATCTTTCCTGAATCGTTTAAGCTATCTCTTGCCGTGAAAATTGAAAAGCTCGCGCCGCTACAGGCAATTCCGTGCGCAGCTGCGCGCTCTCCACCACTCTTAACTTTGCCGTTTTTCTCAAAACACCATCTTGATGAATGGTGTGCAGCATTCTGAGAAAACCATTCATCCGAAAAATTTCAGATTTTGGTACAAGCTTTGTCTCTATAACCTAAGTGGAGCAAATCAGGCATTTTTACATTTACATAGCTTGTATCCCATATTTTAACAGTAAAAAATCAACTAAAATATAAAACTTATAGTAGAAAAAATTTAAAAAATGAATAAAAATTTTTTTTCCAAAATATGCCACACTGATGCCATAGCCACATATATAAATAGTACTAATGTGCAATCTCATAATTTTCAGATTATTTGTTTGGCTGTTATTGTGCACACCGTTCCTAAGCTATGAGTCCCAGTAGCAGGCCTGCCCTGACCCAACCACTCAATAAATTTTTTTTTTTTTTCTCAAAATATTCATTAAAGATAATATAATAAGAGGATTATTATGTTTAACTCTAAATGTTTTGTATTTTCTTGTTCAACTCCCTGAAAAAAACGTTCAATTCAAGGGCCTCTAGAGTGGAATACCCCCTTAAGTTTATAATGTTTACAGCTAGGGATATTACGGAGTATTAAAAAGTCACATTTTTCTTTTCAGCTGAAAACTATAAGTAGAAAATATTAATTTTACGGCAGAAACATTGAATATATTTCACATATCAAAAAAGTCAAATCTATATTTCAAATATTATTTATAAAATGTCTTTGTCAAATGCGAATAAACAAAAACTTTTTCCGAGTTACAGAAATTGTACAGCTTCGCAAAGAGTCATACAAGGCAACACAGTCACACCAAGTTTTTACTATTTTAATATAAAAAATTGTAAGTAGTAGTAGGGTGGTGAGGTTGTATGGACGAACGTATGAAACAAAAATCGGTTTTGAGGCAAATAGGCTGATAGAAAGTAATTTTTCACTGTCAAGATAATCCTTTGCAGTTCGACGTTGATCGAATAGAAACCGCCAGCTTACACGCTTTCAATGCAAATACTGTAAGGTGGTGAGCAACCATAGTCCCTGCACCCTTTTGGTCAGAGCAAAGTGAGATGGATTAACTTTGAAAGGCAAAACACATTAATCCTTTTAAGGTGTGCTCCGACGGTAGATAGCAATTCCTTCTAAAGTGCAGTCTGAAAAGTATCTGTGTCTATACAAATAAAAAATCAATTAAAACACGTTAAAAGTCAGTACAAAGACAAAAAGTTTACTGTCTTTTAAAAGAGTCTAGTTCACTAGCCCTATTTCGATAGAAAGTGGGTATACAGTAGGTGGCCAGCTCATTATAACCACGTGCAAAATTTCGTTGTAAGTCATGTAGTGGCATTTTGAAATTGCCACTTCTAAAGAAGTTATGTACCGTTAGGTAGATATAAGTATAGGCTATTTAAGGACGTAGCCTGCCGTGTTGTGTCACTTGGTTTTCAGGGCCTAAAGTGATTAGAGCGTTAGGTATGTCAAAATTTCAGTCATCATTATTATTCATAATACTGAAGCAGCTTGTGGCGTCGTTAAAAAGATCTTTCGTATAATATTTTATTTTTTATTAATTCCTTCAGATATAACTTTATTTATATTTTTTTATAATTATAACTTTTTTTATTAATAATTTTAGATTTTTGCTTGAATACGTAATTTCTGTTCCAAAGTTAAATTTCAACTATTTATTTTCTCAAAAACAACGCCTGCTTCGAAAAGTATGAATTTTTATTTTTTTGCACCGCCTGCTTGAATTATCAAATTTATTTAATAATACCTGTCCCCCACAGCTTGTGGCGTCGTTAAAAAGATCTTTCGTATAATATTTTATTTTTTATTAATTCCTTCAGATATAACTTTATTTATATTTTTTTATAATTATAACTTTTTTTATTAATAATTTTAGATTTTTGCTTGAATACGTAATTTCTGTTCCAAAGTTAAATTTCAACTATTTATTTTCTCAAAAACAACGCCTGCTTCGAAAAGTATGAATTTTTATTTTTTTGCACCGCCTGCTTGAATTATCAAATTTATTTAATAATACCTGTCCCCCACAATACCAAAAACTTTTTGCTCAAATTAGAAAAAATGTTCTTACTTTACAAATTTTGTGTTGGAAATTATTACAAGACTTCAATAAATTAGAAAAATAAGTTTTTGATAAATTCTTCTTCTTGCTTTTGAGTATAGTGATTTGTGATTCTTGAATATCGAAATATTCTAATTTTTTAGAAAATGGGGAAGAAAAAAGATCTTAAACCCGAAAAAATTGCAGCGATTTTTGCATTAATTAAAGGCAAAAGACACTCTCTTCGGGAAATCGCTAGGTTGGAGGCCGTCAAACATTGTTGTGTAGTGAAGTTAGTGAAGAAATATCGGGATGGTGAAGACCAGGTGATTCCTTCACGTCGTTCGGCGACCTCTGGGCGTCAAAGGACCCCAAGAACTGATCGGGTAATAATTAGTACGGTTGCCGCGAATCGCTCTCTACCATTGAGGGAAATCTGCACTATTCTAACAATCAAAGGAATCGAGCTTTCAGAGCGTACGCTGAGACGTTGTTTCAATGAGGCCAGTTTAAAATGTCGGCGGCCAACAAAAAAGCCGAGACTGACGCCAAAAATGAAAAAGCGAGGCTATTCTTCGCTAAGGCTCATCGACACTTCACAGCGAATGACTGGAAAAAAGTTAATCCTGTGAATAATAGCTTTCCTTTTTTTAGTGGCATATTTATTTAAACATCGAAATTTTAATTTTTGTGCAGATTGTTTTCAGCGATGAAACAATGCTCCACGTCTACACTACCTCAGTAAATTTTGTGCGGAGGAGGCCTGAAGAGAAGCTTCACCCTTCCTGCATCCAAGAAAGGGTGAAGCATCCCCCTAGCGTCATGTTTTGGGGATGCATACACGAGAGAGGACCAGGACCCCTCTATAAAGTAGATGGTACGATGCTGCAGAACCAAAATATAAATGTCGTAAAAAATACACAATTGCCTTATATCACTACAACAGGATTCAGGCGAGAAGGCTGGACCTTCCAGCAGGATAGTGCACCGTGTCATACAGCTAAATTTGTTAAAAATTTTATGTTAGAAAATAAAATCCCAATCGTTCCTTGGCCTGGCAATTCCCCTGACCTAAATCCCATAGAAATCGTTTGGTAAATTTTGAAATCCCTAGTTTGTAAAAGATCTAATCCCTCCATAGAAATCCTAGTCAAAAATATCCTTGAAATATGGCACGGTGCAGAAGAAATCAATATGTGCATCGATAATTGCATTCAAAGTATGCCCGACAGAATTGCTGCTTTCATAAAAAATAACGACGGGCACACCAAATTTTAAACATTTAAAATGTTAAGCAATAAAGTACTAAAGTAGACATTTTGGGCTTTTCAGTGATATATATATGTCCTATATTGAACCTATTTAACCAATAAAAAAGTTACCCCCAATCCATGAAATGTAGAAATAGCTAAGTGGTTATAATGAGCTGGCCACCTACTGTAATCGTATTTTTATATTTTGTATTGAAGTTTACTTCCCAAACCCATATGTTAGAATTTTTAAAAGCTTTGTCAACATAAAATTACCTAATTATAATAGTAACACATAATTCTACACCCCTATGATTCCTCAAACATAATTACATCTATATGGAATTCAATTTCTGTCTGTGACATTAACAGTGATGTCTAAAAGGTGTTACTCATAAAATTGATGTTATGGTGTCATAAAAATGTAATTTCATAAAATTGGTAAAAATGTTCGAAACGTACATGGAGAATATCTGGATAAGATGTCAAGAGGGGAGTTTTATTGTATAAAAGAAAAGAATTAAGCGATTCCATTCATTGCAGGGCTATTGGAAGTAAATGGAGAGATTTTGTACAGTGATAATTGTATGCTTTTATATATTTTTTACAATTACTCTATTTTACGACACATCAAATTCTTTTTATTTCACTGGTACTAAAACCAAACTCAACTCCATTCTACGTGTCGGACAGTATGTAACACATATTTCTGAAAAATATTTGCAATATTTATTTGCAATACACAAACTGAGTCCACTCATGCTGTTTCAGTCACTGGTCTCCAGTGCTTTACATATAATCTTTTGACAATGGAATATTTTAAAAACAAATCTTAACTTTGTATTATAATTTTTTATGCCAGCGAGGAGAAGTACCTTGGGACTTGGGTAATACTAGTCGGACAAATAGGCGAAGAGGTGCATACATTTTGAAAATGGTAGGGTTTTAGAATTCCGTATAGGCCTGCCTGTCGGGAAATCAGTCGGGAGAAAACTCGGAAAAAACGTCTTTTACACCTCCTCATATGCAATGAAAACCAAAGAAAACAATTTTCATTTACTTCATCGATGACTCCGCCCTTTTTTGTTAAAATAAAACAGATTTGCTTTTTTAGAAAATTAAAGAAAAGTTTATTCAAAGTATACTCCATCGGCAGCTACAACCTTCGCTCATCTTTCAGGTAATTTACGTATTTCTTGCATGAAGAAATCCTAATCTTTTGAGCTGATCCAATTACACTGGTCGGCAAAATTTAATACTTATTTTCTCCCTCAACAAGTAATATATCATTTCCATAGGATTTTTTCCGTAGATTACGAATATGCAAACAAAAATATTCTATCAGATCAAATTTTTTAAAAAAGCGGCCAAGTGCGAATCGGACTCGCCCATGAAGGGTTCCGTAGCAGCAAGTAACATAATATAAAAGTTCTTGTTATTATTAGAAAATAATGGTTCACGGTTATGTTTATGAAATTAAATGTTTTTATTTTTTTATTTTTTTATTTGAGTTGATTGAATGAAAGGTAAATTGCGGTTTACGATTTATGACGTATTAAAAAAAACTACGCACTAGATCGCGTTTAAACCAATTTTCGGTGGAAGTTTGCATAGTAATGTACATCATATATTTTTTTTACTTTTATCATTCTCTTATTTTAGAAGTTACAGGGGGGGACACACCTTTTTCCACTTTGGAAGTGTCTCTCACGCAAACTATTCAGTTTAGAAATACCCCACACGTATGGGTTTGATGAAAAACAATTTTTGAGTTTCAGTTCTAAGTGTGGGGAACCCCCAAAATTTATTGTTTTTTTTCTATTTTTGTGTGAAAATCTTAATGCGGTTCACAGAATACATCTACTTACCAAGTTTCAACAGTATAGTTCTTATAGTTTCGGCTGTGGCTGTGACATACGGAATCCATAAGGGTTCCGTTTTTTGCCATTTGGCTACGGAACCCTAAAAATAGGGTTGAAAAATACAAAATATCGTATTTCGGCCATTGATAAAAATTCATTACAAAATAACGGAACGTGGAAAAAGCTCGTAACATGACTCAAATGAGAGCGTGAATCCTTATCGATATATATAAAATAGCACTAATATATAGCACTTATAAAGCGTCTTCGGGAATAAGATTTTCATGAGCGTGCGCAAGAGCTGATCTTCATTCATTTATCTATTGTATGAAGTAAGCGGCTTATGGAGAAAAGTGAATTCCACGGAATATTTCGAAAAGTATTATAGCCTCTCTTTTTTAATATAATAAGTAAAGGTTCATGTTTATTTGAGCTACTTTACGACCTCCTACAACAATTTGTTATTTTTTAATTAATTTGCAAATATGGCCAAAATACGGTATTTCGTACTTTTCAAACCTACTTTTTTCAAAAACGTGACGTGATAGGACATTTTCGTTTGCGAATTCGTAATCTGCGGAAAATTCCTAAAAAAATGATGTGGAGAATTTGGGTGCCGACCAGTGTTATCAATCCAAATTTTGATACTTTCGTATGAAGTGAACCGTTCTCTCGTAAGATTTGACTGCACTGTTCGGAATAAGTGATAATCCGAAGGAGCTATATCTGGCGAATATGGCGGGTGGAGTAGCACTTCCCAGTTCTGTCCATCTAAATATCTTTTGAAGACTTGTGCGGTATGGCAATATCCTGTTGAAGAATTAATTTACTGTGCCTATTCACCCATTCTGGTCATTTTTCTTCTATCGCTCCCTTCAAACGCATTAGTTGGTAAACTTCTCTATTAATAGTTTGAGAGGGTTCGAACAACTCATAATAAACCACACCTCTCTGATCCCACCAAATGCAGAGCATAACCTTGTCACAGGGAATATTTCTCTTTGGGTGTGATGGGCCGGGTTCACCTGGCTTCACCCAAACTTTTTTACGTTTAGGATTCTTATAATATATCCATTTTTGATCTCCTGTGATTATTCGATGTAAAAATCCTTTTCTTTGCTGCCTTTGAAGTAGCATTTCACAAATTGTTTTTCGACGTTCGATGTCTCTTTCTTTCAATTCATATGGAACCCAGTTATCAACTTTTTGAACCATTCCAATTGCTTTTAAATGCTTTGCAACAGTTGATAAATTTCAACCAAATGTCACGTAGTGCGTTTGACAGCTGACATAAAGTACTATCGAACGCAAGTGTTGCCATTTATTAGTACACGTAAACAATACTAAAATCGACATCTGTTGGGAAACGGTGGAATCATATTCACACACCCAATATACACTGCCCGACAATAGGATAGGTTCAGTTTAAAAATGTACCTGCGTCAATTATTTTGCATCCTTCTTAAGGGATACTTTTATAAATGTTAAAGGGTTATGAGAGACAATAGTTCATAAGAAATGCTAGGTAATTACCTGAGTAATTCTAGGAATTTTTGTCTGAAAAGGTGCCTATTTAAAGGCGACAATAGGCTAGGTTCGGAAGTAAAATTATTATCAATCTCCAAAGGTCTGTTATTAAAGATGAAAATAATAGCACATGTTTTAGATGTTAATGTATTTTATTAATTAATAGTGTGTTTGCTCCATTTTTATTTATCACTTCGAAAATTCTTGCACGTAATGAGTCGTATAATAAAGTTATAATATTTGTTGGAATTCTCGTCCACTGTTCTTTTAAACCTAAAATTAGTTCTTCTTTGCTTTGATATTGTCTTCCACTTTCATAAATTTTTCTTAACCGCCATCCCCACAAGTTCTCAATAATATTTAAATCGGGAGACATAGAAGACCACTCTAAAACTGTAATATTTTGCTCACAAAACCAATTAGAAACCACTCTTGTAGTATGTATTGCAGCGTGATCTTGTTGGAAAATCCATTGGCCGTGTCCCATTACTTAATTAAATTTAGATTTTTGAGATTCAAGCAACTGCTTATACTTGATGGCAGTCTGTTTTTCCGTTATTATGACCAAATCGATTGGACCATTGTATGAAATGGCTGCCCAAACCATCGTAGAGCCTATACGGCTATGTCTCCTTGACAGGTACTTTACTTCCTTTCGAAGGCCGTGGAAATAGTAAGAAATGCCATCGGGCCCGTCCAAAGGGAACCTTTTTTTGTCAGGAAAGATTACCTTCCTTCACTCGATATTCCACGACATGCGCCTTCTAGCAAAATCCAAGCGAGCCTGTTGATGCAGTTTTGTTAAGACAGGTTTCTTCCTTAAGCGCAGCCTCTTTAATTTCGCGCTGTACCGTCCTAATACTTGCAGAGCGGTCTTCGTTGAGTTCGACGCTTCCCTCAAGATGAGACGACATTCTCGTTCAGTTATGGCTCTGCTTGTCCTCCTCTTCTGGTTTTTAGCATAATTTTTGTAATATTTTAATAAAAGACTCCTTTTATAATTATATTACACTTTATTGGTGATTTCTTCAAGTAACCGCTGGGACCAGAGTGATCGCTATTTCAAAGCTTGGCTAACTCTCGTTCTAGGTACAACTCTTACTCTAACTGTGATACACTCTGTTAGGTCTAACTGTGATACATTTCAAGAAGCTTATATTTTACAATTCATGTGTGATATGCAAGTAATTAATAAACACTTATTTATTTAATTTATCTACATTATTAATTTCTGTATTACACTTCAGATATTTATATATATTTCAGTTTTCTGTATCTTTCAAATAATTATTTACAACATTAGCACTTCTGCCGATTTTCTGTGCGATCGCTTTATTAGATCTGATTTGAAAGCCACGATTTTCCCGATTTCCTCATTGTTCAATGTTTTTCCTCGACCCATTTTTTTACTTTTATACTTTAAATATTTTTAGGATTCTAGAGCAAATGAACAAAAAAGAATCTCTTACAACTTCACCAATTGCAAACACGATTTCGAATGACGAACCTATCCTATTGACGCGCTTAAATAGGCACATTTTCATTATTTTTATTTGTTTTATTTTTCATCATGTTGTTCCCACGAGTAGTGGACAAATAGACGGTCGACCCCCCCAGAGGTCCATGTAGGGGGCAAGGCTAATTACAATAGGGTTGCGCCCGGTGCCCTAAGGTGACGCTAGCGACATGATATTTTTTACCACCCTCATACCATTCAGCCCTCGGCGCGTATCCTACCTTGGCTTAGGTGAGATCTCATAGACTCCAAGTCCAATCTTCGTATTCCTCTCGTCGAACCTTATTGATTGATACCAATGATATGATAATTTGGTAAGAAAATGTCATTTCGCATTATTTTCAGCAAACCCTTTCATTTTATACCTAAATCATAGGGCTGCATTTCAAATAGCCAATCCGCCTTGGGACGGCCGCCATGTTGGATTTAGGTCACGTGATTATTTTTTTCGTATCCCATTCAGCAAACCCTTTCATTTGATACCCATATCATGGGGGTGCATTTCAAATAGCCTGTCCGCCATCTTGGACGTCCGCCATATTGGATTTAAGTCACGTGACTATTTTTTTCGTTTTCCTGACAGCAAACCCTTTCATTTGATACCCATATCATGGGGGTGGATTTCAAACAGCCAGTCCGCCATCTTGGGGAGGCCGCCATATTGGATTTGTAATGACGTTTCTTAGCTAGTCATGTATTGTCATCAGAACTCAGAGCGTGTGCAAAATTTCATCCTAATCGAAGACCGGGAAGTGGGTCAAATTAAGATTCCAAGATTTTCTTACATACATAGTTACAAGTGAAGCTAATAAAAGCGTGTTAAAAAGAAAAGTGCATGCTGGGCTTTATAGAGATTTTCTAAAACCTCTATATGTGACTTCTTATTTTTAGATTTATTAATTTTTTTATAAAGTAAACCTCAAGTCTTTTAGTAAACTCAAGACGAAAGTAGTCTTATAGCAATATGTCACCGATCTTTGAGACTAGCCAGACCACAGCTTAAGCTTATCAGTGTAAGGAGGTAGCCACATTAGATACCTCTTCTTGGGAACACCTGAGGTAATTGAGGCGCACTGAAATATGCACTCTGCTAGCAGTTGTGTAACTTAGAAGTTGTCCAATTCACATATAGAAGTGATAAAAAAGTTTAGTTACATATACAGGGTGTTCAGAGGTGGGAGGTCAATACTGAAGGGGGTGAAAGGTCAGACCGAGACAAGCAAAAAATCGTATGGATGGGGGGGGGCATCTCTCACCGTTTGGCAGTTACAGGGTGATTCGTAAATCAGGATTTTGCCTTATATGGGAACCGCTCTTGCATTTTTATCTTTTTTTCTACGCATCGCAGCGGCCCCAAACTGATTTCAAAAAATCACTATTTGGAAGCCCTTTCCAAAAAAGTTTACACCACCCCCCTATCCCCAACCCCTTGGCCACAATCCCCCCTGGAAGTTCAAAAAATTAACTTTTATTTCACGATTTTTCACCTTTCGCCCCACTTTTCTCTGAAATTCATGTTATTAACATACCTACTTTTTATTTTTTTTAAGTTGCCTATCTAATTACCTTTCCAAAAAGGTGCAACATGCCAAGGTAGGAAAAGGATACGAAAATTTATTTACAAAAATCCTTTTACAGAATATCATGATAATTCGAATTTTTAAGGAATTATACTTAAGTTTACTAAAAAATACATTTTGTTCGCTTAAAAACTAATTACAATTAAAACGTTTGTCCTTTAAAAGCTGTTCAAAATGTCCTCCGCTAGTTTCGATGCATGCAAGTAGCCTTCGTTTTATTTCACGTTTGAGGTCTATGGTAGCCAGTCTCTCCCGTATTTTCGTGGCTGCAGTCACAATCCTGGTAACTAATTCTTCTCTGGTGTTGATTGGTCTTGAGTAAACTTCATCTTTCATCATTCCCTATAAGAAAAAGTCCAGTGGAGTAAGGTCCGGTGACCTAGCAGGCAAAGGAATCGGTCCACCTCGTCCAATCCAGCGCTCTGGGTAATGTTCATTCAACCTTGCCCTAACAATGTTCCCAGTATGCGCAGGTGCTCCGTCGAGCTGTAAATAAATTGCGGTTCTGGTGGCCAGGGGGATGTCCTCCAACAGATCCGGAAGGGTATTCTCCAAAAAGTCCGAGTATAGCTGACTATTCAGCACTTGGGGCAAGATGAAGGGTTCTATCAACTGGTTGCCGATGATGCCAGCCCAGACATTGACACTAAATCTTTGCTGGAAGGACCGACACCTGGTCCTATGTGGGTTCACATCTGACCAGGTGTGGAGGTTGTGTAAGTTTGTGATGCCATCCCGGGTGAATTGCGATTCATCCGTCCACAGAATTCGGTCTAGAAACCTTCTGTTTTCGATGTCAGACTCGAACAGCCAAGTGCAGAATTGTAATCGTCTTTCGGAATCTCCTTCCTGTAGTGCTTGGACCGGGATATGGTGGTATGGATGTAGTCCCTCTCGGTTCACAACGGTCCAAACTCTCCCTGAAGATAATCCAAACCTTCGTGCGACCTGCCTGATGCTTATTTCAGGGCTGTTCCTGACGATGTTGAGGATTTGTTTGTCGGGGTCCGCTGAATCGGCCGATTTTCCTGCTCGCGTTTCTGCTCTGGGGGCGGTTGCACTTCCGGTTTCTTTTAACCTTCTGAAAGTCCTTGAAAATACCCTTCTGTTGGGTACCCGCCGATTCGGGAATCTCCTTTGGTATTCTCGTACGGCCTCACTATCATTTCCTTCTACTAAACCGTACACGTAAATTATATCGGCATACTCGTCAACACTGAATTCTGCCATTTTATCTTAATTTTTTCTATTAAACACCCGGTTTTATCGCTTGCTTCTTCAACTGTGGTCAATGTCCTTTCAAACTTACCCATTTTTATACCATAATTCATAGGAGGTATTAGAAACGGAGCGTCAGGATACTTAGGAGTCAATACTGGATATAATAAACTAATAACGCTATTTAACGAGATTACATTTATTATTTTATTACTGTTTTGCTGAAAAAATAAAAATGTATTACCTCTGTTTCCTAAACAAACATTTCCGAACTTGCTGTCATAAAAATTGTTTACTTAACGACTTTTTCCATTATGGTGCAATAAAGTAATTAGGTACCTGTGAGGATGTTTTAATTTCAGGACTTTTGCAACCCTTTTCTACCTGGGCATGTTGCACCTTTTTGGAAAGCTAATTAGATAGGCAACTTAAAAAAAATAAAAAGTAGGTATGTTAATAACATGAATTTCGGAGAAAAGTGGGGCGAAAAGTGAAAAAACGTGAAATAAAAGTTAATTTTTTCAACTTCCAGGGGGGATTGTGGCCAAAGGGTTGGGGATAGGGGGTGGTGTAAACTTTTTTGGAAAGGGCTTCCAAATAGTGATTTTTTGCAATCAGTTTGGGGGCGCTGCGATGCGTAGAAAAAAAGATAAAAATACAAGAGCGGCTCCCATATAAGGCACAATCCTGATTTACGAATCACCCTGTAACTGCCAAACGGTGAGAGATGCCCCCCCCCCACCCATACGATTTTTTGCTTGTCTCGGTCTGACCTTTCGCCCCCTTCAGTATTGACCTCCCACCTCTGAACACCCTGTATAAAGAATAGAGTTATTAAAACCTCAGAAGAAAATCTACGTAATGCTTAAAGTTTTTTTTCCAAAATTAATGCAGAAAAACCACTGTATCACATCAGTCGGCGCTGTTACTTTTTATCACTGCAGATTTAACGTTGCATTTTTATGTTACTATATTTTGTTTTTATTATTTCTTTAAAGTAATCTAATGATTGTTTGTTTGACGCGAACTCAAAATTAGTTACTAACATTAGTTTATTAGTTTTTTATTTTTTATTTTTCGCTTTTGAGTTTCTTTTTTAATCGGTTTCATTTTTTGTTAAAAAGATTTGAGTTTTTAATTTTTTTGTAGCTAAAATCAACTAATTATTACTTATGGTTGGAATTTTTCTTCAAATTCAAATGAATCCAACTTCGAGGTTTACCCTATTCAACAAAGAAAGAGTCATCAAAATCGAATAATCTAGTTATGTGGCTAGAATCGGTTAGCAGGTAAAAATTCAGTGGGTGAACATTCAATCATCCCCTGTTTTTACCTACTCTTGGGAGTGGATTTATTTCTTAAATTTAAATGGGACCAACTTCGAGGTATACCCTATCCAATAAAAAAAGAATCATCAAAATCGGACAACTGTGTAAAAACTTATGTATGGTGATACTTAAAAAAAAAAACAATACGCGACGACTTGAGAGCCTCCTCCTTTTTTCGTCGGTTAAAAAATTGAAAGAGCACTTATTTACATTTTGCCCCGATGTCAGGGAGTATCAATATTTTCCGATGGTTAGAAATTAAATTTGTGTGCAAATGTAAAACAAATATTCCATTGGTATTCTTTAATTTTGCTTGAAACCAGCTGAAAAAACATACAGCGCGTCATCGCAAATTTCGTCATTTGCCTACGAAAGGCGCCTGCAGCGCAAGAAGTAAAACTTATAACAATATATCGCTAGAGCCTTTATGCCTGACGTGAAGTTTCTCATTTTTCTTCGCCGTACACAAATTACGAGTTCTGGAACGAAAACTCAACTGTAGGTATGGTATGGTAAGGCAGTCGGGCTTTCCGGGAAAAAAAAATTAAAGATGGGATAGCCAAAGGGGTTATTCGAGTCCAATCCGGAAAAGAAAGCAGGCCACCAGCCCGAAAGATCAGCTGACGAACGAGGACGAGGAGCTATGCTCGGGACCCGTACAATTCGTAAAATGCACATCATTTCAATTATTTTAAATCATCAGGAGAATGGTTCTGTGGGCCAGAAGAAAGGGCACGTTCCTATAGAGTAAAATATTATAGCTGACACGACCACCACTTTTTAAGCGTTTTAAATTGCCACCCTTTAAGAAGCCAACTGGCCGTGGTCTCATCTAAAATTAAGCAGAAAAGCGGAGGAAGAAATTTCGAGAGTAAGAGGATTGTGCAATTGAGTTATTGCTGTGTAGAAGATGAATTATATTTTTTCTTTTTCTACTTATTACTTAATTTATTTTAAAAGTTTACAATTTATGTAATTTATTATTAACAACATTTCGAAACTTCTTCTGATAAAATCTAGCCAGTAACTGACACCCTCAAACAATATTATCCGGAATCTCATTTTTCAAGGCTTGCTAAACATCTTAAAAAATGAATTTACAAATTCAAAAATTACCGGGCTACTTTGTTCCCATAGTACCGCCACATTACCCCGCCGCCAGTTAATTTGCAATTAACGACGATAAATAAGAATCGCATATCGGATAAAACAGATAATTGATTTAAAAATGTTAGTTTTATCCGATAGAAGAAGAGCAAAAAGGACACGGGGAACTGTAGACCAGTACCAAAAATCAAAAATGTAACTAAATTCCCAAGAAGGAAAACTTGAAAGATACATTCGAGGGCAATCTAGGAGGACCGCGTGGCCAGATAATTTTCTTGGGTGTTCTAAGGGTTTAAAATCATTGTCGATTCAATAAAATAGATCCAGGCGGGTCAAAACACTACCACTACACTAGCGTTCTAAAGTTGAAAGTTGGTTACCTTTGCACTTTTAATGCTTTTTGCGCTTTTCCATTGGGTTTCGGTCGTATAAAAACAATGTACTCAACTTTAGCTGTCAAAAGTGTATATCGCTCCCAACACACTCAAACCCCATAACGCGTACACTGGGTTACCACCTTTAAAAATCATATCAGGTATTACTAGTGACGGCTGATGATGAATCTGGCTGAAATTGTTTCGCTTTCCCTTTTTTGCTTTCTATGAATATAACACGAAACGCGAAAAAAAAGTGTTCTAACGTTTCTAAGATCCAACAGGTGTTCGAAAAACAAAGAGTGATATTTATGGCAACATTTTTTCTCTTCTCTAGTTGTTAGGATTATGAGTCACATTTCACTCCTGATGGTAACGAGTGTCAAGGTCATCACTTCTACGACACTCCTTAATCAGTCGTTGCTGATCACGTTAAAATTCCCCCCACAACATAGTTCTTAGAAAAGATGGCCACCAGCTCATAAAAACAAATTTTGAAAATAGGATCAGGAGCGTTCTTAAAAGGTTGGACATGAACATGCTCATCAATCATATGAAAGAACTTTCCCTAAAAATTAGAAAAGCTAACAACTCGGCGTAGATTATTTTATACATTAGTTTATTAAGTTTTTAAAGAGTTCCTATGAAATAAATATTAATTTTATTGCTTTACATAAGTTTACTGTTGCTTGAATTTTGTGCCGATTTAATTCCCCAAACGTTATAACTCATTCGCAATCGGGTGTGGACAAGAGAGTGCATAACATATGGCCATTTGCGGTTAATGCAAATTTGAAGATTTAAACAGTCTATTTAATAAATATCCGCACCAACGGACGATGGAGGATTTATCGAACAATGTCATTGCACTTTAACATTTTCGTGTTCATGTTTTGTAACTATATCTTTTCTATGCTCGAGGATTTATTTTATTTATATAACTGTGTATTCAGACAACGGTGAGAGACAAATTTTAATTGTATCGCAAGCCACAAGCAAAATCATTACAAAAAGCATTTCGAAAAAAAATATTATGTGAGCAATATTAGCGAAAAAACACATTAAGGGGGTAGTCCAGTGAAAAAATTTTTTTTTTTCATTTTTTTGTTTTTTGCTTAAATCTACTCTACTACACCTCGAAAATACTCCCTTAAAATATCTAAGCAAAATATTGAATAGTTTTAAAGATACAGAGAGTTTTCGAGAGACGTGTAATCCAAGCGCTCGAAGGTCCCCTGGCGTGTTTCGGAGCAAGGAGGACTCTTGTATTTCTGTTTGCTCCGCCCATTTTTTTCGGTTTATAACGGTCTAGGTCCTTCTGCTTTGTATTTAAGGTTAGTTATGTATAGAGCAGGCATCGCGTTATGTATGGAGCAGGCATCGCTGACTAAGGTAAAATTAATTTTTTTTAGCTTTTTTCCGCAACAAAAACTTTAAACGCGTTTTTCTCAAAACAGCATTTTTTGACTCGGCGGACGTCAGATCTCAGAGTCTTTTGCTCCGATTGATCTAAAAATTTAGCTGTATATTTCTTGATTGTGTATCTATCGTCGGAACTAGAATTATTAAAATCCATTGTTTATTTACAAAGTTATAAACAAATTAAGCACCCGAAAAACACCCGAAAAATTCACAATGCCGCCATTTTGTTATTTTTTATTGAAAATTAATAATTCTAGTTCCGACGATAGCCAATGTTCTACAGATTAAAACCTCGTTTGAATTTTTTGTTTCAAATGAACCGTTGCAGAGATTCGACGTCCGCCAACAAAAAAAATTTGTTTTTGGAGTGGCCATTTTGTCAGGATGACTCATAAAAAAAAAAAAAAAAATTTTTTTTGCGTAGTTTAATAGTTGTACTATCATAAGTCAAAAAGTTTTTTAATAAAAATTAATTGCTAATATGAAAAAAAAATCGTTGAAAAAACAGTTGTTTTCACTGGACTACTCCCTTAAGTGGCAATACTAGCGAAACCTTTCGAATACACCTAATCTCACGATTCACGAACTACAATATATCGAGTTTTTCTTCTTCATGTTGATGTTAAATAACTAACGTTGACATTACATCATCTGCACTGGATTAAAGAAAAGAACAATGTCAAAACTAACGAGGCCCTATGCAATTATAAATAAGTTTGATGTAAAGACTAATATCTCATATACAATAAGAATACATAATTCAAATAAATCCAATTTCATTTTATCGAAGAAGGCCAATAAAAGTAGATTGAATCAACTAGTCCTTAAGCTTAGTTCTCATTTTCTCTGCAAAGCACAAAAACGTATTGCTTGCTCAAGCTCCACAGATATTTAGGTTTATATTCTCTCACTTGTATGTACCGAGAGAGTAAACAAAACTTCCTGCTAATTATAATCCTTAAATTATTAGGAAATATTTTAAGGAACTCAATAAGCACAAAGCACGGTATCAGGATTATAACTTCCGCTTATCTGGGGGCAGGCAATCAATCATTTATCTAGATTACTGCAGACTGATTGCACACATTATTTCCAAGGTATTACATTTGGCTTAAATGTATTGAAACTAATTGAGATTTACGCCGCCGTCATCTTCCCTGATGTCTCTATATCAAATGCTAATGCGATGGGATAACCATATTTCCCGGAGCGATATGCAGCGACGGATTATCATGTTACTGATTTCGCCGGCAATGTTAACACTTTTCAAAACGCAGGCTAACTGCTAAGCCCTTCATCCGTATAAGCACAGCAAGCAAAGTTCCCTTTGAAGTCCTACGACTTCAACATTCGACGATTCTGGTTTTGTGATTAAATAAAAAACTTGCTGCCAGACTCCGCAGCCCAACTATGTCGTCATGATTACCTCAAAATTAATTTAATTTGCAAAACTTCCGTGAAGCCGATAGTACCCAAACTTCTTGTATTAATCCCAGGTGATTCGGGTGCGCTCACAATCCTCCCGGAGGACGCTTTTATTTGATTTTTTCGTAATTAGCAAACAAAAGTTTATTTCCTCAGTTTTGCTACTTTTATTAGAACTTCGTTTCATGGAACGTGCCTGCCGAAAATTGCCTCGTATTTCCTAAGAGAATTACGGCAAAAATTGGTGCCACGACGCCGCCGCTGCTGTTCTTCTTGAAGTTATGGTATTTGTTAATTTTTTGAAGCCTTTCAAAAGGCTCTGTACGTGGGGTTATATTAGTCGCGGAAGTTAACTCGGGCTTAAAGGTAAGTGAATTTTCTCGAGTACATTTAGCGTTTTTTCCAGATTTCCCTGAAATTTGTTAATGAATTTAGTGCGGGTTACCAATTAGCTTTGACTAAATAGTGGAAAACCTCAGTACTAGGAAAATTTCAATTTTGAGTCCTCCAATTTTCGAACGAGCAAGCACTTGCCCACATTTACCACATAAAATTTAGCAATTTAGCACGCCCACAACATCAAGATCTATCTTGTTATTTGTTTAGACAACTTGCAGATTCGATTTTCCATTAATTGAATATTATTCAGGTCGGAGTATACTACTACCTACTGTCGCAATCCCAGTTTAATTGTTTAACCTAACACTGTGTGGAAGAGTTGATTAAATTTCGAGCACCCACAGTTGCTGACGTTGGACAGAAACCTGAGCTGAGCTAAGGCTGCATCGTGTTCAATTAGTTTCTTTGCACCAAAGAGAAATATTGCTCAGCATAAAAGGTTTTATCTGTTATTGTAGAAAGCCCTTTGACTGAGCGAAAATGTCGACGAAAAATCCTTTATGAACCTGGGAAAGACACAAAATTCTTTCCCTAAACATGCCACAAGCTTATGCTGAGTGGCGACACACGGTGCACCTTCCTTTGCCGCCACCAAGTTACTAACTATTACGAAGGACTGTTTCCCTTTTGAAATACAGTGCCACGCCCCGGGGCTAGATAGTCCTTGTCGAGTTTTGTGTCGTATTGGAACAATAACCAAACTTTTAAAACTAATTCAAGCCTTTTGTTTTTAAAGAACTACTGAGATTATCGGGATCATCGGCAAAGAGGTGTTGACTTTTTTAAGGTCATTGAGCTCCTCGATATTTTCGCTATTTGGCCCCAACATCCGCAGTTGTGGGTGGTTTAAAGGGGAAATGAAATGGAAAAATTGTTGACAGAAAAAATGAAAATCTTTTGTATTTAATCCTACGAATCTGTAAGAAGTAATGTGGGCTGTTCGCTATCTTCGAACTTTGAATTATACAGAGAAATAGGAAAAATCATTTCACGGAATCCTTTATCGTGATGTTCATGAGAATTCTTCAAAAGAATTTTTTTTAAGTCCTGCGGTGGTTGTCAATTGTGGCTTAAAAACAAAGGTTTCGGAAGAAAATTTGAATATTTTTTGAGAACAGTTGAGTACTCTTTGCTATGAGAACAGATTAAAGTTGATAAATTTGCAGACACTTGAATGTCGTCGTGAGATTCTTAAAGTAGTTTTTGTTCATTTGTTAATAACCGGGGAGATAACTATTATTATCTCTTATCTCTTAATATTAACGTACCGACAAGAAGCTTGCGAAATTTTGATTTTTTACATATCGAGACTCATCGGACTTGGTATTCGATGTTTGGACCGATTGACTCTTTGAAAAGCTCTTACAACAAACATTTTGTTAATCTGGATTTTAAGTCGCCATATTGGGTTCGCCATCTTGGATTTGTAAATTTTGATAATATTCAAAATCAGTGACCTCAAAAAAATAATTGTACTAATTTTCATTAAAATCCATTGAAATCGAGTACGCGCGAACTGTCAAACAGGCGAAGTTACAATAGTCGTTAAGTTTTCTGAAATTATCCAATTTACTGCGCAATTTTCTTAGCTTTTCTTTCCGTAAGAACCTTCTACAAAGTATTAAAAAACTTTAAAAAAAAAAAAGGAATGAAATCGTCGTTCACAAGTTATTGCGTGACCAACGGAAACAGGGGTTCATTTTTATATATATATATTAGATAGAGAGCAAATAAAGAATAGGTTAAAGTAGGCGTAGATAGTAAGATTAACATAAAGATTCCTTATTTTTCTATAATTATGTAAAGTCAGAGTAGACATTTATTGGTTAAATAAATAAATAAATTGTTTCCCACCGCCTTCTTAAGCTCTTAAATATTTCTTTTGTAATACTACGCCGTAAATGAAGAGCTTTATTGAGTTCCAAGGTTCGAGTTTCTCTTACGAGTATTTAATTTTTAATATATTTTCCTATATATTAGGTCGCACCATAATAATCTGATAATTTTTTCGGAAACGTTCTAGAAATTTTTTACAACTTCGAGAAAGTTTGTGACTATGAGTATTTACCCATGAGCGCGCTCAGTTCATCAGTGCAATAATCGACAGCGCAGCGAGTAGAATTATGGAAAAATTCGATTTGAAAAGACGAGACATCTGCGTCCTTCTACTTTATGAGTTCCGTTTGAAGCATACAGCTAAGAAGGCGGCACAAAATATATGTCAATGTATGGAAGAAAATGCGGTCTCTTATCATACAGCAGTAGATTGGTTTCGAGGTTTCTCGAATGGCGACTACAGCCTTGAAGATAAACCTCAACGAAGGCCGGTTGGGGTTGATGTCGACCGACTAGCCCAGCTCATCGAGGAAGATCCAAGGAGGACTATTTGAAGAAGAACTCGGATGCTACTATCACTCGACATTTGAAACTGATGGGTACAGGCACAGTCAATGGGTACCCCACAAATTGACGGATGGTCAACGGATGATACGAGTGGCGGTTTGTACGCAATTACTCACTTCACATCGTACTTTTGCTTGGCTTCGTAATTTGGTTACCGGGGATGAGAAGTGGATGCTTTATGTTAACCATAACAATAAGCGACAATGGCTTAGCGCGGTTCAAAGAGGAGTACCGACAGTTAAATGTAAAATTACTATACACAAGGTTATGTTGAGTGTTTGGTGGAATGTGCACGGCATTATCTATTGGGAACTATTACCACAAGCAACGACTATAAATAGTGAATGCTACTGTGATATGCTGGATAAGGTAGCCGTGAATCTTAAAAGAGAACAAGGCAATGTATACCTCCTCCACGACAATGCCCGCCCTCACACCGCTTCGATGACATGTTAAAAAAATTATGGCGCTAGGCTTGATTTCCTTAGCCCATTCTGCATACTCGCCGGATATGTCTCCTTCTGACTACCACTTGGTCCGATCGTTGCATGCTCATACTAGCGGAAAATCTTTTGATGACTGAGATGCATTGGAATAGTGGTTGTCGCAATTGTTTAACTCTCGTGAGCCCAAGTTTTACGAGAATGGAATAATGTCGCTTCCCCAACGTTGGCAGGAGATTATTGATAATAATGGACTATATGTTCAATAAAATGTTAAGCTAAATTGTACAAAAATATCAAAATAAAGTTTCTTAAAAAATTATCAGATTATTATGTTACAACCTAATACTTCGAGAATATTGTGCAAATTTTTTATTTTTTTTGAAAATAAGGAAACATGGAAAAAGTGAAGGAGCCTTTCTAATAGCAAAAATCAACTAACAGTAGTTAAAAACGTAAACTATTCAGCATACGTTCATATCATACTATCAGTGGGTACTTATAATAGGTCTGTTCATTGACAAGCCTGTGGTGCTCCAGTGCGCCCTAGCCGCACTGGTTTTTAAATGTCAAATGCCAGTTTGGTGTTTTTTAACAAACCTGTGGCACCCTGGGCCCCTGGTTTTACCCCAGGTAAAATTTAATTTAATTTAATTTAATTTATAGTGGAATTAACTCTTGCTGTGGGCACAAGAAGTTAATTTTAACATTTCGATGTGAAAATTATCAAAAAGTAGTGGATTTATTTTAGAATGTTTGTGCAAGAGGTCGCTGACAGCTCTTCTTTTTAATAAGCTGTTCGTTGAACTGACAAGTACTGGGGCGCCCCATTTTTTTGAGAATTCTCATGGCGTACCAGGGCGGCCTGGGGTGCTTCAGGCAAAGAGTATCTATAACAAGAGGGGACACTCGAGCGGTTATTCCTTATCTTTTTTCGACCTGTTACAGGAATGAAGTGGGGATTAATGCCAGAAATAGTTAGCAATAAATAAAGCATAAGTGAGAGAAAGACAAAAATTTGGGTTGAAAAGTGGAACACTCCTGCAGGGTACACCTCACAAAAATCGTTTACTACAAAACTTTTCTATGAACACATTACATGCTGCCTTTTCTACAGTCACACACCAAACACATTATATTATGCTTGCCCATCCATTTATCAAAAGTACATTTTATTGAATTTAATTAATTGCTTTTAAAAAAGCACTTTTTTTTACTGAAAAGCTTTTAAGCATCTTCACATTTCCGAACAAATCAAGACCGGTACTTTTCTCAAAGCGAGCGGAGCACATAATATGTACATTTAAAACCAGGGCGCCTTTAAAATGCAGAATGAAAAAAACATGGCAGTCGCGCGACTGGCCGATGGAAGCTTTGCTTCCTACTAATATTTATAGAAAGCAAAGCTTCAATAAAATATTAAAAATTTCGAAAATTTAAAAAATTTTGAAAATTTAAAAAATTTTCAAAATTTTTTAAATTGTGAAAATTTAAAAAATTTTGAAAATTTAAAAAATTTTGAAAATTTAAAAAATTTAAAAAATTTTGAAAATTTAAAAAATTTTGAAAATTTAAAAAATTTTGAAAATTTAAAAAATTTTGAAAATTTAAAAAATTTTGAAAATTTAAAAAATTTTGAAAATTTAAAAAATTTTGAAAATTTAAAAAATTTTGGAAATTTAAAAGATTTTAAAAATTTAAAATTTTTTGAAAATTTAAAAAATTTTGGAAATTTAAAAAATTTTGAAAATTTAAAAAATTTTGGAAATTTAAAAAATTTTGAAAATTTAAAAAATTTTGAAAATTTAAAAAATTTTGAAAATTTAAAAAATTTTGAAAATTTAAAAAATTTTGAAAATTTAAAAAATTTTGAAAATTTAAAAAATTTTGAAAATTTAAAAAATTTTGGAAATTTAAAAAATTTTGAAAATTTAAAAAATTTTGAAAATTTAAAAAATTTTGAAAATTTAAAAAATTTTGAAAATTTAAAAAATTTTGAAAATTTTGAAAATTTAAAAAATTTTGAAAATTTAAAAAATTTTGAAAATTTAAAAAATTTTGGAAATTTAAAAAATTTTGAAAATTTAAAAAATTTTGAAAATTTTGAAAATTTAAAATTTTTTGAAAATTTGAAAACTTTTAAAAATTTTGAAAATTTAAAAAATTTTGAAAATTTAAAAATTTTTGAACTTTTAAAAATTTTTGGAAATTTGAATTTTCGTTACCGTCGGATTTTCGTTACCGTCGGATTTTCGTTACCGTCGGAAATTATGAACGAATCTCCCGCACAACGTCCCAAAGGAAGCAAAGCTTCAAAAAATGTAAATAAACTCGTCCGTATTTATGCTCGGTCTGTGCTACCTGCCTCTTCTCCCTTCTCCGATTCGGCATTTCCTTATAACTTCGCATTGCGAGGGGAGGAAAACTTGAGCGACCAAACCACTTGGGAGGAAAACTTGAGCGACCAAACCACTTGGGAGGAAAACTTGAGCGATCAAACCAGGGCGCCTTTAAAAGAGCGTTCATAAAAAAAGCTTCAGTTTATAGCTTACGCTATAAAAGCTGTCTGTGAGAATTTTTTGGTGACTATTTCTCTATCTACGTTTCTTATAGGAATTTACAGAGGTAATAGCTCTGAGCTGCTTTATCTAATGGGAAATTTTGTTGGGTGTATTTTCGAGAGCTTGCATATGAGTTGGGACTTTGGGAGCGTATTGAGAGTGTACCTTCTTGTTGAATTCGATATTCTTTGCTTCAGGTTTTTGGGTCAACAAACAAACCCACAATCGACCCAGATAATAATGACACTATGGTACATATTAAAATACTAGCTAATGTACCACATGTGTGTCTATCAATACTAGCTATTAGTATTGAAATTCATGAATTTTTGCTAGTTTCCCTATACTCAAATTTCATTTTAATTCTGTGTTATCTTATAGTAGCGCGAAATATAATAGTTCACTTAAACAATGGGAAATACATCGTTGTAGTACTACGTATTCGGTTTTAAGATTCATTTAATAATTCATTTTAATTTAAAAATTAAAAAAAGATTTCAAATGCCCAATAGGGAGACAGCGAAATTTACAGACGGTTAGAAGAGACAAGAATTAATTTAGGATTATTTCTCTTTTTAAATACTACATTTTTTATTTGTTTTGATTAAACTTCGTTCACGGTGAAAAATCTTGGACTACATGTCTAATATATACCTAATTTAGCTCTTAAAAATTTACGATGCAATGAAGGTATAAAAAACATGATATTAATTCAAGATAAACTTCAGTGTGTTAGAGAAATGAAAGCAACGTCCGGCAGCCTTCATATTTACGATTTACGATTTTCATGGTGTGTACATCATTATTTTCTTTTTCTTTTTTGATCTACTCTCCCAAATTTACGGAAATCCTGGATTTTGGGAAATTGCTAAACCTTTTATTCAATTTCACAAGTGACTGTAGCAACAGTGGTAGGAGATAGATCATCATAGTTGATATTTTTGGAAAGGATATTGGTTTTTAGGTGTCAGCTTGATTTCGCAGCGTTGAATAGATCAAAAGATACAAATGAACTAATGATGTGCACACCATGAAAATTCTGAATTTATAAATCACCCTGTACCTTTCATACGGTTGAGATTGTCCTCCCTTCCCCCTTCCCCTCCCCCCTAGTAATAAAATGTTTTTGTTTGATGAGATCTCTCACCCTACTTATTTTGGCATACGCTATGTGAGACACCCTGTATAAATATAAAACCTTGAATTTGAATCGTCAAAATTTGAACCCTTCAAATTCGAAATTTTTTAAATAAATTTTTTAAAAACACCGAAGGATTTATAACTTCTTATTAAAATAAAAATGTTAATATCGTCCATATGACTTACAATGACATAAACTATAGTTATAGTTATTTGCCAATAATTTGTTGAAAAATGAAAGAGTGCTATAGCCGCGTGTGTCTTATGATAGATACATCAAAAACTACCAAATAAGACAGACGCTGGCTACAGCAAACTTCCACTCGTATCTTGTGACTTCTGTGACGGATTACGGATTCACAATTTTAAAACTTATGAATTATAGCTGAGCTGAAAAATTGAATTTATTGATGTTTCTCATCCGAAATACGAACCTTTGAATAACTGTTGAAACGACAGACAGTACACAATTTGCCTTTATCTAATTTGCGCCAGGAATTGGCAATATCAGGTTCCACAATGTTACAAAAGTAAATCAGACTGAATCACTAAAACGATGATTTGCAGCGTTATTCTGAAACGTCTGGCTCGTAATTTCTCGCTGTTCATAGGCAAATCAGACAATCATTTCACGTGGAATATTTAAATTTTCTAACAAATACCGAAATACAAGTGCAAAGTAAAGTCGACTTTATGAAATACTTCAAAGAAGCAGTATGGTCCTCCCACTTTTTTCCCCAGAAATATTCAACTTCCTCACAGTAACATTTACTGAAAACTTTAGGTTTTCAAACCTAAACGACTGACGAATAAAAACGAAATATTAATGCTAAGATTAAATAAATCAATATTTTCACCCGAACATCAGCGGGTGAGGCTGCTTTGGTCGCATTAAATAATTAATTTCGTTTCGTTAGCAGCTGCCACTTTACAACTCTCCTTCGTAAGGGATGTATGAATTATGAAGACCATTTTTGGGCTGAGATAAAAGACACGGCCTGGATATTTGCACAGTAAAGGAGAAACTGTAGTGTTTTTCAGCAAAATGAGGAAAAAATTAAAAATTTTCTGGTGGGAATATTCAATATTAACAAGCAGCGCTGAAAGACATATTGCCCTGCCCAAACGCCTCCGCACCCTATTCACGCTCAACGTGTTTTCATATTTTCATACTACTCGTTGCTTGAACATCCTCAAATTACACAATGAAAACGGCTTTTGAAAATAATTTTTGTTTTATGTTTGTTTACCCATCGTGCCGGGAACGGAAAACTGGAAAACAACAGGGCACGAAGAAATGGGCCTATGAAGTCTCTGGAACATAAACACTGGTTTTAATCTGTTGATTAAGAGCCTGCGAACAAGCCGTCAGCCTAGTCTAGACCCAGCAGTACCAGGCAGCGCCAGGGTATATATTTCCGTATTTATCTGGACATGATTGCAGGCATACGATCTCGATTATAGCTGCGGGACAACTATGAAGCAACCCCTCCTTTTGCTCTCCTGATTAAGAAGAATTCTTAAATACCCCGGGAGCCCGGATAAATCCCGGATTTGTTGCTCCATTCAGAAATCGGCGACTTTTTGCTTTAATGGAAATGTGAATAAATTCGTCCATTACAACGTTAGAAAAAGACGCCCCTCAAGGACTTTTAATAAGAGAAATGGTCCTCGGTCCACCTGATCGTCTCTGGCTCGTTCAAATAAATTAGAAAATGTTAAAACTTAATTCATTTGCAACTTTCGCTCCGCGGCTTTTATTCTTTTGCTTATACTCAAATTTCTAGAACGGCCTTCCTTTCGTCTTGAATTAATTGAAAAAGTTCATTCGATTTTAGTGCGGGAGTTTTTAATTTTTTTCCTTCGTCGGGTCTGACTTGAGGGTGACCGTCGTAATCTATTTGCAAGCGGGTCGATCAGGTGGGGTTCAGCAATTTATAGAGATACTTCTCCAAGCGCAATTCTCTTTAAATCATGATTAATGCTCCGGTCACGAAAACAGTTTCACGGTCATTTTCTACGTACTTTAGCAAAAACTGAGTTTTTCGGTGGACATCCATGTATTTACTCCTGCTTTAAAAAAAAAAAGGATTAAAGTTGTTTTCTTTTTAATTTATTTCAGAGTTAGTTTTCTACTCAACAACTCTCTCCAACTTCCTGTGTACTGGATGAAATTTTTATCAAAAAACTAAATTCTCCGAATTATTTGTGTTCGAGTTCCTACATCATACAAGCAGCATCACACCATTCTCTGTAAGATCCGAGAATTGGGAGCTGATCTACCTCACAGAATCGTTCACCTCATCCTCTGCTAGTACAGAGTATTGATTAGTGTCACATAATTCTCTTAGTGAAAAAAAATTTGGATATGTCCGATTCAGGCACCGTAGCCACTGAGCTGTTTAACCTAATAATGACCTCTCATTTCAGTATCCACCGTCCGTAGTCGCAGCAGCAGTCAGCAGACGCCGTAGAAGCCAGAAAACGCCGTAGCAGCAACTATCATTTATTTCATCATGAAGTAAAGTAGAAATGCTCCTAAATTTTATTATTTTCTTTATTTTACGGAGCTCATAAAAATGATCATTGAAATAGCTATACGGAACGATCTTGTATACGACCCCTATATGGATCAAGTTAAGTGTAGTGGATTATGGCAGGAGGCAACAGAACCTCAAAGATAGGTAAGAATATATGCGTTTTTTGGTAAGAGGACTATTTCAGAATTGGAAATATGTTTTAAGTTATTTGGTAATACCCTAGACACACGACGCGGAAGAATGATCATTGATTCAATTACGTTCAATGATCATGCCTACTTTGGGGTGACACACTGTAATTACGAATTTCTTGCAATTCAATTTGACAGTTGTCAGATTGGTGCTAGTTGTGTGACATTTAAAATGGAATCATTTTTTATTTTGCATAATTTAAATATAAACATCATAAAAGGAAATCCAGAAAGTTTAAACTACTCGCGCTTCAAAGAGTAAAATGTGCCAGAAGAAATGTGTGTAAAATGCTAAAGTTGAAGTTGGCCGCTCTGTTGCTTCGTGCAAAAAGGACGTTTGTGGACTCTCCTTCCAAAATTACCAGAACTCTTTCTCTCACAAAAAATAAACAAATTAGGAACTTGACAGATGGAAAATTAGCCGATTTCTCAAATTTTTCCAATAAATTGCACTTTCTTGCCACTGCAGGCGCTCTGGTCGGAAAGTAGGAATGATCATTGGGTAGACATCATTGGTATTGAATGAGCTTGGGTAGACATAATGACGATAGGAATGATCATTGCTTCTATGATGTGATGACACATGGCCTATTCAATGATCATTCCTGTTCAAATGATCATTGATATGTCCCGTTTGTCTAGCTAGGGTATAAGGATTTTCAGTGGTTAATCTGGCACTCAAACCTTGACAAATCTCCGGCTGACTATCGTTTACTAACTGTGACGTTCGTGGTAATACCAGTGCGCCAGTTTTCCCAATAGGAGCACTCTATCACAGAAGAAGAATCACAGACGGAAAGCAGACTCAATTTTAAGATGCGGCGGGTTTGTATTAAGGGGTTACATGGGTCTTAAAGGTATAAAAAAAACGACTTCTTTAAAAAATTTTATTTCAAAAACGAAAAATCGTTTTTATTTAAAATTTAAACATATGAAAGTAAAGTACTTAAAGTACTTGTAAAAAAATTCTCAGCCAGAAATATTGAAAATTTTCCATTTTCCAGCCGTTTTTCGCCGTCAACCTTTTTTTTGCGGTGGACACGATTTCTCGAAAATAAATTGACCGATTTGGTTGAAACTTTGCACAGTTATTCTTTATAGTATTGTTTCGTGATTAAACGAAGGAATTTTCATTCGGTCAAGTCGTTCTTGTTTTATACGAAAAAGACCTTTTAAAAATAATGAGAATCGGAAAAAAATTGAGACGAAAATTGATTCAAACTCATGTCAAAATGTCAAATTTCATTTTTTTTTTCAATTCCTTCGTTCAATCACGAGCCAAGCGCATAAACTACAAGAAAATTTTTGATTTCAGATGAATCCACATCGAAATATCATGTCCACCGCAAAAACAAAAAGCGGCTGGAAAATGGAAAATTTTCAATATTTTTGGCTGAACATTTTTTTACAAGTACTTTACTTTAAGTACTTTACTTTCATATGTTTAAATTTTAAATAAAAACGATTTTTCGTTTTTGAAATAAATTTTTTTAAAGAAGTCGTTTTTTTATACCTTTAAGACCCATGTAACCCCTTAAGAAAATGGGCGCCTCGTGCTGATCAAATTTTAAATGAAATTCCCAAGATGCAGCAGTTGTTTTTTTTTTCAATTCTTATCGGGGCGATAATATATTTGGCGCAGTCGGCAGGATAGGCAGAAAAGTAATCCGAATTAGTATTAACTCATCGAAGGAACATCGAAAGAAGCAGTACACGACAGAAGATTGGAGGATTTTTACCCGTTGCTGCGTATCCAGTGAAGATGGTCCTCATCGCAATTGCCCTTTAGGAATGCATGTAAGTTAAGATTTGAATATTATTTTCCTTCCTTAATTAAATATCCTATGTCCGATTCGAATAAAAAGTGTAAACCAAGTAAAATAATAAATACTAGGACATATCCGAAAGTAAGAAATATATATAAGAGTCTGGAATCAATTTTGGAAAAAAAAATAGTGACCCTAATATTCCTGATATAAGCGCATTAAGTGCATCTTAATCATATTTAGGTGAAATTACTCAAATTACTGTAGGTTTATAAACTTGCCTTGGATGCATCAATTCCAAAAATGGCTGATTAGATATTGTAAATATTTAAGTAAAATATTGTCCTTGAATGCTATTTTCTTTAAAGTAATAAAAAATATTATTTTTAGCTTTTTAGTTAAGGTTTGTACATACGGGCAAAGGTTTGAAGTCGGCTTTTATTTTTTTTGAAAATTTTTTATTTTTTTATTTTAATGTCGTGAGTGGTAAAAGAACGTCGCCCTTGTGATAAAAATCTTTTTCGAACTTCTTAGTTATTTTCGAAAATTCTACTTTAGTTACTTGACCTAAATTATTGCACCTTATATAACTTCTGTTAAGAAATATTTCATTTTTAAATACTTTTAACTCTTAAAGTGGAACGGGGATTAGATATTCTTTCTCTCCTTCGGCATTGAAGAAGAGTGAAACTCATTACGTCCTTTTTGAGTAAAAATATCACCAAATTTCATCATAAAAAAACTTGGTGATATTTTTACTCAAAGGGGATCAATTATACGAATAAATTTTATATGACAAAAAGTGCTTATAATTCGTCAAAGAACACATGTAAATTTTTTCAGAATGTATCGGGATATTTTTGAATTTTTGAAAAATTTGCCCAATCCAAAAAACCAAAAATTGTCCAAAAAATTTTGTAAAGTTGATCCTTTTCGTGTAAAAAAATCGCGAAGTTTTTTATTACATTGCTGTACAAAATAGCCATTTTGCAAAAACCAAAGCGAAAAAAAAAATTCAAAACCATGGTTTGAGAAAGTGTAGACATTCGGACCGCGATTTCTGGTAGTTATATGATCATTCAATAGCAGCAACGACAAGATAATCGACTTTGAGACGAAAAATGACCAAAAAAAAATCGGCACTTTTTTTAAAAAACCCAAAAAATAATAGTGTTTTGGAAGTTTTTATGCAAAACAAATACCAGATTCTGAAAGAGCACTCCCAAAAACCCCTTATATACGAATTTGGAGGAAATTCGCCCCAATTTGCTATTCGAATCGTACAATTGAACTTGCGTGCACAAAATCCTCGTTTTGCGCATTAATGGGTTAATGCGATTAATTTTGCTTTTGTAAATTGGATTACAGATTCCCGTATTTATAATACTCATTGTGGCTCCAGTATCTAGTATGAATTTATGGGGTCTTCCTTTGGATTGAACTTTTATAAAAGGTAATTGTTGTAGCTCTCCGAGGCTGCTTACTGAAAATTCCCTATATTTGCAACTTCTAAAGATTTTATTCTGGAATTGGTACGTTGGTACGTACATCTACATCCATGGGTTCGGAAGTATTATTAAAATTATTATTAACTTGAGAATTCTGGGGGGCGTTATAACGAAAACGAAGCGAGGTTTAATGAAATACTTACATTAGCTGTGTTTTTTTGTGCTCGCTATCCGGAGTAGAACAAGAACAGTACAAAAGAATGGTTCAGAACACAATTTTTGCTTGGAGATGTTGGCAGTCCTGTGAAATCTCGAAGGTGTGTCTACAGGTTGGTAAAAGTCAACTGATGGCGTGACGTGAATTGAGGTGATAAATAAAAATAAAAAAGTTGAAATGGCAAGGAAGTATTTACTTTAAAACACAATTTATTATATCAAACTGTTTTTATTTTCCCGTTCGACAGCCATCAGCTGACTTTTACCAACATGTGAGACATTAACCATCCCAACATTTTACACATAGCGCCCCTAATTTTCAGTAGAATAACTAAGTGAACAGAACAAGAAATTTGTCCCGTTCAGCTTTCAGAACACCAGCAGAACAACAAATGTATGGGCTGTTCTGGAGCAAGTGCACAAAAGAACGCAGCTAATTTATTAATAAGTAATAAAGAGGAATTTATTTCTGTCCCCGAATGAAATATTGAGATCCTGTTAATACTTTTTGTGTTTAAAAATATATATTGCACTTTTTCAAACAATGTGACGTCACAGTAGCCTAACTTCCCCTTTCTCTATGTTGCATTTTGACACACTTGTTTTACTCCCTCTCTACCTGTTTACGACCCCTTATATAAAAATAAAAAAATATATAAAAATGTATAATCTCGATAATAATTTAACTTTAATTTGGAGGTAAATAAGTAATTTTAACTTCTAAACAATTCGAATTGAATGGAACATTTTTTCGAACCTTTGGTTCTTATTTATTTCTTAGATTCATTTTTCCACAACTAACTAGAATATTTATATAAATTACTCACGTTATTAAAGGTATACATACATCACCCGATCGTTGTCAAAATAAATTACCTAGAAAAGAAAAGAAAAATATAATATCAATCATTATGAAATGTAGAGTATCTATCGTAAAATAGAATAATAAGACAATAAGTTAAATGCAATAATAATGATACGATAACGAATTTGTTATGCAATTTCAACAAATTGAAGTGTATCAACTGTCTTTTATTGTTTGGAAAATATACTAATTTAATACAGTAAAACCCGGTTAAATGCAACCCGCTTTACTGCAAAATTCCTTTTATTGCACACGATGCGAATGCACCGAATTTTGTGCCTTCTTAATGTGTAGAAACAAAGACCGCATTATTGCACACCTCTTAAATACACAAACCTCTTATTTGCACATTAATTTCAGGCACGAATTTTCTATTTGAATTAAAAAATAACCGGATAAATGCAATATACATATTTTAAATGAACAGATCTGTAGAAGTGTAGTACTTTTACATTGTCCCCTCGGTGGTTACCATTTAAAGGCAAAGAAGAAGAAGAACACTTTCTCGTTAGTCTTTGCTTTGACATTTCAGTCTTTTTGAGTTGGCGGGTGGAGCTTGTAAATTTCGGATTGTAATTGTTTAATTTTGGTAAAATTTGTAAAGTAAAGACGAAAACAGAGCTATGTAATTAACCAAACTGGAAAAAAGTAATCCGAGCACTCTTAAATGCACAACATGTGCATTTATCTTAAAAACGTTTAAATGCACAAACCGTTTAAATGCACGAAATTTTCTGACAAATTGGATGTGCATTTAAGCGGGTTTTACTGAATTATTTTAATGTGGTCATCTATATAATACAGACGATTTCAGAGTCTCTTCCAAACCGACTATACGAGTATATATACATTTATTTAATAGCTTATACAACCGGAAAATTTTTTTTATTTCTAAAGTTCCTCACTTTGGAAAACAGAACATTTATGTAATCATCACGGTGTCTATCAGCCTGTCACTGCCTATTTTGTCACAGACCATTAGTCAACGTCTAAGAGGTAAATTTTGTTATAAGTATTGGTTAAAACACAAAAATATAAATATCTTAGTTTGCAAGTCAAAGGGAAGCTAGCTGATTAAATTGACGGACATAAAACATCATATTCACTTTTATTTCAAAATCACTCTTGAACAATATTCATGATTATATCACATTACTACAAGATTGGTCCACAATTTTTGGATTATATCATTTTCTCTAATGATTTAATTCCATATAAAAATACAATTAAAATAAAAGCACAAAGCAAAACTTTTAATTTACAAAATTATGTACATACATACTTTGCGGAAATCCTTTCAGATTAAAATTCAAACTACAATCCCAAAGAAAGGAAAAATTCTTAAAATATAGTATAGCAGATTTGATAGTCTATATTATTGAGGCGGTTTCTGAAAAAAAACATATAAGTAAAGCAAAAATCTGTTTTGAGTAAAATACAATATGTTTAATGTTTCAAATTCGGTATTCTAAAAAATACAAACAAAGCTGTATACAATTAGTGGAGGATTCATTGAAGGGAACTTATTTTTACTGGAATTTAAGGAAAAATAGTTTTTAAATTACTAGTTTGATGATTTATATGACATTTTTTCCATAAATTGGTTAAGTAGTGGGAGAAAATTACTCTGAGTTGGTTAGTTGATATATATATACATTATATGTATATAATTTCATGAATTTCTTAATTTTGATTTATCTGTTAAAAAAGTAAGAACCTTTGACATATATTATATACATATGTAATATTAACACTTGTCAATTAAACATTCTTAAAAATATGTTATGAATCATTCCACCGTTGATGCGTCTGCTCAAAATGATTTTATTTTCGTTTTCACCAATATTGAAATTATTGAAAATTATATTCCCCAGTTTTACTGCTACTGAGGATAACTTCTGCATGTAGGATGGATACTTCCTTTTCCTACTAGGTTGGTTTAATTCAATGTAGCATGCATTAACCACGCCGGTGTAAGCGACTAGAAAATGAAATACAGGGTGATGTTTTGTTGTGGTACCTGAAGTTTTTTTTTAATAACTTTAACAAGCTGTCAGGAGCGATTTGACATATGTTGTCATAGTTATTCAAAAAAAAACTTCAGGTACCACAAAAAGAAATCACCCTGTAAAATGTAGCTCTATAGCTTTGTGTTGTCATCAATCAGTGAATGTAGTGCCCATGGTTTTGTCAATCCGGATTATGGACCCCTGGCCGCAGCGAAGGGAAAAGGGGAAGATGTTTTGACTACGTTGTTCGAAGCAGTTCATGTGACTCAGCTTGCACTGAAAATGGCACACGTTCTGATATCGAAATCCTGCAAGATAGCCAGCACAGGGGCATGCAAAGACGTCACATTCTTACACGCTTGCCTACACCATTGTCATCGCGATTTTCTATGCAAAAACTATGCATCTTGTGCGCCAGACTACCAATTCTCAAGGTGCACAAAAGAACTCTTTTCCAGAAATAACCTCAATTTTCTTTAGAAAAAAATCTAATAGCAATAGCATTACCAATTCTAATCAACGGGGTCTACTATATGGAATACATATCGATTTACCCTCACTCAAAATACTCGTACAGCCCACTGAAGCACTTTCCTGCAAACTTAATCTATGTGTTTGCCAAGACAACCCGAGGGAATTGAGAAGGTGCGTAGCATCAAAAGATTTCCAAGGCGAACACAAACAAACCCTTCAAAGTCTTGGGTATGTTCGGCAATCGGTTTCCGGTAACTTAATAGGCTTATTAGCTCGGTTCGGGTCTGCACCTAGTATTTAACTTTCTTTCTCCCTCGCAATTATGAGCGGTTAAATTTTGACAATTACGAAGTTCGTTGCCGCTGGAGTTTCTTGCTGTTTGCATTAATAAATTGTTAAGCGGACGAGCGGACGAGCGGAGCGAAGATTAGAGCCTTTGCCCCGAAAGTGAAGTCTGATGGCGCCTTGTGGGTGTCATTATTACCGAAATTTAAATGAGAATCAGTGGGTAACCGAAAGCAACGACTAAGTTATAAAAAGTTTGTGTTCGGTTAAATGAAAAGCTCTTGATTCGCTGATGGAGTGGCAAGGGATGAGGGGCTGGATGGGTATTTCAATGACGAAAACCTGGACCCTGTTCCCGGAGAGAAACTTTTTTATTGTTCTAATGAGATTGTCCCAAAAAAATGACTTCTTCGAGCCAACCAGCCAATAGGATGCTCAATGTTGGCAATGTGCTTCTATTTCACTCATTAGAATATTTTATAACGCTTTTTCAGTAATCAGCAGTTACACACAAATTTTGTTGGGTTATAACGGGACATTCCGTCGATCCGCACCAACCTCTTTTCTTCCCCCTAACCCGCAACCGTAAATCTTAGCAGCAGCGTTCCACTTTTTCGACAGTCAGGACAAATTTTGAAACCCTGTCCAATTATAAAACTTTTCGGATGGAATTCATCATCTCTTTTTTAATGTTTGAAGATATGTGCCCTCAGCCGAACGGTCTTTTCCATGAAACCTTCCGTTTCTCAACGGAGGATGCGATAAATCGTAGGTGACAGTAAAACTTCGTTGCGGTTTCTCATAGCTGTACATCGGCAAAATTTATCTAAATTGCATGTGGTGGGAATCGGTTGGGCCACCGTCTTATGGACAGCGTATATCATAGCAAATTAGCATATATATGACCGGACGCCGCGTTTGTTCCCTGTAGCAAAATCGTGTTAAGTTTTCTTTTATACTGAGTTAAAATTCAGTTTTGATTCAGGTGTTTATGAAATTGTTTCAAGTCTTGTCGCGTAACGACTATGACCAGTGATTCCCTTTGAACAAATCAGAAAACATTCAAGACTGAAAAATTAAGGGAACATAAAAAGAGAATTTTTCATAATCTTCATAATACATTTTAGGTTAGTTTTATATACATATTTAACAGATTGTCTCCAATACCCGAGATGAAAAATTTCAGTATCCCAGAGTATATAGTCTCTCATGGAATCTCCCTGGTGGCACTGAGGGAGACTCGAAAAACCCTTGAGCGTCTCCGTACGGGAGACTCGAGTCTCCCATTGGGAGATTCGATTTCCATATCGTCGTTGCGCGCGCAATACCGCGAAAGAGCAGTTTGTAAATACTGCGCAACAGCAAAAGGCGCAAAATTAAAACATCGCGCCTAGGGATTTTTAACATGGTCTCGCTCCTTATAGATTTCACAGAATTTAAATTAACCTATAATGCCCCATCCAGACTCTCCACGAGGCTACATGAGGGAACGCCAGTACGAGAGTGAGGACGGTGCGCTCGTGTCCCCTCGTCTTCCCTCGCCACGCCTCGCTGTCGCTCCGCTTTGTGTCGGTCACGTCCATCTCGTAGTAAACGTAGCGAGCAACTGAATAAATCGAGAGTATGGATGGTTATCCTTGAAGTTGGCGGGAAGTTTTTTCTTCCTCCTGTAAAATCGTGAAAACGTTATGTACGATGTTGTAATTTTCTAATTCCACGAAATTCGGGAGACTCGAAAAAAACCTGCGTCTCTCAACCAACAATTTTATAGCTCCAGTCTCCCATCCGGAGACTGTGGGACTGCGTTCATAAAAACACTCAGGTATGTACTGGGATACTGTGGGAGACGCTGGGAGACGCTCACGGATACGCTGGGAGACGCTGAGATACTCTTGGGATACTGAAAAATTTTATCTCGGGTACTAAGTATTGGATTAAAATCAATAATTATTCAACTAATGAATAAGCGTTTCCACTTCAAAGGTGGCTTGAACAACACGATGTAGCTGAGACCCTAACCGTGTCATAATTTCGAAGCAGTGCTTGGACCTCTTTTAGCGAAATCCGCAGGAGTTTTTGCGTTGAGTCGTCACTGTTAATGAAACCTGAATCCATCATTATACGTCAGAGACCAAGGAACAATCAAAACAATAGATTTTTCCAGGCGAATCTGCTTCGAAGAAGGCAAAAACGGCTCTATCGGCCATGTTTTTTTGGGATTCAGATTCAGCTCTATCGAGGAGGTCGACGAGACGCTATTTTGAAAAGTTTGACAAATCACATATTTTGCGAGGGGTTATAAAAATGGCAGAAATGTTGGGAAAAGTGTATCCCTCTAAAAGGAGATTACGGTGAAAAAACAAACAAAAAACTGTATGTGAAGGACTTGTGTCTTCAACACGAGTACTTATTGATTTACCCTCGTACAGTGGTATTGCGTTCTGTTTCATACAGTTTTGTTGAAAGTATACAATGAAATTGATATTCTTTCACTTTCTAGCTTTTGTTAATCTAATGCTGTAATAGCGAGTGCGAAGATCAAACTTGATTGATTGGAACGACCTTTTTGTAAAAACACAACTTGATAATTTGGCGAAATATTGCAAGCAGTCCATTAATGTTTCACCTTTGAAGCTCCCATGGAAAATAACATCACGTTCTAGAACCCTAATGAAATTTTGGGAAAATAATTGCGTGAAACCACAGCTAATTTTTCTATGAGGGTGGAATAGTCCCGGAAGAGATTCACTATGAATATTGTGGGAAGATTGCATAGTCACCCAAATATACAGCCGAAGGGAGGTTCACGTGAATCGAACTCGTTCCCCGTATGTAACTGGGGCACCGCGCACCTGCAAAGAAACTAATTAAATTTTGATTACCAATAGAGAAGAAGCATGGGGCCAGTTTACATAATTACCTACCCTTACCGCTTGCTTCCACTGTTCCAATGCTGCAGGTGATGAAACAAAATTCTTTTAAATTGCGAGTTTTCTTTCGAGCGGAGGCTGTGATGAGGTGAAAAATGGAAAAAGGAGAAATTTTCCTTCTAACGTCTAAGCTTACTTGTCATTCCAGTGGTTAATTTTTTCACAGGGTTTCTTGACAAAGTTGCCTCGGTTAATTAATATATTAATGGGAATTGGCTCATATTGAAATTTATCCAACTTCGATTTAGCTCGCGAACTTGTTTATGACACAGTGAGTCCCATTAACCCTTTCACTACCAGCGTCACATATAGTATATGCAACGACCCGATTTGCTTTCCTTAGCCCAGCGTCACAAATATGTGACGGGTATTCATTATCAGTTTATAAAATTGTTTGTACTAAATAGTTCCACACACAGATGGGTTATGTTATTTATCTGCAGTCTTGTGCCACTTATGTGAGTCGGTTTGTAAAATTGCTGATTTCACTTAAAGGAGACCTTACGTGGTCGTCATCACCGATTTCGCTCAAATTTATAGCACATGTAGGGCTTGGCAACAAATGAAAGTACCCGAAGTGGGAACTCCAGATGGCCACGCGTTTACAAAATAATAGTATACAACAATTTTCACGCGGCTCTAAATCCCATTCATTGTAGCACATTCGCAAGGCGGCGCACAGTGTAATATTTTGACAATCTAGGGGGATTTTAATAAAAAATCGAAGGCAAGATAAATGCCTTATTATTGTTATCAGTCAATAAAAAACATCTTAGAGTACCCGATAATACTATTTTCTATAAATTTTAGGCACCATATTCATGAAAAAGGCTTATCTTATTTTATATTATTCATAAGCGATTACGTCTATCTTGCACCGCTTGAATTCAACAACGGTATTCAAATGTGTCTTGACCTGCGCAGTTTACCTCAAACCGATTAATATTTTGTCATTTTATTCTTCAGTGTATTTGTGATGTTTTGTATATATTCCATGTTGAATATGTTTTATGGTTGAGCTAAACTAAATGTTTTAAATTTTTGTGAATGTGTGAACTGATATTTTATTAATCGTTTTCTTTTATAAGTAAAATCTTAACTATATGGTAAAATATGAAATACCAATTAGTTTTGCGTTAATATTTAAGCTTTCCTCTACTAAAATATAAAAAAATCGCCTGCAGATTTCCGCAGATACAGGCTCTACAGGGGTTATAATAGTATATTAAAACGATATTTGGTGATATTTTTACTCAAAAAGGATCAATTTTACGAATAAATATTATATGACAAAAAGTGCTTATAATTAGCCAAGGAACACGTATGAATTTTTTCAGATTTTTTTGGGACATTTTTGGATTTTTCAAAAATTGGCCAAATCCAAAAACCAAAAATAGTCGAAAAAATTCTAAAAAAAATTCATATGGCTAATTTTAAGCATTTTCATCTGTATAAATTTTTTTGTAAAGTTGATCCTTTTCGTGTAAAAAAATCCAAAATTATTAGAAGCATAAATGAATTTTGTCCTCCTAGATCAATGGTGGCGAACCTATGACCCGCGGGTCAGACACTGACCCACGCAGACTTTTGAAATGACCCACGCGTTGATTGTTATAAACTTATTTTTTATATCATAAAAGAGGGAACAGAGAATCAAAAATATTTAAAAAATAAAATATATATATATCTAATGTCGAATTTATAAAAAAAAAATATTTCCATGTGGCCATTAGATTAGTTCACTAGCACACACCATTTTATTGCGTCATCAAAAAACCAGAACAGTTAGAAACATGTGGCCACAATGGACAAATTGTTTTAATGATGTTTGAAAATATTAAAATATTTATTACGAATCTTGACATCTTTACTAAGGATTTGGAAATGGAAATCATGAAGTATTTTCCTCAATTACAAAAACATTTTCAAAACATAATAATTTTTGAAAATATGCTTGACGTTCAAAAAAAATCAATTAAAAAATAAAAATTTTAAGGAGAGATTTAAATTAAATAAAAATAAATATAAATAAATAAATTTAAAAGTTTGGAAAATACATTTCACTTTATTTTATATCCATACAAAATGGAATTCGAAACCATATCGGATTTATGTGACTAGGTATCCATAATTTAGAAATAGAATTAGTTGAATTTCAAAGCAACATAGTGTGGAAAAATAAAATTGAAAACTTCGATTCCGAAGTCGAAGGAAAAATGTTAGAAAGTAAGTAGTACAGATAATAATGATCCCACACTAAAACTTGAAAATATTGTATTAATCGTATGGGATTCTTCACCAAATAATTTTGTATCATTAAAGAAACTTGCTAATGATCTTCTAATTATGTTTTGGTCCACATATTCGTGTAAAAAATTGATTTCTTCAATAAATTTTGTAAAATCTACCGATAAAAATGAATTGACTGCGAAATACGTTAAACTAATGAATACGGAATATGAACTTAATATTAAGAAACTATCTAAAACTAAAGAACAGCAGATTTCTCATTAAAAGTACTTCTACTTTATAATACTTATGCATACCCGTAACTATGCCTATCTATTTATATATAATATTTCATAATATATTTTTCTGATTTTCTTTGTGCCTTTTTCATTCTAATACGTACACTCAGTGCAATCACCTGGTGCTGCAATTCATGGTATCACTCCGTTTATATCATTTTTGTTTACCTTTATTCTTAGCTCTTCAATTACAAAGGTAAAAGTTGTAAAACAAAAAAGAAACGCAAACTTTTTAGAGGATTTTAAAAGTGAGAACTCAAAAAAGTAGTTTTTAACCATCCTCCTCTCCCCCTTTCCAAATGACGCCACTAACTTAGTGACCCACGAGCTAATACTAAAAAAATAATGAACGAAATTTGACCCACTTCTCAAAAAGGTTCACCATCACTGTCCTAGATCGTTCAAATAACACACTGTGCGGCGGCTGGTGCAGTGGTGAGTACCTCAGCTTGGGATTCAGAGGTCATGGGTTCGAATCCCAGCGTGGGGATGCTGTTTTTCGGATTTTCCCCAATTTTTATAAGATTCGAGCCCGCAATCAAGTGAAGTGGTTAACTTTTTTATTTTTTTTATTTATTTATACGCAAAACGAATAAATAAGGAAAAAAATTGGGATTGCGGACTTCTCAGCAAAGGATTGTAATTAAAGCGAATACCAAAAGACTTTGTACATTCAAATTCATACTTTTATTCTTTTTCATGATGAATTACATTTGGCGGGGTGATATTCATTATAACAACAGGGGAAACAGTAATTATTTCTGCATTTAGCATAAAAAAATACCAAAGTGCTCCCATCTCATCGAGCAAGAAAAATAAATCACATCCTGAGAAGACTGTAAGTAAGACTATAAGTATGTACATTCGATCGTTCATCACCAACTATCCGCTCCAATATACGATGAAGAGATTTTATGAATGTGAATCAAGTTTGCTTTTGTATGGAGAAGTTGAAGCAACGTTGCAATTGTAAAAATGCTGCTTTTATAATCTGCGCTAAATGCAGAAATAATTATTGTTTTCCCTGTTTTTATAATGATTATCACCCCGCCAAATGCAATTCATTATGAAAAAGAATAAAAGTATGAATTTGAATGTACCTACAGTCTTTTGGTATTAGTTTTAATTACAATCCTTTGCTGAAGAGTCCGAAATCCTAATTTTTTTCCTTATTTATTCGTTTTGCGTATAAATAAATAAAAAAAATAAAAAATTAATCACTTCACTTGATTGCAGGCTCGAATCTTATAAAAATTGGGAAAAATCCGAAAAATAGCATCCCCACGCTGGGATTCGAACGCATGACCTCTGAATCCCAAGCTGAGGTACTCACCACTGCACTAGCCGCCGCCTTGCGAATGTGCTACAATGAATGGGATTTAGAGCCGCGTGAAAATTTTTGTATACTATTATTTTGTAAACGCGCGGCCATCTGGAGTTCCCACTTCGGGTACTTTCATTTGTTGCCAAGCCCTACAAGTGCTATAAATTTGAGCGAAATCGGTGATGACGACCACGTAAGGTCTCCTTGTTAGTTAGAAACTTATAGATACATATCACAAAAATAGATGACAAATTGGTATCATATTTAAATAATAAGAAGACATATGAGCTGTGGTGGCGGTTTTTCTCCCGTTCTGCACTGAGAGAAATATCGCTATCATATTGAAAAAATAATTTTTGCAAAAACACAACAAGAGCTCTGCTGTTAAACGGAAAATATATTATTGCCAAAATAAAAAAATTGTCAAAGAAACAATTATTTCTACAGGAAATTAAACAAAAGCACACTCGACAAATGTCCGGTTGTTAAACTAACAATGTTTTATCAAATTAAAAAATATATTTTCAAATGTTTAATTACTTTTTCCACTAATGAAACCATTAGAAAGATTTTTGTACATTTCAAAATATACATTTGTTGACACGTCAAAATTTCTTCGTTTATACAAATTTTTCCTGGAAATGTTTGATTTTGACTTGTTATCTTATTGAAAATTATACATTTTTGAATGGAAAAAATATTCGCATATTGAAAAAGTATTCTGTCAATTTGAAAATATTCACGTTATAAAATTTTGTCAAATTGAAAATTAATGTTCAGTTCGCTCAAATTATTATCATATTAACAATAACTTGATGTCTTTATGGGAGTTCTGTATTAGAGAACTATCAGTTTATTTTGCGCTCTTGTTCGAAGTGGTTCTCTGTTATCTTAACAAGTTACTTTTAGCAGGAAATGGCAGAGGAGTGTGCAACCATTTTTGTTTTTTTAATTAGATTTCCCAGACGGCCGAAATCATGTCAATGACGGTTGGATGTTCTTTTTTAGAAAAAGTCGGGTCACCAAACAAACCAATGTAAAAATCCAGAAAAAATATGTTTACATTCTCAATGTCGGAGTAAATATACTTGCAAAACTTCAAAACGATGTCTTGATTCCTTATTCCGTAGAAAAATAAAAACTTAAAAAAATGTATTTTTTTATTTTCTCTCTTTCTGCACAACTCTTTAAAATGTGGCGTTGTTGTTGTATTCCCATGTTGAGTAGCTAATCTAGATCCTGAACCTAATGAAAAAACTCAGCCTTATTTTAAAGGTATCTATAAGTAGATATAGAAAGCCTTCGAAAGAACTTTACAAATGAAAAAGTAATTTTCAAAAGAATAAAATGGAATTTGTAACATTCGACAAAATTTTCACTTCCATTTTCGATATATTATAATCGATATGTTTAATTTCGATATTATTTTCATATTGAATGATAGTAGTCATGGTGAGAAATAATTTTCAAAACGAAAATATTTAACGTACTTTTGAGGTTTTGTGAAATTGACAAAAATATTGTGATAATAAAAGCCACTTCTTTTTGACCGTATTGACAAGTGATTTTTCAATTCAATATGCATTTTTTTCATTATGATCGTTAAATTTCTCTCAGTGTGGTACCGAAAGCGTTAAGAGAAATTTTGCTGTTCATGTTTCATGGCGTTGTAAATTTAAAAAACTTGAAGCATATTTGACGCCAATGTTTAACGAAAATTTAATTACTTTTCTTCACAGACTTCATGTTGGTATCAGATTTATCCAACTATGGCAAAGTCAAAAATGGGGTAATATCTGATTTCTTCCCATGTCGTTATAGTCTTATTTTTAATGTTCAATGATAATGACACTCTTTTTGCGATTTGTTTTCTAAGGCATTCATGATAGAAATGTTTTAAAATAAAACATTTCCTTACAAATAAAGCATATAAAACATTTAAGCACTTAATATCAACACACTTATAAAACAAAACGTTTCGTTTTATTCAAACATTACTGAACAATCTTTGAGGTAACATTATGTAAATATTTAATTGAATAAAAAAAATTCTTTAGAGAAAGAAATAAATTTCTTAATGAATAAACATATTTATATTTTTAACCCATGAAACATCATACAATTTATCCTATAAACTCACATCGCAGTGTTATATATACAACTGAGGATAATATTGTCAACATAAAAATCGAGAATGAAGAAAATAATTATATCCTTATTGACAGCATATTATGTATGGGATGTTGCATATCCCAAACCTTATCGAAATATTCTAGAATAGTTAGACCATGAGGTTATTGGGACTCCAATTAATAAAAAAAATGTTGTGTTGTTAAAATTCATACAACAAAGAGATTCTGAAGAAAATGATATGAAAAATACGGCGTGAAGTATGAAAAGACGAGAGGAGCTTTTTTTCTTATATTCTTATCGTATTTTATTCTTATTGTTTATTATTATCTACTATATATGTACAAATAATTACAAGAAATTTTAGTGTAAAACACTAATAAAACATTTATACAGTTTTGATACAAAACATTTTCAATGTTTTTGATTTTTAAGCACCCTCAAATGTTTAAAACTAGACTACAAGAAAGAAACCACTAAAAGTGTTTTAAAATAACTCGTTTTTCAAACACTAAGATTTGCAGTGTTGGAACAAGATTTGAAAGATGTTTTAATATTAGAAGCATAAAATCACATAAATTAATCTCTGACCTAAAATTCCACAATCAAATTTCTCGACGTTATTAACAGGTCAATAAGTTGCCAAACCATCTCATAATTCGGAGACCTACTCATCCTACAAATCTCATCGGATAACAGTTACCCGAGTGTCAGCTATAAGTTTCTTAGGCCGAAGCTAGACATGAATAGGACACACAACTCTGCATAATCCTGGGTATTGGCGAAGTGTATAATCAACCAAGCGTACACACCAAGTCGAAGATTTAGAATATGACGAATACTTCAGGAATAAGTCGAGAAAATGCAAGGAATGATAGAAATGGTTGGCACCAGTGATTGGATGTTAGTTCATGAGAAGCACATTGCGCTGGGATCGGAGTATTATAAGAGAAACCCTCTCAACAAAGAGCATACCCACTAAGCTCTGGGATATACAGAAAGTTTGCTCTGAATATGGTATCAGCTGCAGCTGAATAGGGGAGAAGAAGGGATTTCGGAATTTGCAATTTTGTCCATCCTTTACAGCATTTAAAGCAGCTCTCCCAGTGAGTTCCATGACATACAGAACATGGATTAAGTTGAAAATTACCTCAACTAATTATCTGCCTTTGACACAAATTCAGCCTCAATGTCTATAGCTGAAAAGGATTATTTCGACCATTTCAGACATTGCTACCCATAACATCTCTCCTCAGGCTTTAACTTTCAATTCAGATTCACAGTAAATGTAAATCCGAATACAAATTCTGGACTTGCCACGGCAGCAAGCAAATCCGAATGGGACTAGCAGGCCGGAACAGCCTATGGGGCTCAGTATTATTTCGTTGCTAAATAGCATTATCACCAGAAATTTCCGGTTGAAAGATTTTGACGTACTAAATTGACCAAATACACAAACCGAGTGCAGGCCCGTTCCAGTGGGGTAAATGGATTGGGGGAAATTTGTTATTAGTTGCCATTGTTTATTGATATTGAATTTGACTATTGTCCGACTTCCGCTTTAGTCTATTATCCCACCCAATCTCTCCCTCTTCCACTTCTTCTGTAAAGGTCATGATAAAGCTTCACAAATTATTGTCTTTAGAAAATGTTTAGGCATTTTAGTAAGTTTAGTTCTGTGCATCGTTTAACTTTTTCATTCCGTTTGATTTACCCGTGCCAGTAATATTTATTTTATGTATAAAAGTCTAATTCAATGGTCCCACAGTTAACATACTAAAGTATAAAGTAGACTACTACTGAGAGTTTACTCATAAACCCTTAATTAGGGAAGTGTTTTTCGTGTCAATAATATTCTCTTTACAATAAAATCATAAACAAATATTTCAGTCTTATTTGTAATAAAAGAACCATGCAGCTTTTGTATGGAAAACTTGTTTCATTCAAACTGGCTGAAACTTTAAGAAACAATAGCTCGAGTGATGTTGATCATAAGTTATTATTATACATAATCTAATCTAGTCGACTTTTTCACCCATATGAGAAGGTCACAATTGTAGAGAATTTGCACAGGATGTCTCATTGCAACCTGCGAAAATGAAGTGCTAGTATAAAGCCCCAAAATCTAGGAAAAACTTGGAAATACTACAATATACAGGGTGATTCAGGTACCGCGGGGTATATCACGTGATTCCTTGAGGTGAGCTGATAACAAAATCGTTCCAGATACCCCCATAAAACCCTTCCCTAACGAGTTATAGCCCCTCAAAGATTTTTCGACTGTGTAACGTAAAGTTCATTAATCAAGAGTTGCTCCTTGCTTGAAAATGGTATTAAAAATTCTGGTTTTCATGCTATCGATGAGACTTTGAATTAAATCTAAATCGATAGCATTCCATTCTTTCACGACTGCGCGTTTTAAGTCCTTAACGGAATTGTATTGGCGATTTTCCCTATACACCCGGCGAACTAAAACTCCCCAGAGATTCTCAATTGGATTGAGGTCAGGAGAGCATGGTGGCCACTCCAAAACCTCAATCGAATTAGAAGAGAACCAGGACCTGGTTTCGCGGCTAACGTGGATACGAGCATTATCCTGCTGAAAAATCGACTGTGTTGCAGGATTTTGCCGAATAAAAGGTACTAAACTCATCTGGAGCACATCCGTGTAATCCTTGCTTTTCATTCTTGATGAAGTGAATTGCAATTCTAAACAGCCGGATACAGAAATTAGAATTTAGGTGATATTCTCCGATGAAAAAAAATTTAATTTGGATGGACCAGATGGTTTTCAAGGATATTGGCGTGACTTGAGAAAAGAACCGCTATATTTTTACAAAAGAAATTTTGGCGGCGGAAGCGTGATGGTTTGGGGTGCAATTTCTGTGGCGCTATAAATATGAAACGCACTTTATATGACTTTTTAAAAGTTAGTTTTTTTTTTTTTTTTATATAGAGCATATCATTTTTAGAAGTAGTGTCAAAAAATACCGGCATTTGGTCAATGGCGGTGCAAATAATGCCGGTCGGATATGTGTAAATTATTTACAATAACGGGACTGTGATTCACTAAATTCTAATTCACAAGTGGTTAAAGCTCATTTGATCAAATCTCCTACAAGTTTCTTTTTGTCGTGCTTGGCACGTACTATTATACCCTATACTTTATTGACGACGGGCAGGACAACCTACAAAGGAAATTAGAGGCCCCGTAACTTAGAAACGGAATAACCGACTCTGGATCAACTGAGGAGGAATTGCTGAGCGTTACCCTTTTCCAACGCTGATAACTCTTAAAACTACTTGAATAAACAGAAATCTTGTAATCCTCAAAAAGATTTAAGTATAGTTCCATGAGCCGTAGCGAACATACCCATAATTGGCTGATGCCTCACTCACCACCTATGTACGCGAATTTTTAGCCGCTTGCCACTACCATGAAAACAAGCTTCAATTAAAACTTCTTAATCTGGGGCTAGTATCGTTCTTTAGATGTACATTTTTCCGCCCTTAACCGTACTCCGTAACCTTGGTGGTACTTTTCCACACACTTTTGGCCTGCTTATAGCATAGGGCCACGGAGGCTTTCATTTTTATGCATAGGGGAAAAATGTGTGAAAAAAATGCACAAACAGGATAGGGCAGCACCCGCCTGGAAACTATAGTGCCAAAGAAACAGTCATTGGTGTAGAACTATGTTAAGTATCTAAGTGTCCCAGAAAAAATAATATAACTTGCAGCCAGGTTCGTCGCTTTTGTCCTCCGACACATGAAGAAGGTGTCTTGTAGGTTCTTACCTCACTCTAATAGCGTGATAGTCGTTAAGTATCACCCAGAGCGTGTGCGGGGATGTAGTACTTCGCCTACTAACTCAGTCCCACAAGGGCGCGCTGAATTAAAATAATATAGGGAACCTTAAGAGGCATAATCCCACACCGCATCTAACCGAATGAATTTCGACGGACTGGCGAGGGCTCCAAGAGGACGAAATTTCCTTAGAAAGCGATACAGGCAGCACATGCGATTTTTTATAGCGTCCCTCTCTCCTCCGTGTCCCGAAAGTTCACGTTTAGCCCTTACTCCAGAGGAGCGAGCGACCAAAGTAATGGGAGTGAACGCCTTTTGTAGAGCCGTTGCAGATTTATAATGCATGGGAGAGCCCGAATGGTTATTCAAATCACCGGCACGGGTTCCTTTTACGTATACATCCAGTAAATAAATTTTAAAGCGGCTTTAAACTTTAATTTTTTTACCTTGCGAATTTCAGACGTTTTACTCCAGCCCGCGCCAGCGAAACTGGGTCTTCAAGTCTCGAGGACTTGAAGCAAATGGAGCGGGCCCGTCGGGGCCCAACTTCGACTCGCATAGAGAATGCTTAATGCTCGTGTTTTCTCAGCAGTGAATTTTAAATAATTTACATATACACGCTGTTGGCGGAAATCACTGGAGTTGACTCTGGCTCAACAATTATTACGTCTCCCTGGGTTTTTCCTCTGGGCTTTTCGTCAAAATCGATCCACTACCACAGCTCATGGCACTTATGACCCAGTTAGGCCACTCTGTGCAGAATTGTCGGCTCTATCCAGATGCAGATTTTCCGGAAGCCGGCAGGAGGAGTGGCAAGAAAGTGATAGCACTACCGTCATTTGTAGGCTCAACTTGAACAGTAAGTGTTGCCTAAATGTCGGAAACACTTGATAGATGACCCCGTTCCAACGTTTCACGTGCAAAGTAGTTTAAGGGTTGGAGTAGACTAAGCGCCCTGCTTTTGTTATGGAACCGGTTTTAAGGAAAACCATTAGGGTAAGGAGTGCCGGGCGAACAAGAAAGTGTTTCGTATTTTGTACGAGGGTTTTTTAAAATCAAAGATACAGCTTTTGGGCTTTTGGGTTACGAGCTTTTGAACTGGTATTGCACTTCAAGAACAAAAAGAAAAAACACTTTTAAATTACCGTTCATTGTCTTCTGATTGGTTAATTGCCAAAGGTTTCTTAATCACCCTATAACTCAGCAAGAATGCATTCTGTGAACAGAATTAAACCATCATTGGACAGAAGACTTTCCAAGCTTTCAACAGACACCTAAACATTTACTTACTGTTGTGTAATCTGTAAAATGGGTCGATAAGGGAGAAGGGACTTTAAATTTTCAATTCAAACCTCACGAACACCAGCATCATTTTTTTTCACATTCAACGTAGACCAGTTTTCGATACATTACGTAGTCGTTTTTAAAAATCTCGATGATATTGTGGACATTTTGTTGTTGTCCAAAATGGTTTAATATGTAATTGAAATGTTGAAAATAAGTTTTTTTTTTTTAATTTTCGCCGTTACTTAGCGGCAACGGTAATATATACAGAAAATGTACCAAATTCTCTACAGAAAAATCTGCGAGTAGTTTAGGAGTTACGGAGTCCGTGCATAAAAATTATATTTTTTTCGCGCTTTTCGGCAAGTGACCCAAAAGAATTGTTACCAATTCAAAAAATATATGACCGATCCTAAGGAAACATTTTTAAAATTTACAGTTTCTTAAATATATGTCTGACCTTTTGTGCAAATTAATATTTTCCTCCGCTTTTTTGATATTTTTACGATGCCATTTGCAAAAATTGTTACTTTTTTTCTAAAGCTTGATGACAAATATTACCTGTACTGACAATTAACAATTTATCGATTCGGGCGCATTACACGGTAGCGGTATTTGTTTTTCTTATAAAACTTGAAAATTTCGACCTGTTCAGCACTTATTAACAATCAAAACAACTTTTTTCAATCGATAGTGGTTAAAAATAGCTAGAATAGAACATTAAAAATTATAATTGTTCTGTAGGGAATTTGGTGCTCTATACAAAAAAAAAAGGGACCTGCGCATTTTTCCGTATCCATTACGATTTTCGCTACGGTACTTTATTTTTAAAATTTCAACTATTATTTTTTTACAATTTCGAAAAACATGCCAACAAATACTTATCCTGTCGTGCTATATTTACTTGTTTATTTACAAATTGGCCAAAAAAAGCAAAAAAAAAGAATCCCCTTTACACGTGAGCTACGCAGAAAAATCAAGTATTACATAAGTTAGTGACCATAAACCATTTTTTCGTTTATGGGGTTTTAGGGGGGGTCCATGGGGTCGAAAAAAATCTTAATTTTTTTTTTTTTTTGCCCTCTTCAAGGTTTTGGGGTCGAATTTATCAAACCCTGTGGGGGCCGCCAGACCTCTGTTAACCCGCTACCCCCTTTTACGTATGCGTAAGTTATCTTTGCTGGGTGCAACCCCGTATGCATCCCCCCTAACCAGCTACATAAATGAATGAAATTTCTGTTTAGACTATTGAGTTGAGATATATTCGAGTTCTTGGAATTCTGTTAAGAGACATGCGATAAATCACGGTGGAATTCTCAATATTTTGCGTATTTTCAGTACATTTTCGATTCTAAGAGTTTTTCTATAATATTTAATATTATATAATAAAATTATATATTAGTTTTATAGTTTTGTAATTTTAGAGTTTCGTAATTTATTAGTTTCGTAGTTTCGCAATTCTGTAGTTTCGTAGATTTGTAGTTGCGTAGTTTTGTAGTTTTTTAGTTTCGTAATTTTGTAGTTTCGTAGTTTTTTAGTTTTGTAGTTTTATTATGGTAGCAGTATATTTGTATTATGAATAATTGTACTTGAATTGAATAGTTTTTGATTTTTTTTTTAACACATATATTTGCGATAATGCCCGCGAATAGCCGATAATGCTACATTTGTCTCTATGTAGTAGCTCTTCAGCTACAAAAGCAAGATTTTTCAAATTCCCTGTTAAAGACAATGAAAAATATGAAAAGTAGATTTTAAAGTGTTGTGAGCCAAATGATTAGATTGGGAATATATAGGGTGTCCCAATATTCACGCAAAAACTAATTTTAATAATAAACACACACGCTGTTGGACTTTTTTCTTGAGTTTTATTTTTTTTTAAGTCTAAGCTTTATGCCAATAAGCCCACGACCACCTACGCTTTGAAGGAGGAAATTGAGCGCTGTGTCAACGAAATCCAGCCACATTTATGTAAAACGGTCATGGAAAATTTCAAAGAAAGTGTTCCAGCAAAGTCGTGGAGGCCATTTACCCGATAGTTTATTCCATATATAACCCTATACTGTATACTTTATGGATCAATAAAAAAAATACAATTTTTAAATACAAACCTGGGTTTTCTATCAAAATTTCTTCTTGCGTGAATTTTGGGACACCCTATATTTTCATATTTCATCAAATATAGGAAGTTTACTCGCAGCTCTCATTATTTGAACATTTTATTATTAAGAAAAAGAAAAAAAAAATATTAACCCTTCAATTCCCATGACGAGATTAATAGAAAAAATAATATTATTTTTCTGTTATGTATTCCTTAGACATCGCCAAGAAGAATAGTAAAATTATTCTAAAAAAATCTTTTAGGGTTTTTATAAAAAACGTGTCACCTACGGATGACACTTGAAAATTGAACACATATTTTGGAACTTGCTTTTCACACAAAATGAACTGATTATATTAGTACATTTATTAAAAAATGACATGCAGTACCAAAAAATACATATAATACTCAGGCTTTTAACATTTTTTATTTCAATTTTTGTAGAGCAAGTCACTGTCACGCCAAAAAATTAGAAATATAATAATAATACCTACCGTTAGAAATAATTTAATTTATTTGAAAGCTGACATGACATCAGTGTGGAAAAAAAAATTATATATATTATTACTATTCACTAATATCCTAACAGTAAAAAGTTTCTTGAGTTATGTTATCATTTAATAGGGAAAAAAAAATTTTAAACTGCTGTCACCTACAGGTGACACTGGGAACTGACGGGTTAAAAGAAAAAGAGGATATTATTGAAATGTGTAGTGAAATCATTATTAATGTAATGAAATAAAGTGATATTTGCTGTTCATTAATTATTAATACGCGCATTATACACATACAAAATTCAAGTCCAATTTTCAATTCGGCGTGCGCAGTTATAACTCCAAAACGCTTAAAAGGCTTTGGTACGTAGAATAATTTATAATTAATTTTTTATCTAATTTTTTAATCAAAGAAAATTTTATTTAATTAAATTCCAAACCGACTGGGATAATTTGTTGTATATTTTATTTTAAAAATGAATAATCATTATACATCAATTTAAACATTCATGAAATCAAAACTAGGAGATTCTAGAAAAAAATTATAAATCTTCCCTCAGCGGTTTGAAACAGAACAAAGTCAATTTTCACTACGAATCACCGCACACGAGCTACTGTTTTTGGCAGACAATTTTAATGGGAACCGAATTTCGGCGAATTGTTACCCACTCATTTTTAAGGGTCTAATAAACCGTCTACCGCTCCCCAGACAGTATCTCTCTTGTGCGATAATTCTAAAAGAGCCAAACCAGTGAGAACTTTGGTTGGGAGGTCTGAAATATTCTGATGTCGCATGAATACAAGAACTGCTTGTGTGTGCGTGAGATCAGAGGCCAAGAGCTTTATTTCAGAGGCCAAAATTGAAAAGCTCTACGGCCGTTTTTGTTCCTCTAGAGTAGATACCCAGCGGGAAAAGAAGCAGTCCTAGATGCAAATGGAAGCTACTCCTGCGAAGGCATGGATGCATGACTCTTTGTTGCACACTTCATTTCATTTTAACATTGCATGTCATTAGGAGGAAGCAGTAAAAAAGCTTTTCTTTTGCTTCCTAAAAGATCCCATAGGAGCAATAAGGAATGCATGATATTAACAGGACATGAGATCTATTTGGAATCAAAGTCTATAGCTCCTACTCAATCCAAACAGGAATGAATTATTTTCAACCGGTATTCACGAATTGCGTCTTTGAAGAACTCGATCGGAAAGAGCGAGAGTGAGGAGAAAATACACAAGGAGCTTTCGTTCGCGCTTGTCCTTCCACCTAGCTTCCATGCGACTAACTTGGAATTGATAGTGAAAATTGTTCTTTGCTTCCGTTGGAATGCCTGACCAAAATTCCCGCTGGGTATCTATATGATTATGTTGTCTGTGGTGTCAGTAAGCATGCACTAAAGAATAGTCTGTTTGGTGGTTGTGGTCGCATGTCTACTAACATCGGACCAAATGATGAATAATCATATGCTACAGATTAATTCTGTTATTTTAAAAAGCTTTGACTAAGCTGATGGTCTGTAAACAAAAAAAAAAAAAAATTAAAAATTTGATGATTTTTGGCATGCCAAAATTACATTTTTTCTATCGGAAAACTGGTGCTTCATGGCATGGAGAAACATATATAAAAGAAGCTGCAATAAGAATCAAATCGATCGGATGATTTGTCTTCGAGTTGTAACTGCAGCAAATTTGAAAAATGTAGTTTCGAGAAAAATGCGTTTAAAGTTTAATTCATACATTTCTCAATACCTCGATACGATGAGCGGCTGCTCTTCAGATAGCTGTACCTCAAAAATTATTTGAGTTAATCACTAGAAATTTTAGTATGTTATAGACGACTATCGAAATACGCAAAAAGAAAAAAAAATTGATTTTTTCAAAATTTCACACTAGTGTTGCCCCTTAAACCAACTTCAAAATTATTCCTAAGACTTCATCCGGAAGAGCATTATAATAATTTAGTCGTACTTTCTGCACGCGCACTGAACAGACTTTCAAAAACTAACCTAAAAACAATATACTATATGTACTGTGATCCCGAATCGCGGCAAATGTAGTTAAAATCTACCAGAAGTTCTACCTTTAATCTACCATTCAACCTATCATATTATCTTTCTGAAAACACAAAGTAAAATTTTTGAACAATAAATACCTACTGGCTCTCTACCGTAATTAACTTACAGTATGCCACAAAGACCAATCCCGCCTCAAAGTCTCATTTATCTCTGAAAAACCCACAAGGGGTGCAATTTCAAAAATGTGTTTGCACCACAACCCAACAACTCATATTCCCAATATTGATAGCGAAGTTCTTTGTCATCGGCACAAAGCCTTCATTCCAGGACGTCATTGTTGTTGTTGTTGAAAGGCCTTAGTACCTGTAACACTTCCGATTAAATTTTATTGATCCCCTATATGGAGAAGCTCTGTTCACTACTTGCAACAGTTTCCCGCAAAATTTTTCATTCAGCACAGCCCTTAATGCATTTCGGAGTAGGGACGAAAAAAATTGCTGACATATTTCCAGAGGGATCGGGATGGTCTTGTAGTCCTTTACGAGAAACGTCGTCTTCAGGGGAAGATGCTCGGCGGTGTTTTAAAGTAGGACTGGAAATTGATGATACTCGTTTGTGTTGGAGCTCCTTCCATGGCATGCAGTGGCTTCTGCCACCGATGGAATTTTTCGCCGTTGTCTTGCACATACACGTAAAGGCCCAAACTGAATGTGGCGCTGTAGCCTGCTGCTAGCGCTGGGTTTTTGTCTTAACTAGCACTGGCGATAATCTGGCGCACTGCCGTTAGCTGTGTACAAACACAATATGGCGCTCATAATTTTGTCCGAACATTGATAAAATTGTGATTTTAAATCAAATTTCTCAATTTTGGTGTGGTACCTCCATAAGCATTTTCTAGCAAACACAAGGCATTGAAAACTTGTTTAACACGTTCGCTACAAGTGACGCATATATGCGGCGTATCATTTTTTGTATCTGAGCCCGGCGACGCAAATGTGCGACATCTTTACTTTATCACTTTATGACAATGTATTGCACTAATTTTACCCCTTTTTTTTTGTAAATGTAAAATGCGTCATTTTTGAAAATTGCTTTTTTCGTTTATTTTCAATGTTATAAATATAATATTTTAACTCCCAATGCCAATTGAAGTCACATTGTAAGAAAAATTCCCCTGGTCTGTGGTACAAGAATTTTTTCTCGGGTTCCGATAGCGAACGTGTTAAAGTAAAATATTAAATTAGCAGTCCGCAATTAGCTTCAGTTGTGTCAAGCTTTGAGCGCACCAAAAGTTAAAAGTTGGCAAAACTGAGCTACAGCGCAAGCTATACATTGCGCCTCCGTGCTTACAACTGTTGACAGCTTTTTCTGCAGCGCTATCGGCAGGCTACAGTGCCACATTCTGTTTGGGCCTTAAATGTTCCCACCAAGTAACAGCCATAATTCGAACCTCCCGTTTACAAAGCGCTCTTGTTGTTGAAACAAAAATGTTTCCACTTCCAATTCCACTTCCGAAAAATTAAGTGCTCCAAAGTCACGAGCTTCTCATGAGGGACACGAGAGAGGAGTATTATGCATCTTTACAACTACCCCACTCACCACTGCTGGCATATAAAGAAAGGGGAATGCGCCGAAGAAATCAAGTGCTCGGTCGAGTGTAATTCGCTGGCTGAAAAGAATATGCAAAGTAATTACTCGAGTGGCTGTCGTGTAAACGAATGAATTTCAGACATTTTATTAATGACAGTTTTGTTGATCACAACAGTTTCAAGTAACACAGATTGAATACCTCTTGAGGAGTTTCAGGGCAATAAACAACACTAGCAGCCCTGCGTTCGAGCATTCTATACGGGAGTGGTAACGTTATCACTTTCTACAGTCAGGTCTCCTCTAAGATATAAGACAGGGTGGATTTAGTGACGTCAATTTGCTCTATCTGCCAAATCATATCATAACCAATAATGGCTATCAACAATGCATTCCTTGACTTGTCATGAGAAAAAAATAAAATTTTGATTTTATCTAAACATAAATATATTAAATCGACCGTTCGTTTTTTGATCTACTGTAATGAAGATATACAGGGTGTTCAGAGGCAGGAGGGAAATATTGCAGGGGGTGAAAGGTCAGCCCGAGACAAGCAAAACATCGTGTGTGTGTGTGTGTGTGTGTGGGGGGGGGGGGGGAGGGCATCTCGCACCGTTTGGCAGTTACAGGGTGATTCGTAAATCAGGATTTTCCCTTATATGGGAACCGCACTTGTATTTTTATCTTTTTTTCTAGGCATCGCAGCGGCCCCAAACCGATCTCAAAAAATTACTATTTCGAAGCCCTTTCCAAAACGGTCAACACCACCCCCTATCCCCAACCTCTCGGCCACAATCCCCCCTGGAAGTTGAAAAAATTAACTTTTATTTAACGATTTTTCACCTTTCGCCCCACTTTTCTCCGAAATTCATGTTATTAACATACCTACATTTTATTTTTTTTAAGTTGCCTATCTAATTACTTTGCCAAAAAGGTGCAACATGCCCAGGTAGGAAAAGGATACGAAAATTTATTTACAAAAATCCTTTTACAGAATATCATGACAATTCTAATTTTTAAGAAATTATACTTAAGTTAACTAAAAAATACATTTTGTTCGCTTAAAAACTAATTACAATTAAAACTTATGTCCTGCAAAAGCTGTTCAAAATTTTCTCCGCCAGTTTCGATGCATGCAAGTAGCCTTCGTCTTATTTCGTGTTTGAGGTCTATGGTAGCCAGTCTCTCCCGTATTTTCGTGGCTGCAGTCCCAATCCTGGTAACTAATTCTTCTCTGGTGTTGATTGATCTTGAGTAAACTTCATCTTTCATCATTCCCCATAAGAAAAAGTCCAGTGGAGTAAGTTCCGGTGACGTAGCAGGCCAAGGAATCGGTCCACCTCGTCCAATCCAGCGCTCTGAGTAATGTTCATTCAACCTTGCCCTAACAATGTTGCCAGTATGCGCAGGTGCTCCATCGTGCTGTAAATACATTGCGCTCCTGGTGGCCAGGTGGATGTCCTCCAACAGATCCGGAAGGGTATTCTCCAAAAAGTCTGAATATAGCTGACTCTTCAGCACTTGGGGCAAGATGAAGGGTCCTATCAACTGGTTGCCGATGATGCCAGCCCAGACATTGACACTAAATCTTTGCTGGAAGGACCGACACCTTGTCCTAAGTGGGTTCATATCTGACCAGGTGTGGAGGTTGTGGAAGTTTGTGACGCCATCCCGGGTGAATTGCGATTCATCCGTCCACAGAATTCGGTCTAGAAACCTTCTGTTTTCGATGTCAGACTCGAGCAGCCAAGTGCAGAATTGTAATCGTCTTTCGGAATCTCCTTCCTGTAGTGCTTGGACCGGGATATGGTGGTATGGATGTAGTCCCTCTCGGTTCACAACGGTCCAAACTCTCCCTGAAGATAATCCAAACCTTCGTGCGACCTGCCTGATGCTTATTTCAGGGCTGTTCCTGACGATGTTGAGGATTTGTTGGTTGGGGTCCACTGAATCGGCCGATTTTCCTGCTCGCGTTTCTGCTCTGGGGGCGGTTACACTTCCGGTTTCTTTTAAACTTCTGAAAGTCCTTGAAAATACCCTTCTGTCGGGTACCCGCCGATTCGAGAATCTCCTTTGGTATTCTCGCATGGCCTCACTATCATTTCCGTCTACTAAACCGTACACGTAAATTATATCGGCATACTCTTCAACACTGAGTTCTGCCATTTTATCTTAATTTGTTCTATTAAACACCCGTTCTTATCGCCTGCTTCTTCAACTGTGGTCAATGTCCTTTCAAACTCACCCATTTTTATACCATAATTCATTGGAGGTATTAGAAACGGAGCGTCAGGATACTTAGGAGTCAATACTGGATATAATAAACTAATAACGCTATTTAACGAGATTACATTTGGTATTTTACTACTGTTTTGCTGAAATAATAAAAATGCATTACCTATGCTTCCTAAACAAACATTTCCGAACTTGTTGTCATAAAAATTGTTTACTTAACGACTTTTTCCATTATGGTGCAATAAAGTAATTAGGTACCTGTGAGGATGTTTTAATTTCAGGACTTTTGCAACCCCTTTCTACCTGGGCATGTTGCACCTTTTTGGAAAGGTAATTAGATAGGCAACTTAAAAAAAATAAAAAGTAGGTATGTTAATAACATGAATTTCGGAGAAAAGTGGGACGAAAGGTGAAAAATCGTGAAATAAAAGTTAATTTTTTCAACTTCCAGGGGGGATTGTGGCTAAGGGGTTGGGGATAGGGGGGTGATGTTGACCTTTTTGGAAAGGGCTTCGAAATAGTTTTTTGAGATCGGTTTGGGGCCGGTGCGATGCGTAGAAAAAAAAATAGAAATACAAGAGCGGTTCCCATGTAAGGGAAAATCCTGATTTACGAATCACCGTGTAACTGCCGAACGCTGCGAGATGCCCCCCCCCCCCCCCCCCCCTCCCCTCACCCATACGATTTTTTGCTTGTCTCGGTCTGACCTTTCACCCCTGCAATATTTCCCTCCCACCTCTGAACACCCTGTATATAAATATTTTGTTGAAATGCCTTTAAATAGTAGAAACGTCATCGAATCCTTAAGAAGAATAGCTGTTTAAATCAACTTAACATATGAGTAGGTTGAAAATCAATGTTGCAAAACTCTTTCGGAATTTTACCTAAAGATTTTTGACGTGAATAACGTCCATAGTTTTACGCTGCCCCCACAGAATTATTGATGTAAAATTTTCATAAAACCATTGAATAACTCGGAAACTATCCTAGTCCCAGTACACTGATGTTGGTATCACTCTAATCGGAATACAGTTCCGTTTCTGATAAAGTGGAAGTCAGCATTGCGTATACGCAGTACGAGATGGGAGAAGGGCTTGGGGCTCGAAGCAAAACTAAAATTTCAAATTGGGACAGATTAAGACTCCACGTAGCTACGATTCTGATTTTAATGTCAATCAATAAACTTTGATCAAAATAAACCAATAAAATGAAATTCTAAAACATTTAACAAGTTAAAATAAGTCACAAATTTGGGCAAATCAAGAAATTTTTTGTTTACACAATATTGGCCGAACCTCGCGCAAAAGACAAAATGAAACGTAGTAGTGGTATAGCATTGGAAAGAACATAAAGAGAGTATACTACCCAAACGCAAAATAGTTCGGCTACCGTGGATTTTTACAGAGAGTTCATATTAAAAAATATTTTGTTAGTAATAAACTCATCGAAGGATTAACAACAGTTAACAATTATGAAAATTCAATATATTTCTTAACTAAATATAACAAAATTAATACTTCAGCTCTTAGATTTATAAAATAGTAGAGGAAACAAAACATAACTCTTCAAGCATAATAGTTCGGCTGGTCAAAAATCTATGCAAAAATGTTCGGCTACCATTGTGTAACATCTCCTTTTCGTTTAATAGTGGATTTCATTCGGTCAGGCATGGAGAATACTAACTTCTGACAGTCTTCTTGAGTAATTGAATCCCATATTTCCTGAAGTCTTATGCGCAGCTCCTCTAAAGTCCTCGCGGGATTTTTCCTTAATGACTTCTTCATTTTCCCCCAAAGCGACTCAATTGGCGACAAGTCGGGGCTATTTGCGGGCCATTCCATCAAAGGAATGTTCTTTGCAGACAACCAGGATTTTGTGGACCTTGCTGTATGGCAGGAAGCATTATCCTGCTGGAATATGTATTCCTTCTCAGGAGATTGCAGCTTAGGTATGGACGGTAGGAGCTCGTTTTCTAAAATTTGCTGATATTTACTGGCATTAACTGTACCTTCCAGAAAGCACAGTTTACCTACTCCTCGGGCTGACATACAGCCCCATACCATAAGAGAAGCTGGAAATTTTACGGTGCGTCGTAAGCAATCCGTAAAAAATGGTTCCTCACGCGTACGTAATACTCGACCACGTGCATCACTTACACATACCTCGAAGCGCGATTCATCACTCCATATTACGGAATTCCACTGCCTAATGGTCCATTCTCGATGTCCTTCAGCCCATTTAAGACGCTTTTTCTTTTGCTGATCTGTTAGTAGTGGCTTTTTCTTCGCCTATTTGAATATTAATCATGATGACCCAAGAGTCATTTCTTATATCTTATATTTCTTACCTTGTAAAAATCATAGCCAAGTTTTTTTAGTGCCCGTTTGCAAGTGTCCACAGAAAGATCTTTTTTAATAGAATGCTTCCATTGGACAGTTATATCGGCTGCTGTAGCTCTTCTATCACTTTTAACAATCTTTTTTAAAATTCGAAGATCTGCACGAGTTGTTAAAAGAGGTCGACCGGGTTTGTTTTTTATCGCTACTGATCCTGTTTTTTTATTTAAACTTACAATATCTTGAACCGTTGAACGCGGCAAATTAAATTCTTTACTAATTGTGTAAGTTGATTTAGCCTGAGAACTAGCAGCAATTATCGCTTTTCTTAAATCAACTGATAAAGCCTTTCCACGAGGCATTTTGCTTTGGAATAACGTTAAATACCTACTGCAGATCTTTTTCATCTGCGCAAGTGCAACAATGATTAATTTTTCCCCGAAACTTTTATTTTTCAGCTACTAACTGTTTATATTTCTGAAGCGTAAGGTTGAAGGATTCGAGAATAGACCAAAAGGTAGTAGAATTCTGTAATAGGAGATGTTACACAATGGTAGCCGAACATTTTTGCATAGATTTTTGACCAGCCGAACTATTATGCTTGAAGAGTTATGTTTTGTTTCCTCTACTATTTTATAAATCTAAGAGCTGAAGTATTAATTTTGTTATATTTAGTTAAGAAATATATTGAATTTTCATAATTGTTAACTGTTGTTAATCCTTATTTTTTAATATGAACTCTCTGTAAAAATCCACGGTAGCCGAACTATTTTGCGTTTGGGTAGTATATAATTAGCACCTGAGAAGCCCTGAATAGGCAGGGCATGCGAAATACAAACGTCGGCGGCGAAATCAACGTCACTGCGTAGCGTTTAAATACTATATTCTAATATAAATATATATAATAATATATATTATACAATATTATTATCATAATAGTATACTATTAATATAAATTAATACATTAATTTTGAATATATTTAACAATACTAGAGGTATATTACATAAGATTAAGGTTGCGGCAACTCTTTATGTTCATTTTACAAATATGTAAACGACGTAGATTGAGAACGTATTCACATCAATACTCCCGACCACCACCCACTTCTTTTTTCAGTACAGTGGTTTTACGTTACTTCTTTAAGACAGCCTTTTATATGTCTACTACTAAATAACCCGTATTCCATATTTTTCGCCTGTTCCCATATAAACAGTCAGTTAAAATCATAGAAGAATAAAATATAAAGAAGTCTCAAGTCATACAGAAAAACAACAACCTATTTGAGCTCACCTTACAAGGAGCAAAGACGCCCACAAGCTTTTTATGTAAGTTCAAATATCACAGATATGTGGAAAAATTGTTTGGAATGTGGGTTCTAAAATTTAATACAATACGAAGATGGAAAATTTAAAGTAAATAAAAATTTATTCAAATATCGACACTATTTCGCTTGAAATTAATTGCAAATACATATTATTACTTGCATGTAAGGATGGATCAATTTAAGGAATTGTAAATGTATACGATTAAAAGATATTTACGTACGAAGTTAACGAAATTGATGTGTGAATGAAGTGAACTGAAATTAAAATGTTCATTTCTGGATTTTTGTCACTTGTTCGCATTTATTTTCGATTTAGATATTGAGTTTTTTGCTTGAGCTTGGGAAAGTGAAATTTGACTTCTATTTTTTCTGCTTGCTTACTATAAACTAACTATGTACTATAGTTTAAGAATTTTAACTTGTGGATTTTTAGGCATTTAAATCTTGAATGTGGAATTTTAATTTTCAGTTACTTTTGAAAAAACTTTGTTTTATCTATATCTATATCTATATACATATATAAAAGAAAGTCGTGTTAGTTACACTATTTATAACTCAAGAACGGCTGAACCGATTTGGCTGAAAATTGGTGGGGAGGTAGCTTAGAACCAGGAAACGGCTATTGTACGGTTTCAAAATGGCGGATCCATGATGGAGGCTGAAAATTTTAAATTTGAAGCGATTTTCATGAAAAAATTGGTATATAGGGGTTTTGCGGGATGGGGATTTCAAATCCGCTGTCCAAATTTAGAAACTCAAAATGGCGGATCCAATATGGCGACCAAGATTTCCTGATTTCAAGGGATTTTAATGAAAATTAGTACAATGAATGTTTTGAGGTCATTGATTTTGAATATTATCAAAATTTACAAATCCAAGATGGCAGATCCCAAATGGCGACCATATTTCTCGATTTCAAGGGATTTTAATGAAAATGAGTTCAATGATTATCTTGAGGTCACTGATTTTGAATATTATCAAAATATACAAACCCAAGATGGCGGACCCAATATGGTGACCAAGATTTCTCGATTTCAACGGATTTTAATGAAAATTGGTACAATGATTATTCTGAGGCCACTAATTTTGAATATTAGCAAAATTTTCAAATCCAACGTGGCGGATCCAACATGGCGACCAGAATGTCTCGATTTCAACGGATTTTAATGAAAATTGGTACAATGATTATTCTGAGGATACAAGTTCCGAATATTATAAAAAGTTGTAAATCCAAGATGGAGGATCCAATATGGCAACCGAATATCTCGATTTCAACGGGTTTTAAGTAAAATTAGTACAATGATTATTCCGGAGCCACTAATTTCGAATATTATCAAAATTTCCATATCCAAGATGGCAACCAAAATTTCTCGATTTCAACGGATTGTAATAGAAATTAGTACAGTGATTATTCTGAGACCACTAATTTTTTATATTATTAAAATTTCTAAATGCAAGATGGTAGACCCAACATGGCGTCCAGAATGTCTCGATTTCGACGGATTTTAATGAAAATTGGTACAATGATTATTCTGAAGCTACAAATTTCGAATAAGGTGGGTGACCCAAATAAGGCCTACCTTAATTTTTTTATTATCTAACTAGCGGGTTTATAATAACAATGCACTGGTAATTTGAAATACTTATATTTATTTATTAAACTTTGTAATAAATGAAACAAAACTGCTTTAGAAACAAAAATCACACTTTTGTGAACACAAATAAATAAAATGTCACATTGGCCTTATTGGGAACCCTGTGTCTTAATAAAGCCTTTATGAAAACAAGTAAACATTCAACTTCTTAATAAATACAAAACGTTGTTAATACTTATATTAAATATAATGAGATCCCATTAATTACTTTTGATCATTTTTGATCAGATTTAAGAGTTTCTCATCATGTAAAAGTACTAATATATATTAATCAGCCTTTTTATTTTTTTTTTAAACAATCTCCTGAACAGTAAAATATTTTATCATAGTTCAACACACACCTCATGATACCAAACGCCACAAGTAAGACATTGTCGCATATCATCAACTCGATCTTCTTTATAAGACAGTACCAAGAAGGTTTATTATCGTGACGTTTTGGTTTAGATTCTGTAAGCTTCTCTGCTGTCAAAGAAGCAGTCTTTACTGAGATTCGCTTTCACGTTGCAGCAACTGCAGGTTGTGCAGATGTACAACCAGTAACTGATGCTGATTTTGGTGTCTTTGTGTTAATCTTTATCATGGATGAAGTACCAGGAACATCTTCTACTCTTGACGATGGTACAGTAATCATGAGCCCTGTAATTCAGAGACTTCTTGCGTGGAGTAGTCGCTACAACTTTAAACTTAGGAGTTGGTAAAAATTCATGAATCTCACACGTGGTTGATTGATTGTCTATCTTCTGTGGAGTTCCAGCATTCCGGTTGTTTTTTGAGACAGTGGCAAAACAAGGGTTTACTATTTTACTGTGATACTTTTCTAACTGACATAAAACATTGTCCTAATAAGGCCTATACATTTTTTTTGTAGGCTTTATTAGGGCATGGCACATGGGTAAACAAAACAACAATTATATGGAATACACCGATATTACAGCTTTTTCACTTATGTGAGGAGATGGCTACACGTATAATTATCCTATAGACAAAACACAGCACACCGTGTACAAATAAAAATAAAAATACTTACTGTTTACTCTGCCAGAATTTTATAAAAACAAGCGTGTGCTCCGCGTCGTTGTTGTTTTCGACTGCAGGTTCCAACACGCTCGCGGCACGGACCACTTGCTGTGCTTGTGGGTGTTAGTTAATGTACACGCACACATCTACAAACATTGGCGGTCATTTGAAACCGTGAAGCGGGAAATTTAAAAAATAGGCTTTATTAGGACATAGGCTTTATTTGCGTCACCCACCTTATTATCAAAATTTGTAAATCCAAGATGGCGGGTCCAATATGAGACCAAATTTCTTGATTTCAACGGATTTTACTGAAAATTAGTACAATGATTATTCCGGAGCCGCTAATTTCGAATATTAGCCAAATTTCCAAACTCAAGATGGCGGATCCAATATGGCGACCAACATTTCTCGATTTCAACGGATTTGAATGAAAATTGGTACAACGATTATTTTAAGGCCACTAATTTTGAATATTATTAAGATTTGGAATTTCAAGATCCATAAAGGGGTTTTCGGGTTGAAACAATTTCTAGGATATAACAAAATAGAACATTTGAGAAGTATTTAATTAGTAAGTATTTACCCAACGCCGGCCGGGTGAAACCGGGTAACCCAGCTAGTATTATATAAAAATGTCATGTTCGAACAACCAATTTTGTGGTTCCTTCAACTAATTTGCTTTTGATTTTCACCCACCAAAATTACTGGTTAGCATGACCAGGAGAAGCCTAGTTAAAAATTAACAAAATTATCTTGCAAACTGCAATTCTTTTTGAAATAACGGCGATGCTATCTCACACAACAAAACCCCTTTTTAAAACAACTTATGAACTAATATTAAATCATGTACTATCTATAAAAAAATTACAATTAAACAATTTATAAGCACAACATAAAAAATTTACTTAAACAATTTATAAAAATAACATAAATATTAGCGTGCTTTTTTTTCGCGACTATTTTTTTTTTCAGTCCCACCTCGAAATTTTGTGGCAAATACCTAAACAAAAATTCGCTGAAAATTGGAGTTCTTAATATTAATATTAAGTACTAGACCAAGGCGTATAAAGATTTCCCATATAAAATACATGTAAACTTTGATTATTTTTCTTCAAAACTCTACAGCTCAGAGGAATTTTTTGGTATAATCTTGGTCAATGGTAGGGTTTCTTCAGAATTGAATGCTCTACAAAAGTGTCCAGTGCGGTGTAACCCTAGCTCCCACCAGCGAGGTAGTAGAGGTCACTAACCCGAAATTTTCCATGAAATTTTCGCTTTTTGCCCCTATCTCGTAAACAACAACAACAACAGAAAAAGTGAATATGACAAACTTGTAGGAAATTCAATTTCCTACAAAAAAGTTGTGAACACCAAATCACTAACATCGATATTTCTTGAGATATTGGGCTTTGAAGTTGAGGTAGTGTGGAATTTTCATGGATTACTGAGCTAAATTGTAGAAACACTACCTCAACTTCAAAGCCCAATATCTTAAGAAATATCGATGTTAGCGATTTGGTGTTTAGAACTTTTTTGTAGGAAATTGAATTTCCTATCAGTTTGTCATATTCACTTTTTCTGTAGCACTTGGTGTTTACGAGATAGGGGTAAAAAGCAGGAATTTCATAGAAAAATTAGGGTTAGTGACCCCTACTACCTCGCTGGTGGGAGTTAGAGTTACGCCGAAATGGACACTTTTGTAGAGGATTAAATTCTGAAGAAATCCTACCATTGACCAAAATTACACTATAAAATGCCTCTGAGCTGTAGAGTTTTGAAGAAAAATAATCAAAGTTTACGTGTATTTTATACGGGAAATCTTTATACGCCTTGGTCTAGTACTTAATATTAATATTAAGGGCTCCAATTTTCAGGGAATGTTTGTTTAGGTATTTGCCACAAAATTTCGAGGTGGGACTGAAAAAAAAAAAAAATAGTCGCAAAAAAAAAGCACCCTAATATTTATGTTATTTTTATAAATTGTTTAAGTAAATGTTTTATGTTGTGCTTATAAATTGTTTAATTGTAATTTTTTTATAGATAGCACATGATTTAATATTAGTTCATAAGTTGTTTTAAAAAGGGGTCTTGTTGTGTGAGATAGCATCGCCGTTATTTCAAAAAGAATTGCAGTTTGCAAGATATTTTTGTTAATTTTTAACTAGGCTTCTCCTGGTCATGCTAACCAGTAATTTTGGCGGGTGAAAATCAAAAGCAAATTAGTTGAAGGAACCACAAAATTGGTTGTTCGAACATGAAATTTTTTTTGGTTATTCAGACTATGTGAATAGCCCATATGAGTACTTAAATGAATCGGATTAAATAACAAATCTAATATCTCATATGAATTTTTATTTGAGGGTTTCATATGATATGAGCATTAAGACTATTAGCTCGGAATTGTTACTTAATCGGACCCATTTAAGAGATTACTCTTAGATGAGCTACTCACATAGTCTGAAAAAGCCTTTGCTGTCTAGACGCAATGACGATGTTCTTTTGAATGGGTCTGAGGCCACAAATTTTCGTCAATATGTAATTTATACCAGTAATTATTAATATATGCTTCAAATTCGTTAAGAATATGGAGCTACTGCTGCGGCAAAGCATTAAAAAGTTGTCCATGAGATACGATGGCAAATATTATCATTCTCATCAGCCTTTCTCACATCTCACACCTTCAGTATTCTCAGAGGAGTGGAATTCTTCAATTACTTTCTCCAAAAATTGGATTGGGTCCAAAAGCTCTTAAAAACATTTTTTTTTCTATTCTTGAAAATAGTTTAAAGTAAGCTTAAAAATTTGTTGATATGTTTTAGTCGAAATTAATCATGTACGTATGCATGTACGATACATGTTGGCAATTTGAGAATAACCGCAAATAAAAAGGAATCCTTACATCTAAAATTCTGCGATGCTCCCAAAGCAGAGTTAATCCCCTTTTAAAAATGTATGTAGAAAATATGCGTACGAAATGTGCTATCGAATATTAATCATCTCCCATTATGTTGAACTCCCAAAACAATTAATCCTAAATCGATCCAGTAATCGTTTAGGAAAATTTAACATGAGTATAAGCGAAGTTGAAATTAATTAGTTGGTAAACATTCACTCTTTTTACGAAAATTTTCGATCATAATTTGGTATAACTGCGGCTGAATTTCGTCAATCATACGTCGAATTTCGTCTTCAGCTTCGGAATGATCTATGGATTAAAAAATCCCCATAGAAAAAATCTAATGGTGTTGCATGAACAAATTTATTCATTAAATTCACCACAGTGGGACCGAGATGGTACGTGATGATGACCAGCACCACCGAGATGGTGCGTGATGATCATCAACAAATATGCGGCCTTTTCTTACAATCTCTGCAAAATTCTCATTATTTCGGTAATGAATTTTTCTATGCCATGCTCGATTCTGAAATGCTCCATGAGAAAAGCTTGCAGATACCAACTACATATAAAATGCAAGCATTCCATATTTTACACTAGAAAAATTCTTCCAAAACGAAAGCCGGTTATAAGACATTTTTTATTAATTTGGGAAAACCGACTCCGCAATCCCAGTGGAAAATACCATTCGTAAAGAAAAGCGGGGTACTTCAATCAGCCTTTCAAGTCCCAAATGTCAGCTTTTTCGCCGCTGCGTTCGGCCGCTATATTTTTAGTGAAAATAGTGTCTGAAAAATATGTGACACACTAATTCCGACGCAAAATTTAATGATCTTTCAGAATCTGACCTCAAAATTTGCAACAAATGTGTGGTTCAAAAGTTGTAAACTAATTTATGCAAAAAAACGTGATTTTGAAAAAAAAAATTCTGGATTTTCCAATTTTCCACAAGGAAATCATTTGAAATTTCATTGTTTTCGTGCAAATATCGTGGTCTCGACTCCCAAAGTATAAGCTCCCGTTGTTTAAATGAAGGATTTTAATGTTTAAGCACACAAAATGGCGGTCGGGACACGAACAGATGAGAAAAAGCTTTCGGAATTTTTTACTCGAAAACAAAGGGTTTTAGAGAAAAATTTTATTGAACAAAAAGTGCTTAGAATTGATTGAGAAACCCGTGTGAATTTTTTCAGAATTTTTCAAGCAATTTTTGGATTTTTGGATTTGATCATTTTTTGAAAAATCCAAAAATCTCATCAAAAATTCTGAAAAAATTCACACGTGTTCCACAATCAATTCTAAGCACTTTTTGTTCTATAATATTTTTCTCTAAAACCCTTCGTTCTCAAGCGAAAAAATATCTTGAATTATAAAATAAGTTAGAAAATTTGACTTTCGGAATTTTTCACTCGAAAACGAAGGGTTTTAGAGAAAAATATTTTAGAACAAAAAGTGCTTAGAATTGATTGTGGAACACGTGTGAATTTTTTCAGAATTTTTGATGAGATTTTTGGATTTTTCAAAAAATGATCAAATCCAAAAATCCACAAATTGCTTGAAAAATTCTGAAAAAATTCACACGGGTTTCTCAATCAATTCTAAGCACTTTTTGTTCAATAAAATTTTTCTCTAAAACCCTTTGTTTTCGAGTAAAAAATTCCGAAAGCTTTTTCTCATCTGTTCGTGTCCCGACCGCCATTTTGTGTGCTTAAACATTAAAATCCTTCATTTAAACAACGGGAGCTTATACTTTGGGAGTCGAGACCACGATATTTGCACGAAAACAATGAAATTTCAAATGATTTCCTTGTGGAAAATTGGAAAAATCAGAAATTTTTTTTTTCAAAATCACGTTTTTTTGCATTAATTAGTTTACAACTTTTGAACCACACATTTGTTGCAAATTTTGAGGTCAGATTCTGAAAGATCATTAAATTTTGCGTCGGAATTAGTGTGTCACATATTTTTCCGACACTATTTTCACTAAAAATATAGCGGCCGAACGCAGCGGCGAAAAAGCTGACATTTGGGACTTAATGGGTTAAATTATTCGTTACCACAACTACATACAATATATAGGGAACCAGCACGTACAGCATTTAGTGCCAAGGTATTGTATCGAAATGAAATTTAATTTCGAACATTATAAAAAGAGAATACAAATTGTAAATAACGAATGTTCCCATCAATTCCGGTTGTCCAAACTGGGGTTTATGAAGCTTTGAATTATGGCAAAAACTCCGATTCGCTTTATTCCAAACCAAAAATTAATACCATAACTTCAGTTCCACGGCTCTTGCTTAAAAGCATCAGCATTTAGCCGGGAACCCACGTTAGCATAAATTACCGTCGTTAAAATCGCTCATGCAAACGATACGTCGAAACTCAGCAGTGGTGTAATCAGTCATCTGACCGTAAAGGCAGATTTATCGCCAATTAAAGCCAATTTTTGGGTGGAATTTTAAAACTTTACTTTGCCGTCAGCTCGCTAACAAAGTGCAATTCCATTAGTTTGATTTGACGATGTGGTTATCCAAAATGAGCCATCCTGGAGATCCTTTAACTACATCCGGGGACATTTACCGCACTTTGCAGTTCCATTCACCTCCATCGTTCTACTTTGTTTGATCTAGGACTGTGACAGGGAAATATTACATCATAATAGGATTATCCCCAAAATTCACTTTGTGTATTTCTGGAGGACAAACAAAACAGAAATTTGCTTGCTACGCTCCGCCAGCTACTACTGGAGCTTTAGTAATATAAGTTACATATCTTGCCGTCCCACAGCAGTTGGGTATTTATGGTAGTGGACGACATGTCCATTTCGAGCATTTTGATTATTCCCTGTACCAGACACCAATGCGGTGTGAAGGTTCCAAATTCCTTGTGGATTTCATTTATCTGTCATATCTAATCCGGAATGGATTATAATTTTTATAGACAGGAGCAAATGCAAAAGTATCCTCCGAGTTAGAGTTACAATTGCCACTGGGATGCCTTTTTACACCGGAGGATTATCTCACTTAGCATTAAATCTCATGTTGGACCAGTTTTATTTACATCTGGACTTAACATGAGTAAGAGTAGATTACAGGACCGTTCTCGATCGACTTCTGTATTGAGTCCTTTCGGTTTTCGACATGTTTAGAATTAAGAATATTTATGCAGTGTTTAAATTAGGTGTGAAATCATTACGCCTTTTAATGAAACCATACAGTTCCAATTACAAGAAATCGAGGTAAGTAATTTTAAATCATTTAACAAGCAATTTCACATTGTAAGAGACCAGCGAGTGATTCTTTTCTTTATCTTTTAACAGAACATAAATATTTGAAAATTGTTATTTTCAGGCCAGCCAATTTCACATATTTACACTAAATATCTATTTAGTCTTTCGAAAAGTTTAAACAACCTACAGAATTAAGAATCAATATTGTAATGGCGTATAGGAAAAAACAAAGAAATATTAGCAGATATACACACTAAAAAATATTGTATAATGTAATTTTACTCCCTTTTTGCAGGGAGATTAAATACCTTCCATAATAGTAGTAAAATTTACATTAAAAAAGTTACGCAAATTGCTGTGTAAAAATATGACACGCATAAGTTGGAATCTACAAATAAAAGATGTTAAGTTTGCATAATAAATGTGTAATACTTGCTTCTTTAAAAGAGGTAAATTTACACATAGCAAATGAAAATTTTTGAAATTAAATACTCCTTTGAATATAGTATTTTTACAATACAGTTAAGAGGACAAGGATGTCATCTCTAATGAATGGGATAAGATGAAGGAAATAGTAGAAATAAAATGATTTTAATAATAAATTCGCAATAGCTTATTGTTTGTTAAGTATTTAATGAACTCATAAAAATAAGACGTATAACTTATGTTATCTAAAAATAATATAACAAAGAAGTTTTTCTCGCCATTTTATTAAAGTAATAGGACTGGTATAAATGAATAAATATCATATTTAATTTTTTAAAGTCCCTTAATCTAGTTATTTTACCTTTAACGGAAATTATACTCTTCAACAAAAATATTTTCGACAGCACGTCTTAACTTTAAGTAATACCTTCATAAAGTGATTACGCATTCATTTTGTTTGAATGAGAGAATTTAGGTAGGAGATTTACATAAGTTTGACGTGATTTTACATATTAATGGCACCAATTTGGTGTGAAATCATACAACAATTTACAATGTTGATTGAATATCACACTCAAAGCTTTAAAATTGTGTAATTTTAATTCTTTTTCTTAATGACACCAAAAATGTGTACTTTTACGATCATGATAAATTTTTACACAGAAAAAAAATTAAATTCATAATAGAGCGAAGGATACAGAAAATGGCTATAGAAAGATTTTCTGTAATTCTGATTTTCAATCTGCTATCGGGACATCGATGAAACCGGTACATTTAAACCATAATTTGTATGGTGTGGCGGAATGTAAAAAAAGTTATAACTCCTCAAGGAGCGTGAGGGGACGTTTATTTTAAAAGAATCAACAAATTCTGGAGAGTTAATTAAGCCTTGCAAACACTCAAAAGCGAAAAAAATCCTGGAAATATTCCTTCTCTCCTCAAGGGAAGGCAGAGAAACGAGCTGTAGCCTATCGGCGTACGGTGGGAGCAGTCTCGTAATATACGGATCGTCAAATTCTCTGGACCATCTCTTAACGAAGTCCAAAGTAGCATTAGCCTTACCAGCAATGGCGTTAGTGTGGCCTTCGAAGGACATGCGAGAATGGTGTCGTTTATGGGGTAAGTAAAGTGTAGGGGGATCTTTTTACGGGTAAAGGACACAGAAGTACATTTAGCGACATTAAGGGGGTGGGTATTGATAGAACACCATGTATAAAAGATGTCTAAGTCAGAATTTAAAATTTCACCGCTCCTTACATTAGACAACCGGCGGAAAATTGTGGCATCGGCAGCATAGCAGAGAGTTTTAGAATTTTTTTAAATCAAGGATATACCATTGAGGTAAATAAGGAAAAAAATATGTTACCTAAATTAATTTGAGATAAATGAAGTAAAAAATCCGCCTGATATGATTAGAGGTTGCTAAATGGTGAACAAATTCTTAGATTTATTTTAAGATTATTTCTACATTCTAACTTCACCTAAAGGGAAACAACTACTAAAAATCCATCTACCGTAAAAATCTAAACAGCATCTCAGGTGGAACCCGAACGTACTGGCCAACAACCGCAGAAAAATCCCTGGCATAATAGACTTTGGTATAATGTAAAATATCTGACCAAAAAGCTAAAACTATAAATGACCTCTCTTCGGACCACTCACCTATAATCTTTAGAATAAGTAGCGAAGCGGGTCCACACTAACGGATAAAAGGCTCAAAAATTGGGAAAAATTCAGAGATACATTCGAGACCTATGTCCATATATAAGGTTAAAAACAAACACTGATATAGACAATGCCCTAGAGTACTTAGCTCCAACTATATCTGAATGCGCCGAGATAGCTACACCAAAAAACTATCCTAACACAGATAGAATCGTCAACTGCTACAACAGCTCAGTGCTTGATCTAATAAAAGCTAAAAGAAAAGCTTAATCAGAATGGCAAAACTCGAGATCACCACGAACCAAAAAAATTCTTAACGAAACCACAAAACAACTTAAGCGTGTACTATACATAAACAAAAATAACCAAGTACAAGAATTTTTAGATGGCCTGGACCACTATGCGGACTCCAACTATTCCATCTGGAAAGTCACTGAAAGAATCTTACATGCCCATCAGCCTGTTGCCAATCCTCTCTAAAGTCTTTGAAATACTCCTATTGGGCAAACTGCAACCGCTTCTCTTGAGCAAGGGAGTGATACCTGAGCACCAATTCGGGTTCAGAAAAAGCCACAGCACGATCGAGCAAGTCCACAAAATAGTGAAAAAAATTAATAACGCTCTTGACCAGAGAAAATTCTGCGTACGCGACTTTTAAGACGTTCCTCAGGCCTTCGATAAAGTGTGGCACCAAGACCTAAAATATAAGATTTCGGCTAAACTCCCGCACCAATTTCATAAAATCCTCTACAGTTACTTGCAAAATCGCACTTTCCAAGTGAAGTATAAGGAAGGCCTAAGTAAGTTTTACCCAATCAATACAGGAGTGCTCCAAGGCAGCTTCCTTGGCCCAGTCCTGTACCTTATATACAGAGCCAACCAGTAGATATATTACAACGACGACCTTGTCTCAAGGGAACTTCAAGCCTAACCCAGTTGAATCATTGAGTGGGATAATAAGTGGAAAAGAAAAATTAACGAATAAAAAACGGAGCAAATTACATTCTCCCTAAGAAACGTTACCTGTAGGCCAATAACCATCAATGGCCAAAAGATTACTCAAGTTAAATCGGTGAGATATCTAGGTATGCAACTAGACAAAAATTAACGTGGAAGACCCATACTGAAAAAAATAAAGAACAGCTAAAGCTAGGATCTCGTAACCTCTACTGGTTACTCGATAGTAAGTACAACCTATATATCATCACAAAAATCGTAGTCTATAAAACTATCCTAAAATCAATATGGACACACAGCCTACAGCTCTGGGGGGCCGCAAAAGCAACAAATATCGCAATAATACAATGAATGCAAACTAAAATAATTAGGTCAATCCTAGAGACCCCGCGATACGGCAACAATAACATTATCTTCCGCTACCAACGAAGATTATGAAAGCACGCCAATAAGTCAACTATAAACATCCTGAGCACAGAAAAATGTCGGCTCTTAAAAAGTAGAGACCCACAAAAAAGTAAGAAAAACCACAGCCATGGACTAAACACTCCGTAACTCCGTAATCATCAGCCCGGTGGATGTCGAGTCTACGGGGATAGAGACTATCCTCATAATTCTTACAATGATAGTATGAGTTTAACTGCTGCTATTGGATCTTTAAGGACTACAAACTGAAGAAGAAGTAAAACTACAACAACACCAGCAAATGCTAAGCCCACCAATCAGACCAGGTCAGTGCAACAGAAAATTCCTAAACAGCACTGGCTGCTGGAGATATAGTCCTACTGCTAGCTTTAAGAGTTATAATAAAAAAGGCTAGAGATAGCTAAACGATCTAATCCCTTTTGTAATTTTGTAAATCAAAAGCTTCAATAACAACAACAAAATTTAAGAGTATATAAATGTGTAAATACTATACCAATTTGACCTGGCCATACCGATCAAGATCAGCTAGTTAACTTCTAAAGCAGTATAAGGTTTAGTCCTTATTAACGATTTTAGTATTTTCCTTTTTTCTTTTTTCCAGTAAATATTGTTTAAACCTAAACAAAAACTTTTTATAGTAAAAGCTAGAATGCATTTGTTAGAAATTTGGCCTAAGGTGCAATTTTTATTACTCCACATACTTTTATAATTTACTTTTGTAAATTCGACTCAGAGGTTTCGAAAAAAATTGTATCACAAAGATTCTTAAACAACTGAGGCCACAAAGAACCTTTTTCGTACACAAAATTATGGTACGTACATTTGTAAATCCGCCTATCAAAAAAGTACAGACATCCATGCGAGAAGCTTCCACAACAAATCATTAAATATGGGTGGGCTATATATATAACTTTTAAAAAATCTTTCAATTTACAAAGAAAGTAAAAATAATAATTTCATTCCTTTCCAAATATCTTTATTGACACGTGCCCAAAAGTCAGCAAATAATGTAAAATATATAATTCTTTGTCCGTTGAAAATTCGATAAAATTTAGAAAGGTATTCTCTTCACTAACCATTCCATATAAGACACTCGCATAAATTATTTAGAAGTCTGGAACATTTGATCAGAGATTTTATTGGAAATTCAAGTCACGAATAAGTTGTATCCTCCAAACATCCTACTACAAACCAGAAGACAATATATGTATGTATATTACGAAGATGCGAAAATTACACGGGCTTTCCCTTTCAACCCTTTTATGGATTAGTTTTTAGTCTGATGTATGCTTATTGGCTTTTGTTGCGCTCTGCTGGTACTCCAAAAAAAGGGTTCCTTGCCGAGAAAGAAAGCAATATTTACATACATCTATATCACCCACACCCATCATCGTCATACCTCGATGCCCTAAAAAAACTTCTCGTTATATGTACCTTTAAAGAAAAAAACACTCTTGTAGCAAATATCTGGAGAAATTATTTTGTTTCAATATTTACAAGATTTTTGACGAATTTCCCTGTGGGCTTCGCTCGATATTGATACATTTCCCAAAATTGAAATTTGAAACTACTCACTTCTTGTTCAAAACAAAAGAACGGCACAACCATGGACCCGGGGATGCTCGACGATAGCAATTCGATTTACTTCGTTAGGGGAGTAGCTGTTTGCATAATAATTGCTTGTAATTCGAGCGCGTAAATTATTTATCGGAATTAATGGACACTAGTAGCCGGGAAAAAACAGCAGCATGCATCCTCCGGGTCAATTCAGTTTTTAATGCCCCCGGTGCGATAGCAATTCAAAAGTAAGTCGTGCAGAAGTAGTATGTATGACTGTGTATTTATACCACATAGCACAATATACCGCATGGTTGCCTTCAATCAATATGAAATTTGGAGGTAAACCAACGAGTATTTCAGTAAAATTACACACGGACGAAAAATGATGTTTTACTAGAGAGAGAGAGAAGGGAGAGGCTTTCCTCCATTGTTGTGTAGTAGGTACCTGTCCAATGTTTCAAAATTATCAAATTTGAAGCAAATATTCCAAAGCCGAACCAAACAAAAAATTTCAATTATTCACTAAATAAGAGATCTCTTTTCATAAATTACTGGTGTTTTAATTTTTTTTCAAATAATCATAACTTGATAAAGTGCAAACGTGATTCTTTCAAGAATGTATGAACGACAATACATACTAACACCCTGTAAAGGGTTCCCTTGAAGTTTTGTGAAGTTACCGAGAAAATTAAAATTTAGTGTTTTCCTCCATATACCTAAAACTTATTTCGTGTTTTTTTCTAAGTTAACATTAAAATATTGACTCCATCTGCTTAGCACTTACTAATATTAATATTATATATGAAATCCATAAAAAAAAAAAAAAATTATATTAAAAAAATTTTAATGTCCACATTTTTCGCATTTCGAACCACTGTGCGGTGGTGTTAGAGGGTTTCTGAGTGGTGTTATTTTCTGTATCAAAACCCCCGGGAATAATAAATACAAGCCGTGAAGTAGACCTGTTCACTACCACATGTATAGGGTCATGTAGTCCGATGATTGCACCGAAATAACATTGCTTCTTATGGCGGTAGAGCTCATTCATTCCGCTCCAGAGGGCGAATCTGCTAAACTATCGCTTTTACGAAAAAGTGATGTTCTACTGACTGTAACTGGGGAGGAATACCGTTCTTATGGTACTAAAATCATTATAGGGGTAAGAACAAAATATTAAAGATATTTGAGCTCAAAAGTTACTCTTACTGCCCATCGAACAAATTACCACGGAAAGTCGTGCTGTCAAGTCGACCTGCCGCTGCTGTTTTGTTCGAGGAAATGGTTAGAGTTGTGTTTAAGTGCAAAAAACTCTAATATTTTGTTCTTGTCACTATAAAGTTTTTTAGATCTCTAGAAAGGTATTCCTCCGTAGTTATAGTTAGTAGAACATCATTTTCGCGTAAAAGTTATAGTTTAGCAGTTCAGGCGAGTTGAGTGGCATACTTTGGATCATCCGCGATAAGAAGCAATGTTATTTCACGGCGATTCTCGGACTACATCACTACGTATGCATTTTCTACTTCACGGCTTGTGTTTATATGTATTCCCGGGGGTTTTGTCTGTATTCGTTTGTGTTTGTTTTTCCTGTGAGGGTTTTTCTGTATTTTTCGAGTTCGTTGTTTAGAGTTTAACAGAGAACACTTGTTGTGCTGGGTGCATGGTTTGTTTGTGTTTGTGTGATGTTGTGCTACCAGATGGTGTATTTTGTTGTTGGTTATGAGGTTTTTGTTGTGAGCTATGCTGTTGTTGGTGCTGCTACCAGGGGTCCTGTTAATATTGGTGTTGTTGTCGGTCCGGGATGTGTTGTTTTTGTTGCTGAAGTTTGTATTGGTGTTATTGTTGCTGGAGTTTGAGCTAGCGTTGGTGTTGATGGTGGATGTGTTGGTGTTGGGTGACGTAGTCTCAGCATATGTTGGCCCATTTTGCAGTTTGTATAGCTCGTAATACTCTTTTTTTGCGTCGTACATCGAACACTTGCGAACGGTTTTGATTCGCAGAATCTCTTTGGCCTTCAGGAATTCTGGACAATCTCTGCTGTTGGAAGTGTGCGAGTCCGTATTGCAATTGACGCAATGTTTCCTTAGGCATTCCTAGTTGCTGTGAGGGGCAGGGTTTCCACATGTAGCGCAGGTGGCGTTGGTTTCCTTGCACCATTTTGCCGTATGGCCCAGCCTCTGGCAATTTCTAAATCGCATTGGAGTTGGATAATATTCTTTCACTTGCAAGGTTGTCCAAGCACCCTGTATGTGTGTAAGGACTTTATATGCATTAAGCAGGCCTGTAGGAACACGCTTCCCTGGTTCGTCTGAAGGTCGCGTGATTTGGACGACTTCCGTCACCCCTCTGTCTCTTAATCATTCGGCAATATCTTCTTGTGACATAAGCCTAAAGTCAGGCGAGTACACCGTACCTTTAACTGAATTAAGCGATTCGTGCAATTTAGTTATTACCAGGATTCCAGCAATTTGGGTTGTCTGCAGGAATTTGTTCGCGATTTTTGAACTATCTACTAATAGTAATAGTGACCCATCTTTAACATAACTCGCTTTAGTAAATTTGGTAGATACAGCGTCTACTGATGTTCTTACCAAAAAGTGGTTGAAAAATTTTAGCGTTTTGGTGCTGTCGACTGATTGTATGACAATATATATATGGCGCGCGAGATTCAAAAGGCGGAAACACGCGTACTCAGAAATCTCACGGTATAACAAGTCCTCGCTAGGCGCTAGGTTGACGTCTGGTCTTCGGCAACTCAAATCGCAGACTGTTACGATTTTTTATCACAGTAAAGGTTTCAAAATCTTTTAGTTAAAAAAGTGACCTATATACAAAGAACATTAGTATTTAGTGGTCAAAAGTAGAAACCTGTGTGTGAGTGCGATTTGCATAAACATCCAAATATTCTTAATTATAGGCCCATAAAATTTCCTCCCGGTATCATATTACAGCTAAAAGTTAATATGTGACATAAAGTGAATATGGACAATAATAACTCTTTAGTGTGGCTAACAAAATTTCCGCTCGGCTTAAACTTTTGTCCACAAAGTTTTGAAAATGGGTACTCACAAAAGGCACTTTCCGCAACACCGCTATCTTTAATCGCATTTTCTTCCTCCAAAATCACTTTTTTTTTAACCATTTTTACATTTTAATGGGCTTCTACCAAATATTCCTATGCAAATATTTCCACAACTCTTTCCTATTTCCGCACCAGGAACAGCCTTCATCCCCTCACTCTCTCTTCTTGGAGATGCGACCTTCTTGCGAATTTCTATTGTCAAAACAGTTTTCTCTTTTGGTCGCAGAAACCATTTAGCCATTTACCCATTCCGCCATTTCGAAAGCACGAAGTAAGCAAACATGGCGAGGAAGACGTAGTACTACCGAGTTTCAAGCGCGAGGACTCGCGAGTAGATTTACTACGATCTCTGAAAAATGGCACTGTGCGAAGTCATTGAAGTGCAAGCTGGAGATTCACAAGCATTTTCAGGAATCTCCAGCTTCCTGTTTTCCTGCGAAATGGCTTAAAATGCTTTCCATAATTTTTACTTTACGCTCTCAAGCGACCGAAAATGGTAATCAAAACACTCTCTGGCGGGGTTCTTTCATCGTCCAAGTAAGCCCGGCTGTTGGGAGGGTGAAGTTCCTAATTTGCATGAGGCCACCCCAACTGTAAACCTTTTTTTTGTAGCCTTTGTAAAAATGAAAAACGATGGCTGTGTAATCGAATTGACAGGAAAGAATTGTGTTGATGGAAATAGTAAGCACTTAATGAATGAAAAAAAAAACATTTTTTCTTTTGAAAAAAGCTTAAACATCTCGACATACTTTAACATATTGTTCATAGGGTCTTTCCGAATTCAAGTCTTCTTCTTCATCTTGTTATGGCAATTCATGGCGAAACACTGAGCTAAGCTCTGTTCGAATTCATGTATATACAGGGTGTTCAGAGGTGGGAGGTCAATACTGCAGGGGGTGAAAGGTCAGACCGAGACAAGCAAAAAATCGTATGGGTGGGGGGGGGGGGGGGGGGCATTTCGCACCGTTTGGCAGTTACAGGGTGATTCGTAAATCAGGATTTTGCCTTATATGGGTACCGCTCTTGTATTTTTATCTTTTTTTCTACGCACCGCAGCGGCCCCAAACTGATTTCAAAAAATCACTATTTCGAAGCCCTTTTCAAAAAAAGTTTACACCACCCCCCTATCCCCTACCCCTTGGCCACAATCACCCCTGGAAGCTGAAAAAATTAACTTTTATTTCACGATTTTTCACCTTTCGCCCCACTTTTCTCCGAAATTCATGTTATTAACATACCTACTTTTTATTTTTTTTAAGTTGCCTATCTAATTACCTTTCCAAAAAGGTGCAACATGCCCAGATAGGAAAAGGATACGAAAATTTATTTACAAAAATCCTTTTACAGAATATGATGACAATTCGAATTTTTAAGAAATTATATTTAAATTAACTAAAAAATACATTTTGTTCGCTTAAAAACTAATTACAATTAAAACGTATGTCCTTCAAAAGCTGTTCAAAATGTTCTCCGCCAGTTTCGATGCATGCAAGTAGCCTTCGTCTTATTTCGCGTTTGAGGTCTATGGCAGCTAGTCTCCCCCGTATTTTCGTGGCTGCAGTCCCAGTGCTGGCAAATAATTCTTCTCTGGTGTTAATTGGTCTTGAGTAAACTTCATCTTTCATCATTCCCCATAAGAAAAAGGCCAGTGGAGTAAGGTCCAGTGACCTAGCAGGCCAAGGAATCGGTCCACCTCGTTCAATCCAGCGCTCTGGGTAATGCTCATTCAACCTTGCCCTAACAATGTTCCCAGTATGCGCAGGTGCGCCGTCGTGCTGTAAATAAATTGCGCTTCTGGTGGCCAGGGGGATGTCCTCCAACAGATCCGGAAGGGTATTCTCCAAAAAGTTCGAATATAGCTGACTATTCAGCACTTGGGGCAAGATGAAGGGTTCTATCAACTGGTTGCCGATGATGCCAGCCCAGACATTGACACTAAATCTTTGCTAGAAGGACCGATACCTTGTCCTATGTGGGTTCACATCTGACCAGGTGTGGAGGTTGTGCAAGTTTGTGATGCCATCCCGGGTGAATTGCGATTCATCCGTCCACAGAATTCGGTCTAGAAACCTTCTGTTTTCGATGTCGCACTCGAACAGCCAAGTGCAAATTGCAATCGTCTTTCGGAATCTCCTTCCTGTAGTGCTTGGACCGGGATATGGTGGTCCCTCTCGGTTCACAACGGTCCAAACTCTCCCTGAAGACCATCCTGACTTTCGTGCGACCTGCCTGATGCTTATTATAGGGTTGTTCCTGACGATGTTGAGGATTTGTTGGTCGGGGTCCGCTGAATCGGCCGATTTTCCTGCTCGCGTTTCTGCTCTGGGGGCGGTTACACTTCCGGTTTCTTTTAACCTTCTGAAAGTCCTTGAAAATACCCTTCTGCTGGGTAACCGCCGATTCGGGAATCTCTTTTGGTATTCTCGTACGGCCTCACTATCATTTCCTTCTACTAAACCGTACACGTAAATTATATCGGCATACTCGTCAACACTGAATTCTGCCATTTTATTTGAATTTTTTCTATTAAACACCCGTTCTTATCGCTTGCTTCTTCAACTGTGGTCAATATCCTTTCAAACTTACCCATTTTTATACCACAATTCATAGGAGGTATTAGAAACGGAGCGTCAGGGTACTTAGGAGTCAATACTGGATATAATAAACTAATAACGCTATTTAACGAGATTACATTTATTATTTTATTACTGTTTTGCTGAAATAATAAAAATGTACTACCTCTGTTTCCTAAACAAACATTTCCGAACTTGCTGTCATAAAAATTGTTTACTTAACGACTTTTTCCATTATGGTGCAATAAAGTAATTAGGTACCTGTAAGAATGTTTTAATTTCAGGAATTTTGCAACCCTTTTCTTCCTGGACATGTTGCACCTTTTTGGAAAGATAATTAGATAGGCAACTTAAAAAAAATCAAAAGTAGGTATGTTAATAGCATGAATTTCGGAGAAAAGTGGGGCGAAAGGTGAAAAATCGTGAAATAAAAGTTAATTTTTTCAACTTCCAGGGGGGATTGTGGCCAAGGGGTTGGGGATAGGGGGGTGGTGTAAACTTTTTTGGAAAGGGCTTCGAAATAGTGAAATCAGTTTGGGGCCGCTGCGGTGCGTAGAAAAAAAGATAAAAATACAAGAGCGGTTCCCATATAAGGCAAAATCCTGATTTACGAATCACCCTGTAACTGCCAAACGGTGCGAGATGCCCCCCCCCCCCCCCCCCCATACAATTTTTTGTTTGTCTCGGTCTGACCTTTCACCCCCTGCAGTATTGACCTCCCACCTCTGAACACCCTGTATATGTAGACCTGTGAACCTGTGACATATATCTGTGAACTTAGTTACGTAGCATAACAGTTAAGTACACTGCTTAGATTGATGAGCGAGTGAAGGCTTGCGTTGACTTCGTGGGGTAGACTGCATGAAATTGGTTGGATTAATAAATAGTTGTAACAGTTATTTGTAATTCTTATAAACATGTTCATGTTCTTGAGAACAATTTTTTTATTGCAGGGACTAAAAAAAGCGTTTTGCAATTAATTGTGCTGCGAGGGAGAATTTGGTGGCGTACAATAATGTACTTGGAGCTACAGAAATTTATGTTACTATATTTGTTTTATTATTTTTTATTTTTTTTTATTTGTACATTTTTTTTATCTGTATGAATTATCCTACATGGCTCTAGCATACATTATTTCAATACCTTAATCTAAATAAATCTTAATCTAAGGTAAAATGATCAGTGGCGTAGCGTGCCATCTCGGCGCCCGGGGCGGGAGACCCATTTTGCCGCCCCTATTCTATAGGTGCTTAATTAAAATTAAATTTCACAGACAATGAGGTATCTAGTTAAAAATCAAATATACAAATCAGAATATGATTTTTATTACAAAAATCAAAAATAAAAATCAGAATATGATTTTTATTTTTAAAATCTAAAATAAAAATCAGAAAATGTTTTTTTATTATTAAAATCTAAAATAAAAATCCAGAGGTGTCCGGCATGATCAATGTTTAGTAATGCGTGCATTGCTATCACATTCAACAGATAGCGCTCTCATTGCCGTAAAATATTTAGCTTAGCGTGTGTTGTTTATACGTCCGATGGCGCAGTTTAAACAAAATGTCAAAGCAATTTCAAAGAACTTTCGGAGATTTAAGATTTTAAACAAACGAACATTTACATTTACATATATTTTAAAAACAAAAGCCATTTTCCGATTTTATTTTTTTTTTGAAATAAAAATCATTTTGTTATTTTTATTTCTGATTTTCAAAATAAAAATCATTCTCTGATTTTAAAAATAAAAATCGCATTCTGATTGTTAGTTTTGATTTTAAAAATAAAAATTATTTCCTGATTTTAAAAATAAAAATCATATTCTGATTTTTATGCTTGATTTTAAAAGTCTTTCTTTCCCAGGGAGAAATTAATAAATGTGGTTCCTAATTTTTTGACGGGTACGGCAGAAGCCTGGTACTGGGTTCACCGCCGAAAATTTCCAAATTCATCTTGGCTGGAATTTAAGTCCGCCTTAATAGGTAGGTTTGGAAGTTATGTTTCAGAGAGAGAAATTCGGCGAGCGATAGAAACAGGGCCCAAAAGAGTCTTTTAACAACTTTCTATTGGAAGTTGAACGTCTTAACGGTCGCCTCAGCCGTCCTTTTTTGGACAATGAACTTTTAGAAATTCTGCGTGACAATATGGACCCGGCCTTGCAAAGTGCTATGATAATGATGCAATTTCGAACGACCGAAGAATTACGTCTCGCTAGCCAAATGGTAGAAAAACTTTGGAACCTATCTGGACACGACCCCAGACAGATTACAGCTTCGACTAGGTCTAAAATTCAACCCTTAGTTCACGCCATAGAGCCAGATGCTCTATCTAATTTTTCCTCTGGGGATTCTACACCCGAAATTTGCGATCTAGACAAGAAAATATCTCAGAGCAAGACCGATAATCAATTTCTGATTTGTTGGAACTGTCGCGATATCGGGCACCGCTACCACGATTGTACAAAAGGGTACCTAGGGGTATTCTGCTACGGTTGCGGTCGCCCCGGCTTCCTCAAACCGAACTGCCCTTCATGTCTTGGCTTACCGGGAAACCAAAAGCCGAGCGCGACAAACCCTGGGGCGGCGCGTTCGGCTTTGAATCCGTCGCGCCCCAAGGTTACTTCGGAGGAAGCTGCGACGAATACCGAACCCAGTCTGCACCGCTAAATAATCCTGTTGTTCAGGAAACACCAGTACTCGGGGTGTCAAATCTCTCGGATATGTCAGCAGTTTCACAGACTATGAATTTTACTGGCACACAGACCACTCAAACTCCTTCCCCAAATTTAGCGAAACCTTTGAGGTATAGATCTCAACCCGCTTCACCGGCGACATTTTGCCGCCCCCGCGGGCTGCCGCCCCCTCCGCCCCACCCACGCTACGCCACTGAAAATGATATTGCTAGGCTCTTTGCCTAGTAGACGATTGTTTCCTATAATTCGTCTGCTCGTCTGCTATCCATAATGCCCGGTCTTCCTGCCGGTCGTCTCTGGCCTGGATGGTATAGCTCCTTAAACGTGGGCGACGCTGCTGGTGTACTTTTTTTTTGAGGCCCGTTCTATAATCTTTGTAGATCTGGTACAGGAAAGATAGTCCTACTTCGATCGTCAGTATGATTAGGATGAGTTCTATATTTTCTGATCTGATGTCTTCTGGGTTGATGATGATAGTATTCACTACTTCTCCTGCGTTGTCCACTTTTTTTTTGAATCAGTTGTTCCCATCGTGATTGCTTGCTGTCTGTAAATGATTACTGCCAGTTTGTTTTCCTTCTTATTTAATATATAGACGATTTTGTTTAAGCGTTGCGTTTTGCGCAATTTATTGGGTCATTTTTCTTTAGGCAAGAAAAACTTTTTGCTGTAAGAATGGCTCTGGCAGTTTTGTTCGGGTGGTGTTTTAACCTGTTTAGGTATGTGTTGCTTAACTTTGCTATTGAGTCTACAACCTCATTTATTTTTACGTCTCTCAGCAGAAGTTTGTTGTGCATATAGCGCGGTGCGCCAGTTATTGCCCTGATTATCTTTGATTGAACTCTTTTGATGTCTTTGCTGTCCCACAGAGTTGGATGCCGTAGGTCCAAATTGGCCGGATGATGCTTTTATATACTGCTGTTTTCGTATCTAGGTTTATTTTTGATTTTTCATTTAGCAGCCAGTACATTTTCTTGAAGGTCAGGTTTACTTGCTCTTTCTTTTAACCTTTTTGCCATTTATTTCAACGGGTTTGCAAGTCGTTTTCCTAAGAGTAAAGGTTATTTGCTCTGTTTTGTTTTCGTTGAGGGTGATGCCCCACTTTTTGATCCAGTCTATAATTTAGTTGTATAACTGTGTTCTTGTTGGGTTTTTATGCGCAAATATTAGCGCTGCGTCGTCTGCAAACGTCGTGGTCATAACTTCTCTGTCCACTGGGAGATCTGCTGTATATAATAGATAGAGGCTGGTCCCAGGACACTTCCTTGGGGGATTCCTGCTTCTATTTGGCGCATCTTGCTGGTGTAGTTGTTGTAGGATACTTGGAATTTCCTATTTGTTAGGTGGCTATGTAATATATTGTGAAATTTTTCTAGGAGAAGACTCTCGATTTTGGTTACTAGGCCGTTGTGGTTTACCTTATCGAATGCTTGACCAATGTCCAGGAATAAGCCGACACAGTATTGCCTGCTTTCCATAGCGTCTTTTATCTTGTTGTGTATCTTGTGGATTTGCTCAATAGGTTTGGGTGTCGTCGGCGTGTCCGATTCGATGTTTAGGGCCGATTGCTGGAACCGGTGCCCGAGGAGCTTGCGCTTTTGAGGTGGACTTGGAATGCATCTTCGGCGTTTATTTGGTCACGTTTGCGTTTCCTAGTTACTATTTGAAAGTATTGTTCGATGCCCGCTGGCGCGGTCTCATTTTTGTTTTCACTATTCGCGGGTATTAGGTATTCCATTAGAGATGTCACTTCACTTTTGGCATCAACTTGATTTTTCCGCTTGTCAGCGGTATTACTTCTTCTGTCGTCGATGAACATGCGCGATCTGCTCACTTAGCATTTTTCTGTATTCGCATGCACTTTGGTTTTGCACAACTGTTTTCTGGGTTATTGCTGATTGATCACTATTGTTTGCATTGGCACTTGATTACGCGACTTGTTAAAAATGTCGGCTCAGGGCAGCATAACATAAATGTTCGCATTCAGATCTCAGATTGTTGGTAGGCTCTATCTAACTGGCCAGCTTAGGCTAAGATACCACCTACATAAAATAGATCTATCAAATGAGACGGAATGTCGCCTGTCTTGTAGACTATGAAACTACAACACACATCTTGTGTGCTTGTCCTGCTTTAGCACGGTTAAGGTTGTAGTCAAGGTCACATTCGGACGTAAAACGTCCACTCTTTCCAAATCCGCAGTAACAAAGCAAGTCCCCTTTTAAAGAGCCGTCTTGTCCTTGATATGACCTTCGAGGTCATGGTTAAGATCATAGTCGGATGTAAAATGTTCCGCTCTTTCCATTTCCGTGGTCAAAAATATGGGTTCCAATTTAAAAACAAAGTCAATTTGATCTTGGAATGACCTTAAAGACATGGTCAAGGTCAAATCAACGGTCACTATTGAATAGCCAGGAAAAATTCGTAAGACTCTTTTCTCTTTTTCTCCAAAATGCATTCGTCGAAAGTTATTTAGCCGTTTCCATACTTTTGGATCACCCTGTATATAGAGCACATCAGCACGCGCACCGCTCATACCAAGTGCGATCATAGAAACCACAACCAGGCCAGACCCAGAATAACCACGCCAACGTCAGGTCTAGTCGTGAGTTGAGTGAGAGAAATTAAATCTAATATGTTTGAAGAAGGTGCAGCTTTTTTGCATTGCTTTGGTGCTCTGAAAAGAAGAGAACACTCGAACTCGGTCGAGTAGAATTGCTCCAATCGGTTGGTGACTGCTACGCTGAGCAAGCACAGCTGTATATATGCATATGTATATTAAAATTTGCATACATCGTGAGCTTAAGGGAGGAGAACATTATCGGAAAGATACATCAATGTTGAGTGGATTGATATGATATGATGCGGCGTGTCAGGGCGAACACTGTCAAATTGTTAATACTTTTTGGAAATAAGAAATCACTCCATAGATATCAATTGAAAAATATCGGGTTTGGGTCGGGTGTGCGGAGAAAACCTGCGCACCTTAGAGTAAACGTAAATTTCTATAGAAAACGCTGCCATGTATAAAAGCGTCATTCGGCGTCCTATTGTGTTTTGTATATACAGGGTGTTCAGAGGTGGGAGGTCAATACTGCAGGGGGTGAAAGGTCAGACCGAGACAAGCAAAAAATTGTATGGGGGGGGGGGGGCATCTCGCACCGTTTGGCAGTTACAGGGTGATTCGTAAATCAGGATTTTGCCTTATATGGGAACCGCTCTTGTATTTTTATCTTTTTTTCTACGCATCGCAGCGGCCCCAAACTGATCTCAAAAAATCACTATTTCGAAGCCCTTTTCAAAAAAGTTTACACCACCCCCCTATCCCCAACCCCTTGGCCACAATCCCCCTGCAAGTTGAAAAAATTAACTTTTATTTCACGATTTTTCACATTTCGCCCCACTTTTCTCCGAAATTCATGTTATTAACATACCTACTTTTTATTTTTTTTAAGTTGCCTATCTAATTACCTTTCCAAAAAGGTGCAACATGCCCAGGTAGAAAAGGGTTGCAAAAGTCCTGAAATTAAAACATCCTCACTGGTACCTAATTACTTTATTGCACCATAATGGAAAAAGTCGTTAAGTAAACAATTTTTATGACAGCAAGTTCGGAAATGTTTGTTTAGGAAACAGAGGTAGTACATTTTTATTATTTCAGCAAAACAGTAATAAAATAATAAATGTAATTTCGTTAAATAGCGTTATTAGTTTATTATATCCAGTATTGACTCTTAAGTATCCTGACACTCCGTTTCTAATACCTCCTATGAATTATGGTATAAAAATGGGTAAGTTTGAAAGGACATTGACCACAGTTGAAGAAGCAAGCGATAAAACCGGGTGTTTAATAGAAAAAATTAAGATAAAATGGCAGAATTCAGTGTTGACGAGTATGCCGATATAATTTACGTGTACGGTTTAGTAGAAGGAAATGATAGTGAGGCCGTACGAGAATACCAAAGGAGATTCCCGAATCGGCGGGTACCCAACAGAAGGGTATTTTCAAGGACTTTCAGAAGGTTAAAAGAAACCGGAAGTGCAACCGCCCCCAGAGCAGAAACGCGAGCAGGAAAATCGGCCGATTCAGCGGACCCCGACAAACAAATCCTCAACATCGTCAGGAACAGCCCTGTAATAAGCATCAGGCAGGTCGCGCGAAGGTCAGGATTGTCTTCAAGGAGAGTTAGGACCGTTGTGAACAGAGAGGGACTACATCCATACCACCATATCCCAGTCCAAGCACTACAGGAAGGAGATTCCGAAAGACGATTGCAATTTGCACTTGGCTGTTCGAGTCTGACATCGAAAACAGAAGGTTTTTAGACCGAATTCTGTGGACGGATGAATCGCAATTCACCCGGGATGGCATCACAAACTTCCACAACCTCCACACCTGGTCAGATGTGAACCCACATAGGACAAGGTGTCGGTCCTTCCAGCAAAGATTTAGTGTCAATGTCTGGGCTGGCATCATCGGCAACCAGTTTATAGAACCCTTCATCTTGCCCCAAGTGCTGAATAGTCAGCTATATTCGAACTTTTTGGAGAATACCCTTCCGGATCTGTTGGAGGACATCCCCCTGGCCACCAGAAGCGCAATTTATTTACAGCACGATGGAGCACCTGCGCATACTGGCAACATTGTTAGGGCAAGGCTGAATGAGCATTACCCAGAGCGCTGGATTGGACGAGGTGGACCGATTCCTTAGCCTGCTAGGTCACCGGACCTTACTCCACTGTACTTTTTCTTATAGGGAATGATGAAAGATGAAGTTTACTCAAGACCAATCAACACCAGAGAAGAATTAGTTACCAGGATTGTGACTGCAGCCACGAAAATACGGGAGAGACTGGCTCCATAGACCTCAAACGTGAAATAAGACGAAGGCTACTTGCATGCATCGAAACTAGCGGAGAACATTTTGAACAGCTTTAAAAGGACAAACGTTTTAATTGTAATTAGTTTTTAAGCGAACAAAATGTATTTTTTAGTTAACTTAAGTATAATTTCTTAAAAATTCGAATTGTCATGATATTCTGTAAAAGGATTTTTGTAAATAAATTTTCGTATCCTTTTCCTATCTGGGCATGTTGCACCTTTTTGGAAAGCTAATTAGATAGGCAACTTAAAAAGAATAAAAAGTAGGTATGTTAATAACATGAATTTCGGAGAAAAGTGGGGCGAAAGGTGAAAAATCGTCAAATAAAAGTTAATTTTTTCAACTTCCAGGGGGGATTGTGGCCAAGGGGTTGGGGATAGGGGGGTGGTGTAAACTTTTTTTGAAAGGGCTTCCAAATAGTGATTTTTTGAGATCGGTTTGGGGTCGCTGAGATGCGTAGAAAAAAAGATAAAAATACAAGAGCGGTTCCCATATAAGGCAAAATCCTGATTTACGAATCACCCTGTAACTGCCAAACGGTGTGAGATGCCGCCCCCCCCCCCCCCCACCCATAGGATTTTTTGCTTGTCTCGGTCTGACCTTTCACCCCCTGCAGTATTGACCTCCCACCTCTGAACACCCTGTATAGGGTATGTATAGTGTCCCGAAAAGTTTATAAACTAAATTCATTTTAACGGCTCAATTTCTTTGCAAGGAACAATTGCAACGAATCTCCCGGGCTAAGTTTTTCGAAACGAGGTCGTTAAGTGAATAATTGCGGAGTTTTTCGGTAAAATCGTTTTATAAATTAATTACATCTTCGGCAATTTTTATGCAAAGTTAAGCGGGTTCTTGACGCCCAGAAGTGCAGATATAAATTTTGCCGAGGAAAATTCACTTAGTGTTTCGCTGTCTGGAAATAAAATTGGAATAATACGGTACATTAGGCTAATAAAATTCCACGGAGTTTCTTATTTTATTTGACTTCCATCTTTTCCAATAACATACTAGGATGGTTGTATGTAGGTACAGTTGGGTGAAATAAGAGAAACTTCGTTTCGTAATACGATTACAGCAAAATTTACGAAATATAGGTCCAGCAGTCAGCAATGGAAATTTATACTCTTGCAGAGCACCAGATCTAAACAGTCCCAAACTCTTTTCCCGGGCAGAAAATGTAAACAAGAAACAAAGCAGAAGTAATGCCGGTGATAAGGTAAACATCAAACGAATTAAAAAGAACTCATACAGCGAATTCGATAAATCTTGAGAATTTAAATGGCGAAATGTAGGCGGTGGCTTGGTGGGGGCCTGCCCCCGACATTGAAACAGCGAGCGTCCCTGTGTGGACAAGACCGCCGCGCCAGATTGCGATGCTGCAAAACTGGGATATCGGGTAATAAAGCAGTCATCGAAATGTGAAACTCTGGAGTGTCCCAGCTATCTGAGAAAAAATATATTTTTATGAATTCATTTTATTCCAGCCATTTCACCGGAGTGCCATAACGCACCGCTGCCGCCGGCACAGCCCTTGGTTCCCTCGTAGTCCATCACAACGAGGGGGAGAAAGCCGATTATGAAACCGAATATCGTCCGAGAAAACATGGACAGCAATGGGTCCATCTGAATGGTAAAGTTGACAACTTCTGGTCCGTAGAGGTAATCCCTGTTTCGATTTCCTACAATCGGAATCAAAAAAAAAAGAAAACATTTCCAGGTACATCAGTTGAGCCACCCAGCCTTCCTCCTTGCCTCCATGAGAAATATTTAATACGTATTTCAGTCCTTAACCGGGATTATCTGCCTTATTGCACAGCAAGGCCACTGGATAACGTAGCGATTTACCGCAGACGCCTAATCCTAATGGAGCAAAGCTCTTAAACGTTAATGCATTTTTAAATCAGCCCTCTTTATGCCTTAGTTTACGAGTATTTCGCGAATCCCTCCTTTTTCTGCTTCTGCAACTGTAGCGATATCGCACATAATTAGCGCACCAATTTCAGGAGGAGTAAGATGGATTTCACGAAATGTAGAGCTGCTTGCTGTTTATCTACACTAACTAGAGTTTTCAGAAGCTCAACTAGCATATAATTCACAGTTCCAATTTACATCAGGAAAGAGATACTCAAATTTTTAATCTGCTATGCACGTTAGAAAAATAAAACCACCACGCTCCGGAACACATACTACAGGTTCATTAATTTTTCACGATTTTCAAATTGTTCAATAATGACTTAAATTATTTTTAAGGCTTCAGTGAAAATTAACCATGGTAGTTTATGACATATAAGAAAGTGTTGGCTTTTCTTCATCCTTAAATGTTCGTGTACTTATGGACAACCTACGCAAGACCATACCAATGCCTATCATATCAATACTTAAATAAACTTTTATGCATATATCAGATTTTTTTCTATTTAACTCGGTATTTGTTAAGATTATCCATTATTTATAAATAATAAAAGGCATCAGCAAAAATCAGTTGTTTTCTTACAAAAAAAAAAAAAACAGCAACTCCTGTAACGTCAACTGACCCTGTATACCTACACTGAAAACTGTTAAAAAACCCTGTCATCGCAGAAAGGAGTATTTCAAAAGGTAGAACCGACTCTGGGATTTGGAAATTTTTGGAAAGCGGTTCTATTTTTTTAAAAATTTTACTTCATTTTGCAAATTGAGCATTTAAAATAGAAGACCCCAAATATACCATATACGCAGCATTTTCATATTTAAATGCAATTTTAAGCATTACTCCTCGTATTTTCATGGTGCCTAGCCCTTGCTCCGATAAGACAATGAAGAGAAGCATGATCAAGTTGTTGCGACTTGGTCTACGAAATCCTTCTTCGTGTTCCCGCGACCAAAATTTCTGAGAGCTCCACAGAGACTTGGATCTTTTGAACGCTCCTGTTGGCGGTGGTTTAATTATTGCCATTAAAGAAAGATACTCTTCGTGCCTTATTGAACTTTCTGACTGTGAACCTAACGTAGAATTTGTTTGCGTACGAATTAAGGTAGGGACACACCAAAAGCGAAGCGAACAATTTAAAAAATTTGGGTGCCGTACAAATCAATTGAAGTGTCCGAATAGAACGCGACATGAGCGAAGCGTCTACTGCGACAGAATGTTCCCAAATTTTAAATTGTTCGCGCCTTTTGGTGTGTCCGTACCTTTAAATTGCAAAACAAAAATATTTTCATTTGCAACTCCTATATACCTCCTGGCAGTTCTTTAAGCGTCTACTCGAGTGTTTTGAATAATCTTCGTACGATATCTGAGTTGTGCACTCCCACGGACGAGCTTATTGCGCTCGGCAACTTCAACCTTCCCCTTCGAAATGAGCAGAAAAAAAGTAGTAGATTTTATTTTCATTAAAGACAGTAAACTTTTATGTAATTCCGAAAATTCGGTGATAGATTGTTTAGAATATTATTTGTTTACTCAAGTTTTCTCTCGAACGAAAACAATATTCTACTTTACTTTTTAATTTCAAATAAGATTTGCGCTAAGAATAGCACTGCGCAGATTTTTCACGAACGACTCCGAAAAATGTTCCGATGTCTGCGCCTACATTAGACTGCATCGTCTACACTGCAAATTACACAGACTTTGGTCTGCGCAGCAGCAATTCAATTCAATTTCATCAAAATATGTTATACCTAGAGCATCGAAAAATAAGAGACACGTATTTTTTTTATCTGCGGACATGCACATTTAGGGGTGAAAACCACCCATAAAGTTTACCCCCAAAAACAGTTTTTCCTAAATATTTCAAGTTTTAATGAATTTTTTCGAATGAAACAAAATGGAAATGATGTCTCATAAATATACTAACCTTTTGTAAGTAATCCGTTTCCCGGGGGTGGTAACGACTCGCCCACCTCGTTGAAAGTATTCAATTATTTGCTAAATTTTTGATGATTCTAAAAATTGTCAACACTTCGTACTCGAATTGCCTTAGATTTTAGTGTTTAAATATAGAAAAGCCTAAGGAAGTCAGACAGAGCCTACAAGCCTTGTAATGAACCTTATAAATAAAAATTGAACTTAAACTAGTAAAAACGAAAATTAATAATTAAGCTTATCCACTTTCCCAATTTTGCTCCCAAAAAATGAGAATACACGCGTAACCAAAAACAGAATTTCGGCTAAAGAGGCAGAGGAAATAAAGTCAGACCAAAAGCCCTAGCAACCCCTTTTTGACTGTTTTAAGAAAATGATTTGCATATTCCTTTAGCGGGGATAAAATACATGATTCTCCTCAGCGGCATAAAAATCTCTCGTCATAAGCAACACATAATCCAGGTGGATTACGGAAGACCCTTAAGGTCGCCTAAGACATGTCGAAATAAATTAAAGGTCAATTTAGGTAAACTACGAAAATTTACAGATAAGAAAAGGATATTTAATACGTTCCCTATCCAATTGCTGTTACGAAGATGTGCCATGAATACATCAAAAAGATGATGAACAATTATGTCGGGAAGTGAAATAAGGGAGGGGAGACATGTACAAGACCCAAGTTGTCCCTCTTAACAAAATGCTTTTGTCACGCCAATCTGGCTTCAAATGTATGTTCCACTCACACAAAACATGTATACCAATTTCGTTCCTTGAAACATTTAAATGCAAATGGATTTTAAAGGCATTCGAACTTTCCGAGTAAATCGCTGTTGGATTTGTGACCTTCATAGTTATCAATGAACTGACAAGGAAGGGCCGCGAAGTGTTACTCAACAGAGAAAATTAACGTTCACATGTTTCAGGATTTTTTGAAATCTCCCATCAGTAGGCGATGTGTTGTTAAGGGATGCTTTTAAAAATAATTGATATTCAAACAAAAGGAGTATATATCATATTTTTGGGTTATGTAAATATTTGAGCAAAGTGTAGCAGGGTGAGAATTAGCCACTGTTAACAATTATATAAATTTTTCACTTTACACTGTATAATATGTTAATACTTTTTGATGGACCATGAAAGCTCCGGCTCTCGATTATGTCGAAGATGGCGGTGTTCGTATAAGTGAATTATTTATTTATATTTATTCAAATTATGTATTATCAGTTAAAATAATATAGGTACTTATGTATATCTAACTATAAGTGTGCAAGGCTCTTACTTCTATAAATGAAAACACTGAATTAATATTTTAAATAAAAAGAAGAATAAAACATATTGTCAGTAAAGATATGTATAAAAAGAAAAGAAATGAATTTGTCGAACGACTTAATTTACGAATTCAGCACGCGTTTAATTCGCGTGCGGAGGCTAACGACTTAAAATTATTTATTCGTCAGATTATTGATTGTAATCAAATTTAGGAGACTTAATTCAATTACTACATTAAATTTTAATCAATAATCTAAGGTGTTAAGGGGGTAAGTCCAGTGAAAACGACTGTTTTTTCAACGATTTTTTTTTCATATTAGAAGTCAATTTTTATTAAAAAACTTTTTGACATATGATAGTACAACCAAAGATAATCTAATCATATAGATTTCCACTCTAGAACAATGAAATCGGCCGCTGTTTTCGAAAAGCTTTTTTTGCCTATGCACAACTACATAGAAGACTGAGGTAGCCGCTCTCGATCTGAAATTTCATAAACAAATACAACAACAATGCATTAGGGAAGAGAGCAAATTTTACGTATGCGTGAGTTACTTTGCTGGGTGCCACCCCCCCTGGGCCCCCCCCTAACCTGCTACATAAATGAATGAATTTTCTGTTTAGACTGTTGAGTTGAGATATATTCAAGTTCTTGGAATTCTGTTAAGAGACATGCGATAGATCACGGTGGGATTTTCAATATTTTGCGTATTTTCAGTATATTTTTGATTCTAAGAGTTTTTCTATAATATTTAATATTATATAATAAAATTATAGTTTGGTAATTTTGTAGTTTCGTAATTTTGTAGTTTCGTAGTTTCGTAATTTTGTAGTTTCGTAGTTTCGTAATTTCGTAGTTTCGTAATTTTGTAGATTTGTAGTTGCGTAGTTTTGTAGTTTTTTAGTTCCGTAATTTTTTAGTTTCGTATTTATGGTAGCAGTATATTTGTATTATGAATAATTGTACTTGAATTGAATAGTTTTTGATTTTTTTTTAACACATATATGGGTAATTCTTTTACAAACCGTACGGATTTTGATAAAAATTGACCGACATGTCTCCGATTTGGCTGAAACAAAATTAACAAAAAACCGTTTTTTTTACATGTCGCGCTATATAAATTAATGTTTTAAAAATAGTAAAAATAAAGGTACCATATTTTGAAAACATGCTTTTTATGTAAAACTTGACGGGGAATACAATAAAAATACTAAAAATTTGCTACGAGGTGGGGGCCATTGTTAAAAATTGATTTAAACAATTAATTTGTTAATAACAATATGAATTCGTTAATAATTTGTATTAAAAATATTTTTTCTCAAAACTCAGTCCTTTAGATTTAAAACGAAAAAAAAAGAAGTTTGTAGCTCAAATAAAACCAGAGTTATGAATTTTTGAAAATGAGTCTCCAAGCCAAAATATTCATTATTCTCACATTTTCGATCACTAGTATTATCGAAAATATGCGGAACAAAAAAAAATCCTCGGACACGTATCTCTTATTTTTCGATATAGAATCCGTAAAAAAAGTTTCAGCCAAATCGGAGATGTGTCGGTCAAAAAGGTGTTCGGTTTGTAAAAGAATTACCCATATTTGCGATAATGCCTGCGAATAGGCGATAATGCTACATTTGTCTCTAGTAGCTCTTCAGCTACGAAAGCAAGATTTTTCAAATTCCCTGTTAAAGACAACGAAAAATATGAAAAGTGGATTTTAAAGTGTTGTGAGCCAAATTATTAGATTAGGAATATATAGGGTGTCCCAATATTCACGCAAGAAGTAATTTTAATAAAAAAACATACACGCTGTTGGATTTTTTTCTTGGTTTTTTTTTTTTTTTTTGAGTCTAAGCTTTATGCCAATAAGACCACGACCACCTACGCTTTGAAGGAGGAAGTTGGGCGCTGTGTCAACGAAATCCAGCCACATTTATGTAAAACGGTCATGGAGAATTTCAACAAAAGAGTGCGTTTGTTCCAGCAAAGTCGTGGAGGCCATTTACCCGATATTGTATTCCATATATAACCCTATACTGTATACTTTATGGATCAGTAAAAAAAATACAATTTTTAATTACAAACCTGTGTTTTCTATCAAAATTTCTTCTTGCGTGAATTTTGGGACACCTCATATTTTCATATTTCATCAAATATAGGAAGCTTACTCGCAGCTCTTATTATTTGAACATTTTGTTATTAAGAAAAAGAAAGAAAAATATTAAAAGAAAAAGAGGATATTATTGAAATGTGTAGTAAAAACATTGTTATTGTAATGAAATAAAGTGATATTTCCTGTTAATTATTTATTAATTTGCGTATTATACACATATAAAATTCCAGCCCAATTTTCAATTCGGCGTGCGTAGTTATAACTCCAAGACGCTGAAAAGGCTTTGATACGTAGTACAATTTATAATGAATTTTTTATCTAATTTTTTAATCAAAGAAAATTGTATTTAATTCAATTTCAAACCGACTGGGCTAATGTGTTGTACATTTTATTTTAAAAATGTATAATCATTATTCATCAATTTAAATATTCATGAAATCAAAACTAGGAGATTCTACGAAAAAATTATAAACCTTCCCTCAGAGGTTTGAAACAGAAGAAAGTGCTCCCTAGTCCATTTTCACTAAGGATCACCGCAGACGAACTACTGTCTTTGGCAGACAATTTTAATGCGAATAGAATTTCGGCGAATTAATATCCACTCATTTTTCAGGGTCTAAACTGTATACCGCTCCCCAGACAGTATCTCTCTTGTGCGATAATTCTAAAAGAGCGAAACCAGTGAGAACTTTGGTTGCGAGGTCTGAAATATTCTGATGTCGCATGAACACAAGAACTGCTTGTGTGTGCGTGCGATCAGAGGCCAAGAGCTTTACTTCAGAGGCCAAAAATGAAAAGCTCTACGGCCGTTTTTGTTCCTCTAGAGTAGATATCTATATGATTATGTTGTCTGTGGTACAACTATTAAAATACACAAAAAAAATTTTTTTTTTTTGTTTTCGATGAGTCATCCCGACAAAATGGCCGCTCCAAAAAAAAAAAAAATTTTGTTGGCGGACGTCGAATCTCTGCAACGGTTCATTTGAAACAAAAAATTCAAACGAGGTTTTAATTTGTAGAACATTGGCTATCGTCGGAACTAGAATTATTAATTTTCAATAAAAAATAACAAAATGGCGGCATTTCGAATTTTTCGGGTGTTTTTCGGGTACTTAATTTTTTTATAACTTTGTAAATAAACAATGGATTTTAATAATTCTAGTTCCGACGATAGATACACAATGAAGAAATATACAGCTAAATTTTTAGATCAATCGGAGCAAAAGACTGAGATCTGACGTCCGCCGAGTCAAAACATGCTGTTTTCAGAAAAACGCGTTTAAAGTTTTTTATGCAGAAAAAAGCTAAAAAAATTAATTTTACTTTAGTCAGCGATGCCTGCTCCATACATAACGCGATGCCTGCTGCATACATAACTAACCTTAAATACAAAGCAGAAGGACCTAGACCGTTACAAACCGAAAAAAATGGGCGAAGCAAACCGAAATACAAGAGTCCTCCTTGCTCCGAAACACGCCAGGGGACCTTCGAGCGCTCGGATTACACGTCTCTCGAAAACTCTCTGTATCTTTAAAACTATTCAATATTTTGCTTAGATATTTTAAGGGAGTATTTTCTAGGTGTAGTAGAGTAGATTTAAGCAAAAAAAAAAAAAAAAAAAAAAAAAAAAAAAAAAAAAAAAAAAAAAAAAAAAAAAAAAAACTTTTTTTTTTTCTTTTTTTCACTGGACTACCCCCTTAAACTTCATTATCATCAAAATACACTTTACAAACAATTAAAATATTCGACTTACGTTTACGCTATTTTTCAGCTAAACACGTGTCGAAATTTTACAATATAATTTTCGCGTGCAAAAATCACATCTATATGCTTTTATGGGTAAAATGAAAGAGACCGCTCTTTTCCTTCTTCCGAGCGATCTCAATCGACGCGCCTGCCCTTTCCCTATTAAAAATGCGTAACGCGCCGACTCAATTAATTACAGGTGTATCTCACCTGTAATTTGCTTACCTATTAGTGCGCAGGACGATACTTGACGCAGGCGCTTTAACGATTTCGTTACAAAAGAAAAAAAAATTCCAAATTTATAAATCAAAGCTATGCTGTAAGGGTAGTTCATCCCCTGCAGGAGAAGAGTTCCGAAAAATTCTGGTTTTTTTATTCCGCACGATCGTATATTTTTTCCAGAATATTTGTCCTCAACATTTCGAAATATTTTGCAACTTAAAAATTTGTTTTTCATCCCGAAATTTAGAGGGCTGTTTCAAACCCTTAGAGTGTTTTTCCGCCGATAAAAAAAAAAAACACGTGTATCTTATTTTTCGGTCTAATTTCATTTACCATAATTTCAGCGAAATCGAAGAGGGACACTTCGCGGCCCTTCCTTATGAAAGGTATACAGATATTAAGATGGATTACTAAACATAACATCAAGTGACCTTAACATTGTACTGCTGGTATTACTTTTTTAATCTGTTGTTCATTGCAGAATTAATGTACAATATATTTATTTTTATTAAAAGTAGATGGAGAAATTAATAACGATTACATGAAGTTCCTTACCCCAAATCTGCCAGCAATGCATTTTTGTGAGTTACAGGAGATTTAATTTTTCTAAGATAACTTTAAGCATGCTAAGAATAGATAATCTATTCCGACTGATAAGCATTTATAGTTTGGCTTATCAGTTGGAATTGATTTTCTATTCCTATATTGGTATCTCTCCTATAACACGGTTTCCTACAGCACGGTTTCGCTCTTACACGATAAGAAAATTGCGGAAACCTTCGCATGGTACCGCAACATGGTTTCATTCTAGCACGTCACAATAACGACGAATTTACAAGAATTAAGCACAAAAATAAAATAAAATTCGGGGAATAACCGCATTTTCTACATTGAGATTTTTTTTAAGAAATCGAGTCTTGCCCATCATTTACACTGTGTGTATCTTGTAATCTAAACGTTCAGATCGTAGATTGCACAAATTGCCTAATTGTGATTTCGAAAGAAACTTTTTCAACCTTGCCATGCAACACGGTTCCAAGTATCTGACAGTTAACACAGAACCTATACTCGGGTCGAGGATGGGAAAGTCCTTCAAATACTCGGTTTTCATTTATATTCCTTTAGTTTTTAGAGAGTACCTTGAGTTTTGTCCACACCACTTTGAATATTTTAAAGTATTTTACTGTTTAGTACAGCAATCTTTTGAGCTTACTGCCATATCCTTTTGTATTTATAAAGAAGGATGAAAGAAGATTAATTTGTGTGAATCTTATTCCGAAGCATACTTCTGTTTTTTTTTTAAAGAAAACTACGATTTGACGCTGAGTGGCATTAGTTTTGTCCAGCACTGTATATCATCGACATTATCTGTTACCATTTAGTTTAATCTCCAAATTAATCACTTTCGCACACAGCTTAAGGGGTTATTCTACTGTTAAACGGGTAAAAAGCAGTATCTTTTTAAAAGTGTTGTAAAAATAAAACTATTAGAGATATCAATTTGAAATTTTGCATGCATCTTTATTAATGAAAAAAATATATAATGGCATAGTTGATATATCAAAAAAATCGGTTAAAAAAACTTTAAACGCGATTTACTCAAAACGTGTTTTTTTGGTGCGCGGTACATCGTAGAGAAAAAACTAATGAAGCGATTTAGCTAAAAATTTTTTTGCATAGTTATATATCAATTTTACACAGACTGAACCTAAATTGAGCCATAAAAATTGAAATTTGGTTATTTGGGAGCACTTTTTTCATCGAAAAAACGTCCAAAATCGAGCATGCTATTTTCCAAAACTTGTCAAATCGCGAAAATTTAATATTTATGGCTCAATTTAGGTTCAGTCTGTGTGTTTTTAGCTAAACTAATAAAATTTCATCGTTAAATTGATTGCAGATCACCTGGACGACCTGGGCAATGTACCGCGCAAACGACTCTGGCCGTCAGCGCGCGCTACATCAATCATAAACCGAAGCCGCCATTTTTTTTTTTTTTTTAATCAACTATGCCATTATATATTTTTTTCAATAATAAAGATGCATGCAAAATTTCAATTTGATATCACTAATAGTTTTGTTTTTACAACACTTTTAAAAAGATATTGCTTTTTACCCGTTTAACAGTAGAATAACCCCTTAAATAACTCTTATCGCACTATAAAAAAAACCTTTCACTTCGAAAAATTAAAAAAGCTTGTTTTGGCCCATATTTGTGCCATGGGCATTTCGATCGTCTAATTAAGCTTTTGCATCTATGATGTAAAAACACTTTCAAATCCCGTAACGAAATTTTACATTTGTGGAATATTTGTTGAGCTATTACAAACAAAAATTTGAAACTGGTCAAAATTTCTTGGCTTGATACGCGAAAATAATTTCATGGCTATGCCAAGACCTCTTAGAAGAAGTACATACATACCTAACTAAAATCGGATTTGAGAAATTAAATTTTGTTGGCAGTCCGTTTCGCGTGAATTGCTCAATAATAAGAAACTGCATGTTACATCTATATTTTTATTTAAATTGCCGTATTTTATCTCACAATTAACTTTTTTATGTGATCAACTAAAAGTTGATTTCTTATACTATAATGTCATGATTTGTAAGGGAGTACATCATGTATTCTGTTCTTTTAGAACTTTTTTATAAGAGGTCTTTATGCACTCCTTACATATAGGGACACATATCTAGGTATGAATCGATGTATTGGGTTGGCACGAAAGTAATGAGACACTCTAGAAAACTCTACTCATGTTGTTTTTCTAATCAATTGTTTTCGACCATATTCTAGTATGTTATAGAACATTCTAGGTGCTTCAATCCTAGGGGTATATAAAATCGCGCGCACGATTAATTCAGTCAGTTTGAAGAAAAATGAATGAGCGACAAGTTCGAACTCTATACCTTTACGAGTATTTGTTAGGCCATAGTGTGCGAGCTGCGGCAGACAACATCAACACTGCATTTGACTCAGATACTACAAATCACGCAACAGTGTCTCGTTGGTTCAAACGCTTCAGTACAGGAGACCGAAGCCGCGAAAGTCAGCCTCGCTCGGGACGACCACCAGCTTTCGACAATGATGATTTGCGCCGTGAACTGCAACAGAAGCCGGATGCAACACTCAAAATGGCGGCATTTCGAATTTTTCGGGTGTTTTTCGGGTACTTAATTTTTTTATAACTTTGTAAATAAACAATGGATTTTAATAATTCTAGTTCCGACGATAGATACACAATGAAGAAATATACAGCTAAATTTTTAGATCAATCGGAGCAAAAGACTGAGATCTGACGTCCGCCGAGTCAAAACATGCTGTTTTCAGAAAAACGCGTTCAAAGTTTTTTATGCAGAAAAAAGCTAAAAAAATTAATTTTACTTTAGTCAGCGATGCCTGCTCCATACATAACGCGATGCCTGCTGCATACATAACTAACCTTAAATACAAAGCAGAAGGACCTAGGCCGTTACAAACCGAAAAAAAATGGGCGAAGCAAACAGAAATACAAGAGTCCTCCTTGCTCCGAAACACGCCAGGGGACCTTCGAGCGCTCGGATTACACGTCTCTCGAAAACTCTCTGTATCTTTAAAACTATTCAATATTTTGCTTAGATATTTTAAGGGAGTATTTTCTAGGTGTAGTAGAGTAGATTTAAGCAAAAAAAAAAAAAAAAAAAAAAAAAAAAAAAAAAAAAAAAAAAAAAAACTTTTTTTTTTTCTTTTTTTCACTGGACTACCCCCTTAAACTTCATTATCATCAAAATACACTTTACAAACAATTAAAATATTCGACTTACGTTTACGCTATTTTTCAGCTAAACACGTGTCGAAATTTTACAATATAATTTTCGCGTGCAAAAATCACATCTATATGCTTTTATGGGTAAAATGAAAGAGACCGCTCTTTTCCTTCTTCCGAGCGATCTCAATCGACGCGCCTGCCCTTTCCCTATTAAAAATGCGTAACGCGCCGACTCAATTAATTACAGGTGTATCTCACCTGTAATTTGCTTACCTATTAGTGCGCAGGACGATACTTGACGCAGGCGCTTTAACGATTTCGTTACAAAAGAAAAAAAAATTCCAAATTTATAAATCAAAGCTATGCTGTAAGGGTAGTTCATCCCCTGCAGGAGAAGAGTTCCGAAAAATTCTGGTTTTTTTATTCCGCACGATCGTATATTTTTTCCAGAATATTTGTCCTCAACATTTCGAAATATTTTGCAACTTAAAAATTTGTTTTTCATCCCGAAATTTAGAGGGCTGTTTCAAACCCTTAGAGTGTTTTTCCGCCGATAAAAAAAAAAAACACGTGTATCTTATTTTTCGGTCTAATTTCATTTACCATAATTTCAGCGAAATCGAAGAGGGACACTTCGCGGCCCTTCCTTATGAAAGGTATACAGATATTAAGATGGATTACTAAACATAACATCAAGTGACCTTAACATTGTACTGCTGGTATTACTTTTTTAATCTGTTGTTCATTGCAGAATTAATGTACAATATATTTATTTTTATTAAAAGTAGATGGAGAAATTAATAACGATTACATGAAGTTCCTTACCCCAAATCTGCCAGCAATGCATTTTTGTGAGTTACAGGAGATTTAATTTTTCTAAGATAACTTTAAGCATGCTAAGAATAGATAATCTATTCCGACTGATAAGCATTTATAGTTTGGCTTATCAGTTGGAATTGATTTTCTATTCCTATATTGGTATCTCTCCTATAACACGGTTTCCTACAGCACGGTTTCGCTCTTACACGATAAGAAAATTGCGGAAACCTTCGCATGGTACCGCAACATGGTTTCATTCTAGCACGTCACAATAACGACGAATTTACAAGAATTAAGCACAAAAATAAAATAAAATTCGGGGAATAACCGCATTTTCTACATTGAGATTTTTTTTAAGAAATCGAGTCTTGCCCATCATTTACACTGTGTGTATCTTGTAATCTAAACGTTCAGATCGTAGATTGCACAAATTGCCTAATTGTGATTTCGAAAGAAACTTTTTCAACCTTGCCATGCAACACGGTTCCAAGTATCTGACAGTTAACACAGAACCTATACTCGGGTCGAGGATGGGAAAGTCCTTCAAATACTCGGTTTTCATTTATATTCCTTTAGTTTTTAGAGAGTACCTTGAGTTTTGTCCACACCACTTTGAATATTTTAAAGTATTTTACTGTTTAGTACAGCAATCTTTTGAGCTTACTGCCATATCCTTTTGTATTTATAAAGAAGGATGAAAGAAGATTAATTTGTGTGAATCTTATTCCGAAGCATACTTCTGTTTTTTTTTTAAAGAAAACTACGATTTGACGCTGAGTGGCATTAGTTTTGTCCAGCACTGTATATCATCGACATTATCTGTTACCATTTAGTTTAATCTCCAAATTAATCACTTTCGCACACAGCTTAAGGGGTTATTCTACTGTTAAACGGGTAAAAAGCAGTATCTTTTTAAAAGTGTTGTAAAAATAAAACTATTAGAGATATCAATTTGAAATTTTGCATGCATCTTTATTAATGAAAAAAATATATAATGGCATAGTTGATATATCAAAAAAATCGGTTAAAAAAACTTTAAACGCGATTTACTCAAAACGTGTTTTTTTGGTGCGCGGTACATCGTAGAGAAAAAACTAATGAAGCGATTTAGCTAAAAATTTTTTTGCATAGTTATATATCAATTTTACACAGACTGAACCTAAATTGAGCCATAAAAATTGAAATTTGGTTATTTGGGAGCACTTTTTTCATCGAAAAAACGTCCAAAATCGAGCATGCTATTTTCCAAAACTTGTCAAATCGCGAAAATTTAATATTTATGGCTCAATTTAGGTTCAGTCTGTGTGTTTTTAGCTAAACTAATAAAATTTCATCGTTAAATTGATTGCAGATCACCTGGACGACCTGGGCAATGTACCGCGCAAACGACTCTGGCCGTCAGCGCGCGCTACATCAATCATAAACCGAAGCCGCCATTTTTTTTTTTTTTTTAATCAACTATGCCATTATATATTTTTTTCAATAATAAAGATGCATGCAAAATTTCAATTTGATATCACTAATAGTTTTGTTTTTACAACACTTTTAAAAAGATATTGCTTTTTACCCGTTTAACAGTAGAATAACCCCTTAAATAACTCTTATCGCACTATAAAAAAAACCTTTCACTTCGAAAAATTAAAAAAGCTTGTTTTGGCCCATATTTGTGCCATGGGCATTTCGATCGTCTAATTAAGCTTTTGCATCTATGATGTAAAAACACTTTCAAATCCCGTAACGAAATTTTACATTTGTGGAATATTTGTTGAGCTATTACAAACAAAAATTTGAAACTGGTCAAAATTTCTTGGCTTGATACGCGAAAATAATTTCATGGCTATGCCAAGACCTCTTAGAAGAAGTACATACATACCTAACTAAAATCGGATTTGAGAAATTAAATTTTGTTGGCAGTCCGTTTCGCGTGAATTGCTCAATAATAAGAAACTGCATGTTACATCTATATTTTTATTTAAATTGCCGTATTTTATCTCACAATTAACTTTTTTATGTGATCAACTAAAAGTTGATTTCTTATACTATAATGTCATGATTTGTAAGGGAGTACATCATGTATTCTGTTCTTTTAGAACTTTTTTATAAGAGGTCTTTATGCACTCCTTACATATAGGGACACATATCTAGGTATGAATCGATGTATTGGGTTGGCACGAAAGTAATGAGACACTCTAGAAAACTCTACTCATGTTGTTTTTCTAATCAATTGTTTTCGACCATATTCTAGTATGTTATAGAACATTCTAGGTGCTTCAATCCTAGGGGTATATAAAATCGCGCGCACGATTAATTCAGTCAGTTTGAAGAAAAATGAATGAGCGACAAGTTCGAACTCTATACCTTTACGAGTATTTGTTAGGCCATAGTGTGCGAGCTGCGGCAGACAACATCAACACTGCATTTGACTCAGATACTACAAATCACGCAACAGTGTCTCGTTGGTTCAAACGCTTCAGTACAGGAGACCGAAGCCGCGAAAGTCAGCCTCGCTCGGGACGACCACCAGCTTTCGACAATGATGATTTGCGCCGTGAACTACAACAGAAGCCGGATGCAAACACTCGTGAATTTGCGACAAACCTCCACTGCAGCCATCACGCTATGGAACATCACCTGCACGAACTCGGATATAGGAAAGTTTTATCCCGATGGACACCTCATGCCCTCACAGACGCCACTCGTGCTGCTCGGGTCGCCGTCTGCCAATCGCTACTACTTCGACCGCGCCGGAAGGAGTTTTTGGAGGATTTGGTCACAGGGGACGAGTCGTGGATTCTCTACGAAAACAATACGCGCTGTGCCTTCTGGCTGCCACGAAAGGAAGACCCACCAACTCAACCAAAGCAATATCAAAACCGCGGCGAAAAGGTTCTATTGTGCTGCTTTTGGGATTCTCAGGGCATGCTGTTTTATGAATTATTACATAATGAAACAGTTAATGCTAACACATATGCGGCGCAGCTCGATAAACTAGCCACAGCTATCAAAGAAAAAAGACGAAGAAGAGCCAATGTCATTTTACTTCATGAAAACGCTCGCCCGCACACTGCATCCACCACCCGCCAACAACTGCTTAGGCTGGGATACGGTACCTCATCCACCATATTCCCCAGACATTGCCCCTTCAGATTAGCCACCTTCCTCAACTCACGGCCCGCTGAGTTCTGGGCAACAGGCATGCAGTCCTTGCCTATACTTCTTGCCAACGTATAGGCAAGGTCATAGATGCTCACGGCGAGTATTTGATTGACTAAATGTATAGTAAAATAAAAATGTTAGAATTTAAAATGTAAAAACAAACTGTCTCATTTCTTTCGTGCCAACCCGATATTTATACGTATACATAATTAAATACGGATACATGCACGTAACTGATTTTTGATGTGATGTAATACTCATGGCCGTAAATAAATTTTCTATTATTCCAAGAATTATCCAAACAATTTTTTTTAAAACCCTACAATTCTTTACCCAATCGTTTAATGCGGGAGCAAATGCAAACCCTTGGCTATAACTTTTATCAATACTGCTCTTTCTACACCGAAAGCCAATGGATCTTATTTGCAGTTTTTTTATATCCAAATATCCAAATTGGATTGAATCCTACGAAGCGACGCCCAGCGATTTCTGTTAAAGCCAATTTGCTCCAGATTTAATGTTTAAGAAGACTGGTCCCTTGCGAGCAAACTGTCTACATACCTAATTAGGCTTTAACTTATCCGCCCGACAGGACGTTCGGTAAGTCGGCCAATAAAATTTCAAGTCAATTTGCTTTGGACAAAAATTAAAAGCCTACACCTCATTAAAAGACAAAACATGGAGGTTATCGAAAAATTTACATCAGCGCGTAATTTCTGGCTAATAGCAAACTACAGCGCCCCTCATCCTTTTTATTCATTCACTAGAGCGCTCTTATCGCGCAAAATTTTGTGCTATGATTCATTAAATTTCCGAAGGCAGCCCATCGCGTGATCTTGCAACATAAAAGTGGGTGGTTGTAAAACTGGAGTCTGATCAATTCCATCAAATACAGATTTACAAACAATGGATTTTTGAAGACCATTGTCGAACGCCCAAACCGGGTCATAATTCGGGAATTTTTTCGCCCGGCCGTTACCGACAAATCGATTTAGTTTTATGATCTTTGAATTAAATTTGTGTTCGCCGTTTTATTATTTATTTTTTTTCATGGCGGTTATTATGAACATTTCTCACGCCCGCCAGCGCAAATGACGGAACGATTGCGAACAATGCGAAACGAATATTCATAAATTTTCCTGTCGAATTCCCAGCTACCCATAAATAATTTTTTACGAGAACGCTACCGTTGAAATACGCAATTTTATACGTGCCCTTCCGGTGATAAGGTGTATGCTGTCCGCTTTGTTTGTCCTAAAGTTCACCAATGTAAAAAATATTATTGGTACGCGACTTATGTCACAAGCCAGTGTGACTTGGCATTGGCGGTGAGATTTTAATTTCTTTGAATGAAGTTTTAACTGCCTGGCGAAAGTTTTATTTTCATCCTTGCAATACATTTAGGTAGAACAACTTCGTTTGTGCAGGGAAACGCAAATAGCGTCACATTGTGGGTGGAGAGAATAGGATTTCTCCTGAAGCTTTCACACTAATTAAAGTTTTCATCGCTTTTGCATCAATCGCACACATTCGTAGTGCCACAATTTGATTTCTTTAGTAAGTTTACTGACAAGCGAGCCCGACGACATTTCGGAGGCGAAGACGCTACTAACAAGGAACGTATCTCAACGTGTCACCCCGATTTTGTTGCGACCGAAATATGTTATTCTCTATTAAATTTTAAGAGATAATTAGTTTTTTTCGGCGGATAAGCATTAAAAAGAATTAAAAACAGATTTGGATAGTATTACAGAATTTTGCGAATTTCCTTTGGTTGAAATTAAAACTGGATATACATTTTTGAGAATTCTCAAAGAAATGAAGTTGTATGAAAAATTTAAATCAATTATTACTGCAAGGACAATTTTTGAGATAGTAATTCATGGTAATGTCACATTAGCTCCAAAATCATTAAGTATCCATATTTTACCTTTCAGATTTCAATTCAAGTCTCTTTTTGAGTTACCGAATATTTTAGAAGTTACATTAAAAAATATGGAAGAGCTGTCTAATCAATATGAAATTAAAAATTTTATATCTGGGGAAGTATACAAATCAAAAAGGTAAAAGTATGAATCCAATATTCTTCTAACTTGTATTCTGTTAGCTTTCAATACATTAATCCTCTTGGAAATCAAGCATCATCAATATGTGGTGTTTATTACAATTTTCCAACAATGTCTCAGTTTCTGTTATCTCAGCTAGATTTCGTTTTCCACGCAGCTTTTATAAAAAGTAAATACTCACTCAAATTTGTTTACGCGAAACTGCATTAGTTGAACTAGTCAACGAACTTACAATTTTAGAAGAAGGCATTGAGATACAGACCTCGCATGATTCTTTTAATGTAAGATTTATTCTGGGATTAGTTATTGCAAATAATTTAGCTGTTAATACAATTCTTGGACTCTTTCGTTCTTCGATGTGCACAAGAAAAAGGAACAAATAAAAACTGATTTTTCTGAAAGGGCACATAACTTTGGGTAGATTCAAGTAATTTAATTTAAGGATGACGACCAGTGAAGTACTGATAATTATTAATTGTGTTCTTTTAATGCTTGGTGATTTAATACGTTTTCGTAATAAACACTGGATCGTATTACTTGTTTTATTAGAAATTTCTGACTTATTATTCCTCCCCAGTTATACAAATTAACCCCCCGATTCTGGATAAAAATTAAGAGCTCTTAATTCTTTTAAAGGAATTAATATGCTACCACATTATTGAACAAATATTGGATATACACTGATTTCTTATTATTTATTTCTACAAAAAGAGGTACATCACTTGAATTAAAGGAATTTTTCAAAACAATTAAGAGGTTAAAAGTTCTTAACTTTTATGTATTGGGTTGGCTAATAAGTAATGAGTGTTTCAGTTTTTATTTTCTGGAAATTTCGGGTAAGGTCGAGAACGTTCTGTTGCAGGGGATATATAAAGAGCGAGTCGTGAGCATGCCGTCAGTAATGTTTCGGTTGTCATTGCGTAAAGAACCACGAAAAAAATGAGTGATATTAAAACGCATATTCGGCACTGTTTATTATACGAGTACCAATCTGGGCATTCGGCTGCAGAAGCTGCACGTAATATATGCCAGAGGATAGCTGATGATGCAGTCTTCGAGGCTACAGCAAAACGGTGGTTCCAAAAATTCCGCAAGGGTAACTATTCCTTGATCGATCAACCAAGGTCTGGGCGTCCGGTAGAAATAGATATAAATAAACTGAAGGCATTAATTGAAGAAGATCCTCGAAGCACTACGCGCAATTTGGCTCTTAAGCTCGGATGCTCTCATGGCACGGTGGAAAAGTATCTGCACGGTTTGGGGAAGACGTAAAAATATGGTGTTTGGGTACCCCACCAGTTGAGCAAAGATCAACTGACCGTGCAGATATCTGTGCATACCTTTTATCGTTCCGTCGCACATTTAGCTGGCTAGACCATCTCGTTACTGGAGACGAAAAGTGGGTTATCTATATCAACCACACACGCAAGCGCCAGTGGCTGGGCCGCAACGAACCAGGTAAACCTACGCCAAAAAAAGATCCTCATACTCGGAAAGTGATGCTCTCGGTCTGGTGGGACATACATGGAGTAATATATTGGGAAATTCTTCCTTCTAATACCACGATGACGGCAATAGTATACTGTAATCAACTTGAAAATCTAAAGCTTAAACTCCGTCGTAAACGTCCACAACATGACAAAATATTTTTCCTTCACGATAATGCCCGGCCGCACATCGCTAAGAGTACCCGACTAAAGCTACTGGAGCTCAACTGGGAAATAGTGCCACACCCTCCATATTCGCCGGACTTAGCCCCAACGGATAGCAGTTTATTCCGGTCTCTCAGTAATCATTTACAAGGAAAAAGCTTCGATGATGAACATCAGTTGCAACAATACATAGATGAATTCTTCAAAGCAAAACCGGCGAAGTTTTACAGAGATGTCATCCACTCTTTGCCGAATCGTTGGCGGATGGTAGTAGATAACGACGGTGATTATATTAACGATTAATAGTAAATTATTAAACAAATAAATACAAACATAAAGTCATGTATGTCGCTCATTATTTATTAGCCAACCCGATAATATTACATATACCAAAAATAAAGTTTTCAATATGATCTTTTAAATTATCTGATTCAAATCAAATTAAACATGAAACTGGAAAATTTTCCGTATTAAAATGTGGATCTCTGTCATGAAAATTCGCTCTCCTACGTTATTAATTTTGTTTTGAATTATTTTATTCAGAGAAACAAGCTTAATTTCTTAAATACAATATAATACATGCATAAATGCACTAATTTGTTACTTTTACTACATTTGTTAGATAGTAGAGTTAATATTACCAGTCCTAAGCCACTAAGCCAGTGGTTAAATCAGAAAGTTGGAATTCAAATCCCTCTAGGATCACGAAAAATTCACCGCAATCTTCCGGTTGAGTAACCCAAAATCGAATGAATGTTTAATATTCTGTTCTCCTTTGGTCGGCTGTGGGAACATCTAATTATCTAAACAAATGGAAAGAATTTCACGAAGTTAATTTAAAGTATGCAGATCAATATAATTCGTCAAACACAGCCTACGCTAATTCAGTGGTTGTGAATTCGGATTCGCTAGTTCCACGCTGAAACAGTAGTAAATCGAAAATCTCTGGAGCACCACAAGAAACGGAAGCGTTGGAGAATTTTTGAACCACCATAATCAGCAGCAGCAAACGTTCATCGCGCTTAATTAAGGGACAGCGCATATTAAAATATAAGTACCTCGCCGCAGGTACCGTGTGCGACACACCTCGACCTCAAATCGGCCTCATCTACGTAATTTTTCAGTACTAGTGCAAACCTCTGGTTCTGCATTTTTGGTGCAAGAAGCGACCTGTAATGTAACTGAAATTAAAACTAAAGCATATTAAGCTCATGAAACTTTTTTCATATTGCGAAAAAAGCACAAGCTTCGCGCACATTTGAATAATTTCTGGTGCTTCTTTGCGTTTATATTGAGGCAAAAATTCCAATTAGCTTTCAACCTTTCAGCAACGTGAATTTCCGACCGAGTACAAATGGTACATTAAATGCAATTTTTTTTTTTTTTTTTTTTTTTTTTGTCAAAGTAAATGCAGTTTAATTTGCCGGAAGATTCTATTTTTCCTTAAATGAAGCCTTTTAGTGAAGATTTAAACTCACTAGAAGTGAAAAGGAACAGTCTTACAGCAGGGTAAGGCCTTGTCCATGCACAAAACGGGTGAGTGATTTGCGTGCGATCGATTTTACCAAAACTAAATATTTCTCATTAGATGGCCATACAAAGCCCGTCTGAAGTCTGAAGTGACTTTATTCGACTTTATACATAACAAAGAAGTTTACACATTTATATCATACTTAAATGTAAGAGAAGTAATGAGCTGAAACGTTTGGCTCAAAAATTCATGAACTACTTAACCAATTTCATACAGACGAAACTTATTGAATGAAAAATAACACAAATGTATAATTCAAGCGCACGTTTGCGACCGACGTGCTTAATACAGAGAGTTTTGGTTCTCGACCTAATGAAACTGGCAGAGAACATTTTGAACAGCTTTTGTAGGAAATAAGTTTTAATTGTAATTAGTTTTTAAGCGAACAAAATGTATTTTTTAGTTAACCTTTAATTACTGAGGTGGGGGCCTCTCAGGCCTTGAGAAAGTAAAATTGTTTGAATTACTCGCACACGACACACGCGTACCTTCTATTACCTTCGAGTTTAGTTGCGCCGAAAACAAATAAATTATATAAAAATAATTTTATTTTATTTAAATATATCCACTAAAGCTAATTATTAAACACTAAACCCTAAAAAACCTAAAGACTTTTAAATATAAGCACATATATATACGGGACTTTGAGGCCCCCATGTCAGTGTTTACGTGAAATTAAATCCACCTCAGTAGTTAAAGGTTAACTTAAGTATAATTTCTTAAAAACTTGAATTGTCATAAATTCTCTAAAAGGATTTTTGTAAATAAATTTCCGTATCCTTTTCCTACCTAGGCATGCTGCACCTTTTTGGAAAGGTAATTAGATAGGCAACTTAAAAAAAAACAAAAAGTAGGTATGTTAATAACATGGGCGAAAGGTGAAAAATCGTGAAATAAAAGTTAATTTTTTCAACTAGGGATTGTGGCCAAGGGGTTGGGGATAGGGGGTGGTGTTGACCGTTTTGCAAAGGGCTTCGAAATAGTAATTTTTTGAGATCGGTTTGGGGTCGCTGCGATGTGTAGAAAAAAAGATAAAAATACAAGAGCGGTTCCCATATAAGGAAAAATCCTGATTTACGAATCACACTGTAACTGCCGAGCGGTGCCAGATGCTAATTTTCATTTGTTGCATAACTTCACAGTAATGGACGTCGCTATCGCCATCCATGCGATCTTAATCAGTATGACTGCCTTTTTGGGATGCATTTTAATATCTTCATTTAGGAATCGCCATTTGGCAAACATAATTCCGAAGGCGCACTACTCTATACATTTTCTAGTCGACGAAAGTTACTCATTAAAATTTCGTCGTTTCACATTCAATAATTTTCTTGAATATGATCTCATTAGATACGGTAAGAGGATAAGCCTCATCTTCTATCAAATAAAATGGACTTTCAATTGTGGAGTTTCGCAACATTTTAGCTAAGGGCATATTACAATGACCACTTTCTAATAATTTAAACAAATTTGATCTAATGAATGAACCATCATATCGCTTTGTTTTTTGTGCACCCCTTTTCAATAACGATAAATCTTTTGTCAGCATGTTCTACGAATTGTAGCATAATAGAAAAATAATGTAAGTAATTAAAGTAATGGCATCCTGACAGCGGTGGACATTTTATTCCACAATGTTTAGCATCGATGGCTCCACAACAATTTGGAAATTTCCAGCGGGTATAATATTCTCCCACAATTCTGTAGTTGAATATGGCATTATTTCTACAACTACCTCATCCCATATAACTTTAGCTGTTTGTGGTACAATTTTACTGACCGTATTTTTTCCAACTTTAAATGAAAATGTTAAACATCGAAATTATAAGCCCGTTGCAATATATCTAAAAATAAAAATAAAAATGTATTTTGTATTTTCAGGGATAGGCGTTACAAGCAAATGGAAGAATTTTAAAGATCAATATAGAAGTCAGTTTCAAAAGTAGGTACCTATGAAATCTGGATTATCATGTGAATCCAGTAAGCCAAAATAGCAATATATTGAGCAACTTTTATTTTTGAAGGATTACATGACTCCCGATCAGATGGAAAGCAATATTTCATTACTTCCTCCGACTAGTCAGATCGAACAAGATGAAATTGAGCTGATGTAGAGCTTAATATCAGAAGCGCTTCAACTTTCAGGCTTTCATCACCTCAAGCCAACCGTACAGATTCGAGGCCTTTGTCTTCGCGAAGCTTACATGCAACGTTAAAAAGGAAGAGAACAGATGCGCAAGCTGAATTTTCAATGATGGAAAAAGAAAGGCTTGTTTACTTGAAAGAAGAAATGGAACGCGAAATGGAGTTTTAAGTTTATTGCTAAATTTAGAAGGCTTTACCAAGGCAGACAAATTTGAACTGAAAACCAACAGCATGCAAATAATTTTAAAGGAAAAAAAGAGACAAAGACTGTAAAACATATTGATCCAGTACAATTCTAATTAAATGTATCACAGTTTAAGAGTTTGAAATAAAATTCAAATAATTATATAAATATCTTAAAGTTATCAATAATTTCTCCTCAGCTGAAATTTACCTTACATTGATTCTTTGACTTTTTAGTTTCTGTACAACTATTCTTTTCAAAAAATTAAAAGTTAATAAAGGTTATGCTAAAGCCGGACTCTATTCTGAAAAATAAAACACTATTATTGCGCAATCAATAGTAAAGAAAAGGCCACATTGCATTTTTATTAGCTGCCGGCCTTTGTCTTTTGTGGCTGTGGACCTGTTATCAGGTAAACATGAATAGGACAGTTGCAATCCTTTGCTATTCCGCTTTTTCATTCATTCTTTTGGGGTATTGTGATATTGGCAAAAAAAACCAAAAACTGTTGAATTTGTTTATTATTACAATAAATGTTCAAACTGTCTCCAACACGAATGCACAATCGACATCTTTTAATTGACAAAGTGCATGCCAAACCAATACACACGGAAAGGGAACTACGTAACAGAGTCACCGCAGCGGCTCGACAAATATCTCAGGTGAGTTTGAGAAGATTAAAAAACTGTTTTGTTAAAAGATGTCGATTGTGCATTCGTGTTGGAGGCAGACAGTTTGAACATTTACTGTAATAATAAACAAAATCAACAGTTTTTGGTTTTTTTTTTGCCAATATCACAATACCCCAAAAGAATGAATGAAAAAGCGGAATAGCAAAGGATTGCAACTGTCCTATTCATGTTTACCTGATAACAGGTCCACAGCCACAAAAGACAAAGGCCGGCAGCTAATAAAAATGCAATGTGGCCTTTTCTTTACTATTGATTGCGCAATAATAGTGTTTTATTTTTCAGAATAGAGTCCGGCTTTAGCATAACCCTTAATGATAAAAATAGCAATTTCTAAGTTTGTGTAAAATAATTCCCCAAGTATCATACCATTTCTGAATCTGCATTAAATTGAGTAGTTTTTAAGATAATTTGCCAGTTTCTTTTAGTACATTTTTTTTCCACGACTGATTGTCAAAGTTAAAGTTACAATTTTGACAGAGTTAAAAGGTAACTGTATAAGATTCTGTTAGCTGTGTAGTGGCAAAGCGGTTGTCTGCTCGACAGTTGCGGAAGTGCGGAAATTCCAAAATTTGAGATTGATGCGAGCCACCGGTTTGGTTCAAGGCGGGCAGTCAGTGTCGAGCAGGCTACTGCGATAGTCTTATTTCTATCAGCGGATTTACGCTGACGATCCCACATAGTGATTGTTAAAACCTGAAATTAATAAATCGTGGAAAAGAAAAATGCTTCTATCATTTACAATTGATGGTGACAGCGGTGGGATTTAGGAATAAGCAGAAGCAGTAAATGAACTAACTGTGAATAAAACAAAAACCGTTCAGTGAATATACCTGTGAGAACTTGTGAATAAGTGCGCAGTTAAATAAGCCGCATTCCAAAGGATTAGACAAATTAATATGTACATATATGTGTATAGTGTACCAGCCTTGCGCGACAATAGATAAGCACACACAGTATATGCAAGACTACATAAACAGTGCAGCTCACTTGCTTTCGAGCGACTTTTATTGTCGCAAAATCATTACTATACATAACACTATTGTGGGCAATTTGTGTCACCGCAATAGAATCATCGGCATATACATATGTCAACATCATCTCTAAGCAGCTTAGACGAAGACTCGCTCGACAAAACAATAATCGCTAATCCATTGGCTATTAAATTTGAAACAAAATCAACTGTTACGATGTCGCCTGGTGCAGATGAGTACGATATAAGCAGCCTACTGTCGGAACAAAGTGAAGACTTCGACTCGTTGAAACGGCAAATAATAGCTGTAAATACACTTCTCACTGAGAATAAGCCCGCACCGGTATTCAGCAGCAGATACGACTACATGAAATTTCTTTGGACAAACTGTCAAGAGCGCAATGCGCAAATCAGCCGTACAGCAACGCAGGATGAACGTAAATCATTGGAGTATTTTACAAAGGGAATTTTTGGCGAAATGGAACTGTCGGTGTTCGAATGTTTCGATGAAATCACAGCAAGAATAACAACGTTGCAGCCACCACCACCACCGCCTCCTGCTAATACAAGTAACTTACAGCATGTCAACAGCGGTATGTCACATATTAGACTGCCTCGTATTAATTTAGCTACCTTTTCTGGACAATTTACTGAATGGCAAACGTATCGGGATACATTTATTTCTTTAGTTAAAAATAATAATGTATTAGACAATATTTCTAAATTGCACTATCTTCGCAGCTCTCTTGAAAAGGAAGCTTTAGATATAATTCGACATGTAGAGTTAACTGCTGCTAATTTTGATGTCGCTTGGGAGTTACTGTTAACACAATATGATAACCCCATTTGTCTAATAAATGCACATCTGAATGCACTTTTTTCAATTGAACCTTTACAGAAAGAGTCATCCGCGAAACTTGGAGCTTTAAGGCATTCTATAAGAAAGCATATCGGTGCTTTGCGGAGTTTGGGTAGGGACACTGACGGGTATAATGATATACTTATAAATCGCGTTGTCGCTTTATTAGATCCCCGTACAAAAAGAGATTGGGAACTCCTACTCGCTGGTAAATTAACCTACCCTAAATATGAGGATTTAGATAACTTTTTACTGGAAAGAATTCGTGCATTATCTCTTAGTAGCGCGTCTAAAGAAACGCCAATTAGCTCCCAAGCGGCTTCACAAAAGGCACAAAAATCTCAAAAATTGCAGCATTTGAAATCGCATCATACTACAACGGCTGCAGATAGGTGCGCTATATGTAATGAAAATCATGTTATTTTGAAATGTAAAAAATTCAAAGACTGTAATCCACAGGAACGTTATAATTTGGCAAAACTACACAATTTATGTATGAATTGTTTAAAGGCGAATCATAAGTCTAATGATTGTAGGAGTAAGTTTGCTTGCTTCAAGTGCCACAATAAACAGCGTTTGGGTCCTAGCAACCAACGGCCGTAGGATTCGTGTGCGCGCTTTACTTGATCAGGGGTCGACGTCATCGTTTGTGTCGCGTGGTCTTGCATCCGCCCTTGGTGTGAAGCTTTGTAAAATTAATACAACAATGGAAGCGTTAGGAGAGGTACAGGTTGGCGCCTTTACACATTATACAGAGTTTCATATTTCTCCCCGCATGGAAGGGAAACTTTCGTTTGCAATTACTGCCTTCGTAATACCTAAGATAACCTCGTATGTACCCAATTGTAAACTATCTATCTCTTCGTGGTCGCACTTAGCCGATCTCGAATTAGCTGACGACCCGTCAAATAATGATCAAATCCATTTATTAATCGGTGCTGATCTGTATGGTATGCTTCTTCTTGACGGTCTGAAACAGGGTAAAGTTGGAGAGCCTGTTGCTCAGAACACTGTCTTCGGATGGATAATATCAGGTAATACTTGCAAATCTCAATCTTCGCCAAATAACACAATCACTGCACTTCATTGCATCTCGAATCAAGCTCTTGATCGGTCTTTGAAAAGATTTTGGGAAATCGAAGACGTTCCTCTCAAACCCATTTTATCTGTCGAAGATGAACTCTGTGAGGAGCATTTTCGACAAACACATAGGCGTGACGATAATGGTAGGTATATCGTTCGCTATCCATTCAAGTCACCCCTACCTATCGATCTTGGTGAATCGCGGCACATTGCTGAAGCGATGCTTAAGCGTAGTGAGAAACGTTTGGCAAAGAATGAGAGTCACTATGCTTTGTATTCAGATTTTATGAGTGAATATCGCACACTGCAACACATGACTTTGGTAAAAAATCTAAAAGAGTCTATGGCTAATCAAAATCTTGTTTATTTGCCGCATCACCCAGTTATTAGAGAAGGCAGTCAAACGACAAAACTTCGCGTTGTTTTTAACGCTTCGGCTAAAACATCAAACAATAAATCCTTGAATGATCACATGTATACAGGGCCAGCGTTACAAGCGGATCTTTCTACTATATTAACAAACTGGAGATCTTATAAATTCGTCCTCACTGCAGATATTGCCAAAATGTATCGGCAAATCCGCATTAGTCCTCTCGACGTACATACTCAATGTATACTTTGGCGTGATTCGCCACAAGATGTAATAGAGGAATATTGTCTATTGACAGTAACATACGGTACTCGTGCCGCGCCATTTTTGGCACTACGAGTACTTCAACAATTGGTGGAAGATGAAGGCGATGCCTATCCATTAGCTGCTAACATATTGAGACATGATACTTTTGTTGATGATCTTCTCTTTGGCGGGCATGACATAGAATCAGCGCGTCGAGCTCAGGCAGAGGTCATCTCTCTGCTTGCACAAGGCAAATTCCAAGCTCGAAAATGGGCAAGCAACTCGCTAAAGCTTCTTGAAGATATCGATCCTTCAGATCATGGTTTGGCGAATGCTATTTCATTGGGGGATAGCGAAGGCGTGAAAATTCTCGGCATAAAGTGGAATCCTCATAACGATGCTTTCGAATTTAATGTAGTTAGCAAGCCTTTTAAGCTCGTTACCAAGCGTATTGTCATCTCATTATTAGCTCAACTATTTGACCCTTTAGGTTGGATTTCTCCAGTAATTGTTATTGGAAAGATGTTTATTCGAAGTTTATGGCGTGGTAATTACTCATGGGACGAGCCGTTACCTCAAGAGGTAGCAACCTCTATAGTTTCGTTTTTTGAATCCTTAAATGATCTGTCTAGCCTCTCTATACCTCGTTGGACGGGATTTTCTCTCGAAATTGCTAATGCTTCGCTACATGGCTTTGCCGATGCCTCGGAGCAGGCATACGGTGCTGCTATATATCTTCGAGTGGTATTGCCTTCGCAGCAAATAATTACCACATTACTTACTAGCAAAACTAAAATCGCTCCAGTCAAATCAGAGAGTATACCTCGACTTGAGTTGCAAGCTGCAGTCGTACTAGCACGCTTGCTCGTATCTGTACGAAACGTTCGAACTTTGTCATCGCTTTCGTATCAATGTTGGTCAGACTCTAGTTTAGTTTTAACATGGTTACAAAATCATGCATCGAAGTGGAAAACATTTGTTGCAAACAGAGTCGCACAAATACACACATTGATTCCTGATCATCAATGGAGATATGTACCTACTCTGTCTAATCCTGCTGATATACTGTCTCGAGGCATGCCAGTCCAGGAACTAAATAACTCTTCTCTTTGGTTTCAAGGGCCCTCTTGGTTGAGAGAAAATGAAAATGAATGGCCACAAATCCAATTTAATGTTCCTCGTGATGCAGACCTCGAAGAAAAAATACACATACATACTACGCACATATGTAACACCTCAGGCTTCATTGAGGCCTTTGAACGATGTTCCTCTTGGGAAAAGGTACTTCGTGTCACAGCACGAGTTCATCAGGCAATCACGATGTTCAAGAATTTGAATAAAATTCCACAAAATATTTTGGCTTCAAAATTCATGGCAATAACAGCTTCGGATATGAACGTAGCTGAGAAAACAGTTATAAAAATATTACAAAATTTGTTTTTTCCGGAAGAGTTGCGTTCGCTGAAAAATAACCTCTCCGTATCCAAATCAAGTAAGCTTTACGCGCTGAATCCCTTCCTAGAAGAGGGTATAATAAAGGTCGGTGGTCGTCTATTACACTCAGACCTAGACAGCTCAGCTAAGCACCCAATTATTCTTATGCGTCATCACGTTACAAATTTGATAATTTTGGATGCTCATAAAAGATGCCTACATGGAGGTGTGCAACTAACTTTGGCGACTCTTCGCCAACATTTTTGGGTAATACATCCTCGTCCTCAGGTAAAATCGATAATCTTCAAATGTGTAATATGTGCTAAAGTACGTGCAAAGTTGTCATCCCAGCTGATGGCTAATTTGCCACGTTCGCACGTCACGCAACCGAACAGAGCCTTCACCGATTGTGGTATCGATTATGCAGGTCCTTTGCGATTACGCATGGCGGGTGGCCGAGGGCACAAGTCTCACCTTGCATACATTGTCATCTTCGTTTGTTTTGCCGTAAAGGCGATACATCTAGAAGTCGTTTCGGACTATTCCTCAGCAACATTTATTGCTGCTTTTAAAAGATTTACCTCAAGACGTGGTCTCCCGGCTCGCATATACAGCGACCGCGGCACCACCCTTACTGGTGCTGATAGAGAGCTGCAAGCAGCCTTTGATAAGGCTTGCTCAAATGACGAATTTAAGAATTTACTAGCAAAGGATCGTATTACGTGGCACTTTAATCCCCCTGCAGCACCTCATTTCGGTGGGCTGTGGGAAGCCGGGGTTAAAAGTGTCAAAGGACATTTGAAACGAATTCTCAGTGATAAAACGCCTACATTGGAGGAACTTAGTACATTGTTGTGTCAGGTTGAAGCTGCACTTAACTCACGACCCTTGGGGCCGTTGCATGATCATATCGATAACTGCGATCCGTTGACTCCGGGTCACTTTTTAACGGGAAGTAATTTAATCGCTGTTCCACAAACTTCTCTCATCGATATAAATACACACCGATTAACACGATGGGCACTGATGCAGCAGTGCTTCGAAATTTTCTGGCGCGAATGGTCAACCGATTATTTGCAATCCTTGCAACAGCGCTCGAAATGGAGAGTAGTTCAAGCAAACGTAAAGGTTGGACAGCTCGTTCTCTTGAAGCAAGCAGGCTTACCCCTACAAAGTGGCTCTTGGGGAGGATTGTGGAGTGTCGTCCTGGCTCTGATGGCATTGTGCGTGTCGTGAAAATTCAAACTGCAAAGTCTAGCTTTCTCCGTCCGATTACTCAAATCGCGCTTCTACCAATCGATTTAGAAAATGCCACTCAGGAGTCGGACGATAGTCCTCAACCGACCTAGTTGATTTGTGTAGTTTTGGTGGATGTTTCTATTATGATTTATCATATACAATATCAATTTCAATTATGTATATTATAATAATATATATAGCATATTTCGGAAACTACTCTTAACAAAGTGAAATTATTGTGTAATTCAAATATGTATTATCAAAATATTTGTAATTCATCTCTTTACAACTTTTGTTTTTCTGCTATCTTAATTTTAAAGATAAAGCTATCAGAATTAAATGTTATATCCTTTAAAAATAAAATTAAAAATTTTTTTGGTAGAAATAAGTTGATTAATGTAAACAAAAAAAAATTAAAAATTAAAATGAAACACATACCATATGTAAACTTGAACCAATGTATATTTATGAAGTAACTATTATTTTATTTTGAACCATAGTTGGTTCAAGGCGGGCGGTATGTATAAGATTCTGTTAGCTGTGTAGTGGCAAAGCGGTTGTCTGCTCGACAGTTGCGGAAGTGCGGAAATTCCAAAATTTGAGATTGATGCGAGCCACCGGTTTGGTTCAAGGCGGGCAGTCAGTGTCGAGCAGGCTACTGCGATAGTCTTATTTCTATCAGCGGATTTACGCTGACGATCCCACATAGTGATTGTTAAAACCTGAAATTAATAAATCGTGGAAAAGAAAAATGCTTCTATCATTTACAGTAACACAAATAAGTTATTTTCCTTGGAAGGTACACTAAATTTCGGGAAAATTTTACTTTTAACGTTTGAAACAACTATTCAAGATACCTGACAAATAAAAAAGTAAACAACTTGAAGTTATTTTTAGCAATTGTGGTTGAAATTCTAACTAAAAGTAGAGATTTTAAACAAAATTAAAAAAGTGACAATATCTCGAAAACTAAGAAACTTTTACTAAGGTCATGTTTATTTTATTCGACACATCTAAGGCTAACCTATCTTCCATGTCACTCTGACCTGGTATTTTTGGGACACCCTGTATAAATACGCTCGATTTGAACCTCAATCCTAAACAATATCTTTATTTTAACTATTTTTATTGCAAAAAAAGTACGAAAAAATAGTAAAAAACATACTTAATTTTCACATTCCTTAAAAAAATATTAATTTTAAATTTATTTGTGAGGAGTGAGGTTCAAATAGAAGAGATACTTATAAAAAAAGGAAATTTTGAATAATTGATTTCAGATGAAAATTGTGATCTCCAGGGTGTACACAAATCGCCCAGCCGGATGGTGACCTACAATGCCGTTATTTTTCGGGGAAAATGTTTGAACATTTTTCAGAATATACTCTTAAAGATATGTATAAAATGATTGCAAGGTATAAATAAAATATATACTTATATTCCCTATGTGTTAAAAAAATTCATGAAAATCACTTAAAATACCCTGTCGTACACCTATCTTCCCCCTTAAATCGCAGAAAAATCGCCCGCTCCTAAGTCCCTCGCTCTCCCGCTTTATGCATGGATAAGGCTTGAGACGGTACATTGATACAAAGTGTTGTATTCAATAATACAGTATTTATTTACAATTAGTGTCTCTACTTACTTATTTCGCAAAAAAGAACTAACTGAAAAATAATATACACCTTCGACAAACTAGCAGTCTTTCTTAGAAGGATGCACCAATCTATAGGCACGAAAAATTTGCTGATTTCTCCAATTTTTTAAATTAAATAATAATAATTAATTATTTAGAATATAGGACAGGATATATTATTAAAGATACTATGAAAGAACTATTTTTATAAAAATGTCTATGAAAATATTAAAAAATGATTGAAATACCGTATGTCGCTTTATGAAAAGTTCTATCCGCATGATGAATTCAATATTTCGGTGGTGGTTCATGTGAAAAAAAAACCTATAATATTCTATCGTTATTCATTGTATTTTTGTTTTAATTGAAGAAGATTATGGGAGATTCTGGGATGGTGACTACTCCAGAAAACATTAAATTAGTGGAAGAAATTGTTCGAAGTGATCAACAAAGAAATTGCAGCACAATCGGCATTTCCAAAACAAGTGTTCTAAGCATCCTGCGTCAGTATTTAAGTATGACTCGCAGCGGCGAGTACAATTACTTTACTGCGAGGAGCAAGAAGGTGTAATTAAATCTAATGCGATGGAAGATGAAATTATGGTCCTCTACTATGATCCAACATCCAAAAGAGATTCAATGGAGTGGTATGCGAAAGGAGAACCTGTGCCAGAAAACAAAGGTCACTCAAAGCACAAAAAAGCGATGGCTACAATTTTTTGGGACTGCCAACGAATTCTTTTGATTGACTTCAAGGAATCGAATACAGTCCTTAAGGGGGTAGTCCAGTGAAAACGATTGTTTTTTCAACGGTTTTTTTTTCATATTAGAAATTAATTTTTATTAAAAAACTTTTTGACATATGGTAGTACAACTATTAAGCTACAAGAAAAAAAAATTTTTTTTTTCGATGAGTCATCCCGACAAAATGGCTGCTCCAAAAAAAAAAATTTTTTGTTGGCGGACGTCGAATCTCTGCAACGGTTCATTTGAAACAAAAATTTCAAACGAGGTTTTAATCTGTAGAACATTGGCTATCGTCGGAACTAGAATTATTAATTTTCAATAACAAATAACAAAATGGCGGCATTTCGAATTCTTCGGGTGTTTTTCGGGTGCTTAATTTGTTTACAACTTTGTAATTAAACAATGGATCTTAATAATTCTAATTCCGGCGATAGATACACAAGAAATATACAGCTAAATTTTGAGATCAATCGGAGCAAAAGACTCTGAGATCTGACGTCCGCCGAGTCAATAAATTCTGTTTTGAGAAAAACGCGTTTAAAGTTTTTTTTGCGGTAAAAATCTAAAAAAATTAATTTTACCTTAGTCAGCGATGCCTGCTCCATACATAACGCAATGCCTGCTCCATACATAAATAACTTTAAATACAAAGCAGAAGGACCTAAACCATTATAAACCGAAAAAAAAGGGCGGAGCAAACAGAAATACAAGAGTCCTCCTTGCTCCGAAACACGCCAGGGGACCTTCGAGCGCTCGGATTACACGTCTCTCGAAAACTCTCTGTATCTTTAAAACTATTCAATATTTTGCTTAGATATTTTAAGGGAGTATTTTCGAGGTGTAGTAGAGTCGATTTAAGCAAAAAAAAAATAAATTAAAAAAAAAAATTTTTTTCACTGGACTACCCCCTTAACTCGGCATATTGCTCTGACTTATTAAAGCAATTGGGGTTAAAAAAGTATCGAAAAAGGCGCGGAAAAATGAGCCGAGGTGTGCGCTTGCTTCTTGATAATGATCCAATCCACACTGCTTCACTTTCCAAAGCTACTGTTTGCGATTGTGGCTTTACAGAGATTGAACATCCACCCTATAGTCCTGACTTGGCCCCGTCTGACTACCCTTTGTTCTAAAAACTCAAGGCAGATTTAAGAGGTAGAAAATTTTACAACGACGATGAAATTAAACAGGCAACAGGTCGGTTGGTTTCGAAAATTTCGTTCGCCATATTGAATCCGCCATTTTTAATTCTCGAAATTAAACTTCAGATTCGTGATCAGCGATCCCAAAAACTCCCACATACCAAATTTGGCGTAGTTCGGCTGATTTTCGAAAATCTCGTCCGCTCTGATTTCAGACCTAAAACCCGCACACACCGAATTTAGCGTAAATCGGTTGACTTTTGGAAATCGATATTTCTGACCCGATTTTTTGAGGTTAGGAAAAAAACATGACGTGCCAACCTCAACTCTGACGGTGGATTTGGATTCGCGGGGTTCTTTTACATAAAGACATACATCTGGATATGAAAAAAAGAAATTCCTGTATTTTTCCTTGTACATTTATCCGGATTTTTAATATTTTTTACCTGTTTTTTGAGGTTAGGAATTAACTGTGATGTGATGGCTCAATTTTGATTCCAGATTCGTGCTCAGCGCGCAAAAATACATCGAAAACCATATATCGCATGTAAAGTACAGACAACTTTTCTTTTTTTGTGTGGCTGTGTTATTTGTGTTTTGTATGTTATGACTGTACGGCAAAATCATAAATTGTTTGTGCAGGGCATATCGGGCACGGAGTATAGTTCACCGTCACTTTTAGTATTGCTTCTACTACTACTGCTGTTACGAATTGATTTTATTATATTATAGAATTGATTATTATTCATTACATTATTTTTATTATAATAATAGTTATTATCGTCATCATTAGCACATAATATCATTAACTTTTAACATTTTTCCGTATCTTTGGAAAAAAATTGTATATCTTCAGCAGAATGGATCTTTTCCGAGATCCTTGAAGGTGCCTTAATGCCGCATGCCGCGCATATTTTTTGAAGATTTGTATCCGCCATTAGGGAATTGATAATAATAACCAAAAAAATATAATTATACTATGCTACGTCAGAAAGTCACAAACAATTTCTGGTGATTTTGCTGCACATTTTTAGGTGTCACGCCGATGGAAGAATAATCTGCAACAAATATTAATACATATATATATTATTAAGGGATGAAACTTGGCCAAATTGTTACTTGTATTAGTCTTGACGATAAAAAAATATAACGAACATAATCGGCGCAGGGGCATGGCCTTTCGAGATCAAATAAATATATATAATACATAATAAAAATCACCACCAAAACACGAGCAAATGGGATGTAATGTAAAGGAAAATAAATTCACACTTCAGTCACATCTCTAAGTGCGCTTTTCAAAATTATTGCTAATCAATCAGAAATGATGAAGATTATTAGAATGTTATAACTCTTATTCTTCGAACCATTTTCTAAAAACGTTTTTAATTAAAGTTTGATAAATAATATAAATACAATGTTTTTATAAATATATAAATATAGATTTTTCATTTTAAATGCATAACAGGTTCGCTCGAAAAGATCTGTAAAGTTTGATAGGTAGAAAACCCGTGCTGTGCCCTTTCTGAAATGGCATATTTAAACTGATTTTTATTTTAAGGTTTTTGCTACCGTAAATGTACTTAAATGACGCTATTTATTTGTTGTGTACGTACTGTGAAATTCCAATTTTTCGGATAACTTAAAATTGTCCACGATCATATGTTCCTAACTCCTAATTCCATACTTGTGTATATGTTCAAACTGTGATGAATATATTGGAACCAATGCTAATGATGTCATAGATACATGGTACGATTTGTTATTTATGTGTTAGGGTACATACTAACAATTGGATTGCAACCGAATTAAATTACCTAGAAGGGAAAATTGTGAAAAAGTGAGCCAATTACATTCTGCTTTTTGGTAGTGATTAAAATTGTGTCACCCACAATCCAACTAAAATATCCTTACTCAAATAAATCTAGCATTACCTAGCCTTATTATTCTCAGTAATGTATAAAATATAAATGTACCAGTTTTCACTATTATTCTTATAACAAATGGGAAGTTAAAAACCTTCCCAAAGTGAGAGCAATGACATATAGCGGCCATAATTCAGACTTCATTACATTTCCATATGTTCAACGCTCCCTGAAGGTTCTAAAAGACGAAACTCGAAGTACCGATGGGGTGGCTTAGGATATGCATGCTCTACTTCAGTTGTTAACTGGGTGTTCTTAATACGAACTCTAAAGTTTAAGGAAATGCGATAGACCCAGAAAGAAGGCAGTAAAGCTGCGTTTTTTCCTTTAATAACGCTGGTATAACTGTCCAAGTTTTGTAATTATAACTGAGATATTGGGCTGGATTAAGTGATGCCCCAGTTAACAGTTCCGGACGTGGGCCGAGATCGGTATGGTTATGGGACGGACTTTGAAATTTTACGTTACAGAAACAGATTAGCTATGCGATACCACCTTTAGAGGAAGTGGAATCGCCCGTGACCTCCTGCATACCATGTCGCACAAGAACTGTATTAGATTAAAGTACTGGGTGTCATTTATCACCCTCAATGCGCCCCAGTACTTCCGACAACGTAAGCGATTTTGACAAAAGACGTATCTCTTTCAGCACTTGTGATTTTGTCAGCAACCTGAACATCTGTACGTTCATTGGTTCCCAACCGATTTTTCCGGTCAAAGTGAGCCTTTTTATCCGTCCCAACATAGCGTTCTTCGAAATTCCTTGCGATAAAATCGTTTACTGCTAAACGATTGGAAGACACAATGACTGCGTTCATTTCCGTCCGCACTTGTCTTTGCTGGCTGCAGGAAATGAGCGAAATAAAAAGATTTCGGACAGGAAGCAAAAACGGCACATCATTAGGAAGCGGATCCTCCAAAAACATGTTGTTATTGTAGGCGGCGGCTGTAAATGGTGGTTGCCGGGCAGCACCGATCCATCCATTATTTTAGCGGAGGAGGTATCTTTTATTGCCGCCAAATTGCTTTGTGTACAGATTATTTGTAACACATATGTCCTTTGTTGCTCTAATTGAAATACTTTGGACCAAGTAGATTGCTCCATATGCGGGCGTTTTGCTGCGCATACTTGGTAAGACTGGTTATGACATCAATACTTTGATGGTTTAATTATCTTTCGTTTGATGTGCTCGTAAATGCCGATTGGATTAGATGTCTCATTAAAACCACTTTACCACACCGCTTGCCAAGCTCTTGAATTTTGTATGCGGTCAAATGTACAGAAATTGTCGCCAGAAATGAAACTTCGTCAAATTCTTCTAAATAACTTGCGAAACTCAATTAAAACTTGGGGACAATTTCAACACACTGCCGTAAACATAATTCCCGCCAAGAATTTCTGTTAACTTTCTTTTCAATATTTTATGCTTGCAGCTTTTTCCGGCGAACTTTTATGCTTCTGAAGCTGCTCAATGAAATGTGCTGAGACGACGGATGATGTCCATATTTAGATTTCCTCCAGACCTCATATTAAAAAAATTCTCGAAGAATATGTATTGTATATACAATTCCGGATGTTTGAGATGTATTTACATGTTAGTTCATAGAATGAATCAATTTTTTAGAATTCTCAACAGGAAAAAAAACTTTTTAATTAGAATTAATATGGCGCACATATTAACATAGAAATATATAACAAAAAAATATATCAGATGTAATTTAAGGCTACCATACCTATATACACACTATTTTGTATTAGATACACTGCAAACCATAACTGAGTGTTTTATATAGAAACACACTAATATTTCGTTTTAAAACACTTTAATGTTTAACGAGTTTAAAGGTTTTGAAATTAAATACATAAAATGTGGTGAGGGTAATTTTCAAACATCATAATGTTTTGATCTAATACATTTTTAATGTTTAATGATCATCACACCCTTTTAGTGTTTTGTTTTCTAATGCATACATTATCGAAATGTTTTAAAATAAAACATTTCTTTATAAATATAATATCTAAAATGTTTAAGCACACAATATCGACGTACTTATAATGTAAAACGTTTCGTTTCATTCAAAAATTACTTATCTATCTTTGAGGTAATATATTATGTACATATTTAATGGAATAAAGGGAAAAATTTACGAGGTTTTTTATATACAATTAAGTGTATAATATTATCATAGATTATTATTATGTAATATTGCTTACTATTATCTACTATATATAATAGGGTGCTATTTTTTCGCGACTATTTTTTTTTTCAGTCCCACCTCGAAATTTTGTAGCAAATACCTAAACAAAAATTCCCTGAAAATTGGAGCCCTTAATATTAATATTAAGTACTAGGCCAAGGCGTATAAAGATTTCCCATATAAAATACACGTAAACTTTGATTATTTTTCTTCAAAACTCTACAGCTCAGAGGTATTTTAAGGTATAATCTTGGTCAATGGTAGGGTTTCTTCAGAATTGAATGCTCTACAAAAGTGTCCATTACGGTGTAACCCTAAGTCCCACCAGCGAAGTAGTACGGGTCACTAACCCCAATTTTTCCATGAAATTCTCGCTTTTTACCCCTATCTCGTAAACAAAAAGAGGTACAGAAAAAGTGAATATAACAAACTTGTAGGAAATTCAATTTCCTACAAAAAAGTTGTGAACACCAAATCGCTAACATCAATATTTCTTGAGATATTGGGTTTTGAAGTTGAGGTAGTGTTTCTACAATTTAGCACAATAATCCATGAAAATTCCACACCACCTCAACTTCAAAGCCCAATATCTCAAGAAATATCGATGTTAGCGATTTGGTGTTCCAAACTATTTTGTAGCAAATTGATTCCTACAAGTTTGTCATATTCGTTTCTTCTGTACCTCTTGTTGTTTACGAGATATGGGCAAAAAGCGAGAATTTCATGGAAAAATTGGGGTTAGTGACCCGTACTACCTCGCTGGTGGGAGTTAGGGTTACACCGCAATAGACACTTTTGTAGAGCATTCAATTCTGAAGAAACCCTACCATTGACCAAGATTATACCATAAAATGCCTCTGAGCTGTAGAGTTTTGAAAAAAAATAATCAAAGTTTACGTGTATTTTATATGGGAAATTTTTATACGCCTTGGTCTAGTACTTAATATTAATATTAAGGGCTCTAATTTTCAGGGAATTTTTGTTTAGGTATTTGCTACAAAATTTCGAGCTGGGATTGAAAAAAAAAAAATAGTCGCGAAAAAAAAGCACCCTAATATATAATTAAAAACGTTTCAATATAAAACCTTAAATATATTAAGCAGTTAAAGCGTTTACTATTAAAACTTTTATTCAGTTTCCATATAAAGTATTTTCAGTTGTTTTGATTTCTAAGCACCCTCAAATGCTTAAAACTAGACTACCGCCGCTACTGCGTCCGCATTTTTTAGACTTTTAATTTTTTCCTTTTAACTTTGTTCTAACATTTTAATATCCACATACCTTTAATATTTATCGGATTGCGGACAGGATTATCTGAATCAAATTTGTATGCAAATATATTTGTTTGTAGCAATATAGAACTGTGAAATGTGGCTAAACCGATTTCAATCACGTTTTCGTAAAGTTTCACTTTTCCGCTTTAAACAGACGATCAGATCAAAAATTGCGACACATAGGGCCAAGTGAATATAAATCAAGCATTTACTGAAAGTAAATGGTTTCAGTAAAAGCATTTGTTTAAAATAAGAGTACTCAGTATTTGTAAATGTGAAATGAAGGGAAAATAAGAACATACTGCCTACAGAAATAAGTAATTGCTACTCGGTTAGTGCAAAATATGTAAGCAAACACTGAATTAATCAGTAAGCTGCGGAATTTATTTTCATTAAATCCCTCACGGGGTACGTAATTAAAATCAAATAATGACGAGTATACAAGACGAATACGCAGGACAAATGCTCCAATTATAAATTTTAAGAAAACATTAAAGCAAAACGATGAATGATTACACGGAGAGAAAAACGAAAATTCATAACAAAAGCGCGCCACGTTTAAAATCGCCGTTCAATGAAATACGCTCAATTCAACGGCTTTTCTGTCAAATCGAACGAAAAATGGTTCAAACAGAACGATTATCCAAAAATGCAAAAGAATATTCGCGTTCAAAAAACACGTTCAATTCGTCATTTAATAGGTAAACGATAAAACGTTTAAATTGAACACTGCAGAGTTCAGTAGGACCGGTAAAAACGTTATTTCACATACACATTTATATTACGAAAAGGAGAAGCGCAGTGTGAATACGAATGCCTAATCAATTTGAACGTATGTAGCGTTCATTGCGAACAGGCAAAATATTTGGCTTGGTATGGATGCATCTTCTGTTATACTTTTTTTTTCGTTATGAACGCGAAAATCGTTCAAATTGACTGACAGCTTGAGTTGGTATTAACAAATTGTTATTGTGTTTATTTGGTGCTGAAAATGTGTGTACTCCTTTTAAACGGTAATCGTCACTAGCCGCTTGTTGTTCTCGAATAAAGATTAATTTGAGTAGGCAATATGGATAGTAGTCAGAGTGTGATGAGCCTTAGTGATAATCAGTGTTGTGGAAAAGATATGCAAGTGATTTTTATAGATAACGCAATAACACAACAGAAGGATCGCGAATTATTTAATTTGTTGAAAACTTGGGATTTAGAATCTGTATTTTCACAGCTGAAAGGTTTTGTCTAGACCTGCCAAATTTTATTGAGGCTATTATTTAAATGTCTTTATAGAGGCTGGAGTTGTAATAGAGGAATTAGAGTTCATTACCGAAAAGCACATTGATAAGATCTTTAACGGTTATCATTTAACAGGAACTAAAGCGAAATTCCAGGCAAAGTGGAGGCTGTGGTATAAGGAAAAATTCGGATCAATTGTAAGTATATTTTCTTCAAATAAGATATTGCGGAATTGTGCATTTACATAACATAAAAACTACAGCATAATGTTCAAAGCTATGATACCAAATCTATAACCAGAGGTGTTGACCTGGATCAACCAATTACCTGCATCCTCTTCATCATCACCATATGTGAGCAGTCTAAGCCATTTCGAAGTATGATTTGCAAAATAAAAATTAAGGAGTATCTGTGCAAAAAATGGCTGTATTAAGTTTTTCCTTTTTACTAGTCTCAAAATCCTTGCTAAACTTTCGGGGTACTTTAAGTAAATACACAATTTTGGCCAGAAAATAATAGTTTTAAACTTATTAAAAGAAAATTAATTGGTCTATCCATCGATTTCTGTCAAATTTATTTAGTTAAATAATAACCACAATGAATTAACTAAATTCAAAATGAAATTAATTCAATTTAAAAATATTCGTGAAATTCGTAAATTCTTTTTTCACGTTATTATTTTTATTTTTCTTCATAGTTTTTTTTTACTTCCATGTTCCAAAGGAAATGGAGGTATTGTATCAAAAAATCGTGTTCGAAATAAAGACATATTCTTTTTAACTACCCTCAAAATGTGAAAAAATGATATTCCGCATGGAGTCTGTGTCTGTATCTATCTGTGTCTATCTGGGTGTTTGTAGAATTTCCTTCCGTTTACCATAACTCATTCTTACCTCATTTCTTTGCCTCGTATAATAGATTCCTTCCTTAACTTTATTCAGAGCAAAATATTCAAATAAAATCTGTTAGGTTTAAACACAAATCAAAATTATTTTTTATTATAATTTCCTGCATTAACTATATTCTTGTTCAGAAACTTTTAATTATCGAAATGGTTGGTTCATTTTAAATTGTATACAGTACAGGCTTGTATTTGACTTCAAGTAGAAATGAAAATTTACAATTATATAAAATAATGCATATAATTAAAGATGACAGGAGTGTTTTTATTATTTGTTGTGAAATAAACATAATTGAATTTAATTATCACTATCAGAGCTACGAAGTAGGAAGCAATAAAAATGTTCTTGAAGTTAAAAATATAACTTTTTTTTCTAGCACTCCAATGCATATTTATATGTCGAATGAAAAATCCTTTATAAGAAATAAATGTATATGACATGAATGTAAATACTTTAAACTTCAGAAAAACTATGTACGAATTGTCGAAAGAAAGCTTATTTTATATTTTATTATTCAGTAATTTATTTTTGTACCAAACTATTATATTTTTTTATTCATGAGTGAAAATAAATAATCATTTTTCTAATACAAATATCTTTTATTTAAGGATAAAATAGAAAAAAGGGAAAGAAATTATATATATTCCTTTTATTCTATTCCTTGGTTTATTTTTTATTTAAGATAATACAATATTTTATTTTATCTTCTTTTATTCAATTATATTTTATTTTTTTAAAACAGCTAAACTTTTTTATCTTTTTAATTCAACTTTTCCCGAAAAACAAAAACTCCCGTTATTTATTTTTCTCCTACCCTGATTACTTCTCTTCCACTTCCCACAAATTTCAAAGTACTTACTTGAAATTGCTGCTACGTTTTTTTAAAAAATAATGTGAGGCACAAGTGCCAGTGACGTAGTGCAGTGACGCCACATTACCCCCCTTCCAGTTAACTGAAGGATTAACGACAAATATTTAGAAGTCGGGTTCGATCGACTGTATGTGTAAATTTTGTAAATTTTATAAGTTGAATCGAACGTGTTTTTGAACTGAATTTGAGGACGCTGGCCTCCTGTTACATGATGTTGAATGATCAGGCGCTGGCTGATCTTTTGGCAGTGTGCTGTTGCGTTGTATTTCTTTTCTCGCATTAGATGGGGTATTTTTTTCTTTTGGCTTTATTGTAGATTCCGTAAAGTAGGGCTTTAACCTGTTTAAAGAAACTTTAACTTCTTTTCCTTTAATCAAAATAGAAAAGTAATTCTTGTTGCGATCTAAAATTTTGAATGGTCCTTCATAGGGCCGTTGTAAAGGAGTTTTGATTGAATCTGTACGTAGGAAAACATGTGAACAATTATCAAGCTCTTTAAATTTGAAAAATTTGTTGACCGAGTGGTTTGATGCTTGAACTGGTCTAATGTTATCAAAAATTTTCTTTAAGTTGATGACGAAGTTGCTTTGGCAGAATGAGGTTGTCGATTCCTGCAAAAAATCACTAGGTAAACGGATGTTTTGTCCATAGAGGAGTTCAGCAGGAGTGGCTAGGAACTCTTCCCTAAGTGCAGTCCTTAATCCAAGCAGAACGAATGGCAACACCCTAGACCAACATTTATTTTCGTAGGTCATAATAGCAGTTTTGAGAGTGCGGTGCCACCTTTCTACAAATCCATTGGATTGTGGATGGTATGCAGTCGTGTGTTTGTGTTTAAAACCTAATAATTTGGAAAGTTCCTTGAAGAGCGAGGATTCAAATTATCTACCTTGGTCTGTAACGATGGATCCAGGAATTCCAAAACGAGCTATCCAAACTTGACAGAGTGCCTCAGCGCAAGTCTCAGCTGAAATATCAGTTAACGGTATTGCCTCAGGCCATCGAGTGAATCGATCGATTACCGTGAGACAATACTTAAAACCTTGAGACTGTGGAAGAGGGCCAATAATGTCAATGTGAATATTTTCAAATCTATCTGAAGTAACCGGAAAAGAACCGAAAGGAATTTTAACATGGCGAGAAATTTTGCTTCTTTGACATGCTAAGCAACTTCGACTCCAATTATTGATGTCTTTGTTCATGGACGGCCAAAAGTATCTAGCTGTCACCATTTTATTCGTTGTTCGAATGCTGGGATGAGCTAAATTATGAACCGATTTGAAAACATCAAAGCGAAATGATTCCGGAATGAAAGGTCTTGCTCGAGAATTTGAAATTTCGCAATAAATTTCCTTGTCACTCCCAAGAACGGGTAATTTGGAAAATTTATATGTGGAATTTTTCAAAAATTCTTTGAAATCTTTGTCAGATTTTTGTGCCAAAGCAATAGCCTGGAAATCTATTGAAGTAGGTAAGTAAAGTTCCTCGATACGAGACAATGTATCTGCTACTGTATTGTCTTTTCCCGAAATGTGTCTGATATCTGTTGTGAATTGTCCTATAAAATCTAAATGACGGGCTTGTCTAGGAGAGGCTTTTTCAGGATTTTGTCTAAATGCGAAAACAAGTGGTTTGTGATCTGTGAAAAGTGTAAAGTTTCGACCCTCTAAATAATATCGAAAATATTTAACACTTTTATAAGCAGCCAACAATTCTCTATCATAAGCACTATATTTTGATTGTGCGATATTTAATTTCGTTGAGAAAAATCCTAGAGGTTGCCATGAATTATTCACTCTTTGATGTAAAGCGGCTCCAATCGCAAAATTGGAAGCATCTACAAATAATCCTAGATGAGCATTGACATCAGGAAATACTAGGAGAGTAACATTTGAGAGTTGTGCTTTCGTGTCTTGGAATGCTTTAATTGCTTCTGTAGTCCATTCAATTTTTTTAGAACCATCTTTTTTATTTCCTGTAAGATATCTATTCAAAATTGATTGGTGTTCAGCAGCATGTGGCAAAAAACGACGGTAGAAATTTATCATGCCAAGAAAACGTCTTAGCTCTTTAACTGTGGAAGGTTGTTTAAAATTGTTTATAGCCTCGACTTTATCTGGAGTAGGTTTAATACCTTCTGAATCTATAAAATGACCAAGAAATTTTACTTTCTCTTGCATAAAATTACATTTCTGGACATTTATAATTAAACCATGACTTTGAAAACGTTGGAAAATTTGTTCCAAATGATCTAAATGATTTTCTTCCGATTTTGAAGCAACTAAAACATCGTCTAGGTAAACAAAACAGAATGATAGGTCTTGAAGCACCGAATAAATGAACCTTTGAAACGATTGAGCGGCATTACAAAGACCGAAAGTCATTCGTGTAAATTCAAAAAGTCCGAAAGGGGTACAAATAGCTGTTTTCGGTATGTCCTCCTGTGCCATCGGAATTTGGTGGTAGGCTTTGGTCAAATCTAAGGTTGAAAATACTTTACAATTTTGTAAATTATGAGTGAAATCATGAATGAGTGGAATTGGGTAACGATCAGGAATTGTATTGGCATTGAGTCGTCTATAGTCTCCGCAAGGTCTCCACTCACCATTACTTTTCGGGACCATGTGTAGCGGTGACGACCAACAACTGTTTGATGGTCTACATATTCCTTGATTTATCATGAATTCAAATTCTTTTTTAGCTAGTAAAAGTTTTTCTGGAGATAGACGTCGTACTTTAGATACGATTGGAGGACCTGTGGTTTCAATTTGATGAGTTACACTATGTTTAATAGGTTTAGTGAAACCTGAATCTATTGTAATCTCTTGAAATTTATGTAGTAGATTTTTAACTCCTTCATGAATGGAAGGTTCCCTTAAAAATGATAATGCTGAAATTGATGATTTCCGTAAAATACCAGAAGAGGTAAGAGAAGTTAGTGGATCTATTAGACTTCTTTTGGAAAGATCTACTAGTAAACCGTAGTTAAATAAGAAATCAGCGCCTAAGATTGGTTTTTGTACATCAGCAATAATAAATTGCCACTGAAAATTTCGTTTCAAACCAAGATCAAGTGTTAAAAGTTTTTTACCGTATGTGTTAATAACAGACGAATTAGCTGCCGAAAGTCGTAATCCGGAGGGCAATAACCTATTAGTTGAGGGTGCTGGTATAACAGAAACATCGGCTCCTGTGTCTATGAGGTAGTGTCGTCTGGAAGTTTTATCAAAAATGTGAAGACGACTTGTAAGATCGCGTTTGTCACCTGTCGTCCTTGATGACAAGCGATTTATTTTTTTGATTCCATCTGTAATTTTTTTTCATTGTTCACATATGAACAAGGTTTAATGCAATTAGTTGCTTTGTCTCCAAATTTGTTGTGATACCAGCAAAGTTTGTTTTGTAATGAGTTGTTTCCTGAATGACTGTTTGAACGATGTCTAGATGAAGACCTTGAACGAAACATTTTTTGTAATTTTCGTTCAATATTGTCAAGTCTAGTAGAGAAATTTTCTTCAAAGGATTTGTTACCATTCGCCTGTGGGGAAGAAACTGCAGAAATGGAAGATCTACCTAATATTTCGGAAATCTTATCTGCACAAGCAGCTAATTCTGTTAATGAGCCGGGATTGCATGCTAAAATTGCTTGCATGTTTTCGGGTAAACGTTGAAACCAGAGAGTGCGGAGGAGGTCTTCCGATAACCTATCTCCTGCAAGTTCTCTCATCTCTCGTAATAATTGAGAGGGTTGTCTATCACCGAGAGTGATATCATTTAACAGCTGGTTAATTTTTGAAGATTCACTAGGTGAAAGTCGATTAATTAAAGCTTCTTTTAGACGGTCATATGGAAGCGTTGGATGTGGAGTACGAGTCACATCTCGAACTGTTCGAATAATGTCTCCATCTAATGCTGCGAGTACATGATAAAATTTTGTTTGTTGAGATGTTATGTTTGCTAAATGGAATTGAGCTTCTAGACGATCGAACCAGATGTCTGGCATCTCTCTCCAGAATGGAGTAGGTTTTATAGAAACTGCTTGTACGTTTGGTGTTTCACCGGAAGGAAGAAAAGGTGTCGCACGGGTTGCATCACCACTAGCAGTTGTGTCACTCTGTGCCATTATATTAACAATATAACACTTATATTCACTCGCGAAACGAAAGTTATCACTATATAATGTGTTATGACTAAGAAAAGCGGACGCGTTGAAAAGTGGAAAAAAAAAGTTTACAAATATTTTAACAAAGCAGAGATAATATAGCGATAAGAAAATTTTAAAATCTACTATCCTGGATGATTAAAGTTCTCTTCTGTCTTCGTTTTTCTTTTTTCTTTTTTCTTTTTTCTTTTGATTTGCAACCGTGATAATTTGATTTTGGTTCCGGAACAGTTGTAGCAGTTGTAGTTGTTGACCAGGAAGGGTTCGGTCGGGGTTGTTGACCAGGAAGGGCTCGGTCGGGGTTGTTCACCAGGAAGGGCTCGGTCGGGGTTGTTCACCAGGAAGGGCTCGGTCGGGGTCACCAATAAAGGATAAAATAGAAAAAAGGGAAAGAAATTATATATATTCCTTTTATTCTATTCCTTGGTTTATTTTTTATTTAAGATAATACAATATTTTATTTTATCTTCTTTTATTCAATTATATTTTATTTTTTTAAAACAGCTAAACTTTTTTATCTTTTTAATTCAACTTTTCCCGAAAAACAAAAACTCGCGTTATTTATTTTTCTCCTACCCTGATTACTTCTCTTCCACTTCCCACAAATTTCAAAGTACTTACTTGAAATTGCTGCTACGTTTTTTTAAAAAATAATGTGAGGCACAAGTGCCAGTGACGTAGTGCAGTGACGCCACATATTTATAGTAAAAGGTCGGTGAACGTGCGTCGTCAACTCCATTGGTAATGAAGCATTTGTTTTTCCTCTTAACAAAATCGGAGATGAACATTTTCTTTCGATATTTTCCCCGGTTAATTTATAAGACACCATATATATACTATTTTCACGTTAAACATATATTGCGTTCCAATAGAATGCATAAAATGTTCACCGCAAACGTCTAATACGTTTGTAATGACTATGTTAAAAATTCAAATTAAAGATTTCAGTTCCTTCATATTGAATGTTTTAATGTTCCAGCTGAACGTGCATTCCGTTTATCTTAAACATTAATTTCCTTCATTCTAAATATGCGGAACATTCAATTTGAATATTAAAAATTATTGAATTAAACATTTACTATAGTCAAAATGAACGTATGGCTGTTTGATATAAATATTTTGGCATTCAAAATACTTGCGTTCAAGTTGAACATCTGTTTAGTGTTAAACCAAACGGTAAGCGCCATTGGCGCCGTTTTGAAAGCGTAATCGTTTGGTTTGAACCATTTTTCTTTTCAATTTGACCTACACATTTCTTTCCGTGTACGTTTTTATTAATTTTTACTAAAATTTGAAGTTTTTGTTGTAAATTGTAATTTTATACATGACAACCGTACCAAAATAAAATTAGACGCGGAGCGCAGTTAATTGCACTGAGAGAAAATTCTAATAATTTTTACGATTTTTTCAAAGAAAAATTACGGTGCTCTCCCGTAAACTGGACTTAAGTGACAGGCATAGGTAAAAGTACTATGTGCACAAGATAAAATTACGCTGTGGCACCGTAAAATTTCCGTCTACGAAAAAAAAAGCACCGTTGGGTAAATTTTGATGTAGATATTTTAATGCATTAGAAAGTAGGATAAGATATTAACTACAAATATTTAAAAAGCATATTTAAAGCATATAAACCCTCTCTATGAAAGTCTTTTGCGGTGAACAAAAATGTATACGATCTAACTCTTTCGAAGACTTTCGGATAACTGAGCTGTCCGACTGCACTCCGATTTGAAGATTCCATGAAACACATGTTTAGCAGTAATAATAAAAATGTCATACTTACAGACTTTCCGTAAGCGACCACGCAGCGAGCAAATTTACTATGAACAACACTCGTAAGCCGTACCAATTTCATAAAAAAACCCGATCGTACACCCGATCGTACACCCGATCGTACACCCGATCTACTTCGGCTTCTAAATTCAGTAGAAAATTACGTTGTGGCACCGTAAAAATTCCTTTATGAACTAGTACAATTTCATGAAGACAAAGTAAATTTTCCTTGAATCAACAGGAAATTTTTCTTAACGTAAAAGTTTACTGTGCTGTACAGTAAAAGTTCCTATGACGTTTCGGAAAAATTCTTGGATGAATAGTAAAAAATACTATGTCAACCGTATTTTATCTGTTATTCCTCGTAAATTTTCTAGTTACATGTCACTTAAGTCCAGATTACAGGGGATAGCACCGTAATTTTTATTAGAATTTTCTCTCAGTGTGGTTAACAGCTTGTTTACTTATTTTGCAAGCATGTTTTTGTTCCGCTACAGACTTTACAGTTTTACTAATTTTCGGGCATTTCATCCAAGATATACAGCAATGTTAGGAATTTGTTATCAGTTTTTCTGAGTCAGATTGAAGTAAACCCAAGAACAATAAAAAACGAGCTTAAGAAATGTTCAGAAATCTACTTTACACTTTCATCGCGGAGAAGCCAAAATAATCCCCGCAGAATTGTGTCGTTATTTTAAAATGTGGTATTTATAAGTCCACTTTTATAACATATCACTTTAACAACTCCTTCAGTTAAATCTTAATGTGAAGATAATCCTCATACGATTTTTAAGATTGCTCCAATGCAACTTGAAAAATGTCAAGTAAATGCTTGGAAAAGCTACTGTTTATTCACTCAAATTTAAGTATTTACTCAAAAAACGAAAACTAGTAAATACTTCCAGTAAAATTATTTGCTGTATTAAGTAAAATATTAAATTTATATTCACATAAACAGCCAGTATTTCTTGCAAATATCAAGTAAAATACATTTACTGGCTTTTATTCCGTTAGGAGCTGGTAGCAGTTTAATTAGGATTTGTTAAGAAATTTAGGGAGGTCTAAGTGAAGAAATGCATTAAAGTATAAATAGGTATAATAAAGCTTAATTGAGGAACATCTACAGTAGAAAAACATTTACAACAAAAAATTATTGTTACACACATTTTACCACTTTGGAAGTGTCTCTCGCGCAAACTATTCAGTTTAGAAAAAAATGATATTAGAAACCTCAATATCGTTTTTGAAGACCTATCCATAGATACATCACACGTATGGGTTTGATGAAAACAATTTTTGAGTTTCAGTTCTAAGTATGGGGAACCCCCGAAATTTATTTTGTTTTTATATTTTTGTGTGAAAATCTTAATGCGGTTCACAGAATACATCTACTTACCAAGTTTCAACAGTATAGTTCTTATAGTTTCGGAAAAAAGTGGCTGTGACATACGGACGGACGGACAGACAGAGACATGACGAATCCATAAGGGTTCCGTTTTTTGCCATTTGGCTACGGAACCCTAACAATAAACACCGGAAGTGATTATGACGTCATTAAGGCTATAGTATCTACAAATATGTAAACAATAAACTTTGGGATTTATTGCTGAGACAAGATTTAATATTGAACAAGATAAACCGAATCATTGGAGATTTAGAATGAGGATGAAGGGGGTTATTTTGTTAAATGTCTCTAAAAATCAGTCAAAATGCATTAAAATTCCTTATCGAATTCCTCCCTGAGTTAACGTTACATAAAACTCGCTTAAAAAGTCTGATTTCGATAAAAAAATTATTTTCTTTATATTATTTGGACTATGCTCTTATGTATGGAAATCAAGATCATTCAAATGGCCACAACGGGAATTTTTAAGCATCCGATTCTCTTTACGTAATTATCGATTACTTTTGTGCACATTTCGTAGTATAAATCGGTCATAACTTGGCGAATGTTGGTTCTTAAAAACTCTAAGCAGTTTGTGGATAGTCTGCATAAACATGATTTTTCACGCAGCCCCACAGAAAAAAAAGAATGTAAGATCGCATAATTTCGGACTCCAATTGACTTCGCCAAATCTCTGAGAAGTTTTCGCGCAATAAAGTCAGAATCGATCGAGAGAAAGGTCTCATCGCTGAAGAATATTCTGTTCGAAAAATCAGCATTCGATGCCCGTTGTTGTTGTTTATATGGAAGGAGGTGCAAAGTAGCGTTCCGTGACATTGGTAAATTTGGGCAATTCAGCAATTTCACAGCGGCAATATTTTCAACAGCCCGCGTGAATATAGAGTGGAATATGTTGGAAATACTATAAATAAGACTATTGAGTTGATAGTTATCGATCTACGTTTGACGAGCCCATATGTTGGACTGCGGAGGAAATATACTTACAGTAAAATGCCATAGAGTCATGATAGGGCTTTCGAAAAATGTTGGGAATGGATGGACAGTGGCTCTTACAACCATTTATAGGGATAATATTATAAATGCGTCTTTCCCTATGAAGAGGAAGGCTGGGATAGAGAAATAAGAGCTTGGTTTAAGTGGACAGAACATTTTTTTAAGACACTGGCGAGTATTCCATATCGGGCACCTTAATGCCAACAAGCAAAACCCCTAAACACAAGCCGTGAAGTAGAAATTGAACATCTAGTGATGCAGGTCGCCAATCGCCGTGAAATAGCATTGCTTCTTATGGCGGCAGATCCGACTCCAGGCACCTGGACTGCTGAACTATAAGTATTTCTACTAATTATAATTAATTAAAAAATAATAATCTTATGATCTGAAACACTTAACAAGAACAAAATATTAAAGTTTTTTGCACTCAAAAACAACTCTTACCACTACTTCGAAAAAAAACATCAGCGGCAGGTCGAGTTGACTGCACAACTTATTTGCTCAATGGGCTTTAAAGATAACTTTTGAACGCAGAAATCTTTAATATTTTGTTCTCGTCCCTATAATGATTTTGGCATCATAAGAACGTTTTTCTTCCTCAGTTTCAATTAGTTCAACATAACCTTTCCATAATAGTAATAATTTAGAAGATTCACCCTGTGGATTGGAATGAATGGGGCAATAATAAGCAATGTTATTTCGCGGCAATCGTCGGACTACATCATCCCATAAATGTGGGAGTGTGCAGGTCTACTTCACGGCGTGTTGAATAGTATCCCAGAAGTTTTGCAACATAAGAAGGGTTGATGTCGATGGATACGGGAGTGGTTTGAGGACTAAAGGACTGACTAAAGAAACCTGTGCAAAAGTTGGCTATAGTAGAAAATTCAAATGACAAGTCACCGAGTTTAAGGGTCGATGGATATCCGTTAAATTTCTTTTGTGTATGAATGGAATGATAAAATTCCTTAGTAAGGAGGTCGTAGGTAAGTTTAGATTGCATGCGGTTAAGGTATTTGTTCAAAATGTATGGAAAAGAGAGAAGAGGTAGCAAGATATGAGGAGTAGTCCGAGTCGGACCTTGAAATAAAGTGCGAATGTCATGTTTTTTTATTGTTACGGACAGAGCAAAGATCTTTATCGTACCAAGGTAGTGATAAGAAGCGATTCTTTATGAGTTGAACAGGGACCAATTAGGTCCAGCAGTTAAATTGTTCCGTATAAAAGATGGCGATGACTTTGTTGTTAAACAATTGAGAGTTACTTAATATATGGTATGTTGCAAGCACTCCATATAATAGAAATAAACTCATCTGGGTTGGGAAGAATCAATATCTCAGACTTTATTCAGGATATCATAGATCTTACTGCGCTTATGGTTAACACTAGGTTTACCAAGGGGTTATTTTGACCCCTTGTAACTTATTTTGAATATATATATTTTTTGATATAAATAAAAATTAATGAAAATATTTTTGGGAAACACGGTAGAGAGAGAATAAATTGAAAATAAACTTATGTAAATAACATATTTTCATGAACATAAATCAAATATAAAGCTTGGGTAACTTACACTTTACCTCGCATGAAACAAATAAAGGCTTGGGACTTGAGCTTACGACTTCGGGGAACAGCCTCACATTCGGAAAGAGCAGGTCTTTTTACTTAAGAATATGTTTTTTTCTAATATTATTTTGTTAGTTTTAGGGTTTTTACAGACGAAAAACCAATCGACTATAAAATGTCCGCTTGGGAAGAAATGGGTTAAACCACTTTTCGGAAATCATTCACTTCCAATATTCCAATTTACGACGTTGTCCAAGCAGAAGCTCGCATGCAGAAAGCCAGTAAATTGACGAAATGGGCATTGTAATTTCCATTATTTTAGTAGAAACTTAATTCGTCCATTCGGAGGACATTATTATGGAAAAAGCTGCGCACTTTCAGTAATCTTACTATTGGCCTGAAAATGCCCGCCAGAAAGCATTACTACCTTACTATTACTTGGCGAATACATGACGTACATATGTATTATGTCACGTAACACCTCTGAGAGTTACGTGCACCCCCGTCCTCCAACGTTTTTCTTACAAATTGCAGCATTTATTCTGTAATTATGCAAATATACCAAATGCATGCAAAGGGCTGCTATAAATCTCATTGTTTTTAATTTCTTCCCACTGTATGATGGCGACACACTCACAATCATTAGAATGCATACCTTGTATAAAATTTCATCTCTAGCGGCATTCTGCCCATTTTACGACTCCATCGGAAAATGTTTACATCAGGTTCTCGTGTGGAGTGTTGGATGGTTTCTCTTAACCTTTGGCGAAAGACAGAAATGTGCTACTTTTCATCATATATTAAATGCACTCTGGGGTATTGCACGGTCCCAACTTTCAAACGACAAACTGTTGCTACCCGTGGAAATGATCAAATGTCCCAGAGAGAGAAATTTCAGCTGCGCGAAATGTTAAAACTTTGCATGAAATGATTTATTGTTTATTTCCCAGCAATGTCTTTGCTTTGCCACTCTCTGTTTTCAGGGTCATCACTCAGTTCACAAAAATACTTTAGTCAAGTACGGGAAGACATCTTCTATTATTTTTGTTCGTTTTCTTTCATGCTTGCTGTAGAGATGTAGCAAGCGAAATTTGAAAACAAATTATTTCTTGTATGTGTTCAGTAGTTCTCTGATTGAAGAGAAAGCTTTTGGATCGCGAAGTAAAGCTTTGGAGCTTAGCCCAATGCCGTTATCTAAAGCTAATTAATCAAATATTCCCAGCACGAATATGGCCTTAAGGGGGTATCCCACTCTAGAACGTTCAAAAAATGATTTTTTTTTTTTTAGTTTTGCAAAATTCTGTGTTCTTTCCTGAATCATTTAAGCTATCTCTTGCTGCGAAATTTGAAAAGCTCGCACCGCTACAGGCGATTCCGTGCGCAGCTGCGCGCTCTCCACCACTCTAAACTTTAACTGAAATGCCGTTTTTCTCAAAATACCGTCTTGATGAATGGTGTGCAGCATTCTGAGAAAAACATTCATCCGAAAAATTTCAGATTTTGGTACAAGCTGTGTTAGCTTTGTCTCTATGACTTAAGTGGAGCAAATCTGGCATTTTTACATTTACATAGCTTGTATCCCATATTTTAATAGTAAAAAATCAACTAAAACATAAAACTTATAATAGAAAAAATTAAAAAAATGAATAAAATTTTTTTTTTCAAAATGTGCCACACTCATGCCATAGCCACATATATAAGGAGTACTAATATGCAATCTCATAATTTTCAGATTATTTGTTTGACTGGTATCGTGCACACCGTTCCTAAGGTATGAGTCCCAGTAGTAGGCCTGCACTGACCCAACCACTCAAAAAAAAAAATTTTTTTTTCTCAAAATATTCATTAAAGATCATATAATAAGAGGATTATTATGATTAACTCTAAATGTTTTATATTTTCTTGTTCAACTCCCTGAAAAAAACGTTCAATTCAAGGGCCTCTAGAGTGGGATACCCCCTTAAGGAGGGAAGTCCATGTAAACGCCTCTCAAAATCTATTTTGGAAGGAAAAAAAATAAATTTTTTTTTTTTTTATACTTAGAAAAGTTAAATAAAGTTATATTAAACATTTAAAACAATAAAATTATTTTATCACCTTTTAAAACATTTTTAAAATATGACTGATTTTGAGGCGTTTACATGGACTTCCCCCCTTAAGATACACTTGAACGATATATTATACAGGGTGTCCCGATTCAACGTAGTAAACGCTATATCAATCGATTCCTTGGAGTATCCTGAGGAAACTTTTGTTCTTGACCCCCTCCTTTAAAATGCCTCCTTCCCCCTCAAAATTACCGTTGAAAATTTTTTAGAGGTTCGCTCACTTAAGTCCTTATAGGACCTATAAGGACATGGCACGAAATCGAGCAAAGACTCATTCAAAAAAGAAAGCACCTTTCCAACGATACCCCACTTGTTAGGGTACGTTCAAACATACAAAAGGCATAGGGTTTCAAGCTCAAAAGTTATCAAAATTTTCATAAAAAAATTGCGGTTTTATTCTGTTTTCATAAAAACTTTCTATGGAAAGGCTTTTGTTTTTTTCTTATTATGGACCCTCTACCTTTTATATGTTTGGACATATCGATGAGCTTATGAAAATGGATCAAAATCGAAGTTCAGAAGAAGAAGAATATTCTGGGGTCTATACCCTTTCAGAGATTGCAGGGTTATTAATTTTGCATGTGCTATAGAAATTTGGAAATTTTAAAATGGTGATTCCATTATGACGAACGAAATTTCTTAACTTTAACGGATTTAAATGAAAATAAATTTACATATAAATACAGAGAACTGTTTGAGTGCGAAGACGCAAAACCACACTTCTTTTGGAATATGCCGATATTCTTAAGAGCTCAGACGGCATTTCCTATCTATCTAAGGATTTACATGAAAACTGACCGTACGGTTTCTTCGGATTACATGTTTTGAATCTGTTATTCAAAGGCGATGGAAATTTTTAGTCAAGAGTGTATCACTATATACCTAAATATAAGCATACGCAGAAGAAATTTTATCGTTTACCCCATATTAAGATAAGCGGGTATCACTTTGAAAATTGAGCATTGAAACCTATTGAATTAACCCGTAATTTCACATTAAATCAATAGGACATCTAATTAAGAAGAATTTTCTGTTACCAAAATAATGCGAAACAACATTAATTTGACAGGATTTCCATTTAAAAATATTCGGTGTTCCGAATATAATGTGGTATCACATAACTTTAATGTGGCATTACTTTAAAAAATCTGGAACAATGAAACACGTTCGTGCTAGCGCTAGCAAGGAAACCCATATTCACTTTGTCTTGCGTCATCCTTGCAGTGAGTCGGGAGAACCAAGTGCGGCAGACAATTACGTGTTCAATAATTATGAACTTGTAAATGTAAGTGGTGAAAGTGGCGAAAGTGGCGAAAATATAGCATTCGGTTTGTTAGTGAACAACACAAACTTTGAAAAGGAAATTAGTGATGCAGAATTAAAAAAGCTCATCTGCACCCAATTTGGATTTGATCAGCATACTTAAATGTAAGTAAATAACTTTTTTTAAATGTAAAAATGTATTTCTTTCATTTTACATATTTAGAGCCTGACATTTTCCGATTTTTATTTTCACACAATCGACGAAAAGATTTGAAAACAAACCAGGATATATTTAAGAAATGGACGCTTTTTAAACATAGTAGTGGACATTCTCTTGTTAGCATTTAAATAAATTTAATTAAATATATCAATTTATTATTTGTGAAAATTTTTATGAAATATGAAAACTGATTGATGTGTAACTAATTATTAATTAGTATTTTCTTCTTCTTATTGGAATTCATAATTCACAAAAATACCCCCATATGCATGTTATATAAATAAATACTAACACAAAAGATCCCGCATCTGTTAAGCTTTTAAGTAATCTTGACGGAGATATCGATAATGGTATGAATAATTGATAAATTGAAAACTGGGAAGTTTAAAATAATCCTTCATGATTATAGATACACGTGACTGTATTATATTTCTACTTTTACACGCTGCGCTGTCTTGAAGCCGTCTACAGTAGTCATTTCACGCTGGAAACCATCTATCACAAATACGCAGCAGTCATTTTTCGTTATCTTAAATTAAATTGATTTTAAATTTCTTATTTACAACATCATAGTTAATGTCTGCTGGTAAATAAATTACTGACAATTTTAATTAAAAAATTGTATAAATAGTATCATTTTTTTTTTTGAAAAAATCGATTTTTTTTTATTTCATAAATGCGCTCTAATATATCACAGAAATGTTCTCCCAAAACCGTTTTCAGAAATTCGATATATAAAAAAAGTTATAGACACATTTGTAGCGGTGCCTTACGCTAATCGCAATTTAAAATTATCGAATAAAAACTTTAAACGCGTTTTTCTCAAAACCACGTTTTTTGACCTGGCCGACATGATTTTGAAGAAACTATTGGTCTGATCGGGCTCAAATTTTTACAGGATACTCTATACATGTGCAGTTCTCGCCCGAACTAGGATTTTGAAAATCGGTTAATGTTTAACCCTTTTTTTAAACAATTTTTTGCAAAAAAAACTGACTGAAAAATTAAAAAGTCCGCCATTTTTTTTTTTTAACCAACATTTTTTATCCTAGTTCGAGCGATAGCGACTGATCTATATTTTAATATGCACTTTGAATTGTTTGTTTCAGACGTTCTAGAGTCGAGATATCATGTCGGCCAGATTAAAAAGGGGTCACCTTCAGGCAGCCATATTAGGGCCCTATGAAGAAAAAAAAAAAAAAAAAAAAAATTTATATTCTTGAATGTTAGTTGTATCATATATAAAAAGTTTGCAAGATCAAAATAAAGTTAACTATAAAAAAAAAAAATCTATAAAAAAAGGCCTTAAGGGGTTATATACAGTCAGGAGGCCCAAAAAAGTAGATTTTTCAAGAATTTTTCTTGAGATGATCTTTTAAGTTATTAATGTAAAATTCTGTACACATATAACGGTAACTCTTGGGTGTATTTTAATGATTTTTATTTGTAAAAATAATTATTTTAAAAGCTGCTACAGGTGATCTCCGGAAGCCACTCTAAAAAAAGGCGTTTTGCGGTGTGCACGATATCTCTAGACTGGATCATCCAAAATGGAAAAACCAAAAATATTTCGTTAGTATATTGTTTTATCTCGTAATTAATCGAAGGAATGCGCAAAATAAGAATTTTTGACAAAATGGCGGCTTCTTAAAAAAAAAAATCGATTTTTAACAACAATTTTCGCTCTAAATTGTTTATAAAATGGAAAATATTTATCGGTGAGCAAAAAGCTTCGATTAATTACTAAAAAATATACTTAAGAAGCTTATGTTAAAATTTGAAACTGATCCGTTCAGCCGTTTCCGAGAAATCTTGCTCACCGACTATAAGAACACAGTTTTGAGAAAAACGCGTTTAAAGTTTCAAAAGCATTTTACATTTCATACAAAAACTCGAACACGTCATTACAAATATGCGTGTAACTTCGAGAATATTCACCGGATTGACATGAAATTTTCTGTGGCTCTACTTTAATATATGTACATTACAAAAATAAAATAATAAAAAAATCGATTTTCTAAAAATCCTGACTGTATATAACCCCTTAAGAAATGTACCACCCCCTTAAACAATTTACTCGTATACATATAGGTGGTACCCTCTATTGTGCTCCACGTCATGTATTCTTACGGGAAGACTAAACATCTATTGTTATAATATATGTACAATATTTTTATATAGTTTATTCTATTTTGAGTTATTTTATTCTATTTTTTAACTGTATTAGAAATTTAGGTGAGAATTTTGCGAGAATCTTGCTAATAAGTCTTGGTCTTGGTCTTGGTCTTGTTCATTTAGTCTTGGTCGTGCGAGCATAGCTAAGTCTTGGTCTTGCTAAATGTGCAAGACCAAGACAAGAAAAGACAAAACTGCAAGACCAAGACTATTTTTGCTCATCACTGGTGACATAACGCATGATACGTGGCAAATCACATTACACGCGACATAACTCATAACACTTGACATAACACATTGCACGTCACATAACACATGATACGTAGTAGCTCAAATCACGCGTCAATAACGTATAATGTGACATGCCGTGCCATGTGTCATGTAATATCACGTGTCATGGTTCATCAAAAACTTTGTAAGTAATCAAACAAACACAGTAAATATCTACAGACATCTTAAATTAATAAAAAGAAAATGATGCAAATGCAAATCGTGTTAATACCTTAAATTTAAGTTAATTGAAAAAGGCATCTACAAGAATGCTTTAAATTAAAAATTAAGGAAAAATGTATTTTCGACTTACCAACGGTGACAAGCGTGCATTTCTATTTAACAAGAGATCGAAGATATAAAAATGTTTCTTATTTTTATTACTTTTGCGGGATTATTTATACATGAAAGACGGAAACATATTTAATTTTAGGATTTTCTACAGTTTTGTCAAGAACTTTATGGGAATATGCAGAAAATCGAGGCAGAAAATATTACTTTTCGAAATTTTAAAATTAACCGTACCAGGAAGTACAAGCGACCAACAAAAATTTCTTGCATATTCGTCGTCGCTTTTGACAAGGCATCGAAGAGTAAAAACGAACTCTTTTAATTGACGACTGTCAACGCCCGATTTAATCCTAAAGATAAAGCCAAGAATAGTAAGCTTGAGAGCAGTAATTTTGTGGAAGATTTTATCGAACACTTCACTAAAGTCGGTAGCAATTGCCTCGACTTCTTCTCCGATCTCCACAGCGCTCAATGTTCGTGACATAAACACAGTCAGGTTGGTAGTTCACTGTCCCTCCACATTTCATCAAAATCCATGAGGGGAAATCAAAGTAATTTTAAACCGCATTCTTAATGAAGAAATTATGATGATCATACCTGAAATTAAAACAAGAAAACAAACTTAGTACTTTGTAAAAATTAATAATATTGAATTTTATCAAAATAACACATAGAAAAAGTGCCAATAATTTCTACGGATACAAATATTTACAAAATAAAAAAAAAAGGGAATGGAAAGTTATTGATTTTTGCCTGTTTACCCCATAACTTTTGACTGACTCTTCTTAAACTTTTGAAACATAAACTTATGTATTCATTTCATTCAATACACAGCGTTCATAAAACTTTGGCAAATAAGGGCTACTGCACATATTTTCAAATTCAGAAAGGATTTACCGCTGCGTATCAAATTCGAAAATCTGTCTGAAAAATCCAATAACAGGCAGGTATTAAATTTCCGGCTTTTGTAGTTCGCGGAGCATAGCCCCATGACAAAAATTCCACACCCGTGTGGCCCCATTAGCCCACGCTACCTCCTAAATGACGCAGTGCAAAAACAGATATTCAGCCTAGAACGGCTTTAGTTAATTCGACAAAACTGAAATATGAATATTTTTGGCATTTTTTATAAAATCCAATAACTGGAAGACCTGAATACCAAAACTGCTATTGTTGTTTAAGGACATTTTAAAGCTGGTGGTGGCTGAAATACCCTTAAGCTAAACCAATTCACGAATTCATCTACTGGGATAAAGTGTGATGGAGTGAGAGCCTACCACGAAACCCTTCCCCCAGAGAACTCAATTAACAGATATCCCCCGCGAATTAATTTCACCACATCCGATTATTTTCTAGATTTGTTTGTTTATTGCTGGATTAGTTGGACCCATGACAAGCTCTAATTAATTGTTTTGTCTACTTTGTTTCTGTTTTTGAAAGGAGCCAGTCACCAGCCGCACTAATGCAATTTATCATTTCAACGTACCAGAACAGAATTGCGGTTTGAATATACATGAACAAAACAAATTTGATGCCACTAAGCTGCCTGCCTGTATTGACCTTTTGCAGGTAGATCTAATATTTCATCTTTTAATTTAAATAAAATCAACTTTTAGTTAGTAGACAAAAACAGTAAAATTTTACAAAATTGATGAAAACAACGAAATTTCTAAATGGTATATTAAACTTGTTTAACAAGTGAAACTATAGTATAAAAATATTAACTAATAGTATAATTATATTATATTATAAATAGTATAACGTGTCCAATTAAAATGTGTGAAAACTAATGAGTCACTATTTTTTAACAAATGGAGAGATCGGTAAAATGTAAATACTTTTTAATAAAGGAAAGTTGTCATTTTCATTTCTTGCCCATAATAAAATAAATTAAACCTGTTTAAACCATTAATTTAAAATTATAGTGAAGTTCATATAAATATTCTCTCTGTACCTGCATTTCTTTGAATCTTCCGTCGCCGGAGAGACGTAGAAAGGGATATTAGAGACGAAATCCTTTCAACATTCGACAAAGATAGGTCTTGTTAAATCTTTTTATTTTATTCAAGACGGAGCAGCACCTCATCGCACACAAGAAGTATTTGAAGCCATCAATAAATTTTATATCGACGAGATATTGGCCTAGGGTACCCACGCTTTGCTAAGGGAAAAGGAATAACCATCTTACTTGTCAGATCTCACTCAATATAATTTCTTTTTATGGGGCTACATTGAAAACCACTGCTATGAACGTTAGAACATGTTTTTAATAGTTTTAGAAAGCATTTTGATATTTATGCCAATTTAGATGGTTAATGATATATTCATTAGTAACTAATGTTCTTCACTGTATTTTTAAATTAATGCTTTGTATTAAATAGATTTAAATTGATATAAATGAAAATGATGACTTTCCTTTCATTTTCCCGATCTCTCCATTTGTTAAAAAAAAGTGACTCATTAGTTTTCGCACATTCCTATTTGACGCCCTGTAGCTTGTTGGATTGACACCCAATCCTAGTTCGATTCCTATTAGCGACTTGCCGAATATACATTATATACTAGTGTCGCCTGTTGTCGATATTCGACCAACGTTTCTGTTTCTATTTCGAATTGATTCGACTTCGTCGTTCAATTCGACCGGTAATGGTAAAACGTCGAGGCATATTTGTAGTACAATAGAACACACTACAGTGGAGGAAATAGCTATAAAATCACTGTGTTCTTTTATAAATTTAATGGTATAGTCGTTTCCTCGAATTATTTTTTTAAGGTGTACCCTTATGTAGTTCAATCGTTTTATTGGCGCCCCGAAGAGGTCAGGTACAGTATTATAAATACCCGTTAAGTGTTGAAAAAATATTCACTTTCAATTTGGTGCTCGAATTGCAAGGTTAAAAAGCGGAAATAATTATAAAATCAGTATATGTATTTTCAATTTCTACAAGTTTTTTTGCCAAAATTATTAAAATTTATAATCGGGTAAGTTCAGATAATTATACTAAAGAGTTTTAACGCGAACTTTTAATTAAAATTATATAATTTGTTTAATTTTTTAAGGATCCAAAGAGGGATAACTTTATCTGAAGAAGAAAAGGAAAGAATCTCTGCGTTTCGGGAAATGGGCAAATTCATTAGAGAAATTTCTCGCCTGATTTCCAGGTCTTTTAATGTGGTGCGAAATTTCATTGTTTTAGTCAATGAATACAATAAAAATCAGCGTCCAGGAGTTCGTCCTAAGTTAAAACCGCGAGATAAACGCCAAATTATTTCAAAGGCAATGGCAGGAAAGACGGTAGCATCAAAAAATTCAGCGTGACCTGGGTTTGCCCGTAACGGTACGACGCATGCGACAAATTCTGGCGGACTCGAATAAGGTAGCATGGAGGAAAAGGATGCGAAAACCGGCACTGACACAAAGCCATAAAGATCAGAGGCTGCAATTTGCGGAAAACCACATGTCTTGGACTGAAGAATGAAAAAAGGTCATCTTTACTGATGAAAAAAACTTCAATTTAGACGGTCCTGACGGGTGCCAGTTTTATTGGCACGATTTAAGAAAAGAAAAGGAGACAATGATCAGTCGTAATTTTGGAGGCGGATCAGTGATATGTTTTGCTTCCATGGATCGGCTCCTGTATGTTTCATTACACATAAGATGAATTCCGAAAAGTACACTGATCTTCTGGAGGAGGTCTTCATCGAATTTGGTGACAATCAATACGGTGAAAATTGGATATTCCAGCAAGATAATGCGGCAATCCATGTATCAACACATTCGAGGAATTGGAAAAGTTGATTCTAAAACATCCGAACAGTTTGTATATAATTACCAAAATATAAGTGATGTATTTAAAATAAATAAATTCTCGCGTAAAATCAAAAACACAACCGACTTATAAAAAAAAATCCAAAAAGACAATACTCGCCGCAATTATAATAAGCGTCAAACCAAAAACCAAAAAAGAAAAATCGGAAAGCATACTTTCGACCGTTGGTCACCACGGTCACCGTCAACGATCGGTGGGGAGTTTTTTGCCTTAAGGGGGTAACCCACTGTTGAAAAAAAAAAATTTCGATTTTTTTATTTTTATATATTTCGATAGATTAGCACTTCGAGAATATCTGTGTAAAATTTCAGATCGATATCTAAATAATTGTTCTTTCTGCAGCTCTCACAGTCCCCCTCCGTTCAACTACGACTTCGGAGCGCGCGCGGCCTTGTAGCCGCTCGAACAGCTGCCGCGTGTATTACCTATTATAATACTTTCTAACTGTATATGACATAATACACTAATACATAGTTCCTTATACTTTCATAATCAGAAAGTACCCACTATCACCTGGAATTCGCTGATTAGGGTTAAGTTGACAATTTTTTTACTTATGTCACAAAATTTCTTTAAGAAAACTTTAAATGCGTTTTCCTCAAAACGCTCTTTTTCAGTGCGCGTCGTAAAATTGTGAAAAAACTGTTGGGCCGATTTACTTCAAATTTTGCATACACCTTTATTTAATATTTAACTATAGAAATAACCTATTATTAGAGTAAACAAACAAATTTTGTTGATTTAGGATAATCTTTTCCGTGTTAAAAACTAACGAAAATCGATACATCAATGTTTGAACGTGCACTAAGTCACCAGATTTTCTTTTTTTTTCGAAACAATAGGTTACTTATATCCTTTATAACAAATATTGAAGGATTTTTCTTTGGCATATATTTGCAGATGCATACTTTGGCCAGGATTTTGCGAGGCGCAATTTGTATTTTTTTTTTTTTTTGACTGTGTGCGCGCTGCATCGTGACGGCCGCCATTTTGTTAAAATTTTTTTTTTATAATCACAATGTAAACCTTAGTCCTCAGTAAAGAAGTGTGGAAAAAATCAAAAAAATATTTCTGATAGTTTTTTTTTATCGATTTTTTAAAAAAAGTTCCATTTTTTAGGCTTCAACAGTAGGTTACCCCCTTAAAGTGCATCCTCACAGAATTAGAAATGTAAACAATTCTTCAATTCTTATCGAATTAGTCTTTGCAAAATTTCTGTCCTTAGGCTTGGTCTCGTAGCATCATTCTTTAAATTAGCTCACTTGCCATAACCAAGTTGGGGCCAGTTGAAAATGACACAGAGTCCGAATCCGCTCCATAATGTTGACAACTTGGGCTTCTCAAGTGCTGCTAATAGGGAAACTTCCCGGACAACTGCACGCTAGGGATGAATCCAAGAAAATGGGCAGTTGAGGAACCAGATAAGTCGCAATATTTGCAAAGAGCTTAGTTAATAAGATTATGCCGTCAATATCCAGAGAACTCCGTGCAAACTTTAGGTGCACGAACAAACGAATTGTGCAGTAGAGTACAATTGCGGCCTTAAGGCACATCCATTCGCCCTTACACCTGCAATTTACACGTCCCTGTTCTTGCCCCCAGCTATATACAGATATTATTGAACAAAACAAACTGCCGTAGTGGATCTCTGGCAAACAACAAGTCCTTTCCCCCGAAGTAGGTCACTAATTACCGTTCGTGGTGGAACCACCGCTGTTAAAGTGAAATTTGATAGAAGGTCGCCCTTTCGTCGGAGCTGATTCTGGTTGAGTTCCCATAACTACCCACGACCAACTCTCCCAGATGGTTACAGGGCAGCACAATTTGACAAGCGTTTTCGCGAGGGCACTGATAGCAATGATTTCTAATATCAGGCTCACATTATTTAATTTATATACCTCAACCGAAATACCACAATATTCGATCGATAGAAGCCCTAGCCTTTCTCAGGCTTTTCGGCTCCTCCTGAGACTACTTTGGTTTTCGAACTAAACACAGAGTAATTCGATATTTTGCGGAGGGTAGTAACTAATTAGCCGCTTTGATACGGCGAAGTGACGGAATCAAATTGTTTATTCATTTTGACTTATTGACTATTCGTTGTCACTTCGTTCGACACCATTGGCACAGCATTCTGTTCGAATGGGCGGTACAACCGAATGTCGCGGGAAAGCGGGGCAATGCTCACAGTACGCCTGGGAAAATATTTGAACTTTGATTAATTCCCCCCTCATCGTATGACTCAGCCCCGCCGGGATTGTTAATCCGGTAAACCACTTCGGGCTAATTCTCATAATCATCGTACAAGCCCAGTATTTATCGCTAACACGCTGCGGCGGCTTTATTGCAAGGTTGCCCGCTATAGGCGATAATTACCCGATCTCATTATGAGTAGGGCGTTTTCTTGTAATTGATATTTTACGCAACTTAGTGAGCCCAACGGGGCCGAGGTGACTAAAACAGAGTTATTAGGTAGGATGACTAGCTAAAGGTGCTCAAGAAATGTTTTTTTTCCTGTTTTTAGCTTTAAACGAGCTCCGTTTCACAATAGTTTAAATTTAACTAAACCTAAAAGCCACTTAACTACACAGAAGTCTGGTACAACTATGTACAGATTGAAGTTTGAGCGTGTGTATCACAAGTCGATTAACTTGAAAAGGCTGAAATCTGGCTTGAATGAAATCTTGTCAAGTGATATCGAGACGTGTTTAGATGTATGTATGTAGATTTCAAACTTTTCAGTGATCCCAGATAACGAACTTCTCTCTATAACGAATAATTCTTACAGCTCGCCACTTTCAAAATAATAACTGCATAAAAAATGTTCCTAATAATGAATTTTAATAAGTCTTTTCAAGTTTCAACTAGCAATACGTTTATTCTACACTCTAAAAACTGAATGTAAATTCACACTGCAATTTTACATTTTTTTTTCTGTGTAAAAATGTATAACTCTTGTAAAAGTACACATTTTTGATGTAATTAAGAAAAACAGTGAGAAATTACACAATTTTAAAACTTAGAGTGTGATATTCACTCAACTTTGTAAATCTGGTGTGATTTTACACCAAGTTGTTGTAAATGTGTACGTGAATACGTCAAACTGACGTAAACCTACAACATACATTCTCTTATTTAAACAAAATGAATGCTCAATCACTTTGTGAAAGCATTCATTAAAGTTAAAACGTGCTGTCGAAAATATTTTGTTTGAAGGGTGTAATTTTCAATAAAGGTAAAATAACTAGATTAAGGGGCTTTAAAAAAGGAAATATGCTATGCATGCATTTATACCAATCTTAATACTTTAATACAAAGGAGGGAAGAACGTTTTTGTTATATAATTTTTATTTACCTATTTCTTATTAGGTGTACAACTAAGTTCTACCCGCTTTTTGCAAAAAAAAAAAATATATATTTAAAAATACAAATCTTAATCAATATAATCACCATCAGCATCTACTACACTTTGCCAACGCTCAGGCAACTGATGAATCCCATGGCGATAAAAGTCTTGATCTTTTGATGAAATCAAATCATCTACTATTTTTTGCACGTCATTTTCGTCTTGTAAGTGTTTGCATGCCACGTAATTTTGCAACGACCGGAATAGGTGAAAATCACACAATGTCTGGTGAATACGCCGGGTGAGGTAAAACTTCCCACTGTAAATCATTTATAATGTGGTGGACGATTGAACTTCTATGACGCCTGGCGTTATCAGCTGCAGTACTTGTCGAGGTTTTTGTCCCACAAATCGTCATTTTTCATTGATTTTATCTGCTAATTTTTTTAATTGACAACTGCAGCGTTCTTCGGTAACTTCGTTTGAGCAACTCATAATATAGCATGCCCTATTCATCTCACCAAATACAAAGCAATATTTTGTTTCCAAATATATTACGTTTTGGTGTTGATGTCGTTGGTTGTCCTGGGTCTACCCAATGTTTTCGGCGTTTAGGATTCTCATAATAAACCCACTCTTCGTCACCTGTTACGAGTTTCCACAAAATACTTTTTTTTTTTTTTTGCCGTGAAACCAACGCCAGACAGGTGTCAACTCATCTTTCAGGTTGTTCTGGGATTAATTTATGGGGTACTCATTTTCCTTCTTTCTGAATCTTACCTAAAGCATGTAATCTTTTAGAAATAGCTTGTTGAGTGACGTTTAACTTTTCTGCAAGTTGTTGTTGTATTTGCGCAGAATCTAGGTCCAGTAATTCTTACAATTCTTCGTCACTGATTGTTGGAGGCTTTCCAGGACGTGGTTTAAATAGAAATCTCCATTTGTAAATTTCCGAAACCATCTTCGACAAGCACTGTCATCAATAGCACTGTCACCATAAGTTGCACAGATTATTCTTTAGCTTCAGCAGCGCTTTTTCTTTGATGAAATTCGTATAGACGATAATGGCGGAGATGCACACTACTGAATTCCGTTGTCAACTCAATAAAAAAATATATATATTGAAGATTAATATATTAAGAGCGTGATGAATTTACAGAGTAAAAACAGCTGTGTATGTACATATGCGTATTAATAATTAACTTATAACCGGCTGTGAGATAACGCCATCTTTTGAAAACGGGTAGAACTTAGTTGTGCACCTAATATTTTTATTTTTTTATTAAATACTTAACAAACAATAACCTGCTGCGAATGTATTATTAAAACAACCTTATTTATACTATTTCCTTCATTTCCATTCATTAGAGAAAACTTCCTCAACTGCATTGTAAAAATACTATATTCAAAGTTAAAATTTGTATCTGCTGAGTGTAAATTTATGTACTTTAAAGAAGGAAGACACATTTATTGTGCAAACCACATCTTCCATGTGTAATTTTCCGCATGTCTGTATAACGTTTTTACACAAGAAAAGTGTATTTTTACAGAGACATTTGCGTAATTTTTTTGAAGTGTAATTTTACTACCATCATGGAAGGTATTCAATTTCCTTCCAAAAAGGGAGTCAAATTACACAAACATTTCTTAGAGCGTAATCAATCTGACAATTCGTAAAGCTCCAAATTACAAATAAATTCGAAAACTGACACTGTGATTTAACTTTGGTAGTCGTTAAATTTTTCGGTTTCTTCTCATCAATATGTATAACTTTAACGGCTTTTCCTTTTCACTTATTCTAAATGCCCAAATTTTATTAAAATATAAATTTTCCGCATGCACTTTGTCTGTTTATTTAACGCCTCTGTAAAATGAGCTTTCCATATAACGACCCAGAATAAAAGACATGCAAATTCGTTATACGGGTAGATCTACAAACTAAGGAAGAATTCGAGTCTGATTTCGGCCCGACATTTTTTATACATTCTGGTGGCAGAATTCAGTCTAATAACTAGAGTACAGTGTCTTTTAGCTTATCCTAAAGGGAACAGTCAAAATATTTAATTTCGAAAGTTTCGAAACAATTATAAGAATACTTTTACTCAGACCACCACCAAATTGGACAGGATCCTGAGGCCAGGCTCCTGATAATTTCTGTCTAAAAATAAAATAAACAAACCAATTTATAACTTTCAACAAAAATTAACCTAAGCTAGGCCTATGCGCTAGCATCTTACATATCAATACGCTAAAATTAGTCATATTCATTATTTATTTCGTAAATAAGAATCTTACCAGGATTCTCTGAACTTCACTGATTACGACACCACTTCACTCGCCGAACGCACTGGGCTCACTAAACAACGTGCTAGATGAGAATAGATAGATGACATTCTTTATCTCTTTCGTAGGTACTATCGACTCAGCGGAACGGTAAAGACGCACGGCAAATAGTCTAGTAAATATTTGCTAATTCAGCAGCGAACAGGATACTGATATAAAATGGTGGGGACAAAATGTAAACAAGATTTATTCAATATTTTTCAAGGAAATATTATAGTAATTGTTCTACCTAGCCAGGAAAAATAGTAAACTTATTAATTTGGGATTCTTTTAAGACCCTAATGTACATAGAAGTAAACGTATCACGACGCACTTTGAACTAAAATTTGTACGAGGGACATTGCAGGATCTTGAGAATTTGGCACTTTGAACAGTAATTTTGTTCAGAAAAGAATTGTGAATCTTAATTAATAGTATTCAATCCAAGAAAAATTGTTATTAACAATTTTTCTATCATATTTTGGCTGAGCCGCCAAAAATTCCTTAGTTTGTAGAACTACCCATACAAGGATTTCACTATATGATATGTATTTACATATCGACAGGGGTATTTATAGACTTCAGATTTTGCTTAGAATTTATTTATGCAACTTTTTCTCTCATACTTAAGTTGTGAAGTACGTAACCCGCAACAACGCTTTGTATCGATTTCCCTTTCTATTAGCATAAAACGAAACACGTACACTGAATCAACTCACTTTGTGTTGTTGTGTCTACCTGCGGTCAATCTGTCTGCTATTACTGTTCAATAGCTGAGAGACTACACCGCCCCAACACGTCGATCTACGGACATGTTGTAAGATGATAGCTAAAGTTCTGATTTTCACAGGGTTGTTTAATTAAATTATTTAAAAAATAGTAGTGTACTTGTTCACCGATAATCGTGGGGCGTCATAAATAAGCGATTCCATAAGGTTAGAAAACTTTAGCAGTCAACTTTTTTTGAGACCCATGTACTGGGGACTAACATGAAAAGTAGCAATGAAAAAAAAATTTATTTGTGTGGAAACATTTAAAAAAATATTTTATTTATTATTAAGACTGTTTTGTTGATTTATAAATACATTTTTCCCAAAAATTCTCTCAATTCGAAAATTTTCACTCGTTCTAGCCTTGATTTATTAATAATATAGTTTGGTAACAGGGTTTGGAATAAAAAAGACGAGTAGTGATAAGACCTCTTTACCGCCCCAAAATAAGCAACATTTATAGTGTAAATTATAGTTTTTTTTTTATAAATATTATACAAGTAAACTATCTGCCTTATAACAAAATAGCATTATAATGCCCTAGACAGATAGCGCACTAAATTAATAATTAGTTAATTACTCATCTAGCACTAATTATTAATTAATAAATTGGTGGCAGACAGCCATTTCTTAATCATCATATGAGCCGTTAATTTTGAAAATGGCTTAAGTCCAAATGATCACAAAGCCTATTTTACTTTTTACTTTACAAGAATATAGAAAAATAATCAATCTTGAACGTTCTTGAAAGTTCTAGAAATTTCTGGAATGATTTAGAAAGTTCCAAAATGAGTGCAAACTATTACAATCGATGTAGAATGTTCAAGAAAGTTCTAAAAATTTCTGGAATGATCTAGAAAGTTCCAAAATGTGTAAAACTGTTATTATCGATTTGGAATGTTCTAGAAAGTTCTAAAAATTTCTGGAATGATCTAGAAAGTTCCAAAATTGGTGCAAACTATTATAATCGATTTAGAATCTTCGAGAAAGTTCTAGAACTCTCTGGAATGATCTAGAAAGGTCCAAAATGTGTAAAACTGTTATTATCGATCTGGAATGTTCTAGAAAGTTCTAAAAATTTCTGGAATGATATAGAAAGTTCCAAAATGAGTGCAATCTATTATAATCGATCTTGCATGTTCTAGAAATTTCTGGAATGATTTAGAAAGTTCCAAAATGAGTGCAACCTATTATAATCGATGTAGAATGTTCGAGAAAGTTCTAGAAATTTCTGGAATGATCTAGAAAGTTCAAAAATGTGTAAAACTCTTATTATCGACCTGGAATATTCGAGAAAGTTCTAGAAGTTTCTGGAATGATCTAAAAAGTTGCAAAATATGTAAAACTGTTATTATCGATCTGGAATGTTCTAGAAAATTCTAAAAATTTCTGGAATAATCTAGAAAGTTCCAAAATGAGTGCAAACTATTATAATCGATTTAGAATGATCAAGAAAGTTCTAGAAACTCCTGGAATGATTTAGAAAGTTCCAAAATGTGTACGAGTGTAATAATTGATCTAGAAGACCTAAATCGAAGTGATGTACATCTAAATATTCTAGAGTGTTCTGATTCTAGAAATCTCGATGTCCGATGGTATATACACCGGAATTCAGTGACTTTGTGTATTTTAACCCGAGTAACGCCGGGTTTCGCTGCTAGTTATTTAATAAAAACATAAAATCAGGGCGAAGCAGTAAACATTCCACTCTTACAAATGTTGGTGTAATTTTACTCCCTTTTTAAACGAAACTGAATATCTTCCATAATGATAGTAAAATCACACTTGAAAAAACCTTTGGTATGGATGTTACAGATTTGGTGTTCAAGAACGTTTTGGAGGAAATTGAATTTCCTACAAGTTTGTCATTTACATTTTTTCTGTAGCTCTTGTTATTTACACGATAGTGGCAAAAAAACGAGAATTTCATGAAAAAATTGGGTTAGTTGCCCATACTACATCGCTGGTAGGACTTAGGGTTACACCGCAATAGACACTTTTGTAGAGCATTCAATTCTCAAGAAACGCTATCATTGACCAAGATACCGTAAAAGGCCTCTGAGCTGTAGAGTTTTATAGAAAAAAAATCAAAGTTTACGTGTATTTTAAACGGGAAATCTTTGCATGCCTTGGTCGAGCACTTAATATTAATATTAAGGGCTCCAATTTTCAGGGAATTTTTATTTAGGTATTTCCCACAAAATTTCGAGTTGGGTCTGAAAAAAAAAAAAATAGTCGCGAAAAAAAGCACCCTAGTAAACATATTACGCACTGGAGATAAGACTAAAAATATAGGATGTAAAACTTCTATACTACTACTATTTTGCAGGCTTGGTGGTAATACACTACATATATAAAAAGAAAATGGTCCGAAAACTTCCGAAATTGGTACTTTTGTAAATGGTCCGAAAACTTCCGAAATTGGTACTTTCGTAATAGTAATTTACTATACAATAAAAATCGGATCACATTTTTCTAAAGCAAAATATTCATACAATATTATAAAAAAAAAATTCAATAAGAAAAAATCATTTTCTGTTCCTCAACGGCATCAAAAAAAATTCAAGAACAAAAACTTGATTCACAATCTTTCAATTTGTATTTTCGATGCTTCAGGTCGACAAACCAGAAAGTCAATAGAAATTGTTTTCCTTGTCCTTAACACTTTTAATAAGGAGATTCCTGGGCAGGTCACAGATATTCACTTAACAAGTTTAACAGCCAAATTTGCGATACACTGTTCCAGCGAAATTAAATCCAATTCCCTAAAACGGAGGATCGTGTGTGTCAGCAAAACTGTAGAACAATAAGTAAGGGTAAAATCACAGCATCTTAGAACAGAAGGGGAAGATCGCCAAACAATTGACATTAATTACCAAAATATAAATAAAATGCTTGGTCCTTTTCTCTCCTCGAAAATGAATGAAATTGTTCAAAACTTAGGATAGCTTGCAACTTTTAGCAATAACCATAAAATGTAAATGTGCTTGCGAGCACTACAGGATGAAGTTGAATGCTTGAAAAGACGAGCAACGATAAAAAAAAAAGGAAAATGGAAAATAAAAAAAATTGTTCCGCCCTTGCCAACAGGAAGTCCGGGACGGAAAGGTGAATTTGAGAGGCAAATCGCTCTTGATTGGAAATTATGCATCATCACGAAAGTAATATTGTGAATTTTTCACAAAGCATTTCTTAAATCAACCATAAATTCAGCGGCGAAGGAAGTCAAATTTGCTGCCGGTTCCGCGCCCGGAGTGTTCACTAGCATCAAAGGACGGGCAAGAAAGGGACCGTGAACGAGAATTGAAATGATTTATTTCTTAAGATTTTTTTCTCTCTAAAATATGAGCAGATTTCCCCTGCGAGAAGATTTAAATGATTCGCCAAAATCATGGTGGTACACCATCCCCACCTGAATATATACCCTCGGAAATATTTTGTTCAGAAGACAGCCTACGTGTCTCATCGCAAGCTATAAATTCGCCACAAAATATGAACTTGCAGAAGTTGGATAAACTCTCGTCACGAAAGATGGGACTTCTCTGAGTGTTTGAATAAGAATTGATTTTTTGCGCTTATATAATTTTTTTTGCGAAAACCTTTAAATTTCCACTTAATTAAGTCGGGCGAATCAGAACAATTGCCGGCGCAACGGAGTTGCCTGCTCGTAGTGGTCGTAAAGTAAAAAATTTCAACTGGCTGCGCTGCCGGCTGTTACCTTAATGGTTTCTTAGACCGCACCGCTGTGCTTGTGCCTTCTACTTATCGGCTTCTGAGCCATTGAGCCCCAGCCCAGCCCCAATTGGACCCTTCTCTTCTTCCTCGTCTCACCAGGGTGCTGTGTTTGACGGCTTCTTTCACAGCGAATTATACAATTCAGGGGTCGGGTATGATGTAAACCCTCAGCAGGCAATTCCACGGTTATAATGATTCGATTTATTGCGACTCCACGTCTTATTGCAAAATGGAAATGGGCTCGCCAGGCCCCATATAATAAATTTACAGCTCGAATGCACACGGTTCGGAGGAGGGCCAATATATGGTAAAAGTTTATGGATTAGAAGAACTCGCGATGTAAAATCTTTACCGAATCAACATAATACTGAGTGAGACTCCCAAGACGAAAGTTATTGGAAGTTCTTCCCACCCACACAATATCTCATCGAAATCTCAACTTTTCATCTGAATTTTAAATGGATTTTTCGGATCTCGCCCTGTCAGGAGTCTGGTCCTACGAAAGTTCTCACAGCCAAAAGTTCTTATCTAACAATGGCCGCCTGCGTGGAAATTCTAATTAAATGGAGTCACCCATCTCGCATAATGTGATATGAATGGAAAAGTCACATACCCAAAAGGCCCAGGAAGTGTAAAAGTTCAAACAATTCCCTTGCTCCTAAAATATTATGACATATTGCTCCGAAGTGTGAGCTACCTATCTTACCGTAATTCCGGGAGTAAAGGCCTTTTCACGAGGACACATCAGAGACTATAAATCATGCTACACTGAAAGGGAGTTTATTGTTGGGGAAGTTCACGAATTTCTTAAATATATAAAAGTTTCCCCGGTGAGTTATTAGAAACTGTCAAATATTTAAGCTCAAATGAGCAGGTCATCTTTTTCAAATTACGATAGCCTGAAGTAGTTAGCTCGCGTTCTACTCAGATCGAAAAGTTCCTAGAGATGACAAATTCTTGGACTCTTTTTACTTGAAGTAACCCCAAGTAAAACAGAAGTTCAAAGATTTCAAACTTATTTATATCCTTTAGGGATCAGGTCGTAACCTGGACATTATAATGTCATGCTTAGGTAGTCGATTTAAGTTCTCAGTATTTTCTCCTTTCTTCCTTTTACAACTTTATACATGGTCGGCGGACTCGTGTTGTAAATTGCCTAAAATTACAATATGTAAAATGTGTCCTTATATTTTTTAAACAGTTATATATCCAATATTTATAAATATTTTTTCTTAAAATTCTCATTCATTAATCATACTTACTTTTAAGGAAATTTTAATCTCAATTCTGAAATCGGGAGGAAAACTTTAAACGCGTCTTTCTCCAAATAATTATTTTAATACGGTGTACTCAACAACTCAAACACTTTTAGGGAATTACAAGTTATTGTTTTGTTTGCATAGAGAATCTTAATCAGTTTTTGGATTCAAAGCTCTAATTCTCTTTTATAAAGAAACTAACTGACATAATAAGTACTATTTAATTGAATACTTCTCATCTGCTTTTATTTTATTATTTTTAGAATTTTTGTTATTTTAAGTTATCATATATGGTTTCACTCAATTTAAAGCTTAGGATTAGGATGTAAGTTAGATCTGTAGATATGATAGGTTATTTTCATCCTAGCTGATCCCGTTAAAACCGCAAGCTATTGGGAAAACGTTCAAAACATTATTCTGTTAAGGAGGAACTCTAGTCTAGAAATTTGAAAAAATCATTTTTTCCTTTTTTCATTTTCGGAATGCACCTATTTTCGACAATTTACATTTATGATGAAATTCATGATTCACAGCCGCTTTTGTAAGCGCGGAAGCTTGTTTAGTGTTCCTCCTGTGGCGAAGATTTAGTAGGCCGAGTCTTTTTAATGAAAATAAAATTTTTATTTTTTTTAATCTAGTTGGTTGTTATTTTTAAATAGAGTCAGTCATTAATAAATTTAGATTGGAATAACACAAAAATAAAATTAATAATTATTCAAAAAAAAGTAGTAATTAAAACCCAAATATAATAATAAACAAAACTATAATAATAAATAAAGTATATATGGAATATTAAAAAATGTTAAATAAAAATTAAATAAATAGGTACAATTAAATATTACTACACCCCATTAAAACTCTAAAGGAATTTTTCTCGAAAATACTTTTTTTTTTGGACGATGTACGACAGGCGATAAAAAAATTGAATCGACCGATTTGGCTAAAATTTTTACACATTCTATATGCTACAATATTAGCTCTTGCTTCTAGAAGAATAACCCAGTTTTTTCAAAATATTATCTTTTCTCTAAAAGTCTTTAAAACACTGCGAAGGTCCAGTTTCTATGAAATCAAATAATTTTGCCAGAGATGATAGCTAACATTTACAATTCGGAATAAAACTATAATTATAATTTATATAACTATATTCTAAAACTAATCTTTATTTTTTGCCTTTTTCCAGAAGAAACTGAGAAAGGACAAAGACCATTTTTTGACCTGATTGCGGTCGTCGCACTAAGATTGATTGTAAATATTAAAATCACTTAAAATCATTTATCTTAATCGCTTGAGCCTGAGTCGCCATATTGAATCCGCCATTGGTAATTTATATGACAGGGGGATAGGTCTATTTTCAACCTCCTTCAAGTTGTAGGGTAGCCAAGATGTTTGTACATTTATTCATGCCTAGCATCTAAACCAACCACGACTCTTAATTACATCATAAACTATTCACCGACCTCCCAGGCGGAAATTTCCGAATGAACTTTAAAATCAAGGAAATATTTTTAAAAAAAATCCTTACCGCTTAGTGGAACCTATTCTTTGCTTATGAATTGGATGAGGATGAGAGGCCAACATTTTTATATGATCTTGGAAATAAAAGAAATATTTTTATAAAAATCCCTTTCTTTCTCATGTTTTTTAATGTAATTCGTAAGAGATCATCGCAACTATAAATTTTTTGGCAATTTGTCTTCTTCTCTTTATGTTTAAAATACCTAACTTATATGTAAGCATAACGTATTCTCCTTGCATGTTTTGATATCACATCTCTTCAAACAATGTATCCACTTTCTTTCATAAAAGTCAATCATAACTAGGAAGGAAAACAGGAGCAAAGACGGAAGTGTTTCAAATCTAAGGGAGAAACAATCCCTCCGATGAGCAGAATGATTGTTTAGACATAACACAAAGTAAACCGGATGAAGGAACATACTAAATAAATTTATATAACAACGAATTAATTTTTGCCTTAGGAAAAGAGACATTCTGGCAACAAGAACGACGTGCATATCGATCTGCTGCTACCATTGTGGTAGAATTAAAAACTTTTTGTTTTGCGGTAAAAGAAATAGAGCTTTGTAGTTAGAATCGAAGTAAAAACAATTATTCATCATAAGTTCGTACATATTTTTTCTTTTCTTTTTGTATTAATTGATGTACTTGCTCTCTAGTCATAGCTTTTATGATTTGATTTTAGTAAATCATATTTGCGTAGCATTTATTTATAAAAATTTTAACTTGACCGTATGGTGTTTGTGCTTTTTCTATCTATCTATCTATTTTGAGTTCCCTAAACGGCCGACCGAAGAATGCATGAATAAATTTTTTGTTTTTTTTTTAATGTCATACAGTTTTGCTACTGCGTTTTTTTAAGAAATCAACTAATGCATCGGCCACATACTTTACCATCTCTTATATACAAACTAATATTAAAAACTACTTTACAAGATTCCATAATTACGTATACATACAATATTTCCTTTAAAATCTCGTAAATATGCAAAATCGGAGTAGGAAAACACTCCGAAGCATTAATCAAATTCCTCAATTTTACGGAGCGGCGCACAGACCATATAGCTGTTTATCTACAGCGAAACTGCTCTCATTTCACTTAAAATACAAAATTAAACAAAAATATTTGCATTTCCCATTCAGGACAAGGAACACAGGTGGGGCATCCCCCATTGCGCATTGTTTCCCACTTTGCTTTGCAACCTTTGAATAAATTTCAATACATTTAATGAAATCCTTTAAACTCGTCCATTCTCATTATACACAGTCACGTAAAGGTGTTAAAACACAAAATTAAATTCTCTGTTAATCAGAATTAATTGTTGCACAGGCATTCAGCGTAGTCATAAAAACGGCGTAAGAGGAAACAAAAATGACCTGCGCCGCCAACAGCAGTGCTACAAGTCCTTTACTAACATTTCTCCCGCCCCTCGCAATTATCGAAAATTCTTTGAATATCATTATCTTTTTAGAAAGGCAGCAACAGATATTATACGCGTTAATTGACGTATATTTTTGAAGCCTTAATGCTCAGTTTTTAAATAAATTATACCCCTATTAAGGGGAGGTTCTCATCTAGAATCTTGAAATTTTCGATTTTTTTTTTATTTCATATTATTAAAGTTTAATATGTCTAGAATGTTGCTTTAAAATATTTAGTCGATCCGAACACTAGAACGGATTCTACAGCCCATTGATTGTGGCGGTGTCATGATCGTAGCAGGGCGCTCAGCCTGTGCCGTGCCGTTCAATCACGATTATCTCGGGACTTTGTTTTTCAAGATTTTTCAAATTTGCGTACAAGATAACTCAAAAACGGTTCAACCGATCAACTTCTAGTTCCGTGCATATTAAAGTAAACAATTTTCTTCATAGAAAGAGCGGAGCACATTTTGAAAATTGTAACATTATCTCCTTTTTGTAAGTGATAAACTATGAAAAAAAACGGCCGAAAACGGCCTTAAAATTTCAAAATCGCGCCATTCCGTCAATTTTAAATTTTTTTTGAAAGTCGTCCGCTCTTTCTGAGACAAATTTATTCTAGTTTATAATAATGTCATCATTATTTGATTTCAGACCAATCTGCGACCCCTAAATTGTACGCAGCTGGGCCATTTTCGAAAAACATGCCTCCGGAGAAGTTGAATAACGGGCGCCATTTTGTTTTTTTTTTGAATAAAAAAATTTTTTCGTACAGATAAATATACAATAAAAGATAATGCCACATATCATTTCCCTATGTCTTGTCATTTGCCTTCAAAAAAATCACGAACTTTACCTGCTTTTTGACGTTCTAGATGAGAACCTCCCCTTAAATGAAGCACAAGAGCCAAACCCATCTGTTGTCATCCTCAGCAACAAAATTCATTTTGAGGGGTGCTTTCAATCAAACTACTCTGCTAAATGATTAATTAGCGACCACAGTAAATATACTTTATTTTATTTTATTTTATTTTATTTAAGCAGGGGAATGACAATTTTGAGAAGAATTACTTACTTACATTTTACATTTTAAATCAAAAGTTTTTGACTTATACTTACACTGAGAAAAAATGTTGTAAAACCAATAGAAACAATGTTCGATTAATAACTTTCAAAAATTCGGCACCAATGCCGAAAATTATTAATTTAACTACGTTTCACATTAAATTTGACAGTTAACAATTTCCAATTTTTCAAAGCAAAGTTCTTTATATTCGTTATTGCCTATATTTGTTGTAGCGTTAAAATTGAATATTGTTAGATGCCTTACTTAATTAGTTCCATAGTTGCTTTATATAAAATATTATTAAATGTTTAACGAACCAACCGCAACCAATTTAAAAACCGTGAGAAGCAAAAATGCGCATATTTGATACTATAATGTGAAATTTTTCTCAGTAGGTAGGTACAGACTAACATACACATTAGGGTGCTTTTTTTTTCGTGAATATTTTTTTTTTTTAGTCCCACCTCGAAATTTTGTGGCAAATACCTAAACAAAAATTCCCTGAAAATTGGAGCCCTTAATATTAGCATTAAGTACTAGACCAAGGCGTATAAAGGTTTCCCATATAAAATACACGTAAACTTTGATTATTTTTCTTCAAAACTCTACAGCTCAGAGGAATTTTATGGTATAATCTTGGTCAATAGTAGGATTTCTTCAGAATTGAATGCTCTACAAATGTGTCCATTGTGGTGTAACCCTAACTCCCACCAGCGAGGTAGTAGGGGTCACTAACCCCAATTTTTCCATGAAATTCTCGCTTTTTGTCCCTATCTCGTAAACAACAAGAGTTACAGAAAAAGTGAATATGACGAACTTGTAGCAAATTCAATTTCCTACTAAAAAGCGGAAGAAAAATCTACCATTTAGCTCAATAATCCATGGAAATTCCACACTACCTCAACTTCAAAGCCCAATATCTCAAGAAATATTGATGTTACCGATTTGGTGTTCGAGAACTTTTTGGAGGAAATTGCATTTCCTACAACTTTGTCATATTCACTTTTTCTTTACCTCTTGTTGCTTATATATATATATATTGAATGTCCGAATATTTCGCACAATTCGTATAAATTAGTTAGTTTTGTAAAGAAATAGTAAATTATGTAGATGAAAAATGTGTAGTGTTCAATTTGTGCTGCAATTTCTGTTAGTTTTTAATTAATTTTCAAAAATGGCCAAAATTACGATCTTTTATCTTTTCCAGTCTATTTTTCACTAACACCCACAAATGGGACATTTTCACTCGCAAATTCACAATCTAGGGAAAAAATTCTATAGAAGTGATATATGATTTGTTCAGTGAAAAATGAATCATTGAATTTTGTTGACCATTAGTTTTCATTGCAACATGTAGTTTGTGGAACTATTACTATCCATTCCAACAAATACGAATATGAATCTATCTACTGATAATTGTTTATTTCTACTGTACTCAAAATTGAACACTTTAATTTAAAATTAAAACTTTCAATATATTTAATTTGGAAAACTGTAAAATGATTAAGATGTATTAATAATAGAAGAAATGTAGTTAGATCTACATATGCATGATATATACATATGTAGATGATCCAAAACCACCATTAATGTTAGGAAGGGTAAAGTGGTTTTATTTGGCACCAAAAAGTAATCCTCACAATGTATTCCATCGAAATACGAAGAACGATTAGAAACATTAACCACAAACCATAAATCGAATGGTATAAGCCCATGCTTAAATCAAATTTCCAAAATAGCACATTGCGACATGCACATTCACAAGAGTCTTAGGGTTAAATTGGCAAAGTACAATTACCATAAACAAGTCAAATACCTCACACTCATGTGTCAAAAGCAAAAACGAATTGAGAAATAGTTTTGTTCTGTTTACGCCACCAAAATCTTATTTGGGCAAAATAATGTTCACCATCAACTTCGAAAGCGTCAATTGATTTTACGTGAATCCAATACAACAATTTATTTTCGTACTGAAAGTGGCTTTAGGTGGCTATTTCGCCACGATTGCGTCCAACATATCTCAAAAAGTTATACCATACAATATTGAAAATCTTTGTGATATAGTACTATATAGCGAAGCAGTAGAGACAGGCAATACGCGGCTGAATGATATCTATTGTAGTTGAAATAAAAGTCAAACCCTTTTCCTGGTGGTCGTTCAAATTCAAATGAGCCACCCTTCAATGTGTCAAAATGACGCAATAATATCACCGAAAATAATTTTACCCTACCTCGTCTGAAGGAGATAAATGATTGCTCAACGATATATCGTTGGTATTCGGCAGTAACATATAAATGTACAGTAAAATAGTGTTATTTTAAAGTAGGATTATATCTACTGTTACCATCGCGCAGATTTATTCCCAAGATATCTTATAGTTATACAGATCCTCTTCTTACTCACTAGGCACATTCATACTGCTTGACTTACTGAAATGAATAACTCAGAATAATTTTATTTGCAAAAGATACATTCAAGCTCTTAGCTTTCGAAAATCTCCAACAATCCTTTCCCTATATTTTTATCACCCTAACAGGTTTCCGTAACCTTTTCAATTACCCCGATAGTCCATGACGCAGTTACTTCTTAAGCAAAGAAAAATAACAAAAATGAAATTAAAAACTTTTCCGTTGTACGATACGCCGCGCCGGCAGCAGCGCGGCGTGGCCTTAAGAAGTAAAGGAAAATATCCTTGATTTCCGCAACATTTGGCTCAGGTCCTCTTGGTGGGACGTCATCATCGTCCTGATATTTCAGAAAGCCTTTCGCTTTTCTTAAGGATTAAGAAAGGTTGCTTTCTGAAATAAAATAAGCAGAAAAATCATAACTCAGACGACAGCTAAGACGTTTCGGGGTAGGGGTAGGAGCAAGGAACTTCTCAACTTGAAGTTGAAGCTTTTTTAGAAGGAAGAAAGAAAAAAGTTGCTTTTATTGTGGCAGCCAGTACCACTCCGCCATTAATGAAGCTGTATAGAAATAGAGGGAACACTCGGTGGCTTACGTTACTGGCGCGTAATAGCGACAATGTGCTTATGTTTAATGCCTTTGTTACAGAAATATTTGTGTCGTGAAAGTTTCTACATAATAAATAAAGTAAGGTCAGTGTCACCAGTTAGGAGGTAGAATAGCACCGTTACTAAGCAGTATAAATAACGGAATATTTTAAAAAGAGTTCATATGCTGCTGATACCGCTGAATGCATTGGCTTCGGTCGGAAGATGTACTTTGCATGCAAAACAAATCAGTAATTTTAAAATAAAGGAACTGCAATAATTTACTTAGGTGATTGCCACCGAAGTGCATCTTATAGAATTTAGAAAGCATTTAACTCAAATTACTATATGTATATAAATTAGCCATGGCTGGCACCAACTCCAAAGCTAGCTAATTAGATATTGTAACTTTTTAAGTGTAAGCTATCATATGAACCTGTACACAAAACCCCGTTGTACAGTGAATGTCATAATACTGTCTATTACACGACAATCCGCCATCGTGGCTGAAAGCTTGAGTCGTCAGCTCGATCCCTACAACTTGAAGTTTAATCAGTGCATAAGAAATTTTTCAAGAGACGAAATTTGCTTTAGGACGGAGTTCAGTGATTAAGGGCGTGGTGGCGGGTTGGTCGACAACCCAAGTTCCAAAAATAAATGTCGCGATTAATAAAAGTAGGCTAATAAGGTACAGTTGCCAAATTTCGTCCCCAAACCTAATTTCGTCCCCTTCAATATCTACTCTTTTAAAAACCGCCATTTATTATCAGTGACCCGAACCGAAAGCTAGTTGCATTAGTCGGCCATTGTGTAGAAGTGAGTGCGTCACGACGCACTATGATATATTTTGACGATTTTTTTTCCATTTTTCAATTATCTCCCGATAGAATAATGCTATTGAGATGAATTTTTTTTTAAATGAAAGTACACACTTTGGCGGATATGGAAAAAATACTAAAAAGTTGTGATGACCTTCATTTGACCTTGAAAATTGGCCTCAAAGTTGACGATTTTTAGAAAAAATTGATATTTTTGGATGTAGAAACTATATCAATTTTTCCTTTAACTTTATTTCTGACTGAAATTCTTCGGGAGGTGTTTTAGAACTAGAGAAGATCGATAAAGGTCATTCGAAGATCACGCGGAGGTCATTTGAAGGTCATTTTCCATTGGACTACCACGAAATCGCTATTTTCGCAGTCTGACCGGGGAAAGGATTGTAGATTCGGTCTTTGGATGCTCAGGTCGAGCTACAGCCTCAAGGATAGTCGGTAGTGGCCAGTCTAAGGTCATCCAGAGGTCATTTGGAGGTCAATTCAAGGGTCATTTGGTGGGAATCAGCAAGAAATCGCCTTTTTTTGCAGTCCGACCGGGAAAAGGAGTTTGGATCCAGTTCTTGGATGCTCAGGTCAAGTTATAGCCTCAAGAATTATGGGTAGGGGCCAGTCTAGGGTCATATAGAGGTAATTTGAAGGTCAATTAAATGGTCATTTGGTGGGAATCACCAAGAAATCACCTTTTTTCCGTAGTCTGACCGGAAAAAGGGTTATAGACCCGGTCTCTGGATGCTCAAGTCGAGTTATAGCCTCACGGATTATCGGTAGTGGCCAGTCTAGGGCCATCCAGAGGTCAATTGAAGGTTATTCAGGTTCATTTCAAGGGAATCACCATGAAATCGTCTTTTTTCGCAGTCTGACCAGGAAGTTGATTGTAGATCCAGTTCTTGGATACTCAGTTCGAGTTGTCGCCTCAAAGATTATCGGAAGTGGCCAGTCTAGGGTCACCCAAAGGTCATTTGAAGGTCATAATCAAGGGAATCACCACGAAATGGCTTTTTTTCGGCAGACTGACCGAGAAAAGGAGTATAGATCCAGTTCTTGGATGCTCAGGTCAAGTTATAGCCTCCAGCATTATTGGTAGTGGCCAGTCTAGGGGCCAGAGGTCATTTTAATGGAATCACTACGAAATTGCTTTTTTCCCGCATTCTGACCGGGAAAAGTATTGTAAATCCAGTCCCTGTATGCTCAGGTCGAGTTATAGTCTCAACAATTATCAGTAGTGGCCAGTCTAGGGCCATCCAGAGGTCATTTGAAGGTCATTCAGGCTCATTTCAAGGGAATCACTACGAAATCAACTTTTCTCGCAGTCTTACAGGGAAAAGGATTGTAGATCCAATTCTTGGATGTTCAGGTTGAGCTATGACCTCTGAATGACCCTAGACTGGCCACTACCGATAATTCTTGTGGCTATAACTCGACCTGAGCATACAGGGACTGGATTTAAGATACTTTTTCTGGTCAGACTGCGGAAAAAAAGCCATTTCGTAGTGATTCCCTTGAAATGACCCACAAATGACCCCTGGATGACCCTAGACTGGACACTAGCTATAATCCCTGAGGCTATAACTCGACCTTAGCATCCAGGAACTGGATCTACACTTATTTTCCTGGTCAGACTGCGCAGAAAAGGCGGTTTCGTGGTGATTCCCTTGATTATGACTTTCAAATGACCTCTGGATGACCCTAGACTGGCCACTACCGATAATCTTTGAGGCGACAACTCGACCTGAGTATCCAAGAACTGGATCTACAATCAACTTCCTGGTCAGACTGCGAAAAAAGGCGATTTCATGGTGATTCCCTTGAAATGAACCTGAATAACCTTCAATTGACCTCTGGATGGCCCTAGACTGGCCACTACCGATAATCCGTGAGGCTATAACTCGACTTGAGCATCCAGAGACCGGGTCTATAACCCTTTTCCCGGTCAGACTACGGAAAAAAGGTGATTTCTTGGTGATTCCCACCAAATGACCCTTGAATTGACCTCCAAATGACCTCTGGATGACCTTAGACTGGCCACTACCGACTATCCTTGAGGCTGTAGCTCGACCTGAGCATCCAAAGACCGAATCTACAATCCTTTTCCCGGTCAGACTGCGAAAAAAGCGATTTCGTGGTAGTCCAATGGAAAATGACCTTCAAATGACCTCCGCGTGATCTTTGAATGACCTTTATCGATCTTCTCTAGTTCTAAAACACCTCCCGAAGAATTTCAGTCAGAAATAAAGTTAAAGGAAAAATTTATATAGTTTCTACATCCAAAAATATCAATTTTTTCTAAAAATCGTCAACTTTGAGGCCAATTTTCAAGGTCAAATGAAGGTCATCACAACTTTTTAGTATTTTTTCCATATCCGCCAAAGTGTGTACTTTCATTTTAAAAAAAATTCATCTCAATAGCATTATTCTATCGGGAGATAATTGAAAAATGGAAAAAAATCGTCAAAATATATCATAGTGCGACGTTCGTACCGACAGAAATTCGAAAATCAAAAAAAAATTTTCAAAGTGAGTTTTTCATTGAAATATTCTCGGATTCCATAAAATATTGAGATACCTGACTTATTGATACAATTTTTTTGTCAAACTAACTACTAATATCTCAGATGTTAATCGATTAAGTAAAATTTTCAGGTTATGATACGTTTTTTGCTTAAATGGATGCGAAAAAAATAAATAGAAATTTCCTAATATCGTCCCCTTACGTGAACCTTATATCGTCCCCGGGACGGTATTAGGATCTCGTATGGTGAACACAACGGTCATGTCACTTAATACCTTAATACCTTACCAATGATTAAAATAATTAAGAAAGGGCTGATTAGATATTAATATGATAGTTAGGTTCAATTTTATATAATAGAAAAGAAGTAAGTACAACTCCAGTTCACGTACTGATTATTGTGATCTCAATATCGTCCCCGGGACGAAATTAGGAGCCCAAAAATATATTTTCATAATTTGAGTATTTTTGTTAAAGCTATTTTATAACTTTTTCTAACAATGTTAACGCGTTTTTGATTATTTTTAAGAATAAAGGAATATTGAACCTAATGTTTGACGTTTCCTTTATTACCGTAGTAATTTTTTCTATTTTTTTAGATTTGTTTTACAAAAAGGGGACGATATTTGGCGACTCTACCTTATAAGTATCAATAATTTTGTATATTGTCCTTTAATGCTCTTTTCTTTAAAATAATAATAAATATTATTTTTAACTTTTTAGTTTATGTTTGTACATACAGGCAAAGTTTTGAAGTCGGTTTTTATTTTTTTGTAAAATTTCACTTTATACAAAATTGAGTTTGATTTCAGATAATGTTGACTCACTCATTCTGACAGCTCTGTGTAATATGTACGTTTGGTATAGTCTGGCAAGTTATCATGAATAGACTCATGCTTGAGAAATGGTTAAGAATTATTCAAATATATTTTGAAAATCGGTCGTCGCACATAGGGGTATTTGTACTAAAAACCTGGCCAAAAGTCGAATTTCGAGAATTCGATTAGAATGAATTAAACAGAATTTTATAATAGTTGAACACTTAAGACATTATGTGGTAGCACAATTTTATGCCCCGCACCTCACAGTTTACCGTTACACCAGTCGGAATTTAGTCTTCGCTGAAGCCACACGTCTTCGTGATCGACGCGTCCCAAAACCGATTACTAATTTACGCTTTGTGGGTACTTTAAGAAAGGTGAAAAAAAACTTTTTGTTATGGAGTTGGAAGATGAGGGTGAGTACTATATTTTGAATCTATAACAACTTTCAAAAGTCACTATTTGAATTTTGTTTTGATAATTGAAATAAACGTGTTATATAATAGCATTTTACAATTTTCCGCCATATTCCTTTATGTTTTTGTCACATTGTACGGCATTGTACACCAAAAATGTATACTACATAATACGGTCTGATTCATAAACTATCTATTGGAATTGAAATATTTTCCGCAAACATCCGCCATTTATTTTAGAGCTTGTTTGTTTCATATATGGCGCTAGCAGGTAAATATAGAAAAATGCCATATTGACTAATTTTCTTTGCAAAAATCAAAGGAACGCTAAAGGAGATCACTATAAGAGAACTTTATGGCTTTATTAAGCAAAGCTCTAAACGTTTACGCCATTTTGAATTTTTTAAATTTAACATCAGATTCGTAATCAGCGACCTCAAAAACTTTTATTTATAGTTCTTTTTATAAAATTTCGTCCGCCATGTTGGACCCGCCATTTTGAATTTTTTAAATCTGATATCAGATTCATAATCAGCGACTCCAAAAACCCCTTAATACTGGTTTTCACGAAAAAAACTGATGTCTGAAAGAATATACATCATGTGTTAGTGCTAGGGGTAGTTTACCCCCTTGAGGAGCTTTTTTCAGGAAAACCCAAAAACAGGTCAATTTTGTTTTTCAAAATCGTATGTAAAAAAATATTTGTCAATGATTTTTAACTGAAACTGTTATTTTTGTGACGCAAAAATATAATTTATCCTAAAATAAAAAATAAGGGTTGCAACCCCCGGGAACCGGATTACTTACAAAAGGTTAGTATATTTACGAGACATCATTTCCATTTTGTTTCATTCGAAAAAATTCATTAGAACTTGAGATATTTAGGAAAAACTATTTTTGGGGGTAAACTTTAGGGGTGGTTTTCACCCCCTAAACTTGCGTATCCGCAGATAAAAAAAAATACGTGTCTCTTATTTTTCGATGCTCTACAACATATTTCAATTTCATCGAAATCGGTGAGACACACCTGAGAACGTTTCCTTGTTAGGCAAATCATTTTTTATTCCAATTTTTTAATTTACTTTACCACACGGAGTATGTCGCAAAGAATAGCTAGACAGAAATGCCAGTTTCTGGATATTAGCGTAAATACATCTAATACATATAAGATATATTACCAACTCACTTTAAGTAACTAAAAATTAAACAAATAATTTTGGCCAGCTTTTTAGCACAAATACCCCTATGTGCGTCGGTGCGTTTTATAAGCTGGTAGCATCATTGGTCTTATTTCTTTAAAATTGAGGCAAGGCCTCGCGTTACCATCAATGGAAATCGTTACCGGACCATGATCAATGTATATTTCTTCGAAAATATGGATGATATTGATCCTGGCGAGATGTGGTTTCAACAGGATGGAGCTACGTACCATACAAACATCGATTTATTGAACTCACGATTTGGCGATAACGTGATTTTGCGAAATAGCCCTGTAAATTGACTTCCAAGGTGATGTCATCTGAACCCTCTGACTATTTCCTGTGAAATTGACGTGAAATCACTTGTTTATGCTAATAAATGCAACAATGGACAACTTGAAAGCCAACATTGTTCGTGTTATTCTAACATATGGCCGACATTGCTGCCGACAGGCACACTTAGGCAGGTAAATGGCCCACCACACTCCCGCAGAACTATTTCGATGATGAAGTGTTCGAGGCTCCTGACGCACTTTGTAGGTAATCAGGTCACACAGGTCTCATTAAAGAAGTAAGCGCCTGAATGCTGATACCTGCGAATTGCAAGAGCTATTTCGGCGATCTTTGCGTATGTAGGCTTAAATTTCCAAGATCCGATCGATGCCTCTATGTCCTGGATAATGTCAAATTCAAGTAGGTGTGTTGCGAGTTTGTCCGCTCTGATGTTACCCGGAATATCGCTATGCCCTGGTGCCCATATCAGGATAACTTCTACCTCTTCAGCCAGCTAGTTTAGCCGAGAATGGCAATCAGTAACCACCACCACCTGGAGGTTGTATTACATTGCTCGAAAAAGTGACTCAAAATTGGAATGATAGAATGTCAAGAGCAATCCAAATACTCGAAGTCAGTTTAAAATATTAATGTCATGGATTGGAGTTTCGAATAGAAACATTTTTTTTCATCAAAAGTTTATCTTTATAATATGAACATAATTTAAAGTATACTTAAAAAACATCCCTTTTACCAAAAATTTTAATTCTAATTCAATTTAGTAAATTATATTTCATAAAGCATTCTTTGCACAATATTTCAGGTTAAGGAGTTGTATTTCAGAGAGTACATCTTTAATGAACCAGAAAATTTAAATTGCATTTCATAGTAGCCATTTCTAACTATTTCAAAAAGTATCGTTTTTCAATCTAAAATTTTATTTCAATTTGTTTCGAATTAAATTCAAGTATTTAATGTCATCACTGTATTTATATGTGCCTTTGTTCGTTTAAAAGCGATTGGACTGAACATTCCAAACCTACCCATCACTATTAACGTTAAAGTTCAACTCACATTTGATTTTTTTAATGTTCAAAGAACACTCTCTTATACATTACATTGTGTTGAAGCTACTAAATTTTTAAATTTGGTGCAATTTGCAAAATTTAGTGTTAAAGGTTAATGAATTAAAAGACATCAGATTGGACATACACAGTAAAACAGTTTTGGCAAGAGATATTCTAAAAGAAATGGGTACACTTTTACTATAAAGAGAAGGAACTCTGCACTGATAAGGCAAATTAAAGAATATTATAGGTGAGGTTTACAATTGTTGTATATTTAAATACTTTATTTCTAAAGTTCATATTGGTGCATAAAATCCAAAATGCTTGTACTTTAAAAACGCTTATTGTCGTGCGTCACTCTTTATACACCCTATGAAAAAATTATGGAAACAAGAACGAAAACTGCAATATTTTAGTTAAAATAATTAAATATTTGGAAATTCGATTGCCAACACTGCGCAGAGATTGTTGCTATTAAAAAATAATAGTACATTCTAAAGATTTCACATCATGTTTTATTAACTAAAAAAAATAGCGTATTACACAAAAATGTAGGAACGAAATTATTATAGAAGCAAAGTGTTAATTTCGTCAAAGAATTGAATGTATCATATAAAAAGTATATTGCCACTTAACTTCAGAATTACTTGTTGGAGTCTCCTGGGCATTGAATTAATTAAATTTTGCAGATACCGTTGGTCGATTTTGTTCCATTCGCTGATTACGTCATCCCTAAGATGTTTCACAGATTCAAATGGACGTCCATTCTTGTAAACATTATTGGCCAGTAGTCACCAAACATTTTTAATCGGATTGAGATCCAGACTACAGGCTGACCAATCCAATAACGGAATGTTGTGATCAGCCAAGAAATCTTTCGTCGTGAAATCTTTAGAATGTACTATTATTTTTTAATAGCAACAACCTAGGCGCAGTATTGGCAAATCGAATTTCCTAATATTGCAGTTTTCTTTCTTGTTTCTATAATTTTTTCGTGGGATGTAGCATTGAATCATTCTATTTATTTTTGTTCTAGATTGTCGGAACACATTTACATTGCACTACAAGTCCTTTATTACTTATTATTTATTTTCTTTAAGAGAGAATCCAGAATAAATTAAATATAACAAGAGAAAAAGAATGTAATTTCACAAACAAAATATTCAATTCAATTACATCAATTTCTTTCAGATTCCATGGGATGTATGCATTGAAAGAAAATTGAAAATTCAAGCCTCTTAGCTCAGAACTTTATTGCTTAGGACGAACGTTTTATTGTTTCGAAGGAAAGGTCTTTTTTTGAACCATTTTTGCTTTGTGGTTTTAACATTTCATTTAATTCGGACTTAAAATTACAAAACTTGAGTAAAACATTCCCTTCAAAAGTTTGTAAAATTATAATATTCTTAGACTAGGTAACTTATTGCCTACTCCAAAATTAGTAAAGATTTATTACTGTGTATGGAGGAGACAATTATTTATCATTTCAAGCTTAAACAAAAACCCGTTAGACTTGTTCATTCATCAAGTAAGGAGTTAAAAAAACAAAACCACTCCTTCTGGCCTCCCACCATTGCAGATACCGATATTGTAGGCCATTTCAGTGAGTGGCTGATGCCCGCTGCGCGCTTCCTACAATTGAAGCTGGCTCTAGATGAAGCACGCATTTGCAGATGAGGTGAGCAAATTAATTGAATTTCATAACGTAAGATGATAAAGTGCAGCTCGACCACTCCCTAGCCTACGTGGACAGGACGGCCCGATAAAAAATCTATTTGAGCAACAATACCCCGACCTAATTTCACGAGTTGGAGAAAAACGTGACCCTGTGACGTAGATGAGCTATATATTAATGGAGCTGTCCTCGTGGGGAACATCGATATCCGGGCCGTAAAAATCTCGGTAATTCAGCCAAGTTCCCGGTAATGATGCGACGTGTATAGATTCATTGATATGTGAGGAATTGTGTTGATTCATTGACATGTTGCTGAAAGGTATGCTCTCGCTTGGTTGCCCCTAACTTTAGCCCCAAATGAGCGGATGGTGACTTATTGGATATCAATAATTTATTGGTGATCCATTGGAGCAAAACACCTTGATTACTTTTCCTCTTCCAATTTTGCAGAACTCGTTTATTTCCGGGTGCATCGGGATTCGTGATTTCATAGATTTTTTTTTAAATGCGAAAAAAAGAGCTGCTCAAAAGGGAATTAAATTGGCAATTACCGAGTTGCGGGACAATCTCTTGGCGACTCCACCGGCACAAATTCAATATTTGGGCATATTTTGTTTGCAGGCTTCGGCAATCACCAATCGACAAACTGATTAAATTTCTCCCCGAAACCACACTGGTATATATGGTACATTGCATCCACTTTCAAAGCATTTTTTAACGAGCACTCGACTGCAGTTAGATGTAAAAGCAATAATAAGTCTGAAATTATTCTACCTTAATACCCAACCTTTTAGAAATTTATCTTATTCATTTAATATGTTCTATACTAAAAATCAGTCAGGATTCCGAGCAGTTTTGGTGTGATGCGAAGATGTCACTTACAAGGAAACATTCCGAGGCGTCCGTCGCTCATTCAAAAGTGGCTGCAATATATTAATCTACATACAAAATTGAGATACGTATTTTGTTTTTTACGGATAAACATTTAGTCCCTAGTATATTGGTCTCATGGAAAGTTGATCCCTAAAGTTTTCTTACCTTATGGAATCGCTTATTTATGACGAGTCCACCGATGAATTATGTAGGTATATGACATTTCGGCGCCGGGGCGTTTTTTTTTTTGACATACCAAATATGTCGCTCTACGGACATGTTGAAAAGGGATACCTAAAGTTTTAATTTTCACAGGATTGCTTAATTAAATTATTTAAAAAATAATGGTAAACTTGGCCACCGAAAATCGTGGGGCATGTGGGTCTCTACCGCTCCCAACATGTCGCTCTACGGACATGTTGGAAAATTTTAGCTAAAGTTTTAATTTGCACAAGATTGTTTAATTAAATTATTTTAAAAATAGTGGTAAACTTGGCCATCGTAAATCGTGGGGCGTTGGGGGTCTCCACCGCCCCCAACATGTCGCGCTACGGACATGTTGAAAATTTCACCTCCTTTACTTTTAAAATGTGTGAATAAAGGTACTTTATATTGTTTTTCATATTGTTTTCAATCCTTCGGGTCGTTTTTGAACATATCAAATAGAAATATGGTATGTTAAATCTGAAAACCACCCTTATTATGTATCAGTTTCAGGAATTACTTACCATAAAAAGTAGTTAACTGAGTATTTTTGTTACACACAAGGCCACTTCTTTGAAATGTCGATAATTGAAATATCAAATTTGCTGCAGTTGTAACTCGAAGACAAATCATCCGATCGATTTGATTCTTATTGCGGCTTATTTTATATATGTTTCTCCATACCATGAACCTCCAGTTTTCCGATCAAATAAAAATGTAATTTTGGCAAGCCAAAAATCATCAAATTCACGCCGAATTTGAAACTTTAAATCTCCGCTATTTTGTTAAATTTCATTTTTTTTTTTTTTGATCGAGGGTCATGATACCTGCAATACCTTCTAGTTTAATTAAATTTTTGGTTTTTTTTTATTTCAGGGTCTCTGAAGGTCGCTATCACTACAACAGTGGAGGGACTTTTTTTTGGAGTCGTGGGAGATTGCAAATAATTCGCTGAAATTTCAAACTGTTGGTCCAAAAATCAAATATCATTGTATATGCACAAATATATCCTTCAAACACTAAAACATTCCATGCAGTAGTTGTCTTTAAAAAAAATTCCCAAAAATCACATTTTTTTAGGCGATCACACTAGTTGTACCCCTTAAGGGGGAAGTCCATATAAACGCTTCAAAATCAGTCATATTTTAAAAATGTTTTAGAAGGTGATAAAATAATTTTATTGTTTTAAAGTTGTAACATAACTTTATTTAACTTTTCAAAAGTATAAAAATAAAATTTTTTTTTTGTTTTTCCTTCCAAAATGGCGGCTCAGGAAGGATAATTTTTTTTCTGTCGTCTCCGACGCGAGGTTCAAAAGTGCTCCACTTGTCACACATTAACCATTGATCAGAAACAGAAAAATTAAATTGTTTTCTTTTTGTAACATATAAACGGGAAGGATAGACCTAAACTAAAAAAAAAGCATAAAATTCAATATAAAATAAGCCTTTGAAAAATAAGTTAGAGTTTTGGGCTATTTTTTCGACATATTTGACCCCCAAAAACTACTTTATTAACGCGATCTCAAAATTTCAGGTAAATCGGTCAATAACATTTTGAGTTACGGCACGAGCAGTTTTTAAAAATATTTATAAAATTTTAATTATCCTGAGCCGCCATTTTGGAGGGAAAACATGAACACAAGAACTAGTACTCTAATCTGCGGCGACTTTAATGCAAAGCACAAGCATTGGAACTGCATGAGAAATAACAAGGCCGGAAGAATTCTATTCGACGTAATAACCAAAAGTAATTTTATAGTTCACACACCAACTGAACCAACATTTTACACCTCAAAAGGCGCTTATTCAACTTTAGACCTAGTACTTAGCAACGGACTCATCTCTATCTCGCAGCCAAAAACACTTCACGAGTTGTCATCGACACATCTCCCAGTAGAGTTCTCAATACTTTCTGATGCCCCCCCAAAAAGAGAAATAATACGAACACCACTTTACGCAAAATGCAACTGGCAAAAGTTCCAGAGAGTACTCAGCAACGAGATACAAACTAAACGCCTCAACATACAAACTAGTACCCCGGAAGTCATTGATAACTTGGTGGACTGCTTCAGTAACAAAATATTAACTCTTTTCGACAGATGCACACCGAAGGTCGAAATTAAAAGAGAATCGATTAGGTTACACCAAACCACCAAAGAGTTAATTTCATTTAGGAACATTCTAAGACGATACTGGCAGCGAACAAGAGCACCTCATATTAAAACAACACTAAACCGAGTTAACAAAAAAAATCAAAAGCAAATACGAAACCAGAAGAACACCCGCTGGAATAAAACTCTGTCAGAGCTCGATAAAGGTGAAGGTAAACTATGGAAACTGAACAGAATCTTTAAACGCCGCGGCCTTCAAATACCACCTCTGCTTAAGAATAACAGCCACATTTTCAACGATAAAGACAAAGCAGACTTGCTGGCTAACCAGTTCCTGTCAGCTCATCAACTAACAACGCACAGAAGTGACGTTGAAACTGCAACTGAAGTGTCCAATGTGATAAGTGATGTATACACAGCACCACTCAAATTACCATCTGCAGCATTGTGTAAACCAAAGGAAGTTAGAGCACTAATACGACTATTAAAAACCAAAAAAGCGCCAGGAAAGGACAAAATTAGCAACCTGATACTGAAGAACCTGCCTAAAAAAGCTATAATATTCTTAAACTTCATTTTCAATTCATGCCTCAACACTGGATATTTCCCAGAAAAATGGAAGGAAGCAACCGTAATTCCAATACCCAAACCAGGCAAAGACCCCACACTCGCCAACAATTACAAACCCATAAGCTTGCTACCCTCAATAGGCAAGCTTTTCGAAAAAATAATCTTGCACAGAATCCAACAAATATCTGAAGAAAACAAAGTCATCCCGTATTTTCAACTTGGATTCCAAGCCGGCTGTTCCACTACACATCAACTGTACAGAGTAACTAAAGACATTAAGACAGCAATCAACAACCGCAAATCTACAGGTATGATAGTGCTAGATATTGAAAAGGCCTTCGACTCGGTTTGGCACGACGGACTTATTTACAAGCTAGTAAAATTCAATTTTCCCCATTATATTGTAGTAATCGTAGCATCGTTCCTAAACTCAAGAAAGTTTACTGTTAAAGTAAAAAATGCATTCTCTGAAAAACACGTAATACCAGCTGGAGTACCCCAAGGTTCATGCCTAAGTCCTACATTATTTAACATCTACACTGCAGACATCCCTCAGGCGCCTAACTGCGAGCTAGCGATATTTGCTGATGATACAGCAACATACTCAAGCTCTGAGGAGCCGCAAATTATAATCAACAACTTACAGGAACAACTTGAGATGCTTAACAGGTACTACAACAAATGGAAAATCCAAATAAACGCGTCAAAAACACAAGCTATATACTTTACCAGACGAGCTTCACGCTTTCTACCCCCTCCGCACATAAATATCATTGGAACAGCCATCTGCTGGTCACAAAGCACAAAATACCTAGGAATACACCTCGACCCAAAGCTCACATACCACGTAAACGCAAATCAAGCCGTCGCGAAGCTGTTCAAAAGTCTAGTTACCTTATACCCACTGATTAACAGAAAATCGGCCCTATCCACAGAAAATAAATTGCTGATTTACAAAGTAGCTATGCTTCCAATTTTAATGTACGGAGCACCGATATGGAGCAAATGCGCGGCAGTACACATTAAAAAAATGCAAATCGCCCAAAATAAGTACCTACGAATGATACTTGACAAACCTTGGGATTTTTCTACCCGTCGACTTCATCAACTGGCTGCTATGAAATATGTCCACGATTTAGCAAAGGAATACTGGTACAGCTTTAACCAAAGATGCAAACACTCGGAGAATCATCTCATAAAAAATCTTACCCAAAGTGACGAGGTCATTTTATAACCCATATAGTTAAGTTAGTTTTAGGATAGTAGTAGGAAACATAAAAGGTTTTACTTGTACTTTTGCCTTTGAAAATTAATAACAGAAGACAGGAATCATTAACGTGGAATTCAACGCAAGGTTAATAAACAGTAGATGGAAAGATTACCAATCTGAACTCTCATACATTGAATTACCTCCAACAAGGATAAAATTGTAAAATTTGTACTAAATAAATAAATAAATAAAAAAAATACAAAAAAAAACATTTTTTTTATACTTTAGAAAAGTTAAATAAAGTTATGTTAAAAATTTAAAACAATAAAATTATTTTATCACCTTCTAAAACATTTTTAAAATATGACTCTCAAAATCAGTCGTTTACATGGACTTCCCCCTTAATGACTTCCCAGTGCTACCTGTGTATGGATAGTAATGTGCCGCGTAGCGATGGCTCAAGAAGCTTTCTTTTCTCTTTAAGAGTTTTTAACGTGATGCTGTTTTCAAATAGTGGAGTAAAGATAGAGGAAGAAGATATCTTAAAGTACTTTAAACTCTTTTAGAGAGGGCAGTTCTAATACACAAAAATACACACATACGCACACAATTTGACCTTCAAATGACCTCTAAGTGACCTTGTGGGATTAAGAGGATATGGGATTCGGACCCAGCGACTCCAAAAACAAATACACGATTTCAGATTTTTATAACCATTTCGTCTCCGTTTGACCTTGAAGATCCAGTTCCCAACCTGGGTCTCATTGAGGTGAACGGCTTTTTCCCAAATTGACCTCTAAGTGACTTTGCAGGGTTATACGTATGTAGGATTCGGATTCAGCAATTCCCAAAAAATTACATGATTTTGACATTGAAATGACCTTATATATCGAGTTTCCGGACCTGGATCCTATGGAGACTTTTAATCGGCACGTCATGAACTATCGATTCCGTGGCTAAATATCACAATCGACCGAAAGTTTTTTCCATTGGTAACTTATCTCCGAATATGGTATCTATAACGTATCAAATTAACTTATAACCTCGACCTTGTGGCTATAGTATTTCATCATTTTTATGTATTGTAGATTAACATATTACCGACGCTACTGAATCGGCGGCAGACACCTCCAAATGTTTTCTTACTAGTGTGAGTGTTTTATTACAGATCGCTGCACAGTTAAACAACTTACGTGTACTGTTACAGGTTGTGTGCAGGTGAATCACAGTTTTAGGTTCTATTTGTTACATTAGAATCCAGCACAGTGTACATCACACACACTGATATTGTTTCACTATAGTTTTAAACTTGCTGAAACCATATATCCTGGATTGATACATATTTCTATTACGCGCCCAAACTTTTATTTTTTGTGCATTATTTAGTTTCGAATTCATAGGCGTGGTAATTATTTCTTCAAGATCAGAGCTGCTTGTTCTACCTTTCCGTGGAATAAAATCTTATTTTTTACTGAAGTGTATATTCGCAAGAATGAAATTAATTTTAAATTACTCGCATAGCAGTGGCGTAGAAGGTACATCGTTCAACATATGGACATTCCGAATTTATTCACTGACATACGTCGTGGAACTGGAGGCACCAATCAATATTTCAAGTGTTCAAACCCATTCACTTTCATTTCGTCCTTTGAAATACTGTAATCAACTGATGAAGATTAAACCTCATTTTCACATTTAACGGTATTTAAAAGGAAGGACATCGGCTGCTTTCTTTGTAAATTACATGTTATTTTAACACAGACAGCTCCTTTGGATTTGCTTTGACAGAAACACAGTATGATATTTCCGCGGTACGAAATGAATAGATTTACGCTTGAACAATGTTGGGAAATACTGTAAACTTATTTCCAAATTGAGTGCTGTGTGCTGTGAGATGCCGAAATAGCACGAATTTTGAAAACAAATTTCGGTCGAAATAATGCAGTAAACACGATTGCTGCACGCAAGTTTGTAAAAAAAGTTCTTGAGATTGATATACTAATTGATAACACAAGTTATCCTCGTATTCGTGCTGTGCGCTCAGCTGAGAATATTGCTGCTGCTGCCGAAGGTGTGCATCTACATCAAAGAACATCACCTGAACATTCGCCGCACTATCCTGAGGTGAATTCGACATAAAGACCTCGGATTCCCTTACAAGGTCCAACTGACTCAGAAATTTAACTCTGATTCCAGCAGGGTGGCGCTACGTGCCATAAAAGCCATTCAACAATCGATTTTTTGCGCACAAAGCTCAATAATCATACTATCAGCCGTTTTGGACATATTTTATAGCATTTTTAAAAAGAAATCTGTGGATGGCCTACCCTTTATTGCGAGCCTCATAAAAAGCCAACAAAAGTAATTTCATGGTCCCCCCTGCAAATAGCTATAGTCTTATCATTTACTTTATAATGTATTTTTTCAAATGCTCCTTATCTTTGACTTTTGCCTAGATTTGATGAGGGAACAAAATCACAGTTGCCTTAGAGAGAGAGAGAGAGAGAGAGAAAACATACATTAAAAGAAACTACTCTATTCGTCATAGTTATTCAAAATGTATAAAAATTAGTAATGTCCTACACAATCTGCATTTATACTTTTAAAAACTGATTTGACACACCTTTTACCAGTAAGCACCTTTTACCGTGCCTCACACATCCTTTCACGATACACAGAAGACTTTTCTAAGCTAGACCTTGCTTTTTTCGCTCTGGCCAGGAAATTAATCAGGAAATTGTGAAATGATACTATGCGCTGATAAAAAATGAAAATGTTTTGCACATTACTAGGACCACAGTTACAATTACCTTTTCTCCAAGCTAAGTTTCATTAGGTCGGAAACTGTTTGTTAATTTCAACTTCATCTTCTTAAAAGGTATCCATATATACTTTTATTTATAATAAATTTTTTTTAAATATCTTTAACAGAAGGTTGCCTTAAAGACCTTTGTTGCACTCTATGGCAATTCATCAAGTACTTAATGCTAAGTGAGAAAAAAGGGGAGAAAATAAGAAAGTAATTTTCTTAAGTAATTTCACGGCTTGGGTAAGTAAAAAATTTAAGGCTGCACATCTTGTCGGCCAAGAACAAAACACAAGCTTGTAAAAGGGCTGTGAAATTTAATTTGTGATGCCGGTGAGCTCCAATGAAAATTTACAGTGAGAGAATATGTTTTAATTTTTTATTATTCCAGCACAAATGGTATGGAGAGGAAAAATCGTAAAGCTTCAAATAATTTAAGCCAAGTTGATTTAGCAAATAATTACGACGCATTCTGATCACGAATTTTATTATGTTAAAATTAAAGGACTCTTCTCTGTGCTTGTTCATTGCGTTAAGCGTTAATGGTTTTTTTTCACATTCAGTACGGATAAAGTAAGCATATGTATACAATTGATCGAAGACTTCTAGTCTTTTTCATTTTCTGTGAAATTTCAAATTTGCGAAATAATGGTTATTTTAAATCATTGTCATTGTTGTTAATTCCATAAATCACGTGATCCTTCTGAGAGATAGAAGGGGTTCATGACAGAATTACGGTTTAATCATTTGATAGGGTAGGGGGCTTAAACAAAATCACGTGGAGCTTAGTTAGCTTTGGCTAATGTGTTGTCGATGTGAGAAGGAAAGTTAAGTTCATTGTAGCAGGTGACGCCAAGATCACGAAGAGAGTCAACTGAAGGGATATACTCGCCAGATAAAAGACTCTAGGTGAGGAGGGTGCCGGTTACGGGAATAGGTGATACATTGGCATTTTGAGACGTTTCATTCCCAGAAGCTTTTTACGGCACCATATGCAAAAACAATTCATATCTTCTTGTAGAATGGGGGGTAGGGTCAACCGCGGAGGAAATTTGATTAAAGATCTTAATATAATCATGGTAAATTGAAAAGTCCGAGTGTTTGGTGATGCACTCTACATTATTTACAGCCAGAATAAAGATCAGTGTGCCCAGAGACCTACCTACCTTGAGAACACTATATTGACGTTGGTTTACATAGGAACTCATCCAAGAGAGTAGAATCCGGTGGTATATATCCCTATACACTTGCGGTCATTAAAACCGCACCACGCAGGTAGTTTCAATAATACACATAATTGAAGAATGTAGGGTAGGGGGAGAGATGCAATCATTTGACCTGCTCTAAGGGGGTATAAAAGCAACCCTTTCGGTGAAAGGATATTCGGTTTAAGTTGAGTGATGATAACGAAAAATGTTAAATGCCCGGAAAATACAAACAGTTGTCCCGAAACGAAAAAGTAAAAATGTTTACATTGATAGATCAAAGTCTGTCGTATCGTCAGATAGCGGCTACAATAGAGTGCAGCCATTCAACTATCGTTTGATTAATGAAGAAAAAAGAGAATTTGGACCCTCTGGAGAGGACGAAAGGATCTGGAAAAAAACGGAAGAAAAATTCAAGGACGGACAAAGCCTTACGACGGATGGCCTTGGAGGATCGCTTAAAAACCGCTGTCCGTAGGAGGGCAGAGTTAAAGGACTATCAACAAGTCCACATTAGCGCCGAAACAATCAGTAGACGGTTACGAGAGATAGGACTTTATGGAGGACGACCAGCGAAAAAACCCGTGGTGACAAAGAAAATGAAGACTGCTCGTCTAGCATGAGCGAAGACGTATGAAAATGGGACGAAGAAACATTGGCGACGTGCGATGTGGTCCAATGAAACCAAATTCAACTTGTTGTGTGCAGACAATTTTGCCATCCGTGAGACGTTCAGCAGGAGAAAGATTTAAGGAAGAGTGCACGATCAAAACAATGAAGTTTCCTCAAAATCAAATGGTCTGGGGATGGTTTTCTTTCTACACCCTAGGTCCTTTACACTTCGTTGATGGGACAATGAATGCTCAGATGTATGGGCAAGTCATAAAAGAATTTTTGGTACCAACCACTGAAGAGCACCTTTCGTTTACTGACGAAGTAATTTTCCAAGCCTTGCCATCGCGCCAAATCGGTAAGGATAGTATGGCATATGTACTGCAAAATGTCTATTTCATACACAATAAATAAAAAACTAATTTATCCTCTTACGTTATTTTCAACTTCAGAAAACATTTTCTGATGTTGGAATTCAGAAACTAGACTAGCCAGCGAATTCGCCCGATTTGAATCCTATCGAAGCGGTTATTACAGCCAAAGGTAGGGCAACAGGGTACTGAACACTGTACATAAAATGCAAATTATGTCTATAAAAGAAATAAATATAAAAATATATCAAATTATCCACAAATTTCATAATTAAAGTAATAAAAAAATAAATAATAATAAAGCATGAAAATCGATAGTCTAACTAGTACCTAAATCTGGTACTACAAGCAGTTTGCTCGGCTAGTGGCATTTTTTGGTACATGTGTCGAGTCTAACTAGTTCACCGAAGAAGACCTTTTGAAGCAGCCTCGAGGAGATCGGTTGTAACTCTTCACACACTATTCATAAAGTTTTTTTTTTGTTGATTCCTTAATGCAACGCTGAAAGTTTGTAAAGTATTCCTCAATAAACATCTTCAAAAAAAAGGCAGTAGATAAATGAATTTCTGTCAAACTGCTTATGAGTTATTACTGATTATTATGGCAAAGAATCATTCCATTCGGAAAAGTAGATATCCTTTTATTCAATTTTTTCATATGAATTTCAAGTGGTGCGGTTTTTATGAACGCAGGTGTATATACATTATACAGTCCCCGGCCATCGAATTACGAACACGTGCACAAATGTCGTGCTTGCACTTTTTACCTGATTTTATGACAATTTGAGTAATTTTACAGGACAGTAAAACCATATTTCAGATTTCTTGAATTGTTAAGGATGACTGATTAGAAAATTGAAGTGTTGCTAAAATTCCAGTAATAAATATATCCTATTTTAGGTAAAGTGATCATTTCAGTAGCAAATTTCAAACAAGTTGTATCTCATAATTAAACGAACTTGGCAGATTTGTTCTTGTATAGTGTTTCAACTGTTAAATACAAGATATTATAAAATATTTAATCCAAATTAATGCAACCGAACAGAAATTATATTCGTTGTTAAACATCCCGTAAACTTCTAAAACTAGAACGTAAAGACAATTTGTTTAATGGTTTAGGTTCAATATTTTAAAGGAGAACAAGAAATCTCGATGCTGAAGACGCCAACAAATTCGATAAAGACACAAACACTGAATGGAAACCAATAAATTATAGCAAAAGTCCTAAATAAACTAATTTCACTCAGAACAAGTAACGTTTGGGGACTTAAATCGGTACAAAAATAATTTTCACTTAAACAACCCTGCACCTTTGGAAATTTTGCTCCGTTATAAAATTTAGTTTTGTCGGAGCTTTCTATACTGACCTTATCAGTTCTGCGTAGAATTTGGTTCTTAACTGAGAAGCACGTCGAATTCTTATATATTCGTACTGCGATTTGCATCCATCAGCCACTAAATCGGACATTGTGCAAACTTCCAAGATGTTGGTTTTCCACGAAAAACGGTTTATAGTATTCTCAAAAGACGGGAAGATAATATTTCATGTAAAAGACAAAAAACTAAACGGTTTGATAATCCTTTCTCGCGAAGAGAAGTGAGAGGAGAGCTGAAGAGACTTACGGTAGGAAAAGTGGCTAAAAGTTATCGGAGTTTAGGTCGAAGATTCAATTCTGACCCCAAAACAGTTAAGAAAGAGCTGCTTTCTATGAATATAACACGTAAGGCGAGAAAAAAGTATCCTAACGTTTCTGCGATGCAATGTTATAGTAAAAGAATCTACGACGCATGTCATAGTGCAAGAACCCGCCACCCATAGCATAACATCTATAATATAATTTCCTCATCACGTGTAACCTAAATATCGAAATATTTCAATATTTCAACATCGTACTTTGTTGCATTTACTTGCCGCGTGATTTTAATGCAATCGCCCAATTATGCTAAAACAACATAAATCGCATATATTGACAGGCCTCGTGAACGCTCGATCAAGCGTCCCGCGAGACGAGCGTTCAGCTTTTTAGCCGCGTCATTGCACGACGACGATTATTTTCATAAATTAAAATCGAGAGTATTGAAAATTGCGTCTGACGTCTGATACGCGAAGCTACCACCGCACCTTCCTGAATTTTCTAAAAACTTGTAAATTTTATTAAGAATCCTATATTCAAACTTGTTTTATTGGAGAAGACAGTACTTGTGAATTTTATTAAGAGTCATATCAAACTTGTAAATTTATTGTAGAAGACAGTGTAATAAAGTGAATTGTTCAATACATTAAAAGTGAATGCGTTTTAATTGCTCACCAACTACATATAATTTTTATTTTTATATTTTTTTCCCACGAAAAACAAGGATCCTTTGAATATGCAACAGGTATTACAGAAACAAAGAGTGAAATTGTTGGCAAAAAATGTTCTCTTCGCAAACAGTAAATTTAAAGTTATTATAGGTGATGAGTCATATTTCACTATTCATGGCAACGAGTGGCAAGGTCATCGTTACTGCGACACTCTTGAATCAGTCGCTGCTGATCACGTAAAATTTCTCCTACAACAAAGTTCCCAGAAAAGATTTTGATGTGGTTGGCCATCAGCTCTGAAGGAATGTCATGTCCGAAGTATTCCTCTTCAAATTTCGCCGTAAATGCTGATCGTTATGCTTCTAGAAGTGAAGAATTTCATCAAAAAATATCAAAAAACAGATGAGGTGTTTCTTTGGCCACATCTGACATCAACTCAGCATTCCTTCCGTGACGAAGGATCACAATCCCCCAAATGTACCACAGCTTCGGCCAATAGAAAACTTGTGTACACAAATGGTTATCAGGCCAAAACAAACAACAAATATTGAAAACAGGATCAGAAGCATTTTTAAAAAATTTGGACATAAACATTTTCACCAAGCCTATGAAAGAACTTGCCCTAAAAATTAGGAAAGCTAAGAGGGTCGGTGTAAATCATTTTATTAATTAGTTTATTAAGTTTTTAAAGAGCTCCTATGAAATAAATATTAATTTTTGCTTTAAACAAGTTTACGGTTGTTTCAATTTGGTGCCGATTTAAATCCCAAACGTTATTTTCCGCAAATATACATAATATTGGGTGTGTGAATATGACCCCGCCCTTTCCCAACAGATGTCGTTTTTAGTATTACTTACGTGTACAAATAAATGGCAACACTTGTGTCCGATAGTACTTTATGTCACCTGTCAAACACACTACGTGACATTTGGTTGAAATATTAGCAACAATCATCAATCATTTGTGGGAAGTGCTATTACACTATTTTATTGCAAAGAAAAGAACAGCGGAAACTCATCGTTTGCTTGTGGAGATTTACGGTGAGCAAGCTCCATCTAATACAACTTGTAAGGAATGGTTTCGACGATTTCAAAATGATTTTGACAAAGAATATGGAAAACCACCAAACAAAATTTGAAGATGCTGAATTGGAATTATTATTGGCAGAGGATTCTTCCCAAAATCACAATTCCCTACAGCATTAAATGTTGAACGATTAACTATTGCAAAGCGTTTAAAAGCAATGGGAATGGTTAAAAAAGGTGGTAACTAGGTTCCATATGAATTGAAAGAAATAGATACCCGGAATCCCTCAGGAAAGCTAAGGAAATTTTAGTCGAAACAGATTATTTCTATAAAAGCTATAGAGCAAAAAACTATACATTTGTAAATAGACGAAATAAATTCGCAAATCCTAGCAAACAGAATACGACACCAACGCAGGCATACCAAGACAAAACTTACCGCAACCCAAACGAACAAATTTCAGATAATAGGTATACGTATAACCCGAACTATCCAAATAGAAATTCAGTTAATTCAAGACAAAATAACTCAACAAATTCTAGGCAGAATAACACAAATCATTACCTACGTAACAACTCTGGAAACTTTAGAAATGACAACTCAAGTTCAAATGTCAGACGTAACACTTCGGGAAATTTCAGACAAAATAATAATACTGATCAAAGATCGAATAACTATCCCAGACAACAAGAGCAACAGCCAGAACCTATGGAAGTTGACGCAATTAACGTCACAAATTTTCAATCTCAGGCCTCAGAGCTCTTCCCTGCATAATAGTCCAAACGAAATCGAGACCCATTAAGTTATTGATTGACTCTGGAGCAGGAACTTCCTTGATTCAAAAGGGATTGTTCCATCACTCTTTCAAAACCTTTCTCGAAAAACCAATGCTCCTGAAAACAATAAACTCTGATGCAAAAATCGATTCCAAAATAACTATACCTCTATTTAAGGAATTCAAACGCGCGTCGATAAAGATAGAAATGCTAGAAGCAGATATAAAAAGCGACTTCGATGGAATATTAGGAAATAATGTTTTAAAACCCCTAGAAGCCAAAATAGATTATAAAAATTCGCAGTTAACCACAAATGAAGCCACATTACCCTTAATATTCAGTGAGTCGCAAAGACAACTATCGGAGACAGAAATACAAAATTTCTGCAACCAAATCTTCGAAATAAATTTCAACTACCCAGAAATAACCGATATCATGGGAAAAGTTAACGTCACAGATCTAAACGATGAAGAAATAAAATCGTTAAGAGATGTAATCGGGCGATATAAAAAAATATTTTATAAAGAAGGCGATAATCTAACATCCGTAGTTAAATATACACATAAGATTATCACCAAAAACGACATTCCTATTTTTTCAAAGTCATACAGATACCCGGAAATACATCGGGAAGAAGTTAATCGACAGATTAAGGAAATGCTAGATTCCGGCATAATAAGGAACTCTACAAGCCCATACAGCGCACCTATATGGGTCGTACCCAAAAAATTAGACAATTCCAACAAGCCGAAGTGGAGAATTGTCGTTGATTATAGAAAGCTTAACGACAATACCATAGATGATCGATATCCAATCCCCAACATTGAGGGTATATTCGACAAATTGGGCCGAGCGCAGTATTTCACTACGCTCGACCTCGCAAAGGGATTTCACCAAATCCCGATAAACAAAGAAGATATGCGTAAAACGGCTTTTTCAACATCTAACGGGCACTACGAGTTTACCCGTATGCCGTTTGGGTTGAAAAATGCCCCAGCATCATTTCAACGAATGATGAACGAAGTCTTGCACGACTATATCAACAATATTTGCGTAGTGTATATGGACGATATTTTAATATTCTCAACGTCACTACAAGAGCATATCGACTCTATTAGCAAAATTTTCAAACGACTTGTTGAATATAATATGAAAGTACAAATCGACAAATGTAATTTCCTAAAAAAAGAGACGGAGTATTTAGGACACATAATATCGACACAAGGAATCAAACCGAATCCCAAAAAGATCGAAATCATAAAGAAAATTGAGTTACCCAAAACTATAAAACAAATTAAGTCGTTTTTGGGAATGACAGGCTACTACAGAAAGTTTATAAAAGACTATTCAAAAGTAGCCCTGCCAATAACCAAATTCCTTAAAAAGAATACCAAACTTAATCCTCATGATAAATCGTACTCCGAAGCTTTTAATAAATTAAAGGAAATCATTACCAATAGTCCTGTACTTGCTTACCCAGATTTTTCAAAAAAGTTTACTCTTACTACTGATGCCAGCAATGCGGCGATAGGGGCTGTTTTGTCCCAAAATGACCACCCGATCGCTTACGCATCGCGGACCCTAAATAATCACGAAACCAACTACAGCACAATTGAAAAAGAATTGCTGTCAATAGTATGGTCAGTTAAATACTTTCGTCCGTATCTTTTCGGGAGAAAGTTCACTATTAAAACAGATCACAGACCATTGATCTGGGTAAACTCGCTAAAAGAACCTAATCCCAAGTTGCAACGATGGAAGTTGCAACTAAATGAATACGATTATGACATCCAGTTCATAAAGGGAAAGGAGAACTATGTAGCAGACTATCTAAGCCGCATTGAAGTTCACAATTCAGATGTGAACGAAACTAGTTCCGATGCAGCCACTATACATAGTAGTCGAGAAAACAGCAACGATCACATATATATATCGGAACGGCCACTAAACATATTTAAAACCCAAATCATACTAAAACTCGGAGAAGCAAACTCTAATGAAAGTAAGTTGCCATATGAAAAGAAAAGAAGACTAGTTATCACACTAAAGGACTATAAGGAGAATTACATTTTAAAAATATTGAGAGAATATTTACCATCAAGAGGATTTATAGGAGTATATTCTGAATGTGATGCATTATTCATTAAATTCCAAGATACTATTGTAAAATATTTCTCAAATTCACCGAATATTAAAATTCTAAGGTGCACAAGATTCCTCCAGGAGATTGAGAATAAGGAAGACCTTCTAGAAATTATCGACAACATTCACACTTCAAAAAATCATAGGGGCATACAAGAAATGTATGCGGAAATGAAAAATGAGTATTACTTCCCGAATCTCCAAACGGAAATCCACAAATACGTCAACAACTGCATAATCTGCAATATGTGTAAATACGATAGGAAACCGATCAAACCGAAATTTATGATTTCAGAAACGCCGAGCAAACCGAATCAGGTAGTACATGTAGACATTTGGTTCCCTAATAAGAATTCAATGTTCCTTACCTGTATAGCAGTGGCGTGGGGTCCATATAACACGATTCCTACCGGCTTCCCTTTTGGGAACTCATCCTATTCCCGTAAATTTAAAACTTGTTCTATGCCTGTAAAATTCCTGGAAAGCGCTCCCAAAATTCATCTCGTAAAGAAAACATGGCAAAACAAGTGTTACAACCAAAAACAACCATAATCTGTTGTTGCACTACGATGGAACCTTCCCTCGCACCGTAGCAGGTTCTATCAAGGGGTTGCATCGGGTATGAAGTGCTCGCTCGCTGCTTCTGTAAGCCGGTCATTTTACGGCTTACTCAAGCCCACACTTTTCTCCACGAGTAACAAAGAAATCGTGTGTGATATCCTTTGCTCACTAAAGGCAAATCCTATAAGAAAATAACACGATAGAAACCGGCTTCTCGGCTGTTTTTGTTTTGCAGAAGTTGAAATTCGGGTCACTTCGGCGGGTGGTTGTTTATTTCTTAGAATGTCAGCTGATTCGTGTCTTCTCTATGAACGGGTGTGAGTGTAGTGGTGCTCTATAACACGATAGAAAGCGGCTTCTCGGGTGAGTGGGGTTGGTTGGGGTGGGTTTGGTTATTAAATCTCTTTGATACTGAAGGGGCTGTGAATTGTAGGAGTGAATGCTTCCTTATTTCACAAGAACACGGCAGAAGTCGTCTTCTCGGAAGGGAGGGGTGTTGTGGTTTTGTTTATTATATTTTAATAAAAAAATTGTTAACTTGTGTCTCTTTTTGCCTTGGTGCTCAACGGATTGTGACTTATGAGTGTGGTGTGGTGCTATTTTATTACCTCTCGATAACACGATAGAATCCGGCTTCTCGTCATTTCTCAGATTAAAACTCGGTATAGTTCCTTTAGTCAACTAAAATTTTTAGATTTACTTAATAAATCAAAATATGATTATTTTGCTCAATCAAGTCCTAACGAAAAGATATCATTTTTAATTACAGTTTTCCCGGGAATTTTCCAGTTTTGTGCTTTAAAAAATGAATTGAACGTTTTATATACCACTTCTTCATTACGGCAATTTGATATTCTCGCGCTTTACTCGCATATTAAATGTGGCATTTTAAAAGATACTTTTCCTCAAATTTTAAACTTGTGTTGTATATTTTTAACTCTTCCCATTACAGTTGCTTCCGCGGAAAGATCTTTTTCAGCCCTTAAGAGAATACATACTTATTTAAGAAATTCTCAAACCGAAGAAAGGCTCTCAAATTTAGCACTCTTATCGATAGAAAAACACCTTCTTTTACAAATTAGAAATCAGTCTAATTTTTACAATGATGTTTTGGCCGAATTTATAAAAAAAAATCGTAGATTAGTTTTTGAGTATAAGTAAGATTAATTATATTTCATATCAACTTTTCACAGTTTTTGTTAACCGCTTTAGTGTGATTGCACGATACACGCGACTATAACGGTTTTTTTCAAAGCCACTTATATTATTCTTGAAGTTCATTGTATATATGTCCATATTTATTCATATAGCACTTAACTTCCAATGACTTTAAGTATGATAGAAGTGGCCGACTAAATTCGACAAGAATACACGCAGTCACTGTTGAACACATTTTGTAATATCTGACTTCATTTGGTGAGTTTTTTTTCGCTATTAAGTTTCTGATTTTTGCACCGGCTTACCTTCTCAAAAATTTCACCCCACGCCACTGCTGTATAGATAAACTAACAAAACATGTATCTATACATTTTATCGCAGACAGAAACTCAACTTCTATTGTAAATGTATTACAAGAAAGATTCGCAATTTTAGGAAAACCCCAAAATTTAATAGCAGATAATGAATTTAATACGGCATATATAAGAGACTTCTTAAACTCAAAAAATATAACATATCATTTCACCTCCCCGAATACCCATACCGGAAACTCCGATATTGAAAGATTTCATTCTACACTTAATGAACACATGGGGTTATTCAAACTTAGCAAAGAGAACAAGGATATAGACGAAAAAACGCTCGTACATAAAGCTGTCGAAATTTACAACGACACAGTTCATTCAACTACAAAATACAAGCCGAATACACTGCTACATTCTAATTTTAGCAGTTTAGAATGGAACACACTTCAACAAAAAATTCACAACAATAAAATAGAACGTATAAATAAGATGAATACTAATCGCGTAAACCCTGAAGAATATGGAGAACGCGAGCTCGTAAAGAATCTCGGATTCCACAACCTAAAGGGCCTTCCAAAATATATAATTAAAAATGTCACTAATAAAGGTAAGACTTATTTTACGGATGAAAAAGGCTACAAACGAGATAGGCAAATTGTGAAAAGAAAATACAAATATCAAAAGCCTATAGAAAATGTACAATTTGACCGCAAACAAACCAGTCGAGATTATTCGGGCAGAGTAAGAAAGAAAAAGCTAGTCGGCAATAATGACCCTAACGTTCCAAGCACAAGTAAAGACAGGTAACTTAAAATGGAACAATATCTGGCTCTCTTGCAATTACTGGATAATTGTACAGGTGATCTGCCATATAAGTCCTATAAATAAAATCGATACCCACCACATTACATTTGTTTAGATAAGTGCATTTGTAGCATCGTATCACTATCTCATAATTACTACATAAACACATATAAATTTTCGTTTCAGAAAAGAATCCACATTTTTCTGCTGCTTACGATATGCATTGCCCTAGTCTCTTCGCAATCTATACAAATAACTTCAACCGAAAATAACTCGGGCTTTTCCGTAGTACGAACCAGCGAAAAGAAAATAGTAGACAACTACACAAAGTTGCTGCACATCATTAATCTGACCGACTACGAGGAATTAATAAATACATTATACTACAATTTAAACTCACTAAAACTAGACACAAGCGAAAGTGAATACCAATTACTATACAGAGAATTGAGACTGCTTCAGAACAACTACAATACATTGCTTCCAAACGCATATGAATCAAAGCGATCCAAACGTGGACTAATTAACATATTAGGAAAAGGTCTTAAAATACTAGCAGGTACTATGGACGACGAGGACTGCGAAGAAATTAACAGACATCTTACAAACTTGGACACAAACGGAAAACAAATGACGGAACAATTAAATAAGCAAATTCAAATTAACAATAATCTAATTAGAAATCTGAAAGAAATTTCAGACCACATAAACAAACAACAACAAAAGCTAAACGAATACCTTTTCGATATAGAAAATAAGACTAACAAAATAATGCTTGCTGCAGAGAAATCTAAGTTAGTTTTACAAATGTATGCCGATATCTCCACAGCCAACAAGCAAATAGAAAAAATAGAAGACATAATTTTGTTAAGCAGACTAAACGTCCTTGCACATAATTTACTCGCGAAGGAAGAAATTCAAAAACTTAAAATAACTGTTGATACCATGCCATACCTTAAAAGCACTGTACTTTTTGGAAATAATCTCATTATTCTTGCTATAATGATACCAAATTTTACCGTAGAAAAATATTTCAATGCCTTAATAATTCCGTGTCCAAATAAATTTCATGAAGAGCTTGACGCAAATATAAAGAATGTTATCATAAACGCAAATAATGTATTAAATATCCAGATAACGATTGTATTAAAAATTTACTAAAGGAAAACAATGTATGCTTGTTCAGAATAAACAAACTAGAATCCACATACTTAATAAACGAAAACATCATTGTAACCACAAATTTATTGGCAACAAAAATTAACCAAAATTGTATTGATCAGGACATAACAATAAGAGGAAGTAACATTATAAAATTCAATAACTGTGAAGTTAAAATAAATAATAACAAATTTGCCAATAAAATTGAGGAATATAGAGAGCACGTAGTATTACCTTCATTCAATCTTAATGTAACAAAAATTATCAGAAATATAACAATCGACAAACTACACTTAAATGCAATTAAAAACAGAGAACTCATAAAATACATAGAATTTGAAACGAAAGCCATAACATATACCTCATTTTCTATAATAGCAATAGTCTTAGCTTCAATTTCAATTGTACTAATAGTAATAAAAAGAAAGAGAAAGAGTAATGTAATCAAGGACAACATTTCAGGAGTAATGTTGAATCAAAGGGAGGGGGAGTTACATGTGCAAATCCCGACGATTGCCGTTCCCACAATTTAGTGCTGATAAAGCGAAGCCAAGCTTTTCAAATCTTGTAAAAGTCACGTCGCGCCCGAAATCCTAAACCGCGTAAATGTCACGTCGCGTCAAAATTCTAAGAAATGCAACTCTGAGATCTGCACATGCAACTGTTTCCCAAGACATTTTCCTAAAGCACTATCTTAACTTGCTAAGTTCAAAATTTTGTAAAGCTCAGTCTTGTAAAGTGACTCGTTAAATAAAGATCTTCTAAACCGATCTTAAATGTTTTACTCGATGTGTAGCAAAACAATTGCAAATATCGGAGAGTTCGGTACAAATGATACCAAAGCTGAAGCGACTGAAAGACGTACAAATAGCAGCGAATCCATGGCCTTACCAAGAAGCAGAAGCAATCCAGACTCAACAGATGTCGGGAGTTGTTGCAGTGGCACGTAGGAGATGAAATTTTGTTTTCCGCCGAAAAGATGTTCTTGTTGCAGGTTAGATACAATCAACAAAATTACCGTGTGTATACAGTGAGCCTAAATTAAATTAGCGGTACAACGATTTCAAAATGTGTCCAAAGTAATTATTTGGGGGAAGGGGAGTATCAAGAAAAAGAAAGCATCCACTTCTCTTAATCTTGAAAAACGAGTGGGATTCGGTCTTGTTCAGCGACAAAAAAAAATTTGATCTGGATGGGCCAGATGGTTGGCAATACTACTGGCATGATCTCAGAAGAAATCCAGAAGTTCACTCCAAGCGCAACTTTGATGGTGGGACTGTCATGGTTTGGGGCGCCTTTTCCTATCGCGGAAACATCCCGTTAGTCTGGATTTCCACAAAAATGACATCCAAGGATTACGTGGAATTGTTGGAAATAAGCTTACTCGAACATGCTGAGCCTTTATTGGGAGAACAATTTATTTTTCAACAGGACAATGCATCTATCCATTGTTCTCAAGTAACACAGCAGTGGTTGCATGAAAGAAATATTGAAGTAATGGACTAGCCAGCATGCAGCCCAGACCTTAACCCCATTGAGAACCTTTGGGGGATCTTATCTCGTAAAGTGTATGAGAATGGGAAGCAATTTCAGTCAGCAAATGACTTAAAAGTCAGGATTAGACAAGTCTGGGCAGAAATAACACCAAAAATCCTACAAACGCTGGTCGATTAAATGCCCAATAGATTATTTGAAGTTGTGAGACATAACGGAGGTAGTACTTCATATTAGCTTTTCAAAACGGATTTAATTTTTTATATATACAGTTAGTCTCAAAAATAAGTTAACAAAGTCTTTAAAATGGTTATCCTTGCAATTGTTATTCTGTACTACTAAGGAGAGTTGATTTATGTAATGTAACAGCAGGTCATAACATGTCCTAACAAGTTCATGTGCACTTACATCTATTGCGCAATTCTCTACGAGTATTTCATTAGTAGTTCTGAGCGCACTCGTTAAGTAGGCAGTCAAAAATAAGTTAACACGAACAGATCACTAGTATTGCGCGGTTTATTGTTCATGAATTAATATAATTTTTATGTTATTAATCCATTAATTTAATTAATTAATTAACGCGATACAAACTTTGTCAGGTAGTGTTAATAAACTGTTATAAATTAAAAGAAGAACAATTACTTCTGTATTTGTCAACTTAGGATATTTCTTTGAAAATTAAAACATCTTTAATGGGGGGATTCAAGCATTTAACTTCAGAAGAGCGTAAGGCTATAATTAAAATGTACGATGAAGGCAGAACATATCGTGAAATTGCGAGAATTTTCGAAAAAAGTGCAGTCTCTATACGTAAAGCCATCAAGGCGTACAAAGAGGAAGGACGTCTTATCGAACTTAAACGTCCAGGACGACCCAAAATAACGGACAACAGGACAGACAAGAGGATCGCCAATCTAGTCTCATCAGATCCATTTATTTCCGCACCAAAGATTCAACAGAAGTTGATTTCTGAAGGAAAATCTGCCCTTTCGCTAGAAACAATACGACGGCGTATACGCTCATCAGTCAAATGTGGACGAAGACCGCGCAAGTTACCTTACTTAAGTAAGGTAAATATTAAAAAACGCTAACAGTTCTACACGGAGAACGTTTTAAAGCCTCTAGTCTTCTGGGAGCGAATTTTATGGACCGATGAATCTATGATACGGCTGAAGTACAGCCATGGCAATATTCATGTATGGAGAAGCAAAGGTGAAACTTTTTCTTATAAATGCGCTTTACCAACACTTAAAAGCTTGGAGAGAGGCATTATGGTTTGGGGATGCCTGTCTTCCTATGGTATTGGCAAGATAGTCATTTTAGAGGGCAAAGTTAATTCCGACGTTTATTTAAATTTGCTTAAAACGAAGATTATACCAGAAGGTAAGAGGCTGATTGGGACAAACTTTGTGCTTCAGCAGGACAATGCGCCAATACATACGGCAAAAAAAGTTAAAGATTACTTAGCAAGAACAAATATTAACGTTCTGGAGTGGCCCCCGCAAAGCCCAGATCTTTCACCCATAGAAAATGTTTGGGCTTGGCTAAAATTAAAGATTTCAGAAAGGGCTCCAAAAGGTATTGCTGAATTAAAGGCTGCTATTGAGGAAACCTGGTATACCTTTCCAGTAGAAGAATGTCGTAGGTATACTCTTTCATTACCCGATAGACTCGCCCAGTTATCGCTAAATAAAGGTGGACATTGTGGAAGATAAATGATTTGTTAATATACTTTTGACTGGCGGTATTATGAGTTCATTTTTTATATTCTTAATTTATTGCATACTATAGAGGGAAATTGAATTTTTCATATTATTTTTATTCGTTAATGAAATTAACTTTCATTAATGAGAGGAAAATTTGTAATACTATGACAATTAAATAAAATTTACTGCTGTTTTATTTCAAATTAACCTTGTTAACTTACTTTTGGGACTAACTGTATTTAACGTGAGGCTATTTGAATTTCCTTCTCTTTTTAATACATTTTGAATTTTCTTCTGTTTTTTAGTTTAAAGTACTGTTAATAGGAAATTATTTTTTTGTTTTTTTATTGTGGAATTAGCTGTATTATTTAATAAACAAATAAATATAAAAGCACGAATCCTTCTTTTAATTTTATTCACAAAAAAAAGAGTGAGGCTATTTGAATTTCCTTCAGTGTACAGTAGGTGTTCAACGAATTAGACGCAGTCAGTGAATTTTCATAAATTTGATATACTTACAGGAAATATTTAATTTAAACAAATGTTTTTCGAGAAATAATATATAATATTAATACTTTATTTCTTTTGAACAAAAATACTAAAACAAAAATTAAAATTTTGTTATCCCCCCTCTAGCTATAATTATTTCTTTTATTCGCTGCGGCATACTGCAAATGCATGAAGTGATCATCTCTTTAAGTCCTTCGTCATTGTACCATATATTTTCAATATTTTTTCGTAGTTGTGATACAGTAGGGTTAGGGAGGCTGTAGACTTTGGATTTTAAGTAAGCCCAGCAATTCTTAATGGCATTTAGGTCTGGGGAAGAGAAGGCCAAGCAAGAATATTGAGATCTTTGACAGTTAAAAAGTTTTTAATTAATTGGGATATGTGACAAGGTGCCCCGTCTTGCATAAATGTATAATGGGAACGGATGTAAGGTAGGGAATTTATTTAGGGAAGAAGGACATTAGAAAGGATACGTTTATATTGATCCTGCCGCAAAGTTCCATCGACGAAATATATTGGACCGGGTCCGTCTCCACTGATACAACCCCATATTATAACAGATGGTGGGTGTTTCGCTGTATGTACTACGCAGTCCTTATGGTAACGTTCTCCCGGTTTTCTCCTCAAAAATTGAATACTCTCGATAACTGTTTCCAAGCGGCATTCATCGCTAAATATCACATGTAATTTGTGAAAATTTTCATGTTTATTGACACTAACTAAATTTTCAAGAAAAAGTATTACTATTACAGTATTTTCATATTTAACCTTCTTCCAGTCATCAACTGTAAAATTGCGATAAACTTGGCCCAGATTAATCGCTTTTCTTTCATTAAGTTAGTTAATTTTGGTTTTTTGCCGGTCGCCTACATTTTACAATTAGCTTCAGATAACCTTCGTCGTAATGTCCTCTGGGATATTGCAACTCCTCGGTCGTTTAACTCTTTTAAAATAGTTCGGGCAGACACTCTCCGTTGTTGTAATGCAGTCCGTAAAATTTTCCGGCCCGCTCTGTCAGAAGTTTTCCTTTTCCACGACAATTTTTCCGTTAACTTCTCCCAGATAAATGTCCACTTGCAAGAACTCTTGCTTCTCTGTCTACAGTAGAGGAAGAAATATTTTCTTTTCTAGCGATTTCTCGATGGGAATACATTTTAGTATTCAATAGAGCAATAATTGCTTTCTTTTTTCTATTCACTAATGCCTTTTAAACGTCCCATTTTCGAAAAATTTGATAAATTCAAAACTTTTCAAACACTGTATTGTTTTTCAATAAATTATCACAATTTAAAATTTAATTTCACATTTATCAAATGTTTTTAATCAATACACAACAATTAAAACAGCGTTACAACTTTAAAGCAACTAATAACGTTCTATAAAACTACTTTAAATGAACCTTACGCTTCGCCAATTAAGAATCAAATGAGGCAGAAAAGGGATATGTTCTTTATGGGCTCACCTCTTACCTGCTAAAAGGATGCATATTGGATTTCCTGGCTATTAATACTTTCAAGAAATAATCATGAATTGAAATTACCATGAAAGAAAATTCTTTGAAGGGTTTTTATGCACCAAACAGACAAAACAAGAAACCTTTTTTAAAAATCTGCACGTGCGTCTAATTCGTTGAACACCTACTGTATATGTATACAATTGGTTAAAAAAGTTTTGGGATACACGAAAGTTTCACAATAGGCCTATAGTTGCATACTTTTGGAAGATTAATGTGAGAGGCGTGACTAGTTCATTAAAACATGCCTTAAGAATAGCAGGCAGAATACCATCGAATCCTAATATAAAATCAAGACGGAGCTCATTGATATGCTTGAGGACATCATTAGCAGCAATGCAGAAGGATAAGTTAATAGGAAAAGGGTTTTGGTTTAAGTGGTTGAGGTTGAAAGTCAGGGGAGAACGATATAAAACATATCGCATATTGCAGATGGAGTGTCACTAGAAAACCCTTCATATTGCATACGTATATTAGCAGGGTAGTCGTTCGGTTTTCTTTTAGTGTTAATAAATTTATAAAATACGTGCGGATTGCTGTAGAATTCAGTCATCATTCGTTTTACGTAATCGTTATATTTTGTAGAAAATTCCTGAAATTTATTATAATAATATTCAACGAATTCAATGAAGAGTTATTCCTATCCAAAAGATATGCCCTCAACAATTCATTCTTCTTATTTCTAAACCTCATTTTCAGGAGTATAAAAATAATCGATTTGGAAAAGTGGATGAAAGTCCAGAGTGGACAGAAGAATTGGAACGTGTACCGTTGCAGTAGAAAAACTGAAAAACGCCCAATGACCTTCTGTGATATTTTACTAATAGTAAACTTAGAATCAGAGGCCTTTAAAACCCTTCTCAACACAAAACTCGCACGAAAAGTGGGAAGTCAAATATAATAAATAGTAATCTAGCGTAAAAGCGGGAAATGCTCATTATTAGTCTTCGTGAGCACGTCGACTTCGACCCAAAAATCGTCTATAAATTTTGTCGTGCCATTGAATAAGCTCGTAATCGTCCCGCACAATAACATGTGGTGAAAAAATAAGGTTTTTCAAGCTTATTATCTTTTAACGCTATCACGGCATTATACCACTGGGATGGAGCTAGAGACTAGTCGAACGAGGTTCTGTAGAGAAACACGAAATAGTACGATAAATCTGCCAATTACACGCAAACTTAGAGATAAAAGCAAACATACCCCAGCCCTGCTCCACCTGCATGTGCTCCCCTGAAGAGGGTTCGCTAGAAAGGACGTGATATGAAAAGTGTTGTAAGTCGAATTCGTCATTAGCGAATGGAACCTAACACATAATTCGACGGATTTAGAACGTGACAATATGAGTATACAGTCAAGCCTCCTATACCGCGATTGATTCGTACCACGTTATAAGAAACTCAGAATTAATACAAATTAAATGATTCGTACCGCGTTACATGGAATCTCAGAAATAAATAAATCCCTATATATACATATCAGTATATAAAAATGAAAGTTCGTTTGTTTGTTTGTTTGTTGCTCAATCACGCCTAAACGCTTGCTTCGATATATTTCATTTTTTGTCCGAAGGTAGTACATATTCCAACTTAACATATAGGCTAATTTTTTTTTTTTTTTTTGATAATACATAGGGTTTCAAAATGGCGGATCAAACATGGCGGCTGAAAATTTTAAACTTGATGCGATTTTCATGAAAATTGGTACATAGGGGTTTTGCGCAATGCTGATTTCAAATCCGCTGTCCAAATTTAGAAATTCAAGATGGCGAATCCAATATGGCGACCTATATTTCTCGATTTTAACGGATTTTAATGAAAATTAGTACAATGATTGCTTTGAGATCACTGATTTTGAATGTTATCAAAATTTACAAATCCAAAATGGCGGATCCAACATGGCGACGAATATTTCTCGATTTCTACGGAAATACAAATACAATACAAAGTACAATGATTATCTTGAGATCACTGATTTTGAATGTTATCAACATTTATAAATCCAATATGGCGACCAAGATTTCTCGATTTCAACGGATTTTAATGAAAATTAGTTCTGGGGTCACTAATTTCGAATATTATCAACATTTGTAAATCCAAGATGGCGGGTCCAATATGTAGACCAAATTTCTCGATTTCTACGGATTTTAATGGAAATTAGTACAGTGATTATTCTGAGATCACTAATTTTTAATGTTATCAAAATTTCCAAATCCAACATGGCGGATCCAACACGGCCATCAAAATGTCGCGATTCCGACGAATTTTAATAAAAATTGATACATGATTATTCTGAGGCTACAAGTTTCGAATATGGAGACCACATATCTCGATTTCAACAGATTTTAATGAAAACTAGTACAATGATTACTCTGAGGCTACTAATTTTGAATATTAGCAAAATTTGTAAACCTAAGATGGCGGACTCAATATGGAGACTAAATGTCTCGATTTCAACAGATTTTAATGAAAATTAGTACAATTATCCTGAGGTCACTAATTTCGAATAGTATTAAAATTTGTAAATCCAAGATGGCAGATCTAAAATGGAGACCAAATGTCTCGATTTGAACGGATACAATGATTCTGAGGCTACTAATTTCGAATATTAACAAAATTTGTAAACCCAAGGTGGCGAATCCAATATGGAGACCAAATGTTTCGATTTCAACGGATTTTAATGAAAATTAGTACAGTGATTATTCTGAGGCCACTAATTTCGAATATTAGCAAAATTTCCAAATTCAAGATGGCAGATCCAATATGGAGACCAAAATTTTTCCATTTCAACAAATTTTAATGAAAATTAGTACAATGATTATTTTAAGGTCACTTATTTTGAATATTATTAAGATTTGGAAATTCAAGATGGGTTGAAACAATTTCTAGGATATAACAAAGTAGAACATTTGAGAGGTGTTAAATTAGTAAATATTTACCAACGCCGGGTGAAACCGGGTAACCCAGCTAGTTCTATATAAATCAGACCTATATAAAAACTGCATTCTCAAAGTAACAAGTTGCGACAGATACAGTTAAGAAATAAAATTTTATAATAGAAATGAATACTAGAATTGACAAACAGGAAAATACACCAGAAATGTTAACTATGCACATTGCACATACAAAAATTTAACACATCGAATAAGTGTTGCCATAGATAAACTTTTCTAGCCATTTGGAATGTTCTTGTATCAAAAACGCGTTATAAAGAGACCGCGTTATAGGAGAACTTGTCGCATTTTGCACACCGCGTTATACGGGATTCGCGCTATAAAAACACCGCGTTATAGAAGACTTAACTTTAGTAGTGGGGGATGCGCCTTTTTGCGTTTCACGAACTATCCACATTCAAATCTCATTTAAATGAACTTAATGAAGTTTAATTAAGGGTCACAAGTCGGTGACCATCATACCATTTTAATGGTTTATTTAAAAACAATCAAACAAACAAAATCACTAGTTTAGTAGTTAGTCTAGTGCCTGGTCGAAGCTTTATTTTTTTATAAAACTTATCAGAGGTTGTCATTTTGCCTATTTCCAAAAAAAAGTGCTTCGATCAGGCACTAGATTAAAACTGCTGTACAAAAAATTTATTTAATATATTTATTTTTTTTTCGCTGCTGACTACCCCTAAACCCCTGAGTGAAAGGATTCATGGCGATCGAGACAAAATGGTATTAGATTCAGGAAAGCCAGTTAACATCCACAAATGGAGTAATTTACAACTCCAGAATTGCGAGGACGCTTCCTGATTCAGATCGATAGTCCAATCTCTCCGCTATTCGGATCAGAATGGCTTTGCTGTAACTGAACGTAATAAAGGTCCCATCAGAAGCAACATCCCTTGAATGCAATAATTCGGCAACAAAGACGTTTCGTATGTTTGTAACTATACAGTGGTGGAACTCCTACGCTAAGCTAAACAGGAAATAGTTTCTGAGGACATTAATGAGGTTCCAAGAATGGATCCACTGGGGAGATTTAAACAGTTAGGAATGGTAACTGCTGTGAATAACGGCAGCAACGTGAATTGAATATCTTCAGAATAAGCAGCAGAATCTTTGGTACGGTGCTTACACTTTTGAAGAGCACTCCGTCTGCACGTTTGCACTGATGCGATTACTTTTGATTACTATAAGTGGAGAATTTTCTCAGTTTCAGTTTTATTTTCGAAGTCCTCTCTTAATTCAAATGTAATATTTTTCTTTCGTATATGAAACCATTAAGATACTTTTTGAAAAGCAATTGGTTTTAAAAAACATTTTCTTAAACTGATTATAGCTAATATGTAGTTTTATTTGTAGCGCAGTTGAGCGTAGACGTAGATAATGCTTGGGTAACATTTTATATTTTGTTTATCTAAGTAAAAGTTCTGTGCAAATATCTCACTTTCTATGGATCGGAAATCAATAAAAGTTACTATAAAACTCGAAAAAAAAAAAAATATTATTGGATTATTTGTTACATATAAGGAACCCTTTAGTTGATATGAAGTAAAGAATATAGGTAATTATTTTACAAACCGTAGGGATTTTGATAAAAATTGACCGACACATCTCCGATTTGGCTGAAACCTTTTTTACGGATTCTGTATCGAAAAATAAGATATACGTGTCCGAGGATTTTTTTTCCGCATTTTTCGATAATACAAGTGATCGTAGGTAAATGCCAGAATAGCGAGTTTTTTTGGCTTTGAGACTCATTTTCAAAAATTTATAAATTTATTTTTATTTGAGCTGCAAACTTTTTTCTTTCATTTTAAATCTAAAGGACTGAGTTTTGAGAGAAAAAATATGTTTAACAAAAATTATTAACAAATTCATACTGTTATTGTTATTGTAACAACAGTCATACGGCACCTTCGTACTTTAGTTTATATCTTCTAAACGAATCAAGATATCATTCTAAAAATTTTTGCGTAATATTTCTATACTACAGGCTATATTTTTTGGTAAAAAAAAAAAAAAAAAAAAAACAATGTTAAGTTCGAAAAAATCAGATTTTTAATGTTAACTTTCGGTTTTCTATACGAAAAAAAATCCAATCTCAAATTTTAATTAATTTCTAAAAAAACAATTAATATTCTCAAATAAACACAATTTACTTATTATTCAATCCATTTGATTAACTGTATTAATAGCATTCGAAAAATCCATTCCTCAAATTTTGCCAATTCTTTGAAGTCGCATAAATTGGTAACTAAGCTAAAAAAAAATTAAAATAATCATGTTCATTTATTCAGGTCCCATAGAAGTACAATTAACGCAATTATGAACAAAATCCAGTACTTGGAATTTTTTGCGTTGTCCGCATGAAATGCCCCAATATACAAAATTATTGATACTTAAATATTTACAATATCTTATCAGCCATTTTTGGAATCGGTGCAGTCAAGGCAAGTTTATAAAACTACAGTAATTTGAGTTTATAAACTTGCCTTAGCTAGCACCGACTCCAAAAATAATGGCAAAGTTTTGAGGTCAGTTTTTTGCAAAATTTTTTCAATTTTTAGTTACCGGAAAGTGGCTGAAATTCAATAAATGGGATTCATCCCCTAATTTTCTACCTTTAGAGTTTGGATATTTTCTTCAAATTTAAATTGGAGCACCCTCGTAACATACACAAGAGGAGGGATATTTTCTTCAAATTAAAATGAGCCTACCCTCGAGATATAGCCTATTCAGTAAAAAAAGAATCATTCAAATTGGTTCACAATCGGCTGAGACATCGGGTAACATACACACAAGAAGAAGGATATTTCCTTCAAATTTAAATATATAAATAATAAATAAAAAAAAAGAATCATTAAACTCGGTTTACAATCGGCGAAGATATCGCGTAGCATACCCACTCATAAAAAAAAGCATCGAATTCAGAACCTCCTTCTTTTTTTTTTTTTACATTGGTTAAAAAATTACGTTTCATCTTTGTCAATTTCATGTATCTGTACTAATGCGTTATGCTCTTTGCGTTCTTCATTTTCACTTATGTATATTTAATACCGCCAGATCAATAGAATTGATCTCACCATATTCGGAAGAATTCCTAAAGATTTCAGACGTGAAGATTGCCGCAAATAACGGAGCAAGATAATCTCATTTTTCCGCATCAGTAATTCGCACTGCAACCTTCTATACAATTACTACTGTAAGGTAGAGTCGCCAAATATCGTCCCCTACCCTAATATCGTCCCCTTCAATATCTACTCTTTTAAAAACCGCCATCTATTATCAGTGACCCGAACCGACAGCTAGTTGCATCAGTCGGCCATTGTGTAGAAGTGAGTGCGCTACGACGTTCGTACCGGCAGAAATTCGAAAATCAAAAAAAGTGTTCAAGGTGAGTTTTTCATTGAAATATTCTCGGATACCATAAAATATTGAGATACCTGACTTATTGATAAAATTTTTTTGTCAAACTAACTATTAATATCTCAGATGTTAATCGATTAAGTAAAATTTTCAGGTTTATGACACGTTTTTTGCTTAAATGGATGCGACAAAATGAATAGAAATTTCCTAATATCGTCCCCTTACGTGAACCTTATATCGTAACATGTAACTTTAGAATGTTTTATTTTTTTATTTTTTAGATGCCGAAAAAATGATTAAAATAATTAAGAAAGGGCTGTTTAGATATTAATATGATAGTTAGGTTCAATTTTATATAATAGAAAAGGAGTAAGTACAACTCCAGTTCACGTGATCCTAATATCGTCCCCGGGACGAAATTAGGAGCCCAAAAATATATTTTCATAATTTGAGTATTTTTGTTAAAACTATTTTATAACTTTTTCTGACAATGTTAACGGGCTTTTGATTATTTTTATGAATAAAGGAGTATTGAACCTAGTGTTTGACGTTTCATTTATTACTGTGGTATTGTTTTTTATTTTTTTAGATTTGTTTTACAAAAAGGGGACGATATTTGGCGACCCTACCTTATTACTTATTTGCAGGGTGTCCAATAGGAATGTGTGAGAGAACTAATGAATCACTATTTTTTAACAAATGGAGAGAACGGGAAAATGTAAATACTCTTTTAAGGTACTACTACCGTTTAGAGAGCAAAAAAATGACACTTTTTCATGATTTTTTTCTCAGCCCCTTTAATCGATATTATAACCCAATTTTTTTAACAGTAAGTTTGATCCTTTATTTAAGTTTTGTATTTAGAAATTTGTTTAGAGGGCACTGAAGCCGGCATCTCGAAAATATGCTAGTCCTATTGCCCACAGATAATCTCAAGATTGAGATGTGTGACACAAAAAAATTCAAACGGGGTTTTAAAAGGAAGGTCCCTTTCCCTTACCTTGCAATTTACCACATTTGGTAGAAAAATGCAAAAAGAACAATTACAAAGGTTTGAAAAAATTTGAAAAAATGATTTTTTTCATCTTTTTCTCTTGCCTACAATTTTCTTTTTAAATTTAAAGGCTAAATTTTTGTAAATTACAACAGAGGCAACCTAAATAAACAAAACGCAGCAAGGTTTAATCAAATCGGTTCGGTAGATCCGGAGATTATTTAGGGACAAAATCAAAAATGCAATTCCGAGAAAAACGCGTTTGAAGTTTAGAGAGTCAATCGGAGCCAATCCGCGCGCTTTCGCTGTATTTCTCAATAAAAATTTAGGAGATGATTTCTGAGACTATGACGAAAATGAAATGAAAAATGTTTTTTTGAAAATTCTAGACGGCAGTACTTAGTACCTTAATAAAGGATAGTGGTCATTTGCATTAAATGTCCATTTTATTATAACAAAGAGCGTGAATTATTAATGATATGTGTTTTTGAAATGTGAACCATGTACATAAAAGGTATCTACCTGCATTTTATTGAATCTTCCGTCGCCGGAGAAATATACAACGAGATTTAGAGACCCAATCCTTTCGTCATGCGACAAAGATTGGTCTCGTTAAATCTTTTTATTTTCTTCAAGACGGAGCAGCACCTCATCGCAAACAAGAAGTATTTGAATCCATCAATAAATTTTCTGGGAAAAGGAATAGAAGTAAGGTAGCTAACTCATCAGATCTCACTCAATGTGATTTCTTTTTATGGGGCTACATTAAAGATCACTACTATGCAAATAACCCAAAAACAATAGACGATTTTATTAAAGACATCAGGAGGATCTTCAATGGCATTTAAAATGAGATTATCAGAACATGTTTTTAATGGTTTAAGAATGCATTTGCATATTTGTGCCAACTTAGATGGTTAAAAAATCGAAAACATATATCATTAGTAACTAACGTTCTTCACTATATTTTTAAATTAATTGTTTGTATTACATAGAGATAACATTTTTATAATAAAATGGACATGAAATGAAAATTACGACATTCCTTAACCCATTAATGCCTGAATAACAAAAAATTGTACGGTAACTTCGAGGCCCTAACTTTCATCGAAGGGGTGGTCTATTCTCATCGAGACCAACTTTTCTAGAAGTATTTTGTGTCGCCCGACACGATCCAACCAAAAAAAAAAGTGAAAAAAATTATTATTATTGGTTATTATTGTTTTTTTGCAATATTATGTAAATAAATACCTTTTTCACGTAATTTTTTTTCGAAAAACGACAGATTTAGTGGGGAAAAAGCAACTTTTTACTGCAATAAAGTGCATAAAACGTGTTATTAGGACTTAAACTTCAAAAATATGCAGGCATTTAATCAGTAATCAGTGACCCCAAAAACTCCGAATATGCACTCTTTTTTCGAAGAAATTGAGAATTTTGCTAAAAATTATCCGCCATCTTGGATCCGCCATTTTGAATTACGAAAATCTGATAGCAAATTCGTAATCAGTGACCCTTAAAACTAGTGTATATACATTTTTGGGAATAATTGAACATAGTGAGATAAAAAAAGTGATCGAAAGTAATGCAAATATGCGTTACATTGTTGCAATTTTTATGCAGCCTAATATTTTTAACGAAAAAAATGCCTGCATATTTTTGAAGTTTAAGTACTAATAACACGTTTTATGCACTTTATTGCAGTAAAAAGTTGCTTTTTCCCCACTAAATCTGTCATTTTTTCGAAAAAAATGACGTGAAAAAGGTATTTATTTACATAATATTGCAAAAAAACAAAATTTTTTTCACTTTTTTTTTTGGTTGGATCGTGTCGGGCGGCTCAAAATACGTCTAGAAAAGTTGGTCTCGATGAGAATAGACCACCCCTTCGATAAAAGTTAGGGCCTTGAAGTTGCCGTATAATTTTTTGTTATTCAGGCATTAATGGGTTAATTAAAAAGTATCGGGTTGGCACGAAAGAAATGAGACAGTTTGTTTTTATATTTTAAATTCTAACATTTTTATTTTACTATACATTTAGTCAATCAAATACTCGCCGTGAGCATTTAAGACTTCTTGCCAACGTATAGGAAAGGACTGGATACCTGTTGCCCAGAACTCAGCGGGCCGTGAGTTGAAGAAGGTGGCTACGTAGGTTTCAACTTCATTAAAAGTGTTAAAGCGTTTATCACGCAAATCATTTTTCATGCCTCTGAATAAATGATAGTCTGAAGGGGCAATGTCTGGGGAAATGGTGGATGAGGTACCGTCTCCCAGCCTAAGCCCTGCAGTTGTTGGCGGGTGGTGGATGCAGTGTGCGGGCGAGCGTTGTCATGAAGTAAAATGACACTGGCTCTTCTTCGTCTTTTTTCTTTGATAGCTGTGGCTAGTTTATCGAGCTGCGCCGCATATGTGTTAGCATTAACTGTTTCATTATGTAATAATTCATAAAACAGCATGCCCTGAGAATCCCTAAAACAGCACAATAGAACTTTTTCGCTGCGGTTTTATTATTGCTTTGGTTGAGTTGGTGGGTCTTCCTTTCGTGGCAGCCAGAAGACACGGCGCGTATTGTTTTCGTAGAGAACCCATGACTCGTCCCCTGTGACCTAATCCTCCAAAAACTCTTTTCGGCGCGGTCGAAGTAGTAGCGATTGGCAGACGGCGACCCGAGCAGCACGAATGGCGTCTGTGAGGGCATGAGGTGTCCATCGGGATAAAACTCTCCTATATCCGAGCTCGTGCAGGTGATGTTCTATAACGTGATGGTTGCAGTGGAGTTTTGTCGCTAATTCATGAGTGCTTGCATCCGGCTTCTGTTTCAGTTTACGGCGCAAATCATCATTGTCGAAAGCTGGTGGTCGTCCCGAGCGAGGCTGACTTTCGAGGCTTCGGTCTCCTGTACTGAAGCGTTTGAACCAACGAGACACTGTTGCGTGACTTGTAGTATCTGAGCCAAATGCAGTGTTGATGTTGTCTGCCGCAGCTCGTGCACTATGGCCTAACAAATACTCGTAAAGGTATAGAGTTCGAACTTGTCGCTCATCCATTTTTCTTCAAACTGACTGAATTAATCGTGCGTGCGCTTTTATATACCCCTAGGACTGAAGCAGCTAGAATGTTCTATAACATACTAGAATATGGTCGAAGACAATTGATTAGAAAAACAACATGAGTAGGGTTTTCTAGAGTATCTCATTACTTTCGTGCCAACCCAATATTTACATTTTACCGATCTCTCGGACCTGGAAATATACACGGTGCAGACGTTTTTGAGCCGCTGCCATTATAGAGAAAGAGATGGTAATTGCTCGACTATACTGAATCAAATCGACTTCTTATACTACTTCTTACTAATATTGTAAGTACCGATGGTTTTCAAGTGAATTTTCCAACTAAGGAGTCCCTATCATATTAAAAATTGTGGAAGCGAGAAATTGCCTCCCACTGATTGATACTTTTTCTTTTAATTTTATCTATTTGTTTTATTTTTAAGTTTATAAATTTTATCTAGTATTTGGATATTTTCGGTTGAAAAGTAAAGACTGAATAAGAATTGTTTGTGAAAGTCTACTATTTCGTTTACTTTTGTATTTAAAAGCCTCCTCCACAAAATTATACGAACTGTACAGTGGCGCATTTCAATGTATTTAATAAATAAATGACTTTGGATGAAACATCGCTGTTATTGTTAACTGTAAGGTTTATACCCGTAAAAATTAAAACTGCTCACATGGCAACACGCCGTCCCTTGCGGATCAATAGTTCGCATGTAAATCAGGCACGCACACACGGAATTCTTTGGCGGCAGTTTTCCCAGCCTCTTTTAAACAAATTACGTCACGACAATCTATGTATGTGTGTTGCTTTGTTGTATCTCTACACATAAAATCGTCGGCGGCTAGCCTCCTCTGTCTCGCACACACAGAACTCATCGGCCGCGGTTTTTTTGCACAAATTATTTACGGCTTTTTGTATGTTTTGTTAGGCTATACGAAATGAATTACTCGATTTGCGAGGAAACCTAACAGAACTCTAAACGGTTCCTCATAAGCAAAAAATGTTATGTCAGAAATGTTATTATATTCCGTTTTTATAATAATCATAATTATAATTAACCATGAGATGTTCACAACAAATTTTACCTTTACCTTTGACCTTTAATAAATAAATCTAGTTTTTTAACATGTTGTTTAAAAGAACCAAATAAAGCGATTACAAAAAAAAAAAAAAAAAAAAAACAAGGAGTTCGAATAATTTCCACAATGTGTTTTCAGCTTTCCAGCAGAAAAAATTTAATATTTATTTATTTAATTTTATTTTTTATTTTTAACCCCTTGAGTGGAAATGACGGGCGTCGCCTGTCAAGATTTTCTGTACTAAATTCGAATTTGACGGGCGTCGCCCGCAGTATATTTTAATGTTTAAAAACCGTATGAATTTCTTCAAACTTGTAATAAAACATTATTTATATATTTACCATTACTAAGAATTTATAACTCCAGGCATAGATTTGCGCTAAATTTAATTGTGTGCACGCACACGATTCTTCGAAAGTAAATCGTAAGGCAAAGGGTTAAGGACTGTAATATCTTTTAGCTTTCATATAACGCTATGAATGTCCAGATATCTCTAAGAGGATAATTCTGGCAGCAAATGATAGTAGATAGAGTCTCTGTTTGGTCATTGGCTCAAGTTCTACTACCTCTGTTTACCTTTTGAAATAATTTTGTCAGGATAAAAAGAACCTATATCAAATATTTATTTATGCCTATATCTAATTATTTATTAACTGAAATTTTATGTTTTACAAACTTCTTAAATTCGTATTTTACACAAACAATTTTCTCCTATCAAAGAAGGTAGTTTTACTAACGATAAATGTATTCTCTTATTTACTTAAACGTTTTCTAAAGCAAAAATAACTGCATTGTACTTTTTTTTTTTTTTTTTTTTTTTTTCCAAAATGCCTTTACAGCATGAATAAAATATAATAGCGATTATTTTTATTATACTGTAAGTCATGAAATATGCATATTGGTCAATTCACAAACAGGGATTTATTTTGTGGAAAGCTTTACCAAAGTCGACCCAACTTTAGCAAGAATACATATGTATAATGGATTAGGATCCATACTTGGATACTCCAATGTGTGTCCAATGAAAGACCAGGTCATGCGTTTATTTACTGGGACCTATTTAATATGTTTTGTAATTAGCTTTCCGCCTACGAAAACTTCGAAAGCAAAAACCAGAAGATGCTCCCAACAATTCAAACTTTGAACGAAACGAAGTAGGGCACAGCGGTACTTCAAAACAAAGCCTACTACTGGAATACTAATTTTTATTCCTCAGAGAAGTGCGACGAATTGTAGCAGCACAATGGCACGCTGCAGTATTGGTGTCCAAGCCTTTCTCTCATCGAAATAAATCACGTACGCGACCGTTGAAGGGCAGCCCAGTCAAGCTTACTACTCACTTACTGGAGTGGATCGGATATGGGCTTCGCTTCTCAAAAGGAATGGCCTACACAGGATAAACAGAGATTTTATATCTGTGAGGAGATTTCCTTTAAAAAATAAAGACTAAAAGCTTTTATTCATAAGCTACCCGAGTAGGCGGCTCCATGACCGTTTAAATCTGAATGAAAAGAATGAACTCAGTTCGATGAGTTTTCATTTACGGATCAAATTCGGCTGAACACTAGGCAGGCAATTGAAGGCAATGCTTTCCACTCAAACTGTGTGTTAGGTATGCAGCTTTCGGCGCACTTGATTTATACATATTTAAAAAATTCACAACGAGGGACCCAAGCATAATGAATTGAGTATGAGTATGGATATTTTTTTTTAGGCCAAGTACTGCTGTAAGAATGCAGTTGGCAAAAAATAGCGACTTAAACCTCGAATTATATTGGGTGTGGGAAAAAAGTTCAAGGCGTTTTTTTAGTAAAATTCAACTGGTTTTCTTATAGTGTGAAAATTAATTTATTTTAACCAAATATGCTCCAATACAATATTTCGCCATTTTTCGCGTAGAACCTCATGGCCATCTGTAAAGAACTTCGTTGGTTTCTGGTTGAAAAACTAAATCAAGTGGTTTTCATAGGCTTCTTTTGAAACCAACTTAATTAAATTGAAGAACTCTATCAGAGATCAGAACAAGTGATAGTCAGAGGGTGCTATGTCTGGACTGTATGGTGGATGCATAAAAACCTCCCAACCACGATCTCGCAATTTTTGGCAAGTCATTAAAGATGTATGTGGCCTAATGGATTGTGATGGAAGACAACGCCTTTCCTATTATTCAATTCGGTCCGTTTTCTTTCAATTGCCTGGCGTAATCGCTAGTTGTCCATAGTAGACTTGAGAATTAATCATCTGACCAACTGGAAGTAGCTCATGGTGGAAGATTCCCTTCCGATCCCACCACACACACAGCATCACTTTTTTCGGCGCCAATCCTTGCTTCGCGAACGCTTGTGATGGCTTACCATCCCTTGAGCACGATCTTTTACGCTTCCGATTATCGTATGTGATCGATTTTTCATCACCGGTTATTAGACGTTTCAGAAATGGCTCGATTTCATTGCGTTTCAGCAGCGCGATGTTAACTCGGTCTATCATGTTTTTGCTCAACTCATGAGGAACCCATACATCGAACTTCTTCTTGTAGCCAGCTTTGCGTAAATGGTTCAAAACAGTTTTGTGGTCAATGCCTTGATCCATAACAATATCGACACTGCTGATATGCTTATCTTCTGCACTTTTCCTAGAATTTCATCTGCTTTTCCAGTAATTGGACAACCAGAGCGTGACTCATCTTTCACATCAAAATTACCGGAACGAAAGCGAGCAAATCATTTCCGTGCCGCAGATTTCGATAAAGTACCTTCGCCGTACACAGCACAAATTTTTTCACAAGCCTGCGCAGTGTTCTTCCCTTTGTCATAATAATATCGCAAACTACTTTCTAACCACTGCACCAATTTCACCAATTACAAACTCAAAGTAACGCTCGAACTGTCACCTTTCCAACGAGCGTTTATTGGTGTCGCTGCGGTCTGTATTTGCTGACGTGTTTTCTGTGTTTGCAATTGACGCCATCTATCGGGAATAACGCCACGAATTTTTTCCCACACCCAATATACTATCTCTTCGTGACTGTTATCAGACCCATCCTGATCTACGGAGTGCAGGTTTGGTGGCATGCTCTGCAAAAGTTTGCCATCAAAATGCTCCGGGAAAAATCCAAAGAATGGCTTTTCTGTTGATCACGGGCACCTTTAGGACAACTCCCACTAAGGCCCTAAATACTATTCTCCACCGTATACCAGTATAACTCTTTGACAAGCAAGCAGCAGCCTCTGCAGCCGCCAGGCTAAATTCGATACAATCATGAACACACACAGACTACGGGCACTCTAAAATCCTTAGCGAGTGTTGCGCCAAAACTAGACTACGTCATTCTTAAGCACTTCTTCGATGTCAAATTCAAATCTCTGTTTCCGACGAGACAAGAGTGGGGAGAGGGCATACTCGGGCAAACGAACTCGGTTCAGATCTTTACCGATGGTTCGAAGATCGAAGGCAGGACGGGGGAATATATCATCTGATATTGCGCATCAGCATTTGTCCGCACCATGACAAAAGAGTACAATTGGGGGATTGGAGTAAACCCTAAAAATAAGGTAGGCTATATATATAATATACAGTGTGTTCAGAGGTGGGAGGTCAATATTGCAGGAGGTGAAAGGTCAGACCGAGACAAGCAAAACATCGTATGGGTGGGGGGGGGGGGGGGGGGGGGGGGGGGGGGGGCATCTCGCACCGTTTGGCAGTTACAGGGTGATTCGTAAATCAGGATTTTTCCTTATATAGGAACCGCTCTTGTATTTTTAAACCGATCTCAAAAAATTACTATTTCGAAGCCCTTTCCAAAACGGTCAACACCACCCCCCTATCCCCAACCCCTTGGCCACAATCCCCCCTGGAAGCTCAAAGAATTAACTTTTACTTCACGATTTTTCACCTTTCGCCCCACTTTTCTCCGAAATTCATGTTATTAACATACCTACTTTTTATTTTTTTTTAGTTGCCTATCTAATTACCTTTCCAAAAAGGTGCAACATGACCAGGTAAGAAAAGGATACGAAAATGTATTTACAAAAATCCTTTTACAGAATATCATGATAATTCGAATTTTTAAGAATTATACTTAAGTTTACTAAAAAATACATTTTGTTCGCTTAAAAACTAATTACAATTAAAACGTCTGTCCTTTAAAAGCTGTTCAAAATGTTCTCCGCTAGTTTCGATGCATGCAAGTAGCCTTCGTTTTATTTCACGTTTGAAGTCTACGGTAGCCAGTCTCTCCCGTATTTTCGTGGCTGCGGTCCCAATCCTGGTAACTAATTCTTCTCTGGTGTTGATTGGTCTTGAGTAAACTTCATCTTTCATCATTCCCTATAAGAAAAAGTCCAGTGGAGTAAGGTCCGGTGACCTAGCAGACCAAGGAATCGGTCCACCTCGTCCAATCCAGCGCTCTGGGTAATGTTCATTCAACCTTGCCCTAACAATATTCCCAGTATGCGCAGGTGCTCCGTCGAGCTGTAAATAAATTGCGCTTTTGGTGGCCAGGGAGATGTCCTCCAACAGATCCGGAAGGATATTCTCCAAAAAGTCCGAGTATAGCTGACTATTCAGCACTTGGAGCAAGATGAAGGGTCCTATCAACTGGTTGCCGATGATGCCAGCCCAGACATTGACACTAAATCTTTGTTGGAAGGACCAACACCTTGTCCTATGTGGGTCCACATCTGACCAGGTGTGGTTGTGGAAGTTTGTGATGCCATCCCGGGTGAATTGCGATTCATCCGTCCACAGAATTCAATCTAGAAACCTTCTGTTTTCAATGTCAGACTCGAACAGCCAAGTGCAGAATTGCAATCGTGCTTCGGAATCTCCTTCCCTAGTGCTTGGACCGGGATATGGTGGTATGGATGTAGTCCCTCTCGGTTCACAACGGTCCAAACTCTCCCTGAAGACAATCCTAACCGTTGTGCGACCTCCCTGATGCTTATTTCAGGGCTGTTCCTGACGATGTTGAGGATTTGTTGGTCGCGGTCCGCTGAATTGCCCGATTTTCCCGCTCGCGTTTCCTGCTCTGGGGGCGGTTACACTTCCGATTTCTTTTAACCTTCTGAAAGTCCTTGAAAATACGGGTACCCGCCGATTCGAGAATCTCCTTTGGTATTCTCGTATGGCCTCACTATCATTTCCGTCTACTAAACCGTACAAGTAAATTATATCGGCATACTCTTCAACACTGAGTTCTGCCATTTTATCTTAATTTTTTCTATTAAACACCCATTCTTATCGCTTGCTTCTTCAACTGTGGTCAATGTCCTTTCAAACTCACCCATTTTTATACCATAATTCATAGGAGGTATTAGAAACGGAGTGTCAGGATACTTAGGAGTCAATACTGGATATAATAAACTAATAACGCTATTTAACGAGATTACATTTGTTATTTTACTACTGTTTTGCTGAAATAATAAAAATGCATTACCTGTGTTTCCTAAACAAACATTTCCGAACTTGCTGTCATAAAAATTGATTACTTAACGATTTTTTTCATTATGGTGCAATAAAGTAATTAGGTACCTGTGAGTATGTTTTAATTTCAGGACTTTTGCAACCCCTTTCTACCTGGGCATGTTGCACCTTTTTGGAAAGGTAATTAGATAGGCAACTTAAAAAAAATAAAAAGTAGGTATGTTAATAACATGAATTTCGGAGAAATAAAAGTTAATTTTTTCAACTTCGAGGGGGGTTTGTGGCCAAGGGGTTGGGGATAGGGGGTGGTGTTGACCGTTTTGGAAAGTGCTTCGAAATAGTAATTTTTTGAGATCGGTTTAAAAATACAAGAGCGGTTCCCATATAAGGAAAAATCCTGATTTACGAATCACCCTGTAACTGCCAAACGGTGCGAGATGCCCCCCCCCCCCACACATACGATTTTTTGCTTGTTTCGGTCTGACCTTTCACCTCCTGCAATATTGACCTCCCACCTCTGAACACCCTGTATAAATACGAATATTTGTAACGTCGTAACGGAATCTAATACCCTTGATACTAGGGCACGACCGAATGAAAATTCGATGAATAATAAATTCACCCGGATTTTGCATACAATCATGATACACGGGCATACTGTGAACTTGACTCGGCAATGTAAACAGCAGAAGTGACGATTTTTTAATTTAGAAAAACTGATAAGTGCTTAGATTGGTTGATTGATTTGAGATCCATATGCAGTTTTGAATTCCTTATGATTCTCTAGCTTTCAAGTAATCTTGTGTTTCCTTTTCTTTTTGTACATATCCTTCGTTTTTATTCTTATTCTTCGTGACCAAATTTTTTAATATCAAAAACTATTATAATAACTCAAATAGCTTAACCCATTAATGCGCAAAATGAGGATTTTGTGCACGCAAGTTCAATCGTACGATCCCGAAAAATTCTGCAAAAACCGTCTTCCATGGCTAATTATAAGCACTTTTTGTTATACAAAGTTCTTTCGTTGAACCTTTTTGAGTGAAAATATCACCAAATTTCATCATAAAAAAAATTAGTGATTTAAATTTTAAAACCATGATTTCAGAAAGTTCAGGCATTCGGATTTCTTAGAAATATCTCTAGAACAATCTTACACAATATTCTGAAAGCAATAATTTTTGAATCCATAACTTTCAAACGACGACATGACCAACTATATTACTATAACGACCAACTACCTAATTATTGGAAATATGCTTTATTAATTTGCCGAATTTCAGCTCCCTACGTCATTCCAAGGAAAATAGCGATGAGAGACGAACTCATGAATGATTGCATAACTGTGCCGATTTGCCCTTTTTGAGGTATGGAGGCCTAAAACTGATTTAAGATAATTGTGAATCCTTAAATATGTTGCTAGGCAATTTCTTCTAAATGAAGGCTTGCCATATTAGAAACGAGAACCTGGCAAACTCAGCTCTTTTGACTCCCGAGACTTCCGAGTTTGCCCGGCTCTGTTGTAAACGACTGAAATTAACCCTTTGCACTCGAGGGCTCCGGAGCGCAGCCATTTAAAATTTGTCTTCAAACTCGAGGGCTCCGCTATGGAGACAATGCAAATAATTTCCAGTTCATAACATAAGGACAAAGACAAATCGAAATAACTTCACTCTTCTTTTAATGCGCATATCATTTACATATATGTGAATATGATTTCTCTATCGAAATTGCTTCGAGTTGCTAGTAATATGAATGAAAAAAAGCTTCGAGTGCAAAGGGTTAATAGTCGTGCGAATTTTGTGAGTAATCTTCCACAAGGGCCTATTTAAGTGAAATTTTTGCGTTTTTGTTTCTAAGATTTCTCAGCAATTCCACGCCAAATTTAGAAAAATCCCTTGACATTAATAACAAATGGATTTGAAGTGTTCCATAAAAGTTTTGCGTTTATATGTAAGTAAGTAACTTCATGAGGATTAGCGTGCGGTGAGTGTAATTCCGTAAAATTTGGATTTTTAGAACCTTCTATATCGCACAGAGAATAAGATCCAGTACCTCAAAATCCTTAATTGTTTAAAATATTGTCCCACTTTGTTACACATCCACCAGAGCCTCCAAAGCAGCCCAACAAACTTAACATACCAGGGTAATGTGGATCAAACAATTTTAACTACTCAATTTCGAAAACAACTCCCTCGCAATAATGTAAATAAAACAAAAACTTTCAGCCCCACCACCTCAAACCAGCATTTTGGAGCGCATTCAAGTAACTTCAAAACATCCCATAAATTACTGGATGTGAAATTTGCTTGAAAGGTCGATATTACTCTTCGCCCTCGGTCGTCTCTTTGGCGGGAGATGAAGAAAAACGTCCGTTTTGCTTTCGGGGACGCACGACTAACATAGAGAAGGCAGAGTTCGGGACAAGGAGAAGATATATTGTTATTCATGCCGCATCACAGGATGCTGGACAATTCTATTTCCTATCCCAAAATAAATTATCACTGCGGGAAATTTCCGTCAAGATATTGCCGATCAAGTCAACATGAAAGCACAGCCCCAGAGCCCCAAAGAAGCCTTTATGGAAAAGGCGATATTTCTATTTCATCTTAACACTTTGATAAATTAAAAGGTCTGATTTGGCCGCCTGTGATTTGCATGCAAGGGAAATAAATTTTTATTAATTTTCCTGCCTCCGGGAGCGTATCGCGCTTTACTTAAGATATACGTAGTATTAGTATGTAATAGAAGAAAGCACTTGATGTGCAGTACTGCATATTTAATATCATAAAAATATAAGCTAATACCCTTGATACACGGGCACGACTGAATAACGATCCAGCAGGGCTGTACCGTGTATCACTGTGGATTAAATTTGAATCTTCATTCATAACTTCATTCGAAGACTACTCGATGAAGTTTCAAAAGCTTAATTCAGAGCTGATGAAAAATCAGCTGATTTCCAGTGTCAATTATTCAAAAACATGAATTCACTCCGCTCTTTGCACTTTAAACTGTCAAAACGAAATATCATCGACTCCTATGCCCGTGTCTTGCATTGAATGAATTAAAATCCGAGTGAATTTTCATTCATAGGATCTTCATTCAGCCGTGTCTGTGTATCTTTGGCATAATACTGAGAATGCAGTACGGCTGCATCGTATAAACCGCCTATACGTCAGCCACCACCCAAATATGGCATCTCGAAAGAGTCAGCATAGACTTACTCGAAGAGAGGAACTTATTGAATAACAACGAACAAAATCGGTTTTTTTTTTGTGTTGGGGTAGGGGAGTGGGCGTGTGATTGAGCAATTACCGGAAGTAGTTTTTTAATAACTTTGAATTTGCTCATTATAACTTTGATTTCAGATTTTAGATTGAAAAGTATGTAAGTTTTGTTCGAATTTAGTTAATATGGCATTAAAGTGAAAAAAAGTGCGAGTCGGACTCGCCCATGAAGGGTTCCGTAGCAGCAAGTAACATAATATAAAAGTTCTTGTAGTTCGTTGTAACTTTGATCGATGTTTTAATAATAGTGTATTTTTTTTAAATTAAGTAATTGATAAGTAAACATTATAATTAGGTACCTAAATGATGGGATTTAGATCTAACTATATGCGAGCCCATATAGGCGTGTTTTTTTATTTGAGTTGATTAAATGAAAGGTAAATTGCGGTTTACGATTTATGACGTATTAAAAAAAAACTACGCACTAGAACTCGTTCAAATCAATTGTCGGTGGAAGTTTGCATGGTAATGTACATCATATATTTTTTTTAGTTTTATCATTCTCTTATTTTAAAAATTTAACGGGGAGGGGAGGGACACACATTTTACCACTTTGGAAGTGTCTCTCGCGCAAACTATTCAGTTTAGAAAAAAATGATATTAGAAACCTCAATATCATTTTTGAAGACCTATCCATAGATACCCCACACGTATGGGTTTGATGGAAAAAAAATTTTTGAGTTTCAGTTCTAAGTATGGGGAACCCCCAAAATGTATTGTTTTTTTTCTATTTTTGTGTGAAGATCTTAATGCGGTTCACAGAATACATCTACTTACCAAGTTTCAACAGTATAGTTCTTATAGTTTCGGAAAAAAGTGGCTGTGACATACGGACGGACAGACAGACAGACATGACGAATCCATAAGGGTTCCGTTTTTTGCCATTTGGCTACGGAACCCTAAAGGTACAGACACACCAAAAGCGAAGCGAACAATTTAAAAAATTTGCGTGCCGTACAAATCAATTGAAGTGTCCAAATAGAACGCGACATGAGCGAAGCGTCTACTGCGACAGAATGTTCCCAAATTTTAAATTATTCGCGCCGCTTCGCTCGCTTCGCTTTTGGTGTGTCCGTACCTTAAAACACACACAATTATAAATCAAATTCATACACGCATGCACGCAGACAGTGAAGTATATATTAGATTGCCATCACAGAAAAAATGCAATATATTGTATTTAATCCTTCAATGGTTATGAACGTTCGATACATGTTTTTAGACACTGTCAGCACAATTATTCATCAACGAATTTCCAATATTTTTTAAATTCTTAGTTTAAATCTCGATAAGTGTTTTTTTTTTTCTATATTGTGACGAAAGGATTACTTGAAAGAATTCCCTTGTTTGAAAAAAAGGAGCAGGGAATCGCAACAATAGCAAGATAGCGCACTCCACCAGTATATAGGCCATCGATTGCTGACGGACTGAGTTAATGCTGATTTCACTGTCCAAAGCTATTAAATAAACACATCCATCGATTTTAAAACATCGAACCCTGTTAATACTAAGGAAATTTTGTTTTTCAACAAACATCGCAAGCATACTTATGGCGTACGATTGTGTACACAGTATTTCTCCGAGTGAATGCAGTGTGTCGTCAGTCTGAAGAGTTCCTTCGAGAGCCTAGGAACAATTAGATTTGCGCTATTGAAAGGCATGGTGATGAAGGGCTCTTATTAGAACTTGTGTGAAGGGCGATTTCACGTCTACAATGTAACCAAATATTTACAAGTCGAAGAAAAACATATCACAATACACTAAGGAAGTATTGAGCACTGCTGCATTATACACACCTAAGCCCTTTTGTTGCACTTTATTTTTGAAAAACGTTTTCCCAAATATATGCAACAAGAAGATAACCGGGGTGGAAAACGAGAATTGCAAGTACTCTTTTAAGAACGAGGAAAGATTCACACTTTGGAATTTTTAAATGTTACCTGCAACGTAGCTGGAATTATTGTGGTAACATACAATAATAGCCAATTGGGTCATCGTTTAAACTAAAATACAGATGCCCGTACAGATAGATAGATATAAACAAACAACGTAGTATAAACCAGGATAAAACTAGGATCCCAAGGAAAACAAAATATGGAATCGAATTCTGTTCTTCTAGAAATAAAAAATCGTATCTTAAATTGCACGAAATGTTATTCTCCGTCAAAATCCAACAGACTTTTTTTTTTGGCACTGATAAACGCTTTTAAGAGAATCATCGCCCAAAGTTAGCATCCTAATAAAAAAAGTGTTTGGTTTTTACATATTTTTAACTGAAATAGTCAATTAACAACATTTATTATTTTTCACATTAAACGGATAAAAAGAACAAAAGTTGAACGAGAAAATCGACTTTGAAAAGAAAAATGATCAAAAAAAAAATCAGCACTTTTTTTAAAAAACCCAAAAAATAATAGGGTTTTTGAAGCTTAATGGGTTAATTTTACAGCGGTTTGACCGACGAATTACTCTGCATTTGGTTTAAACGTTTGGAATTTAGATTGAAAGTCGAAGCATTTTAATTTTAATTGAACGCACTGTTTGGTTCAAAAGTTCTGGCATTCAGAATGAAAGGCGAAGCGTTTGATTTTTAAACATTTGAGTTGAACACGATACGTTTGATTCAAAAGTTTTTGCGTTTCGATTGAGAGTTGAATTGTTTGATTTAAGAATGTTTGAATGAACGTTGTTGTATTAAGTTTAAAATTGAAGCATTTGAAGATTTAAACACTTTGAACGTGTAACTTAAATGCGCACTACACACTTCTTTACAGAACTTGAGAAAACATACGGGGTCAAACTGACGACAGAACATTTTCAAAATCTCGCGTACCATGCTTTTTTCGAATTTGTGTTATAAAAGTTGATGTACTCTTCGGTAGAATCGTCGTTAATTCGAAAAAAACTTATTCAAAAATAGGCCAAATCCAAAAAACCAAAAATTGTCCAAAAAATTCTGAAAAAATTTACATGTTTTGCTTGGCTAATTATAAATATTTTATGTTATATAAATTTTTTTTTGTAAAGTTGATCCTTTTCATGTAAAAAAATCGGGAAGTTTTTTATTACATTGCTGTACAAAATGGCCATTTTGCAAAAACCAAAGCAACAAAAAAAATTCAAAACCATGGTTTGAGAAAGTGTAGACATTCGGACCGCGATTTCTGGTAGTTATATGACTATTCAATAGCAGCAACGACAAGATAATCGACTTTGAGAAGAAAAATGACCAAAAAAAGTCGGAACTTTTTTGAAAAAACCCAAAAAATAATAGGGTTATTGAAGTTTTTATGCAAAACAAATGCCAGATTCTGAAAGAGCACCCCCAAAAACCCCTTATATACGAATTTGGAGGAAATTCGCCCCAATTTGCTATTCGAATCGTACAATTGAACTTGCGTGCACAAAATCCTCGTTTTGCGCATTAATGGGTTAATGTAGAAACAGTTAATTGCCACGGCGTTTGGATTGAAAATATAACGCGTTTGAAACCAAAAATGTTAGCAGTAATGTATTCTATTTGAACAACATTTACTTAATATTTCTGTATAATTATATTTACATATATCACATTCTAAAATCTTGAAATTTAGTTTAATCTAAACTAGTATTGGGAAAGCCCCTATACCGGGTGGTATAAAAAACCGGAACAGCACAATAACTCGCAAGGAGTAGATTTTCGGAAAAAATGTTCCAAAAAAAGTTGTAGAATTGTTTCCTGGCTATCTAGTAGTGACCTTGGCCATTTCGAGATCAAGTTGACTTTCTTAAATAGGAAGACATACTTCTGACCTCGCAAATGGGAAGAGCGACAAATTTTACGTTCAGATACGGAAATAAAACTTAAAAATTAAATCTTACTGGAAAATGTCCAGAACAAAAGCTGTAAGATTTCCCACTGGTTGTCTTGTGATGACCTTTAAGGAATCTTAACCCCAGCCACTGACGGCGAGTAGTCTTAAGTCCGACCACCGAAGGTAGGGCGTCAAGTTCGGCCACCGAAGGTAGGGCCATTGTTTGCAATGTTATTCTAGCAAAAATTTACTAGGATCTTGTAAAAATTATTTAGAGTATACGGGCCTAAAAGATCCACATTTTTGTAAGGACTAGTTCATTCACCCGTATTTTCGAACTAAAAAAATTATTATAGTATTACGAACTAAAAAAATATTATTACAGTATAAAAAGTTTATAATTAGGAAGGAATTTTTAATCCAACAAGATTCTTCAAGCGAGCAGTCAGATAATTAGGGAAAAGAAATTTATTTTCTTTGGCTGATCCATAATCGCCTCTAAAAACTTCATTTATCCTTTCAATACCTACGAAATGAGTTTGAGAGAGAAATGGTTAAAGTGGTTCAAGAAATGATTTTTTTCGGTTCCCCCGACAAAAAAAAAAAACATCATGTTATTTTGAAAAATGTGAGGCAGCTAAAATTACTCTGCATTCAGGAACACTCTATTAATATTTGATTTTTTATTTAAAAGGGTCTACTGAAGTCACTGCAACTATTTCTCATTAATCGTTTTTTTTTCCCCAGATCCGACGAACGAAGAATTTTCCTTTGCATCTTATTGAAAACGCAGAGAAAAATGTATTTTTTTTTTCAAATCGCCTTAATTTTTGCATAATGGAGAGGATTTAATCCCACGTGCAGTGGAACTGCTTTGCAAAAGCATTAATTGCAAAACTTGACTGAGGTTGGAAAAGAGCCTCTCTATCAGGAAAAGGAAAGCGTTATATAATACCTTTTTTGGAATTTTTTGCATTCAGAACATAAACTAGGATATATGTATACCTTGTGTATGCGAAGAAAAATGTGAAGGGTTGCAATCCGATAACTTATATTTGCCCATTCCGTGCCGCTATTTTCCTATCCTGGGCACAATACAGATAGGTAGTTTGTTAAAGCGTCGGCTGGTGGCAGCCCCCGACACCGCCAAATCAAATGACGTACGTATAGGGTACACCCGACCTACTTCTAATAGCTGAGCCCTAAAGAGTTATGGGTTGGAGGTTCCTGAAATACAGTAAGTTATATCGACAACTGAAAGTGTAACTTCGTTTGCATGCATAGACTCGTTTGGGCTGCACTAGATTACAAAAGGTTTTAGTCCGAGGTTGGAGGGGTCATGTAAAAAGTGTGGGAATGTGGGCTAACAGGGAAATACAATAAATTAAAATTTGTCAAAAATGGTATTTGAAGGTAAGACGGTCATAAATGACCAGATTCCAGCAATCGTGACGTGACAGCTGCCTTTAATTATACTGTCCACTTAAAATGGGGTCAAGCTGAGGTATTTTCTTACATCGAACCTTTGCTTATCCCACCCAGCCCCCTCCTCCCTTGGGAGCGTCTCTGACAAACGGTTGGAATTCACGTTATTAGTTTCGTATAGACACATTTATAGAGGTTGTTCAATTAGTTTTCATTACCTGTTGGTCATTTTTTCTTGATGTTATTCGTCCGTGTTATAAGGATCATAGTATTATACTTACGAGGAACTTATAGCATTCAAAAATCGAAAATGTTCAGAAGGAATGTTTATAACTTTTGAAAGGATAGTTTTATTTATATTATTTTTATGGGATAAATAAATGGAGGGAAGGGATAATACATTTATCACATCTTGACGCGAAACTGTTCAAAGGTTATTGCCAAACTTCAAAGAAATTAATTAATTAAAATTAACAAAAACTTAATCTCAATTTTTACATACAAAAACAAAGATCGATCTCAATTTGAATGAAATAAAAAATTTTTCTATATAAAAATCGAGACTATGCTTTTGATTATTTAGAATATTAGCTGTTGTTATCGTGTTGATTTAATCAATTGAATTAAGTATCTATATCACCGGTTTTATAATGGGTATTTCTTCATCACCCAAATTATAGTTCGATTCCACTACCTCTAATTCGAAACAATATGATGCAAATCAAATTGAATTGAATTATTGTGAAATACGTCGAATGAGAAGTAAATTAAATTAAATATTTGTTCAATACGCCTAAGACTGTATTTGTTTTATCTTTAATAACCGGAATTTATTCTCCAATTATACAGGATGTTTAATATGTTGAGATATTTCACCTAGATAAACAAAAAGTTTATGGCAGGGGAGGGGCCAAACTCAACCGTTTGAGAGTTACAAGGTAATTCATAAATTCAAAATTTTCATGGTATGCACGTCATTATTTTATTTTTAACTTTTGACCTACTCAACGCAGCGACGTTAAGCTCACGCCAAAACTGTACTATATCAATGTCCTTTCCGAAAATATCAATAATGTCGATCTACCGTTACCACAAATTGTGTAATGTATTATAATAATATAATATACAGGGTGTTCAGAGGTGGGAGGGAAATATTGCAGGAGGTGAAAGGTCAGACCGAGAGAAGCAAAAAATCGTATGGCTGGGGGGGGGCATCTCGCACTGTTTGGCAGTTACAGGGTGATTCGTAAATCAGGATTTTGCCTTATACGGGAACCGCTCTTGTATTTTTATCTTTTTTTCTACGCATCGCAGCGGTCCCAAACCGATCTCAAAAAATTACTATTTCGAAGCCCTTTCCAAAACGGTTAACACTGCCCCCTATCCCCAACCCCTTGGCCATAATCCCCCCTGGAAGTTGAAAAAATTAACGATTTTTCTCCTTTCGCCCCACTTTTCTCCGAAATTCATGTTATTAACATACCTACTTCTTATTTTTTTTTAAGTTTCCCATCTAATTAACTTTCCAAAAAGATGCAACATGACCAGGTAGGAAAAGGATACGAAAGAAGAAGATCAACATCGTTCAAATTTTTTGGAAACGAAATTGGTATAGTAGTTCTTTTGTGTTAGCTTGATGTCGCATCGTTGACTAAATCAAAAAATAAAAATAAAATTGTGATGCGTATACCATGAAAATTCAGAATTTATAAATTACCCTGTAACGCTCAAATGGTTAAAATTGATTCCCCTCTGTTTTACAATTTTTTTTTTTTTTTACCTAGATGAGATCTTTTACCCCATTTATTTTTGTATGCGCTCTATGAAACATCCTGTCTACATACATATACTAGCTGTGCACGCGACTTTGTTCGCGTTTAGCTCAAGATTTGCTTGAATATAGCTTACAATATGTGAAAAGTGTAATAATTTATTAACTGTTGCATAATATCGATTACCGAAATCGGACTTTCAATGGTACGGGAAATTGGAATTTGGAACATTGCGGGTGGAGACAAAATGTATCATAAATATAAATACAGGATTAAATTTCATACAATTCCATCCCATAGATATTGCGTGATACATGCACAAACAGGCAAATAGAATTTCATCACCAATTTCGAATTTACAAATTTTGATAATATTGTACATTCTAAATTAGAAGTTCCGAAAGGCCTTTGTACTCATTTTAATTAAATTCCCTGGAATTTTAGAAATTTTGGTCGTCATATTGGATACGCCATCTTGAAATTTAAGATGTTGACAGTAGATTCGGAATCAGATCTTAACTCTAATTCTTATTGGAGATAATGAACATGTCTCTAAACTTAAAATCCCCTTCACAATGGGATTGATAGTTACTCATAGCAAAATGTTTCAATTTTGCTAAAAGAATATCAAATTGAATTTTGCTCGTTTTACGGCAAAAAATAAATCTAATAATTTTTTGGATTAAAGATTTTAAGTTTGGATGGGTAAAAATCATGGCAATTTGATGCGTTTATTACAAATTTTAAAACTTTTTCTATAAGTCACAGCATAAACAATTTAATTCAATGGAAAATTCCAGTTTCAGATCAGATCATTAAAAAGACGCAGTTTGAGTAATTTTGGTGTCGACTAGTAATTTCTTAATGACTATGGCGGGCGGGTAGGTAGACATTGTTTGCATTTAAATTGGAAGCAAGCATTTTTTTTTAAAAGGGAATCGAAGTGGCTTTGCGAAAGTTTTGTTTTATCCTAAATAATTTCCTTTTGAATATATAAATAAAAATTAATAAATTACTTATTTGCAAAAATATCAAATAAAAATATAATTAAATTTAAAAACACAAATGTTTTAGACATGACTTAATTTGCACTCTATTGGAAAACGCATTTGAAAAACATCTAGCAGCGGTACTATCCAAACTTCAAAAAATATCTAATTGTAGTGCAGTATCGCACTCTAGCTGGCAGATAATTCTCGTAGCTAGTGAGCTGGACATGAGCCATCATTATAATTCCAAACATTAATTGACCTTGCTCATATTACAATTAGAGTAAATTCCGCTTAATCGAATTTGGCATAGCGGCTTCCCTGCCTCCAATTGCAGCATAGCTACTGCAGAAAATGCTTTTGAGTTACCTACCGTTGAGTTATGGGAAATTAGATTTACTCGTCCCTCTGCACCACTCCCATGAATTATGTAAATTACTTTAACCTCACCTTGGATGTTGGAATTAACTATTAACTTCATAATTGTTCTGAATTACATTCATTAAGCCTCTGTTACCGGGCTTTGTCGCTTCGAAGCCGAATTAAAATGAGTACAAATTCCATATTTTCTGGAAATGCCGCAGAAGTACGTCGACCTTTCCCAATAACACGAAATCCGTTGGTACTGTGCCTAATTCTAATAGAAAATGGACAATTTCTCACTTTGAGCCTGGGTGCACACGCGTCTTTATATGCTTGGCACTTTTATTAAATAATCATTTAAGGGGACGTGACACACCAAATTTTTTATTTTTTATATTTGGAAAAATTGGAAAATTGAAGGGAAAAACAGTAGATACATTAATCAAACTTTGCACATTTATTAAACAGGGTTAAAATAATACACAAAGATTTTTTTTAATTTTTTTAATTCGTTTTTTCTTTGTACATTTTTTTGTAAAAAAAACCATAAAAACTGACTGCGGGCACGATTGGGAGCGAATGGAACGTCTGAAAAAAAAAAAAAAAATATGGGGTTAATTGTTATCAAAATCCCCAGGGATTGAACCTAAATGGAACATTTTTCACAAAAAATTACAAAATGGCGCCATTTTTTCAAAAATGCACTCTTTTTTGTCCCGGAAAAATGCCGCCATTTTGTAATTTTTTTGTGAAAAATGTTCCATTTAGGTTCAATCCCTGGGGATTTTGATAACAATTAACCCCATATTTTATGGTTTTTTTACAAAAAAATGTACAACGAAAAAAAAGAATTCAGAAAATTAAAAAAAAAATTTTTTTGTATTATTTTAACCCTGTTTAATAAATATGCAAAGTTTGATTAATGTATCTACTGTTTTAAAATTTAACAAAATGACGGCCGTCACGATGCACCGCGCACGCAGTCCAAAAAAAAAATACAAATTGCGCCTCGTAAAATCTTGGCCAAAGTATACACCTGCAAATCTATACCAAAGAAAAATCCTTCAATATTTGTTATAAAGGATAGAAATAACCTATTGTTGGAGCAACAAAAAAAAATCTGATGATTTAGTGCACGTTCGAACATTGATGTATCGATTTTCGTTATGTTTTAACACGAAAAAGTTGATCCTAAATCAACAAAATTTGTTTTTTTACTCTAATAATAGGTTACTTCTATAGTTAAGTACTTAATAAAGGTGTATGCAAAATTTGAAGTAAATCGGCCCAATAGTTTTTTCACAATTTTATGACGCGCATCGAAAAAGAGCGTTTTGAGAAAAAAGCATTTAAAGTTTTCTTAAAAAAATTTTGTGACATAAGTAAAAAAATTTTCAACTAACCCTTAATCAGCGAATCCCAGGTGATAGTGAGTACCTTCTAATTATAATTGTATAAGTAACTATGTATTAGTGTATTATGTAATATACATTTAGAAAGTATTATAATAGGTAATACACGCGGCAGCTATTTGAGCGACTACAAGGCCGCGCGCTCTCCGAAATCGTAGTTGAACGGAGGTGGACTGTGAGAGCTCTAGAAAGAACAATTATTTAGATATCGATCTGAAATCTTACACACATATTCTTGAAGTGCTAATCTATCCAAATATATAAAAAGAAAAAAATCGACATTTTTTTTTTTTTCAACAGTGGGTTACCCCCTTAATAAAAGACGTAAGAACTACACGTGCTATGCGGAAAGAGACGTACGCAAATCACCACAAGAATAAAGAAATCCAAAAATGTAAAAATGTATGATTATACAATAATTGGTAAGCCTCTGGTGTGCCCTAACGTGTACTAAAACCTCCTATCTGATTTCCACATATATCATGGGTAGATATTTTCGAGGAAATATATAGAAGTATCCATTAGTAGGTACTGGCTGCAGTTAAAATGAAGTAAGAAATAAGATACAGAAAAGATAAACGTTGAAAACATTTGAATTATTTATTAAGAACTAATAGTCGGGGTGCCAGAGGTTCAAAAAATGGGTTATTTCGTTGTTGGACGGAATTTGATGAAAAATGGCAGAAAGGGAAGGTCATTGCCCGTACAGTGACCCATTAAAAAAGTTAGAATGAGCGATGTCGGGAAGGTACTTTGTTATTGCAAAATAACTTTGATAACCCGTTATTTTTCAGTTTTCTTGGAATAACTCGAAAACGAAGCGTTTCAGCGAAAAATATTAAATACACAAGTTGTTCAGCTGATGATTTTACGTAGGAATACGGTTTTTTGATTAATTAAAAAATTGTTTTTCCGACCAAAAACCAGCAGAAAAGTAACAAAAATGCAAAAACAATAAGCATTAAAAAATAAAGGAAAAAAACGATTTCCATCGTTGATATTTGGGTTATTGATAGGTATTGGTATTGTTAACAAAATGCACCCGGTCCGGTTTTTCAAAAACAATATGGCGACCTATTGCAACATTGTTAAGTTAAAACTTTGGAACGCTGTAAATTCTGCATGAACAAACGGATCTTGATGAAACAAATTGGAATCGGTAGGTATTAACGGCATCTTTGAGTGTGCCAAATTTCAAACAATTACTTTTTTTGTTATTAACCAAAAACCATTTGCTGTGCTTCGTAATTTCGTCAATTTACAACATTACAACAATAACAAAATGCATTTGATTACTCTTAACATCCTACAGTGGTGACTAAAAACGCGAAAATAGCGAGTTTTGATGATTTGATGCATTTTGTTGCAAAGCTTAATGTTGTAAATTGACGAAATTACGAAGCACAGATGGTTAATAACAAAAAAAGTAATTGTTGAAAAATTTTGAAATTTGGCACACTCAAAGATGCCGTTAATACCTACCGATTCCAATTTGTTTCATCAAGATCCGTTTGTTCATGCAGAATATACAGCGTTCCAAAGTTTTAACTTAACAATGTTGCAATAGGTCGCCATATTGTTTTTGAAAAACCGGACCGGGTGCATTTGGTTAACAATACCAATACCTATCAATAACCCAAATATCAACGATGGAAATCGTTTTTTTCCTTTATTTTTTAATGCTTATTGTTTTTGCATTTTTGTTACTTTTCTGCTGGTTTTCGGTCGGAAAAACAATTTTTTAATTAATCAAAAAACCGTATTCCTACGTAAAATCATCAGCTGAACAACTTTTGTATTTAATATTTTTCGCTGAAACGCTTCGTTTTCGAGTTATTCCAAGAAAACTGAAAAATAACGGGTTATCAAAGTTATTTTGCAATAACAAAGTACCTTCCCGACATCGCTCATTCTAACTTTTTTAATGGGTCACTGTACGGGCAATGACCTTCTCTTTCTGCCATTTTTCATCAAATTCCGTCCAACAACGAAATGAAAACCTCTGGCACCCCGACTATAACTGGGTTACCCGGTTTCACACGGCGTTATACTCGAAATAAGTGACCTTAAAATAATCATTGTACTAATTATCATTAAAATTGGTTGAAATCCAGAAATTTCGGTCTCCATATTAGATCCACCATCTTAAATTTGAAAATCAATAATCACCCTCGTCAAAAAAAAAAAAAAAAACCCTAAAATGAACACGAAATAAGTCGTATTAGTATTATCAGCAACCATTGAATAAGACCATTCATTTTGCCGCAAGGCTTAATAACCAAATTTATGCAGACTTAGCGAATGCGGAGAATAAAATGCCAGATCTACTAGAGAACATCTCTCTGGAAAACACTGGTAGGCACCAATTTTGCCACAGAATAAGTGTTATATCATTTTTTTAGGAATTTTCCGTAGATTACGTGTCTGCCTATTTGTTTTACACCTATTCAAGCGTTGCTAAACCCGCGCGATACAATCCCAAACAACCCCTTCCCGATATATCTAAACTCGTACTCTGTAGATAGATAGATATAGAGGGGTCAAGTGTGAGACATTTGCTGTAGACCCAAGTACGCTTCACGAAGTCTCTAGTCCTAACAGAAATCTTTGAACACAAAAGTTGTGGGTAGTAATCAAGGCTTGTCATTACAACCATAAACATTTTTGGTTGACCCTGACCATGGACCTTAACTCATTAACGGGCAAAACAAGAATTTTGTGCACCCAAGTTCAATTGTACTATTCGAATAGAAAATTGAGGCGATTTTCTTCCAAAATCGTATAAAGGGGGGTTTCGGTGATGTACTTTCAGAATCTGGCATTTGTTTTACATAAAAGCTTCAAAAACCCTATTATTTTTTGGGTTTTTTTAAAAAAAACTGCTAATTTTTGTTGGTCTTTTTTCTTTTCAAAGTTGATTATCTTGTTGTTGCTACTTTTGAATGATGATATAACCACCAGAAATCGCGGTCCGAATGTCTAGTTATTCTCAAAACATGGTTTTGAAAGTTCTTTTTTGCTTTAGTTTTTTCAAATTAGCATTTTGTACAGCAATGTAATAAAAAATTTCGCAATTTTTTTACAAGAAAAGGATCAACTATACAAAGAAATTGTATGTAGTAGAAAATAATTTGAATTAGCCAAAGAACTCGTGTGAATTTTTTTCAGAATTTTTTCGACAATTTTTGGTTTTTTGGATTTGGCCAATTTTTGAAAAATCCAAAAATGTCCCAACAAATTCTGAAAGAATTCACATGTGTTTCTTAGCCAACTATAAGCACTTTTTCTCCTATAGAATTTATTCGCAAGTTCAATTGTGCGATTCCAATAGCAAATTGGGGGTTTTCTTCCAAATTCGTATACATATAAGAGGTTTTTGGGGATGCTCTTTCGGAATCTGGTATTTATTTTGCATAAAAGTTTAAAAAACCCTATTATTTTGTGGGTTTTTTTTTTTCAAAAGAGTGCTGATTTTTTTTGGTCATTTTTCTTTTCAAAGTCGATTATCTTGTCGTTGCTGCTATTGAATGATCATACAACCACCAGTAATCGCGGTCCGAATGTCCAAACTTTCCAAAACATGGTTGTGAAAGTTTTTTTCCTCGTTTTGCGTATTAATGGGTTAATGATATGGGCTTCAGACGTGTCGCTAGAAAGCTGGTGCCGAAAGAACTGAACTTCATGCAAAAAAAGAGACCGCGTTGACGTCGCGAAAGAAATAATTTCGATGGCTGAATTCGACCTACCATTCATCCAACGCTTAATTACTGGAGACGAGGCATGGGTTTATGAGTACGCCTAGCAATCGACGCATTAAGCGAGTGAATTAAGGGGGTAGTCCAGTGAAAAAATTTTTTTTTATAATTTTTTTGTTTTTTGCTTAAATCTACTCTACTACACCTCGAAAATACTCCCTTAAAATATCTAAGCAAAATATTGAATAGTTTTAAAGATACAGAGAGTTTTCGAGAGACGTGTAATCCAAGCGCTCGAAGGTCCCCTGGCGTGTTTCGGAGCAAGGAGGACTCTTGTATTTCTGTTTACCCCGCCCATTTCTTTTCGGTTTATAACGGTCTAGGTCCTTCTGCTTTGTATTTAAGGTTAGTTATGTATGGAGGAGGCATCGCGTTATGTATGGAGCAGGCATCGCTGACTAAGGTAAAATTAATTTTTTTTAGCTTTTTTCCGCAACAAAAACTTTAAACGCGTTTTTCTCAAAACAGCATTTTTTGACTCGGCGGACGTCAGATCTCAGAGTCTTTTGCTCCGATTGATCTAAAAATTTAGCTGTATATTTCTTGATTGTGTATCTATCGTCGGAACTAGAATTATTAAAATCCATTGTTTATTTACAAAGTTATAAACAAATTAAGTACCCAAAAAACACCCGAAAAATTCAAAATGCCGCCATTTTGTTATTTTTTATTGAAAATTAATAATTCTAGTTCCGACGATAGCCAATGTTCTACAGATTAAAACCTCGTTTGAATTTTTTGTTTCAAATGAACCGTTGCAGAGATTCGACGTCCGCCAACAAAAAAATTTTTTTTTTGGAGCGGCCATTTTGTCAGGATGACTCATAAAAAGAAAAAAAAAAATTTTTTTTTGTGTAGTTTAATAGTTGTACTATCATATGTCAAAAAGTTTTTTAATAAAAATTAATTGCTAATATGAAAAAAAAATCGTTGAAAAAACAGTTGTTTTCACTGGACTACCCCCTTAAGCCAAGACCGAAAACACCAGGTCGTTTTCAGTCGAAAAAGAAAGCGATGCTCACGGTTTTCATGGATTACAAAGGTGCGTCATGAATTCTCGCCGGCAAGAAGTATTATTTGCGAGTCATGAGGCGTTTGCGTGAAGCAGTTCGCCAAAAAAGACCGATTTGTGGGCAAACAACCCGTGGATTTTGTATCATGATAAGGCACCGTCGCATAATGCCATCGTTATCCGCTATTTTTTTACCAAAAACCGAATCATCGAGCATCCACCAAATTCGCCTGATCTGGCTCCCTGCGACTTCCTCCTGTTCGGTTGTTTTAGCAGCCAAGAGGAGATAATGGAGAAATCGAAGACAGCTCTGATGGCCATACGAAAAAGGAGTATCAAAAATGTTTTGAGGATTAGATCAAACGCTGGCATAAGAGCGTAAGTAAATGGAGAGTACTTTGAAGGAGACAATGTCTTTTTTGATGAATTGTGAATTTTTGAAAATATTGGGATAATTCTATTAGCATGATAGCTTATAGTGTATAGAACATTCTGCAGGAATTTCAACCAATTCAGTCGAGTCGAGTTTTTTATTAGCTGCGTTTTTTTCATCTGGATCTGGCTCTGGATCAGGATCAAATGAAAAAAACGATTCAGATTAATCACCGGGATCACGATTTTGGGTTTGAGGAGCTGGAATTCCGGTTTTTGCTAATCTAATAAGAATTAGGGATTAGACGACAGCTTTCGTCAAAGAAAACTCAAAAATAGCCTTCAAAGTTTTGTTTTTATTAAATCCCATAATCAGAAAACCGATTTGATTTATTTTGTTACTATAAATTACTTTTTCTTTGTGTGCTCAGAACCAATCGACTACAAATTTCATTGCTGCCATCATTTCAGACAAGAAAAATTACAGCAGCGACTCTGTTAGAAATTTCCGCACTATTCATCCGACACTAGCACTTCTCGTAGAATTTTTTGTAACCACTTCTTGCGGATCATTGATTCTAATCCGAATGAAAGTGTGGATCACGAGTTGTTGTTGTATGTCAATGTTAAGAGATTGATCCAGATCCTGATCCGATTGAAAAAAACGCAGCTATTATCTACGCCATCAAAAAAAAAGGAGCTTCCAGAGACACACTTTTAAAGTTTTAACAGAGGTAGAGCTATATTTCAAAACAAAACAATTGACCACCTATTACATTGCACATATCTATGGCCATATTTATACGTAAACCTTTCGATAAAAAAAAAAAAATTAATGACTACGCGCCATGACTACCTACTGGACCAACTTCGATCAAATTTAATCAGAGTGAAGCTACGTCAAAAGTTCAATTGCATCATCCGTTCGCATGAAAATGTGTCCACATTTTGTAGACACATATACAGTGCTGTGCAAAACATTTACAACTAAAATCATAGTTTATTACAGATCATTATAAAATTTCCTAAACCACTGATACCAAACAAAGTTTTACAGTGCATTATTCTTTATTATGTCTAGTTTCCAGATATAACAATAGCAGAATGTAATATCCCATAATAAGGGAGCAATATCCAGTTTTTTATTCAACGTAACAATTTTGCCTGTGCAAAACATTTGCAACTTTATATATCAACAAATACTTTTCTCGGAATAAATGAGAATTGGCAGTACTTTGTTAGTTAACTGTTATTTTCTATTCCATATTTAGTTAATAAAAAATAATAATAATAATTTTCTATTCCGATCCAACTACTGCAGGGCATATAATCCAGTCTGTCGGTCAGTTCCATGCGCGGAAGTGTATTATTAATATATTTTTTTTTCCTTTAAATGCAATTAAACTAAAAGTTCATAAATGGGAGTAATTAATTTTACAACGAAATAAAAAACCGAATAAAATAGCTAAACCCACCATATCCAGAATTATAAGCAGTTTTAAAAAGACTGGGAGTATTGAAATTATTCATAAAGGATGGTAGACCAAGGAAAACGACAAAGGCTGAGGATCGTAGAATTTAAATTTTAAGTAAATCTCGGCCTTTCCTCAGTTCAAGGTACTTAGGTAAAAACGAATAAAACCTGGATGTGGATCCTTCGACAGTAAGAAGACGAGCCATAGAAATCGATCTTAAGACCTACAGCCCAGCGAAAAAGCCACTACTTTCCGAAAAAAATGGCTGAGCTCGACTTGTCTATTCTCAAAGTCATTTAGAATGGCCCCTAGAAATATGGAGAACTGTCCTTTTTTCGGATGAGTGTTTAACTTTAAGTTTAACTTAGTGGGGCTACATGGAGGGCAAGAAGTAGGACGGCTGACGAACAAACGACTAAATCCGCGATAAACTGTGGTAACTATGAAGCATGGAAGTGGTAATACAATGGTCTGGGGGTGTTTATCAGCTCAGGGCGTGGGACCTCTTTATGAAATACCACGGATAAATAAAGCGGATGACTACAAAAACATTATGGGAAATGTTATGCTCCCTTACGCAGAGGAAGAAATGCCCCTGCACTGGCGCTTCGAACAGGACAATGATCCCAAGCACACCTCTAGACTTCTTCAGGCTTGGTTTTCGCAGCAAAACATCAAAGTTTTGAAATGGCTCGCACAGTCCCCAGATCTCAACCCCATAGAAAAGCTATGGCAACTGGTTAAGAAGAATATGAGGGGTCAATTTTACAACAACCGTGACGAACTCTTTAAGGGGGTAGTCCAGTGAAAAAAAAAATTTTCGTTTTTTGCTTAAATCTACTCTACTACACCTCGAAAATACTCCCTTAAAATATCTAAGCAAAATATTGAATAGTTTTAAAGATACAGAGAGTTTTCGAGAGACGTGTAATTCGAGCTCTCGAAGGTCCCCTGGCGTGTTTCGGAGCAAGGAGGACTCTTGTATTTCTGTTTGCTTCGCCCATTTTTTTTCGGTTTATAACGGTCTAGGTCCTTCTGCTTTATATTTAAGGTTAGTTATGTATGGAGGAGGCATCGCGTTATGTATGGAGCAGGCATCGCTGACTAAGGTAAAATTAATTTTTTTAGCTTTTTTCCGCATAGAAAACTTTAAACGCGTTTTTCTCGAAACAGCATTTATTGACTCGGCGGACGTCAGATCTCAGAGTCTTTTGCTCCGATTGATCTAAAAATTTAGCTGTATATTTCTTGATTGTGTAGCTATCGTCGGAACTAGAATTATTAAAATCCATTGTTTATTTACAAAGTTATAAACAAATTAAGCACCCGAAAAACACCCGAAAAATTCGAAATGCCGCCATTTTGTTATTTTTTATTGAAAATTAATAATTCTAGTTCCGACGATAGCCAATGTTCTACAGATTAAAACCTCGTTTGAATTTTTTGTTTCAAATGAACCGTTGCAGAGATTCGACGTCCGCCAACAAAAAAAATGTTTTTTTGGGAGCGGCCATTTTGTCGGGATGACTCATCGAAAACAAAAACACAAATTTTTTTTGTGTATTTTAATAGTTGTACAATCATATGTCAAAAAGTTTTTTAATAAAAATTGACTTCTAATATAAAAAAAAAATCGTTGAAAAAACAGTCGTTTTCACTGGACTACCCCCTTAATGGTATAAAAAAGGCTTGGAATGATATAACTTCTTTACATATTGAGTCGCTATTTAATTCTATGCCAAGAAGATGTGCAGCAGTTATTGTAAATAAAGGCTATTCAACCAAATATTAATGATAACATATATTTAAAGTCGCCAACATTGTTAAAGTCAAGGAGTTGCAAATGTTTTGCACAGTCAGTTTTGTATCTTAGTATGAAAAAAAAGAATATTTCTCCTTTTTTATTGAATAGTTACCTTTAGTTTTTTAATATTCTTAAATTAGATATAATAAAGAATAAAATACTGTATTAGCTTTTTTGTTTTTAAGAATTTAAGGTTTGTTGTAGTAAGACATAGAAAATTGGGGTTTTAGTTGCAAATGTTTTGCACAGCACTGTATGTACGAATATACCAACTTACATACACACACCATTGTTCCGAAAAATATTTAAAAATATATTAAAAATCTTCATAAAAATTCGAATTAGCATTTCTTTTTTTATATCCCTATATAGGTACACACATGGACAATAAAATAGGTACATTGCCCTTAAACATCTTTTCACAAAAAAAATCAGTTCTGGAGTACTTATTTTCACATTGTTCTACTTTTAAAACAAAGTATTTAATGTGGCAACAACGTTCTTGAAAAATAAATGTCAATTTGTTGCTATTGTGGAAGTTTTGCAACGGTACTCAAATTTAAGGTGGACAATTAAATAGGTACAAAGTCTTTACGTTTCTATTAAAAAGTTAAAAGTGGATTAAACGGCTGGTTTCAGGTATTTAATTTTTCGCAAATAAATGTTTGTTCTATTAGGCTTATGTTTGTGTGAATGTTTTAGAAATTTTATTTAAAAAATGGGCCGAAATCAACATTGTACCTTAGAAGAAAGGCGGCTTGTTCGGAGGTTGAGAGAGGAGGGTCAAACGATCCGAGCCATAGCAAACATATTAAATCGGTCTGCTAATTTCGTCACCAATGCTCTTAAGCCAGTAAAAGGCATCGAAACGCGTGGAAAACCGAAGAAAACGTCTCCAAGGACGGATCAAAGAATTGTTACGCTAGCCAAAATGGACCCATTTCAATCTTCAAGGGTTATTGCTGCGGAAATTGGCAACGTGGTGAGTTCCCGGACTGTGCGCCGAAGACTAGTAGATGCCAGTCTGCCCGAAAGGATAGCTAGGAAAGTTCCTTTGCTCCGACAAAAAAATCTAAAGTCGAGGATACGTTTTGCTGAAGAGCACCAATCTTGGTCCGGACCAGAAGGTCAAAAAAAGTGGCGTAACATTCTTTGGAGCGATGAGACAAAAATTAATTTGTTTTCTAATGACGCTCAAAGACATGTTCGTCGACCTAAAGGAAAGGAATTCCACATTCGCTTTACACAAAAAACTGTAAAGCACGGCGGCGGCAATATCATGGTTTGGGGCTGCTTCTCATGGAATGGGGTAGGTCCAATACACCGAATAACGGACACCATGACCAGGTTCGAGTATTTGGACATAATGAGGAACGTCATGCTACCCTATGCTGAGGAGAATATGCCGCTAGTTTGGAAGTATCAGCAGGACAACGATCCTAAGCATACTTCCAAAATAGTCAAAGATTGGTTTCTACAAGAAAATGTCCCCATAATGAGTTGGCCAAGTCAGTCTCCGGACTTGAACCCAATTGAAAACGTATGGGGACATTTAAAAAAACAATTGGGGAAGCAAGCATTTGTAAGTAAAGAGCAATTGTGGAATGCTGTCCAACAAATGTGGTACGAGATACCCATAGAAACATGCCGCCAGTTGATCTCCTCTATGCCCAGAAGAGTGAATACTGTAATTCAAAATAAGGGTGGATATACTGGGTATTAATAACTACAAACAAATAAATAATGAATTCAGAAAATAAAAGTACAAATCCATTTTTTTTTCATTAAGGGTCGGATGTACCTATTTTATTGTCCAGGTAATTTGCGGAAATCTAAAAGTTTAATGTTATTTTAATGTTAATTTAGTGTTATGTTTACCTTATTTTTTTTATTTCTCTTTTGAAGCAATATATTAACAAAATGAAGTATGAATAATTTCAGAAATGTATCAGTTTGTTGTGTTTTAATTAATAAAATAGAGAATTTGCATTTGTACCTATTTTATTGTCCATGTGTGTATATGTATATTAGGGTGCTTTTTTTTCGCGACTATTTTTTTTTTTTCAGTCCCACCTCGAAATTTTGTGGCTAATACCTAAACATACATTCCCTGAAAATTGGAGCCCAAAAAAATAATACTTATTACTAGACCAAGACGCATAAAGATTTCCCATATAAAATACACGTGAACTTTGATTATTTTTCTTCAAATCTCTACAACTCAGAGGCATTTTATGGCACAATCTTGGGCAATGGTAGGGTTTCTTCAGAATTGAATGCTCTACAAAAGTGTCCATTGCGATGTAACCCTAACTCCCACCAGCGATTAGTACGGGTCATTGACCCCAATTTTTCCACGAAATTCTCGCTTTTTGCCCCTATCTCGTAAACAACAAGAGGTACAGAAAAAGTGAATATTACAAACTTGTAGGAAATTTAATTTACTCCAAAAAGTTTTTGAACACCAAATCCCTAACATTGATATTTCTTGAGATATTGGGCTTTGAAGTTGAGGTAGTGTGGAAGTTTCATGGATTATTGAGCTAAATTGTAGAAACACTACCTCAACTTCAAAGCCCAATATCTCAAGAAATATTGATGTTAGCAATTTGGTGTTCAGAACTTTTTTGTAGGAAATTGAATTTCCTACAAGTTTGTCATATTCACTTTTTCTGTACCTCTTGTGGTTTACGAGATAGGGGCAAAAAGCGAGAATTTCATGGAAAAATTGGGGTCAATGACCCGTACTACCTCGCTGGTGGGAGTTAGGGTTACATCGCAATGGACACTTTTGTAGAGCATTCAATTCTGAAGAAACCCTACCATTGCCCAAGATTGTGCCATAAAATGCCTCTGAGTTGTAGAGATTTGAAGAAAAATAATCAAAGTTCACGTGTATTTTATATGGGAAATCTTTATGCGTCTTGGTCTAGTACTAAATATTATTTTTTTGGGCTCCAATTTTCAGGGAATGTATGTTTAGGTATTAGCCACAAAATTTCGAGGTGGGACTGAAAAAAAAAAAAAATAGTCGCGAAAAAAAGCACCCTAATGTATATGTATAAAAATGAAAATTCGTTTGTTTGTTTGTTTGTTGCTCAATCACGCCTAAACGCTTGCATCGATATTTTTCATTTTTTGTCCGAAGGTAGTACATTTTCCGACTTAACATATAGGCTAATTTTTTTTCGGATAATACGTAGGGTTTCAAAATGGCGGATCCAAGATGGCGGCTGAAAATTTTAAATTTGAAGCGATTTTCTTGAAAATTGGTACATAGGGGTTTTGCAGGATGGAGATTTCAAATCCGTGGTCCAAATTTAGAAATTCAAGATGGCGGATCCAATATGGCGACCAAGATTTTCTGATTTCAACGGATTTTAATGAAAATTAGTACAATGATTGTTTTGAGCCCACTGATTTTGAATATTATCAAAATTTAGAAATCCAAGATGGCGGATCCAAAATGGCGACCATACTTCTCGATTTCAACGGATTTTAATGAAAATTAGTACAATGATTATCTTGAGGTCACTGATTTTAAATGTTATCAAAATTTACAAATCAAAGATGGCGGACCCAATATGGCGACCAATATTTCTCGATTTCAACGGATTTTAATGAAAATTAATACAATGATTATATTGAGGTCACCGATTTTGAATGTTATCAAAATGTACAAATCCAAGATGGCGGACCCAATATAGTGACCAAGATTTCTCGATTTCAACGGATTTTAATAAAAATTGGCACAATGATTATTCTGAGGCCACTAATTTTGAATATTAGCAAAATTTCCAAATCCAACATGGCGGATCCAACATGGCGACCAGAATGTCTCAATTTCAACGGATTTTAGTGAAAATTGATAGAATTATTATTCTGAGGATACAAGTTCCGAATATTATCAGAAGTTGTAAATCCAAGATGGCGGATCCAATATGGCAACCGAGTGTCTCGATTTCAACGGATTTTAATTAAAATTAGTACAATGATTATTCTGGAGCCACTAATTTCGAATACATATTATCAAAATTTCCATATCCAACGCGACCAAAATTTCTCGATTTCAACGGATTGTAATAGAAATTATTCTGTGACCACTAATTAATTAATAAATTTCTAAATGCAAGATGGCGGATCCAACATGGCGTCCAGAATGTCTCGATTTCGACGGATTTTAATGAAAATTGGTACAATGATTATTCTGAAGCTACAAATTTCGAATATTATCAAAATTTGTGAATCCAAGATGGCGGGTCCAATATGAGACCAAATTTCTTGATGTCAACGGATTTTACTGAAAATTAGTACAATGATTATTCTGAGGCCACTAATTTCGAATATTAGCCAAATTTCCAAACTCAAGATGGCGGATCCAATATGGCGACCAACATTTCACGATTTCAACGGATTTAAATGAAAATTAGTACAATGATTATTTTAAGGCCACTTATTTTAAATATTATTAAGAATTGGAATTTCAAGATAGCGGATCTATAAAGGGATTTTCGGGTTGAAACAATTTCTAGGATATAACAAACAAGAACAATTGAGAAGTGTTTAATTAGTAAGTATTTATCCAACGCCGGGTGAAACCGGGTAACCCACCTAGTAATTAAATAAATTGAAAAAAGCAGAGAAGCTACTTTAATTTGCATTTAGGTATTAGACAAAATATGTTGAGCTACATCCAAAGATACAAAAATAAAAAACTGTCGCATCGGTTTATGCCTTCGACTTGTTTTTTATATTCGATATTTAGTCGCCTCTGATAGCCTTGATGTGAACGAAATTTACAAGTTATCTTAAATTCGAAAAAAGGTCTTCTTAAAACGAGACAGATCTAATCATATTTATATACCAAAGTTAAAGAGTTTTGTTTCAAAGAAATTGATCTTTCGTCTTTCATACTTCCACTACGCCTGAGGACTTGCGGTACAGCATGTTCTTTCAAAGAAAAGATCCCTTCCCTTGTGCTGACAGTAAGTTAACTTTAAAGAAAACACTTAAACCCTTCCCCGATATTACCGCCTTGTTTACAGAAGCTTTTGTGCTAACAGCAGTTACATAAAACATTTTCTTTAGTGAATTTGTGTTGTATCACAACAGCGAACACGGCAGTGCAAAACCTTGCTGTAAGAGCGATAACTTTTAGGCCAAATAAACAAGAAAAAAAATTTCGTGTTATTAAATTCTATATCAACGTTTCCTTTCAAAAAAAAAAAAAAATCTCAAAATTTGCTATCCGCCGTTCGCTCGTCCGCCTGAGGTGGCTTTTAACGGGCGGTGAGCTAAAAGCAATGCATAAATCTTCGGATGCTGTTGTCCAAGTTGTTTACTTGGCGGTAAAAACGCAAATAAAAAAGGAAGACTTTACTTCATCCTAGAAGACGCTCTTCTTGTACTTGAAGAAGTTTGGCACCACCCCCGTTCATATACCGGCGTTTTCGCTATTGCTAGTCATCAATGGCCCCGCTCCGATGAAGACGAACGGTTGGCTGTTATCCTGGGGCACGAGCAAGAGACAACAGTATCAGTGTGTGTGCGGAGGCAAACGCTATTCAACTTGTTGGCAATTGCCTTTTTCCGCTGACAAGCTATGTTGGCAAGGACATCTGGATACAAAGCAACATCCATAAGCATTCTGCACCTAAAAAGAAAGATGCACAAGGGCCTCTGCTCCACTCCACAGCCATTACCCGTCGCGTCTATGGCTGTTCACTCCAGAATATATACTCCAAGATAAATTTTGTGTGAAGACAACAGTAGGCCGATAAACATTCGGGTTGCGGGTTGGCTGATGAAGTAAAATGGTGTAAGAGAGGAGCGATAAAAATCGATAGCGGAGCAATCGGGTACCTTGCTGGGCCACCAGCTCCAATAGTGAAATAGTGGAAAGCTCTTTAAGGTTCTATGAATTTTTTGCCGGGTTTAGCCGGATACGGGAGATTAAGTGCGGCCTCGCCTTCCGAAAGAACAGAGTAGCCAGATACACGGAAAGGCTCCTGATAACAAATAAATACTAGCCTTCGGCGACGAAGACATAATGGTTATTTATTGGGCCCAGTGTGCACCTCTTCCCCAAGTTATAAATGGTGTAATCTATCAAGAGATTAAAAATAAACATCACCGAGCACTGCGAGCACATTCACATGCCTCATCTTTCTAATTACTTATGTCTGCCGCGATTAAGGGGTTAGGTAGGTTTGAAAATTTCAAAAAATCGATTTTTGTCTTATTAAATAGTACAACATGTTTAAAATATTCTGATAAAATTTCAAGTCTATCCGAGTAAAATTCTAAGAGATAGACCCTTCGGAAGTTCCGCCCATCAGGGCACGTCAGTGCAGCGCTTTAAACTTTAAACGCGTTTATCTCAAAACTCTATTTTTTAGGTCGGTGGACATGATTTCTCGAAAAGTTATGAAGCGATTTTGTTCAAATTTTGCACACATCTTTGAAATAACATTATCTAGTTATTGAACGAAGGGTTTTTTTTTTTTATGACAACTAATTTTTTCGAGCCAATGCATGGCGGAAATTTGACCAAAAAATGTGTTTTTTTGTTCAAAGTCTGTCAAAAATTCAAAATTAATTTTTTTTTTGCTTCGTTCAATAACGAGACTTATCCATGTACTAACGAAACATTTTTGGTTTTTTGATTTTAGATGAACCAATAATGAGTTATGCTGTCCACGGCAAAAGCATTTTTTTTGGAGACGTCAAGGGAGATGAGGTACCAACGGCTGAGTTTTCGGAAATTTTAAATAAAAATTTCACAAAATACTGTTTAAATATGTATCTTTGATATGCTGAATTGTTTAAATAAAATATATGATTCTATATATTTAAAAAAAAGTTGTAAAAATACCCTTTTTTTGAACCTCTGAAACCCACCTAACCCCTTAATTAATTTGTTTAAACATAATGTTTTAATGCATAAACCTGGCTTCATAATTCAAACGTCAAGGATGTTGCAAATTTACAGCATTAAAATTCAAGAGATAGTCTAGTTTTCAGACAACTAAGCCTACATTTAAATGATGACGAAAATTTATTTATTTCATTTTCTATAGTTTTCTCTCAAGAATTTATTCTCAAAATGTCACCTTGGAATTACAGTTTCTACAAGTATTTGAAGCGCGCGGTTTGCCTTATATAAAACCCATTCTTTGAACGTAGAAGTCGTTTTTCTCAAAACCCTGCCAAAAGTAATCAACTTCATCTTTCACCATTTATTGATATGATTATATTACATATTTGTCTAATGTTTTATAACCTGACCAATAAAATATATCTTTACTCACCGGCAATGACTTCGGCAATTATAGCAACTGCTGAGATATCATTTTTTTTAAATAAATAAATGTGCTTCTTTAATTACTGCATTAAATTAAATAATTGGTATTATATTGTATCTACTCATTGGCAATGAATTCAGCAAATATTGCAACTGCGGGCTATAGATATGATATCACCACATGATGTTTGTGTGGGCACGAACTACTACTAAAAGTTTAGTTTTTAAGTAGCACGTGGTCGCTAGGTTTTCGTTGGTAACATACCGTTAGATTTGAAACTAAGGAGAAAGAAGGAGAGTGCACAAAGCAGTGCTGTTCAAACTATTTCTAATTATTTGTCCACAGCTGTATGTACAAAAAACAAGGTTAGACCTAATTGGATAAATATAATAAAAAAAAACAATTAAGATTAACCAAAAGAAAATTGGAGTGAATATTGCGTCGTTTTTGGCAATATCCCTGAATTTTCTGATGCATTTTTTTTTTTTTTTTTTTTTTTTTTTTTTTTTTTTTTTTTTTTTTTTTTTTTTTTTTTTTTTAACAGACCATCAGCTTAGTCTAAGCTTTAAGGCAACAAAAATTAATTTGCTGCATAAGACTCGTCATCATTTGGTCCGCTGTTAGTAGAAACATGACAAACAAGCAAGTTCTTTTTTAACACATGCTTACCAACACGGACATCAAACAAATCGGCATTCTTATTTACGCTTAACCTCATGCGGTTAATAGGTTGAAAGAAGCTATAGTTAGTTTTACACAGATCAGTTTGCAGAAGCGGGACATGCCTAAGGTTTCGCTCATTCGCTCTGAACGTGAATCTTGTCTTAAGAGAAGGTGAATTAATATTACCAACTAGAAGTTGGTGTACAAATATAACGTCCGCGATTTCCCGACGTTTTTGCAGAGAATGCATGTCAAGGAGTTTCAAACGGTCCTTGTATGGAGGGAGTATAACTGGATTGCTCCATGGCAATTCTCTAAGGGCGAAACGGACAAATTTCCGTTGGACAGATTCGATGCTGTCTATGTGAACTTGGTAATACGGAGACCAAACTTGACTCGCGTATTCAAGAATTGGCCGGACAAAGGAAGAGTAAAGCTGTTTGTATACAGTGATATTAGAAAATTCACGGGACCATCTTTTAATAAAACCCAGCATAACTGGCTTTTGTCACCAAGCAATTTATATGTTCAACAAAATCCAGTTTACAATCAAGGAAAACACCTAAGTCACGGGCAGAGCGAACACGTCTGAGAATAACGTTCGAAAGATTATAATCAAAACTCAAGGGATTGCGGCCTCTACAAAAAGATAAAATTTCACATTTATTAATGTTTAATTCTAGATTATTGTGAACACACCACGTTTGGAAAGTGTCCAGATCTCTTTGAACCGTGTGGCAGTCGTTAATATTATTCGTATAACGGAAAAGTTTCATGTCGTCAGCATAAATTAATATTTTACAGTCTTTGAGCAAATATGTAATGTCGTCAATAGCAAGAATAAATAAGAGTGGGCCCAGGTGACTACCCTGCGGTACACCTGAGGTGGCAAATATTTTTCTGGAAGTTTCATTCCGAAAAGATATCTGATAAGTCCTGTTGGACAGGTATGAGCGTATCCAATTGATAAGCAATGGAGAGAAGCCTAGATTTTCAAGTTTCAGTATTATAATCGAATGGGACAGTTTATCAAAAGCCTTGCTAAAGTCAGTATAAATGCAATCGGTTTGCAGACCCTTCTGGAAGCCTTCAATGACGAAAGAAACAAATTCAAGAAGGTTCGTGGAAGTGGAACGACCCTGAAGAAAACCGTGCTGATTTATAGCGACAAGGCGTCGACAGATGCTTGACAATTGTGAGTATATAATTGACTCAAAAAGTTTTGGAATACATGAAAGCTTTGCAATGGGCCGGTAGTTACACACCTCAGTTTTTTTACCCTTTTTGTGGATAGGAATAATAAAGGCATTCTTCCAAAGCATAGGAAACCTTCCTGTGCTGACTGATTTCTGAAAGAGTAATGTTAAGGGCAACATTATCTCATTAGAGCAGCATTTAAGGATAGCGGGGGGGATACCATCAGGACCCGATGTGAAATCCATGGGAAGCTCATTGATATGTTTGAGAACATCGGAGGGAGTAATGTGAATGGAAAAATTTAGAGGCACAGGATTTAAGTTTAAGTGCAAAAAGTTATTAGGGTTGGGTTGGAAAGCGGGGGAGAACGATTTTTCGAAATATGAGGCAAACATATCGCAAATTGAAGATGGACTATCATCAGAGAGTCCTTCGAATTGTAAGCTAGTTGGATAATTATCCGACTTCCTTTTGGTATTAATAAATTTATAAAATGCCGTTGGATTGCTATATATTTCAGACTTCATTTGACAGACATAATCATTATATAATCGTTTGGAGTAGTCTTGAAATTTATTATAACATTCAACGAATGCATTATAGGGATAGTACATAATTTTGGTATTATACCGAATTCTGCTTTTACGCTGTAGATACGGTCCTGAAAAAACCGTGCAAAAAAGACAGGTCCTGTTTTCTAGCACATTGTAGGGGATAATCCGTGGTACTCAGCGTCTGAAGGTCTCTCTCTATGTCGTCCAACCACTTAATTAATGATCTTCCGGTTTCCTGGCACCTTGTCGATTTCCATCGAGAATCACTTTGGGAAACTGTTCATTCGAGAAACGTGTCCATCTAAGCCTGACGGATTCTGTGAAATTTAGAATGTTGGGAGCGCCAAAGATCTCATATAATTCGTGGTTCACTCTTCATAAAATAAAAATCGAGTATATTTTCGGTCTAAGTAAGACACTCTCTGATGCAGTCTAATGAAAAATTCCAATTTTCTTTTCAATACATATATAGTCGTGTTTCATTTTTCTATATCTCACTTTTCTTTGCGGTAAGTCTTTGATTAACACAATACGACAGTTTAGGACTTTGCATTAGAAAATAATGCACAGGTAAGAAGTTGTTTTTATTTTGAAAGTAATCGGATAACCTTTTGAAGATTTTTTTTTTTAGTTATATAAATATTCATTATTACCGTTATTTAGTCTTTATTTCCTGGCTCATGTTAGTTTGTAATAATTATAACTCGCTCATGCCATTTCACAAAACACAAAAAAGTGAGGTAACGTAAATTAGTTAACCTTCTCCAGTAATTATAAATTGTTAAATGAGACCGATTAAATTTCTTTGGGCACAAAAGTTGAAAAACAAATTAAATGCGAGACCGTAAATCATAAACCAAAGTAGTTTCAGCGGAAACCACAGAATCCTCGACAGAAGCCCGAGGTCAATCTGGAGCGCCAATTTTCCATTTCGAGCGGTTCCGACACTCCTGGCATCGTGTTATTGATTAGCACTCTGCGGGACAAATCTGCTGCCAGGAACAGGTGAATACCATCACTATCCCTGAAAATTGATTTATTTCTTTATAATCGTAATTACGAATGGCCAGGGTAGTTCTTCCACTAAAATATCAGGTCAGAATGTGATTTGTGCGATTTGTTCACCCACAACCCCTTGACGTTGTACGGACGTGGTGGTAGTCGAAGTTTCGATTTATGGCAGGAACATAAATTTCTTGAAATGTTTCTCGAAGGAACGAGATCTCCCCGTTTACTTACTGAGCAATACTTAAAGGGCCCTTTACCCCAATGCCTTTCCACAAATAGTGCCTTTTCGGACTGAGCAACGCTCCTAGAATTTGGCCATAAATTTATTGATCGAAATAATTTTCGGATTTACTTTATAGTGCCCCAAGTCCTGCCTCCTAATTCTGAACGAGCTGGTCGAAGAAGCTACGGCTCAAGACGATTTGCGACTTTGACTAGCATCAAGCTTTCGCCCGTCGTCAGACCCCGTAAACTCACTACAGTTTGCAGAGCGCCCTGTTTACTGTCGTCTTCTGTTGTGTTTGAATATCTTAATTGGATTTCACATCCGAAAACTGCGATATCTGCCGAAAGCGGGAGCGAGAAGGACGGTCTAGCAATTTCAGTTTAGAAGGAATTTGCAAATGAACTGCCGCAAGTTTCAGAACTAACATCCGTGTAGCCGCTGAAAATTTCTTGTTTTCCTTCAGGAGCATCACAAAAAATATCTGTTTGTTTGATTGTCTACCCCTCTTATCAGCGCGACGATCAGAAGTTACGCTAAGTATTTCACCGTTTTCGTATTTTGTTTACAAGCGTTGTAAAGTATAAGTATATAGTAGGATATTTGGTTCATGATACAGAATATTGTGAGGAAAGATAAAGGGAATTATTTCGAACCTATTTCATCAGGTTTTCTTGTATGCACAATGCGACCATTTTGGAGATATGAAGATTTGAAAGTATTTTATGGTAAGTTTTTATTAATTAGCATTGAAAGCTTCAACTGAGTATGCAACCATTGCTCAAGAGCCCATTCCGTTCTAAAATAAATTATATGTGGAATACAAAAATTCAAATTATTATACCCATTTTGTTTTATTCATAGCGATTTTCATTCAAGAGTAACACAATTTTTTATGTTCAGCTCTTCTTATTGGCGGCGCGATATTTTGTCATTTTATCAAGTCAATATCAAGCAATAATGCTGAGAAGGTAATTAAATATCGCAAAGATTAATTTATGCTAACATCTTTTTATTCTTTTATTTATTTACAATTCGCCAAAGGCTAACTACTACAAAAAATACGTACAACTAAATCAGTTAAACCAACCTAGCCTTAACACAACTCTTGGTCAAATTAAAATCAATATGCTCGAAATGAGTGTTAACCCTCTGTGGCCATACCTCTTTCCAATAACGTGAAGGCCATATGGGTGCAAATATGGTTTCACTATTTTATTTTATTATACATTCTATGTGGTTTAATATTTTTTATCGATAAAGATATGATTTTGGGGTAAAATTTTCGTGGGAATTCAAATAATCTATTACCGAAACCGTTAAAGTGCATTATCACATAAAAAAACGACGATTTTTAAATAAACTTTTTCAAAAATTCGATTTTTACGCAAAACATCATTTTTTTTTTTTTCATTTATAAATGTGACAATGAAACTTCGGAAAAACAAAGATAAATACCTATATTAAAATAAAAAAAAATGTTTGTTTAATAATATATATGTTAAATATTTTTAACAAGTATTTGAAAACAGGATAATTTTAAAAAAGTAAAAAATTATGTTACGTACAAAAAGTGGTTTATTTTAGGCATTTTTGTTTATAATGCATTAATCATTAAACTTTACATTATTTAGTTAAATTTTAAAAAGAAAAACATAACTCGATGGTATTGACTCAATTAATGCATAAGCCGGCCCTGTGCTGTGGAGGCGCATTTCATTCGTGTTAGAGTTGCTTGCTATTTTTCACACAGCCCGCATTTGCCTCTCGTTTCTGCTCTACCGATGATGATACTAGCTAGTGGCACCTCTTCTACTCCTAATAATTTTTGTACTTTTTTACGCAAATATGTTCGAAAATTTCGTGACTACAAACGTCGGCGAAGTTGAGTTTCATAATTTGTATCTATTTAGTTTCTCATTCTCGGCACGCAAAGTGTACAATATAAAGGCATTGATTCCGGCCTGATCCAATAAATAAAATTTAAATTTTACAGCAAAAAAATTTAAAACTTACCTATTAGACTATAATAAATACAAGAATATTGTTTGTTGTATTTTCCTTGTGTCGATGTGCACTCCTTTGCATTCACTGAACGCTAGTTGAGCTAATTTCAAAACATGCCGGATGTTAGGTACATTTATTATGTTACTGGCGAGGCGAGCATCCTTTCTGAGGAATGAGTTTACCTTATCCTGTCTTCCCTTTGATTACCAACAATTTTCTGTTAGTAGGTAACTACATTTCTCAAAACAATTCTAAATAACTTATTTCTGTATGAAGTCACAATTTTGTAACGCCAAGGCTAAAGGGGTGCAAATATGGCTAATGGTTACTTTTCGATGTTTCTAGAGTAACAGCTATTGAGCGGCGGGCACCACGCTACTGTTCGATCGTTACACTAATGTATAGACATAATTGTCGTACAACAGCGAGAGCTCTATAGTGAGTGTCCTATGAGAGAAAGACATTTGAAATTTTTGGTATGCCCGATTTGCACCCGTATGGCTACAGAGGGTTAATACAACGAGACATCGAAGTTACTGGCTCATGAAGACCATATTTAGTCCTGTGGTTAGAAATCCTAAGAAATCCCGAGTGCCTCAGGAAGCAAGCCGGAACCAGAATATCAAAAGACGATAGCAGAGTCGGAGAGTCAATAATTCCTTGCAGGCATTCGAATACAAAAGTAGTCTTGGATATAACACGTCTAAGCTGGAATGACTATAATTTGATTAATTTAAGCCTATCAGCATAAGGAGGCAGAATGACTGGGTTGCTCCAATGAAGCATCTGAAGAGCAAAACGTAAGAACCGACGTTGAACAGTTTCAATACGATTGATATGAATGGAGTCGGAGAGTCAATAATTCCTTGCAGGCATTCGAATACAAAAGTAGTCTTGGATATAACACGTCTAAGCTGGAATGACTATAATTTGATTAATTTTAGCCTATCAGCATAAAGAGGCAGAATGACTGGGTTGCTCCAATGAAGCATCTGAAGAGCAAAACGTAAGAACCGACGTTGAACAGTTTCAATACGATTGATATGAATGGAGTAAAATTGAGACCAGACACAGGAAGCATACTCCAAGATCGGACGAACATAGGAACAATAAAGAAGTCGCGTAATATATGGATCTTTAAATTCCTTAGACCATCTCTTAATAAATCCTAAGGTCGAGTTAGCCGTGTTAACTATTGAGTCGATATGATCATCCAAATACATACAGCTATCATACAAGACACCTAGGTTCTTAATTTTGTCCACCACTTGAAAAGGGCATCTAAGTCAGTATTTCAAAGATCACAGTCTTGACTAGAAGAGACAACTCGAAAAATCTTAGCATCTCAGCACAGAACAGGATTTATGAGTGCGATAAAAAAAGAGGTAACTCATTCCCATAAATATTAAAAAGAAGTGTGTCGAGGTGACTACCTTGAGGTACACCAGAAGAATTGTAAATTCCCTCAGAAAGAAATCCACGGAACAGTACTCGCTGAGTACGAAGGGATAAATAAGACTTGACCCAGTTCACAAAGAGAGGGGGAAAGCCAAGGGCCTTCATTTTGTAAGTTAGAACAGGGTAAATGATTTTATCAAATGCTTTGCTAAAATCGGTATAAATGCAGTCGATCTGTTTTCCATCTTCTATAGCATTAAGGCAGAAATGCGAAAATTCGAGAAGGTTATTTGTTGTAGATCTACCTTTCATGAAGCCATGTTGAGAGGGGCTAAGGAGTGGCTTACAATGAAAATATAAGACTTTGGAGATCAGCGCTTCAAAAATTTTCGCTACAGAACCCAAATTAGCAACAGGTCTAGAGTTGGATATATTGCACTTATCACCTTTTTTATAATGGGGGAAAATTATGGAGGATTTCCAACAAGATAGAAATATACCAAGCGATAAATTAAATAAATAACACAAAATCGGCACAAGGGGACCAGAACAGTTCTTAATAAGAGAAACAGGCACACCATCGAGACCACACGAATAGAGGGTCCAAACAGCGTCTCACGATCGTGCCACCGTCGTTAGAGCTGAACACCAAGTCCAAAAAAACGTCCCTTGTCATTTATGAATGCCCGAAAACTGCCTCAGACCAGAAGAAGCAAGGTCGTTGATAAAGCGAATAAAATGTTGCGGAGCCGAAGAGTAAGATGGAATGAACTCATCCAGATCAGACGGCAGCCAATTAATGGTGGGCAGGTTAAAATCAGGTAAAATTCGTCGTATGCCTGCATAGAGCTATTCACATCCTCAATACGGGCGGCTAGCGCCTCATAAGTACTCGCTTTAGCACCAGGTGGGACATAGATCTTCTTGTGAGGATATTTCAAAAGAACGACGAGCAGCTCCAAATCATCTTGGTCCGAAAGAGCGACAACAACGCTGGGTATATAACGTCGAGCATCTTTCCAGCATATCCGACTCTAGTCTTACAAGATGACCTATGCAACTTCTCCATCTGGTGTCATCTTGTAAGAACCTATACAACTTCTCCACCTGGTGTCTGAAAAACGTCCGTGATCTTAATGTCACCAAGCGGCAAGTGATCACTTAAGCCTTTAATAGAATGTAGCGCTGAGCTTGATGCTGATTCTGAAACTGGCGCTGCTGATCAATCAGACTCTGCGCCAGCAACGCCACAGTCTGTTTCAGCTTTTATTCCCGCAAACGTTCCTCTACCACCCCTCATCGGACCTAGTTGTTCTATGGTAAAGCCCCGGAATAACATACAGGGTGATCCAAAAGTATGGAAACTGCTAAATAACTTTCGAGGAATGCATTTTGGAGAAAACAAATTTTAGACAAAAGTTTTAGGAACTCACCCTGGCTATTCAATGGTGGCCGTAGATTCGACCTTGACCATGGCCTTGAAGGTCATTTCAAGGTCAAGTTGACTTTTTTAAATGGGAGTACATATTTTTGACCACGGAAATGGAAAGAGCGGGAAATTTTACGTTCAACATTTATATTTTTAATTTGAAAATAAAGCTCTGTGGATATTGTTAGAATTTTTGAATGATAACTGCGGCTGCATGATTTTTTTCTTTCGAAAAAATGGGACGACCGATTTTACCGGAAATTGAAGACCTTAAAGGCCTAAAAATTTGCATGGAGACATCTTTTGATACAACTTATCGAAAGCGCCACTCACTGTAGCGATTCCGCTGGGAGCAGATTTCACGATCTTATTCCTATATAGGCTATAGACTTTCACCAAAAAGTTTTTTATGATTTCACGATCTTATTCCTATATAGGCTATAGACTTTCACCAAAAAGTTTTTTATGATTTCCCTTATTTTCAAAACGTGTTAAGTGATATAAAAAGAAAAGTTCTTATCGATTTAGGGTTTAAGTTGCGGAGCCAAAGATATAACTAATATTCTGACAAGAATATACATACTCCGAGGTATCCCCCGTCGAAAAACGATATACATATAATACCTTTGTTCACTTTTATTCAGACAACTAAAAAAATTAAAGGAGACGACATTTTCAAGGGTTCAAATCAATAACGCAAAAATTATCTATAATTTTTCAATGGAACCAAAGCTAATCGAAACCTCATGAGGTATCAATTTCGAGAGACTCTAAAAATGCGTATCTGCAAAAAAGAAAAAAAGATAAGTATATCATATTTTTTAATGTAGATTAACATACTGCAGCCGCTACTGATTCGGCGGGGAACATCTCGGAATGCTCCTTTGTGAGTAAAAACATCCTGAAGATTTAAAATTTCAACAAAAAATATTCTAAAAGGGCAATACCCGAAACTTTACATAAAAATAATTTTACATTTCTCAACAACGTTGCTCACAAACAAGCACAAATTTGTACTTTTAATTCAAAGACTTCTCAGATTTCGAATGATTTCCTTTGATGAGAATTTAAATCATTTGCGTTCGAAAAGTTGCCTGACAAGATATCATTGCATAGGTTTTGTACTTACTTTCCTGAATTGCATCGGCATAAAATAAGATTCCATCCTCTAATTTATTTAAAAGATACAGACTAATTCCTGCGTATTCGCCAATAATTTCGACTTCTCAGTTCTTCATAGACATTCTGTAGGTATTAGATTTGTAATTGAAGTAAATTACCTGGAAGAGAAGAAAATTTGAATATTATTTCTTGAAAACAGTTGGTAATATGTATCGACGTGCAGAATTTCATTATAAGAATAAAAAATATCCCACGAAAGAAAATTAAAGGTAAATGGACACTTTTTTATTGGGCCTTATCTAGTTTGCAACACTTTACACTACTTTGATTCATTATGCGTGACTAATGACCATAACCTTTTTGTCGGCAATTTGATTACAGGTTCACTCAGTACATCTCCGAGCCATAGCAATAGGACGTTCGGAAAAAAAAATTCCTTTTTTGCTTTAATCTTTTATATTATTTAAATGTAGGCACGATCACAGTCTGAATTTTAATATGTTGTCTAAAATCGTCATTTTAACAATTAAAATAAAAAAGAAGTTCCGATTTTCATGGAACTTTTACGTGCTGGTAATTTCAAATTTGTTCTCTTAATCGAAAATTTGAAGACATTCGAAAAATTGAAAAATAAAGGAACAATTCTTTCAAATTATATTACCCCAATTGATAAAACCAAGTTGTCGAATTGAATCTTCTACGATCAATCGATATCGCAATAATTTGTGTAAAAAGACGATTTGTAATTACAAAAACTTTTCGAGACAAAACATTTAATACGCAAAAATTACTAAACAGCCGCTATTTTCCCCCTTTTCGTACTAATTCGGACAGAGTGAATCCAAAATTATTGAAATCGATACAACCTTTACAAAAATAGAAGCATAAAAACCATTCCTACCGTAGTCGGATAAAAGTGAAAAGTTTTAAGTTAAACTGTTTAATTAATAAAATCAAAGAAATGATTGCCGAAAACTACAAATTGACCATTAGAGAACTTATGTATACGTTCAAAGCATTTTGATTAGTGATTTGGGCTAGAGACGTGTCGCTGCAAATTTGGAAAGCACCGAATTTCATGCAAAAAAGGAACCACGTTGACGTCGCGAAAGACATGATTTCGATGATTGAATTCGACCCACCATTCATCCAACGTTTAATTACTGGAGACGAGACGTGGGTTTATGAGTAGGTACGCCTCGCAATCGACGCATTAAGCGAGTGAATGGCGTTCACCAAATGAGCCAAGACCGAAAACACCAGGTCGTTTTCAGTCCAAAACAAAGCAATGGTCACGGTTTTCACGGATTACAACGGTGTTGTGCATCATGAATTCTCGTCGCAAGGTGAGACAGTTAGTATTATTTGCGAGTTATGAGACGTTTGCGTGAAGCACTTCGTCAAAAAAGACCGGATTTGTGGGCAAATAACTCACGGATTTTGCATTACGATAAGGCACCGTCGTATATATATATATATCATCGTTGTCCACAATTTTTTGACCAAGAACCGAACGAATACGATCCAGCGGCCACCAAATTCGCCTGATTTGGCTCCCCGCAACTTCTTCCTGTTCGATCGACTAAAAAAAACCGCTCCGGGGAATGCGTTTTAGCATCCAAAAGGAGATAATGGAGAATTCGAAGACGGCTCTGATGGCCATACGGAAAAGGAGCACCAAAAATGTTTCAAGTTGGATCAAGCGCTGGCATAAGTGCGTTGCAGTTGATGGAGAATACTTTGAAGAGGAAGGGTCTATTTTGATGAATAAACTTGTATTTTTAATTTTCTAAATAAATTCCTGAAACATTTTGATCATAACAAGTAGGGCATCGTTGGAAAGGTGCTCCTCTTTTGAATGAGTTCTTGCTTGATGTCCTGCGATGGGAGGGGGTCAAGAACAACAGTTTGGTTCAGCACACTCCAAGGAATCGTTTCGTTCAACACTCCAAGGAAGCGTTTCCTACGTTGAATCGGGACACCCTGTATATATTTATAACTATCTTACATCTCTCTCAATTAAAAGTATTATCATGGATCGATAAACGGACAGAAAAAAAGTGGAGAAACCGGTTGAAGAGTCCAAGAAATGTGATTCTTTTAAAAGTTCTAATTAGTACTCTTACACATAGTTTTGATCATTTATATCATCATCATGTGCCTTGCAACTCACTACTCTGAAACCCAATGAACCAAGAGGAAAAGGTTAAACGACTTTTATTCAAATTGCCATTTTTGTCAATGTTATTTTTTGAATATCCCACAAAGTTATAATAAATTTTTTAATTTTGCTTTAACAAAAATGCTCATGACTCACATAGAAAATTTGTTCAAAACTCATAATTGGAAAAAGGGATTCTTTTCCCCATCACTAATTACATTACTTTTCATCATGGGCGTACCCAGTATTTGCTTAGGGGTGGGGCAAAAGTAAGGAAACTCAATAAGTAGTAGGAATTTAGAATGCTATTTTTTATTAAGTGATCTTCCCTTTATTATCTCAACAATAATTCGCGGATTCTGGCAAAATCTGTTCAAAATTTCTTTTATGCTTCCAGAACGCTCTTCGTATGCACACTCATCATGCAGAGGCCGACAAGCCGGTTTTCTATCGTTGTTGACCATAACCAAGTTTTTACTCTGCGCAAAGTACTGAAAGATCTTTCTATAGTGCATGTTGTGCAGGGCTGTGCAAGTAAAATATGAAGCGCCTGCTTTATAGCTGAATAAAATAGTTGTGATTCTTTAACTAGCGCAACTAGCTCCATTTTTTTCAGTTCGCTCTGTGACGCATTTTTTTGTTTCCACATATTATACCACAGTTCAGCCTCACCATGAAAACCACTTAAACTATAATAACTATAAGAAAGTTCTGTTTTTTTCAAAAAGTCTTGGACTCTGCTTTGACTATTCACCGCCGCTATCACTTTCGCCACTAATTTATCGGGTTTTTTCCTCTTCTGATTCTGTCTCGCTAAAAAAATGAGTAGGTATAGTTAATTAAAATATAGGCCAGGCTGAATAATGCTTCTAACATTTTGATATTTTCGAATCACCAAATAAATAGGTTTAAGATTACGTAGTTAATGTACCTAGTTTCTACTCAAAACGATAGATCTATCATCAAAATAGAGTCATCAACCAATACCAAAAACAATTTCCAAGAAGCGGCCAAGTGCGTGTTGGACCACACATAGCGAATGGTTCCGTATTTGACTGTTAAAATCCCATATCTCAAAAAGTACAAAAGCGTAAGTAGTAGGTAAGTAAGCGTAAGTCGTTCAAATCAATTTCCTTGAAATTGTATGTTATGTTCTACTTCCTCAATTTTTTTTCAGAATTTTCAACCCTTTAGTTTAGAATTTAGAGGGGATACACTTTTTACGACTTTACAACGCATATCTCAAAAACGTCTGCCTAAAAAAGTCATTCAGAAATCTCTATTTCACTTTTGAAGAGCTATCCAATGATACTCCACACACTTATCTCCATTGAATGTTTTTATCGCTCAGTCAGTTACATATATGGAGTGCCATCCTCATTTATCTTTGTAATTTCTCTGCACTATTGAATAGCGGTTTATCGACCAAAGGCTACACTTAACTTCTAATTTTCATTTCTATAGTTTCAATAGTCTCCGAGTAAAACGGCTGTGATATGCAAATAGAGAGACAGAGAGGACGAAATTATAAGGGTTCCGTTTTTGCCATTTGGCCACGGAACCCTAATAACTATAAAATTGTTAGGTTTAATGAATGATCAAATAATGTGGTTAATTGGTAATATAAGTTAGGCTTGCTTTAAAAACTAAGTGATCAATCAAAGTATTCGAAAACAATTACTTAAAAATATAATCTGTTATCTAACAGTGCTGAAGTAAGGTGTATTCGAGAATAACATTTGATCACAAATAGGTATTATAAAAAGATACCTACTTAATTCAGGCAGTTCACTTTGCTCAGGAGTTAAATTTAATTTTTTAATGTCGCTTACAAAATTTCGAATGTGGAAGAAAGATGGATTTTCGCATTCGAAATCTCAAAAATTCGCAACTTTGAACAGTCATACCATAGATTTTTTGAGTTTTCGAATGCGAGAATCCATCTTTCTTCCACATTCGAAATTTTGTTAGTGACATCAAAAATTGATCTCGAGATCTCCTTACAAATCATCAGAAATTAGGTACACTACTAATTTTGTAATATACGTAAATTTCTAACTTCGAATCAGGGTGGAGGGTGGGGCAAGTGCCCCACCCTGCCCCACTGTGGGTACGCCCATGCTTTTCATTATGGTCTTAAAGTTTTGTGGGAAGCATGGTCGGTATAGTTTCCAAGGTCATCTTCTTAATGAGCTTCATTAGCTAACAATAATTAGTTTCCCTTGACATTAAAGTTCTTACCTTCAAAAATGAAGAAGTAGACAATGTATCACCATTTATTTTTTGTTTAAAATTGAAGAAAATGCAATTACTGTAGTCACTACAGGAGAAAGTTTAACTGATGGTTATCGTGTATTGCACGAATAAAATAATAATAATAACTTTAGAATATGTTGATTTTACTATTTTTTGATATGGTTTAAATGCAAGCTAGTATTTAAATTACAAGTAATTATTAAATTAATAATAATTAATGTTATTCAACATATTATTAACATTCATTTTTCCAAAACTTTTATGACTACAATAAATCTCCAGGCTAGTAACTACTCTAATAATTCAGACAATACATACAATTTATTACTATTGTTAATATAACTCGTATGTAATGTACATCACAGTATTGGATGTGGCGCATCCGTACACATTCCAATCTTATTTCCAGTTAAATATTATAACACGGGGTTTATTGTAAGTGCTTGAAAATACAAAATTCTGTTTAAAATAAGCTTATATTTGAAAGTATTTAGTTGATATTATAATAACCCTTCGCATGCATGTGTAGTACATATTCAAAGGGCAATAAAGAAAGGGGTCAGCAAAAACACTTTATCGATCGAACGCACTTATTGCCGTTTTTCACGACTACTCGCGCGTTGTTATTCTAAGAAAAGTTAGTTCATTTTACGTTCTCGGTTGCATTCAATAGAAATTAGCGAGTGACGAGCGATAACAAAAAATGGGCGTAAACATTTGTCACCGTTTATCTGAAGCTTGTTATGGTAACTAATTTAACCGAACTGATAAAGCACTGCTTTACTTTCTTAGTCAAGAGCATAGTTTTTACCGGTGGTTATTTTTAGAATTTTATTTTATACTAAGCCGGTACAATACAACTAACAAAAATGTTTCTATTGCTTCCAAAGAGAAATTATAAATTAAACCTAATGTTTTATAATTTATTCTCCTCATTTTTGACCTCCTAAAAAGAGATAAAAGACAATGTTTTTAATTTGCACTCCTGGACTAGGTACGGGGGGGACAAGCTGGGGTGGCGCCCGAGGGCGCCAAATGGATTAGTGAAATATTAAAATTTCTCAGAAGAATTAGTTTGTAGAAGTGCAAAATTGATATACCGGGTGAGTCATTTATTTTGAGACAACCTAATAACTTTTTAGGATCACATAATATTGAAAAAAGATTAATATGAAAGTTGTAGGGTATCAAAAATGGCGTTTGGTGATGATCTTAAAAATGACCTTGACCTTGAAATTCAAGGTAATATGAAGGTCAAATTTAATTTCAAATGCGATGACCCCCTATTGACCCCGGAAATGAAAAGAGCGGAAAATGTTACGTTCAGATACGACCTTGACCCGGTGGTCAAGGTCAAATTTCAAGCTCATTTCACGGTAATTTATCTTCATGTACAATAGCGAGAAGCAATGACGTTTTTTTAAATACATTTTACAAAAGTTTTTGATGTGGAGAGAAGTATCTGATCACGACCTTGAAAATTACCTTCCTTCAAAGTTATTTGAAGGTTAAACTCAAAAATTCTATTGGTAACCCCTATTTTTGACGCCAAAACGAAAAAAGCTTTCGACCGAACATGCGATAAAGTATTTAACTACATTTTGCATTACCCAGGAACAACGACGTGGACGTAGTAGTTTTCTGTTCCCTTTGGGGCGCTTGATTTAGGTGAGTCCCCTCGCCTCTCACCGTCGGGGTGCTTGATTTAGGTGAGTCCCCTCCTTCATGATATGCTTCAAAGTTGTGTAAGATCGTTTGAGGTGCGCATTAATAAGTGTATTGAAGTTGATGGATATCACTTCGAGCATTTATACCATTTTCAAGCAACATTTCACCTTTTCCCACGCAAAAATATCTTTTTCCATTTCAAATGTATAAAAACCCATTTCAAAAGTGCTTTTTTTTTATTTCAAAAGTACTGAATTCCAAAACATTAGTATCAAAATTTAACACAAAAGTGCTCATTATTCCAAATGTAAAGTATCACAATTCAATTCAAAAGTGCATTTTTATTCAAAACAAAAGTACAAAATTCCAAGCACGTTTGTTTCTTTTCTAGTTTTAAAATTAAACAAAATTAAAAATATTAAAAATAAAATTTCATATTGTTAATTTACTGTTATATTAAATTTCCACAGGCAATTGCTGTCGGTAATTTTGACTCTCAATTACACAGGTCAACATTTTATCTAGGCTTATGCACGGGAATCGACGAGGTCATTCAAGGTCATTTGAAGGGGTTTTGGGAAAGATGCTAAGAACCATCCGAAAAATCTGAAAAAATTCATACGTATGTTTTCGAGGACCCTGAATCTGAATCTGAGGTCAGTCAACGTCATTTCAAGGTCATTTGAAGGCCAAACGGTCAAAAAACCTTCTAAAAATCTGAAAAAAATTCATAGACGTGTTTTTGAGGTCGCTGAATCCGAATCCGGTGTTCATTTTTACTTTGCATGCATCCTCGAGGTCATTCAAGGTCATCTTAAGACAGGTATTCTGGTTCTGTGGCACAATTGTGCATTTCGCAGATTGAAATTGTTCAATTTGTTCATTTGGATTGGAAGATTTTTTGACCGTTTGACCTTCGAATGACCTTGAACTTGACGTGATGGAGCCCAACCGACCCACTCATCGTAATCAGCGACCCCAAAAAGCTTAGGATACCATCTTCGATTCCCGTGCATAAGCCTAGATAAAATGTTGACCTGTGTAATTCAGAGTCAAAATTACCGACAGCAATTGCCTGTGGAAATTTAATATAACAGTAAACTAACAATATGAAATTTTATTTTTAATATTTTTAATTTTGTTTAATTTTAAAACTAGAAAAGAAACAAACGTGCTTGGAATTTTGTACTTTTGTTTTGAATAAAAATGCACTTTTGAATTGAATTGTGATACTTTACATTTGGAATAATGAGCACTTTTGTGTTAAATTTTGATACTAATGTTTTGGAATTCAGTACTTTTGAAATAAAAAAAAGCACTTTTGAAATGGATTTTTATACATTTGAAATGGAAAAAGATATTTTTGCGTGGGAAAAGGTGAAATGTTGCTTGAAAATGGTATATTAAACTAAATTGGTGCGAATTGCGAGTACTCACATAAATCGATCACCCCGACGGTGAGAGGCGAGGGGACTCACCTAAATCAAGCCCCCGACGGTGAGAGGCGAGGGGTCTCACCTAAATCAAGCACCCCAAAGGAAACAGAAAACTACTACGTCCACGTCGTTGTTCCTGGGTAATGCAAAATGTAGTTAAATACTTTATCGCATGTTCGGTCGAAAGCTTTTTTCGTTCTGGCGTCAAAAATAGGGTTTTTTTTTTTTTTTTTATTTTTTTAATAATTTTCAAGGTCGTGGTCAGATACCTCTCTCCACATCAAAAACTTTTGTTTAAAATGTATTTTAAAAAAAGTCATCGCTTCTCGCTATTGTACATGAAGATAAATTACCGTGAAATGAGCTTGAAATTTGACCTTGACCACCGGGTCAAGGTCGTATCTGAACGTAACATTTTCCGCTCTTTTCATTTCCGGGGTCAATAGGGGGTCATCGCATTTGAAATTTCAAAGTTGACCCTCATATGACCTTGAATGTCATATGTCATCACCAAACAACTTTTTGATACCCTACAACTTTCATATTAAACTTTTTTCAATATTATGTGATCCTAAAAAGTTATTTGGTTGTCTCAAGATAAATGACTCACCCGGTATACAGTGCTGTGCAAAACATTTGCAACTAAAACCCCAATTTTCTATGTCTTACTACAACAAACCTTAAATTCTTAAAAACAAAAAAGCTAATACAGTATTTTATTCTTTATTATATCTAATTTAAGAATATTAAAAAACTAAAGGTAACTATTCAATAAAAAAGGAGAAATATTCTTTTTTTCATACTAAGATACAAAACTGACTGTGCAAAACATTTGCAACTCCTTGACTTTAACAATGTTGGCGACTTTAAATATATATTATCATTAATATTTGGTTGAATAGCCTTCTTGGCATAGAATTAAATAGCGCATCTTCTTGGCATAGAATTAAATAGCGACTCAATATGCAAAGAAGTTATATCATTCCAAGCCTTTTTTATACCATTAAAGAGTTCGTCACGGTTGTTGTAAAATTGACCCCTCATATTCTTCTTAACCAGTTGCCATAGCTTTTCTATGGGGTTGAGATCTGCGGACTGTGTGAGCCATTTCAAAACTTCAATGTTTTGCTGCAAAAACCAAGCCTGAAGAAGTCTAGAGGTGTGCTTGGGATTATTGTCTTGTTCAAAGCGCCAGCGCAGGGGCATTTCTTCCTCTGCGTAAGGGAGCATAACATTTTCCATAATGTTTTTGTAGTCCTCGGCTTTCATTATACGTGGTATTTCATAAAGAGGTCCCACGCCCTGAGCTGATAAACACCCTCAGACCATTGTATTACGACTTCCATGCTTCACAGTTACCACAGTTTATCTCGGATTTAGTCGTTTGTTCGTCGGTCGTTCTACTTTTTGCCTTCCATCTAGCCCCACTAAGTTAAAGTTAAAGTTAAACACTCATCCAAAAAAAGGACAGTACTCCATTTTTCTAGGGGCCATTCTAAATGACTTCGAGCAAAAACAAGTCGAGCTCAGCCATTTTTTTCGGAAAGTAGTGGCTTTTTCGCTGGCCTATAGCTCTTAAGGGGGTACATGGGTCTTAAATGACTAAACTTTGGACACATTTTTTAATGGTGCAATAAATACAATTATATTGAAACTATTGTTTATTGAAAAAAGCAACATTTGAACCATATTTTGTGAAATTTTTGTTTGAAAATTTTGAAAATTGACCCTATGGTGGCTATTTTTCAAAAACTTGGTAAAAATGCGGTAGGCATGATATCTTGCTTTAGATTCATCTGAAATAAAAAAATTTATTTTTTTCTTGTAGTATACGTGTATAGCTCGGGGGTGACCGAAGGATTTGTTAAAAAATCGAAATTTGAATTTTTGGCGGCGTTGCGCGCTAAAAAATCATTTTTCGGTATAAAAAATCAATATATTTTGCCACATAAGTAAAGTTGTAATGCACCAAAAAGAAAATGCTTCGGTCACCCCCTAGAAAATACTATGTAGAAGAAGTATGCAAAATATTAGAATGATCGGTGGAATAGTTTTTAAGTAATCGTGACTACCGACTTAAAAAATGTGTTTTCGAGAAAAACGCGTTTGAAGTTTAAATACGGTTCGAGCAGGTGGTAGAGCTTAGTGGGGGAAATCGCTCGCTCTCTTAGAGTTTTGCTCCGATCGATTTGAAACTTTGAGAAAATACTCTTGTTATGATATACTTTAAAATGAAATAAAAAAATAAAAATCGATTTTTTCAAATTTTGAAACCCATGTACCCCCTTAAGATCGGTTTCTATGGCTCGTCTTCTTACTGGCGAAGGATCCACATCCAGGTTTTATTCGTTTTTTACCCAAGTACCTTGAACTGAGGAAAGGCCGAGATTTAATTAAAATTTAAATTCTACGATCCTCAGCCTTTGTCGTTTTCCTTGGTCTACCATCCTTTATGAATATTTTCAATACTCCCAGTCTTTTTAAAACTGCTTATAATTCTGGATATGGTGGATTTAGCTATTTTATAATTTTCACTAATGTCTTTTTAGGTTATACCATATGTGTAAACAAATATTATGCGGTTTTTTATTTCGTTGTAAAATTAATTACCCCCATTTTAAGAACTTTTAGTTTAATTGCGTTTAAAGATAAAAAATATTTTAATAATACACTTCCGTCTTCCGCGCATGGACCTGACCGACAGACTGGATTATATGCCCTGCAGTAGTTGGATTGGAATAGAAAATTATTATTATTATTTCTTATTAACTTTATATGGAATAGGAAATAACAGTTAACTAACAAAGTACTGCCAATTCTCATTTATTCCGAGAAAAGTATTTGTTGATATACATATAAAGTTGCAAATGTTTTGCACAGGCAAAATTGTTACGTTGAATAAAAAAATGGATATTGCTCCCTTATTATGGGATATTACATTCTGCTATTGTTATATCTGGAAACTAGACATAATAAAGAATAATGTACTGTAAAACTTTGTTTGGTATCAGTGGTTTAGGAAATTTTATAATGAGCTGTAAGGAACTATGATTTTAGTTGCAAATGTTTTGCACAGCACTGTATATATATCAAGTTTGTCTCCCTTCGGTTTAGAGGCATTCTTTTTTACTTCCAGTGGTGCGTATACGATTTTTCGTGTTCTCCTCGCGGAAAGTGGCCATTTTATGTGTAAGTATCGTAAAAGCAAAACCCCGGGAATAATAAACAAGCCGTGAAGTAGACCTGCTCACTACCCCATCTAGGTCCGATGATTGCTTCGAAATAAGATTGCTTCTTATGGCGGTATAGCTCATTTATTCTGCTCCACAGGGCGAATCTGCTAACCTGTCGTTTATACGAAAAAGTTATGTTCTACTAATTGTTACCGTTGAAGAATACGGTTCTTTTGATACTAAAATCATTATAGGGCGAAAACAAAATGTTAAATATATTTGCGTTCAAAAGTTACTTTTATAACTTTTTTACTTTGAATAAATTATCGCAGAAAGTCGTGCTGCCAGCTCGACCTGCCGCTGCAGTTCTGTTCGAAGAAGTGGCTAGAATTGTTTTTAAGTGCAAAAAAACTCTAATTTTTTGTTCTTGTCACTATAATGTGTTTCAGATCATAAGAAAGGTACTCCTCCCTAGTTACACCTAGTAGAACATCATTTTCGCGTAAAAGTTATTGTTTAGCAGTTCAAGCGAGTGAAGTGCCATACTTCGGATCTTCCGCCATAAGAAGCAATGTTATTTCTCGTCGATTCTACTACGACTACATCACTACATGTGCATTTTCAACTTCGCGGCCTGTGTTTATATGGATTCCCGGGGGTTTTGAAGCAAGAGCCGTTCTCCATTTGTTGTGTATTTTCGAATACATTTTTTCTGAGAAGTTCGCGATGGGCACTTTAGACATATTGTATATATTTGCAGACTACAGCTATCACTCATAAGCTGCCGTCGCGAGTGTACTGGGCTTTCCTAAGTGTTGCGTAAAATGTTTAAGTAATATCTGCAAATCGATATTTATAAAGATTCATTTTATCTTCTAATATTTTACAGATAAGAATGATACATAAGCTAAACGAACGATTTGATGTTTGAACGCATTCAGTGTTTGAGAGAAAAGCATGATATAACAACTGATATTTGAAACTGCAGATTTCATAATAATATCGAACAGCGTTTGAAGTATTTATTATTTTAATTGATTATTATTCCAAGTTTTCGTGACAAATATTCGTAATTCGATGAAAAAGCAATTGGAATGTTATATTTAAATGCATATAAATATTATTTCAGGAATTCTAAAATACGTTTCGAAAATCATGAAATTAAAACCTACTAATTCTCACAGATACATTAATTGGATTTAGTAAATTTAATTCTCAGATGAAGCATTGATGATTCTATAGGAGCAAGAATTTATTTATAACCATGTTTATTAAATTTTGATATTATATACACCAAAGTTTTTCCAATAAAAATTAATTTTACAAAGATTTTATAAAGAATCTATAGGAGTAAGACCAAAATTTTATAAACTATGATTATAAAATTTTAATATTTTACTTAATTTTTTCCATTTGGGGGTATTTTTAAAGCTTTTATTTAACTTGACCGTGTTGTCCGTTCTTTTGTGAATTTTCTGTGTAGTTTAAGAATCGAATTTTAACTATGTTAGTATAAAGCCAAAGCCTTGACATTTTGCACACTTCTAAATTTTCGATGACACTGCAATTTAAAAGAATTTTTGAATCTGCAAAAATGTTTTCACTTTTTATTGTACTACTTATAAAAGCGTGTTTTTTAGTTTTTTAAATTATTATAATATTAAACTTATTTGGATACTTTATCCTTACACGGGGCGGCAAGTGGAACAAAATTTCCCTAAACCCAAAAGCCTAGGGCCGGCACTGACTATACCACATTTCAAATCAATGACACGTGTATTTTTTGAAAAAATCAATTGTGATATACTATATAGGCCGACAACAAAGTCTCACCATAATGGTTCCGTTTTTCCATTACTGTTATATTTTTTACATTTTCAAAGATCAACGAAGAACCAAAGCTCCCATTTTTCTCCCTGTTAAAAAGACAATTCTGAATTGTCCCTCATGAAATATTATATATTTTTGAAACGGCTTTTATTTTGGGCTCCCTTAATTTCTTTCAATTCCTGTAGCACGTTTTCCTTTCCTGGAAAACCACTATTAACTAGTTATAATGTCTCAAGAGAGCAAAGATTAACTAGTAAGAATCTCCTTAAACAACAAATATTTCAAATATATAGTTACCGTTGCTAAAAAATAGTAATTTCGTTAAATTGAAAAATCTCTTCCTTAAAACTTCTAACTGCAACTTTTCACAACATTTCACTTGCACTGCATCGTTTAAAGTAAAAACTTTGATCTACCTAGAAATTAAAGTAATGATGACAGATCGGAGGATTGCCTGTATCTGAAAATAAGTATCTGGAATTTCCTGAGTTCTTAGAAATCATGAATGCGCTGTTACTTCCAAAGTTGAAAAATTAGTTTTATATCGAAATATGGTAGAACTAATAACAAATCGAATATATCAAATATCATACTATCTAGTCATAACCTTAAAGGGGTATCGGTCTGCCGCCTCTGTTACAGGTTAATCTTTTAACAGCAATATATGGCGTATTTGCAAAATTAATATTTTTCTCTAGAATTTGAAAGTATCATGCCGAGCTCCAAATTCTCGATATTGATTATTTGTTAATTCTGGAAAATTACACAACACGCCCGATTACGTAAAGCTTCCGAACCGAAAAGTGTCCTTGAGCAACATCCAGGCACTGTGCCAACGAAAGTGAAAATACATCTAAACTCTGAAATTTTCCGAGTTTTGGCAAGGCATAAGTTTAACACTGCATACACATAACATTCTCACCAGTCGATGCAATTTCCCATTTCCGTTTCAAATAACTATTAAATTGAATTCGATAGCTCTATGCAATTCCCAGCTCGTATAGCTGCAACACAAGTTAATTCCGACACCCGTGCAATATTGCGAAGCACAAGATAGAAGGAGATCTTGTGAAGCAGTTTTTGCATTGGTAATCTTCTTATGCGAAAATGAAAAGGGCTCTGCATCATCAAATATCTTACGAAACACACTGAGTGCAATTTTTGCAATATTCTAAGCTGCTTATCAGTGGATTGTTTTAATTTTGAATATTGGGAAAAGAGAACTACAAGATGAGGAAGGCAACATGGGGTGGGATTATGCTTTCAAAAAATGTCAACCGATAGCGGCATGCAGGCTTTACAGTCCCTGGCCAAAAAATTACAAACACTTACAAATTTCATCTTTACCTGCAATTGTCCTCATGCTTTCTTCTTGAATACCTCTTTATTATATTAATGTTTATTGGTAGGATTTACCTAATTAGTTTACGGTAATAAAACGATGGGTTGACCCTTTTTCCAGGTTAAAAAAGTATAAAACAACGGTTATTTCATGTTAGAGGTGCCAATTGTTCAAGTGCTTCAGGTGAATTAACTGTGTTATTTTGGTGTCTAAATTGAATAATTTGTCTTAGTCTGGTTTTGTTTGTAAAGTTTTTTGGAATTAAACATTGAATTGTTGGGTAAGTAGTCAAATTGCTGCATTTTGAGACATTATAACGGTACAAAAAGGCAATATTAATGAAAATCTATATTTTTGTACAGATTTCATAATGGGACGTAATAAAGATATCCCCAAAGAGAAAAGAAGTGCAATTTCTGCACTACTCAGAACGGGGAACCACTCAATGAGAGAAATTGCTCGTCTCCAAGGTGTTTCACCTTATGTCGTGGTTCAAATTTCGAAAAAAATGAAGGAAAATTCTTCGGTAACATCGTCAAAGCGGGCAAACTGTGGACGAAAAAAAAAAAAATACGCCTAGAGCAGAACGCAAGGTGGTGTCAATTGCTGCTGCGAATCGCAGGGCACCCTTGCGGGAACTAAACAAAATGGTCCATGATGCTGGCGTTGAAATTTCAGACCGAACTTTGCGAAGAAGATTGAAGGATGCCAATTTTTAATGCAGGCGACCGGTAAAAAAACCACGTTTAACTAATAGAATGAAGAAAGCGAGACTTGCATTTGCTACTGAATATTCGCTATTCAGTGTAGAATACTGGAAAAAGGTAAATATTGATATTCCTCCAGAATCCATAAGTTTACAAGCGTTAATTGTAATATTTAATTTTTTTAAATATTTTTCAGATAGTGTTTTCAGACGAATCGACGTTCCAATGCCTTACAGAAGCCGGTGGATTTGTGAGAAGGCGCACGGGAGCGAAGTTTCATTCGTCATGTATTCAGAGAACCATCAAGCATCCGCCATCTGTAATGGTATGGGAAGCAATTACAGTTAACGGACCAGGACCACTTTATTTCGTCGAGGGGACCATGAAGCAAGACCAATATAAAAAAGTTTTGGAGACCGTGGCACTGCCATATTTTGATGAAATTGGCTCTTGAACATCTTCGTTCACCTTTATGCAAGATGGCGCGCCATGCCACACCGCGAAATCTGTAAAAAAATTCATTTCCGATAAAAATATTCCTTTACTGCCATGGCCAGGAAATTCACCGGATTTGAACCCTATTGAAAATGTGTGGCATGAACTTAAGAGGCTAGTTTACAAAGAAAATAATACCAATCAACAAATCTTGATCGAAAATATTAAAAAAATATGGCATGAGGCGCCTGAGATAAAAGATTGTATCAAAGTTTGCATAGAGAGTATGCCAAGAAGAATCAATGCAGTCAAATTAGTAAAGGGTGGCAACACTAAATATTAATTAATATTATTATTATTATTGATATCACTTCCCTAATGTATTGTTCTTTGATGTTATGTATAAATTTTTGACAAATATATAATTTTTTCTACTATAAAATATATTTGAATGAAAACTTTATGAAATTTTAAAGGTGTTTGTAATTTTTTGGCCAGGGACTGTAAGTTCAACTTTTTTTTCCTGGAATGGGTTCTCCATGAACAATAAATAACCTGAGCACATCAGCTCCAGGACTTGGATAGATTTAGCAAACATTCTTTAAGTTTTCTTTTTTGCACCCGCTCCACGGATGTTGCCAATGAATGTTTTGGTCATATCGTCGTAGGCCAAGGCGGCAGCCAACAGCATACGCGTAAACACATTAAGTCTGGCTTGATCCCCTTTTGTTCATTATTCCGCTGGGGTTTCGCGCTTTGTCGAAGGAGCTCTGCGGTTATCGGCAGAGTCCTTCATTAACCCAGAACTTATTGAATTATGCTCCCAGATTGGCTCCAGTGTGTAGTTGGCAGGACTGTATCTATAATTATACCTGACCCGGCATGCGATCACGAAACTCATCCGTTGGCGAAGCCGTCGGAACCAGAAAGAGGCCTTCAATTATGTTTTATGTCCAAAGATTTATTTTCGGTTGTCACTTGAAATCCTCGGATGATTTCATTTCAATGCTCGAATGCATTTCAAAGAGTTTTGTGACTCTTCATGTGCTAGAGTTCACTGTTGCTTTGATAGTCTTCTTAAACGTCAAAGCGTATTTAAATGGAGATTGCCTTCGAATTGGATTTACATTGTATGGCACCGTGCGTTTTTTCACTTTGGTATAACCGAAATTAGATTTACACTCAAGCGAACAAAGATCCAACCACATTCGATTCCAACATCGATTACAACATCGATTACCCGACACTTGTTTACTCTCTTAGATGGTTTACTGGCGAAAAGTAAATGAGCTTCATGTAGCTGAAGTAGCTTGTAAACTAACTGACCCAGCCTACAATTTTACTAGCTTCTATCTGCCGAATTTGCTCGCTGGCGAACAAAGTCGTTCCGTGTAATAAGACAAGTGAAAAAAAATTAATGTTTTCTATTTAAATATACTAGGATTTCTGCTGTCCCAGCTTTAGTGCATTTCCGGAAACCCGGGAAAATTTGCCTTGTCTTTAAATGTCTATACAATGTATTTTCACAGATAAATAATAGATATGCCCAGCCGCTACGTTTAAAAGTTGAACCAACGCAACATTTTCACTAGCCAAGTTTTCTGCTCTCTAGCGCAGCAAATGAATGTTTACAAGCTCTAGTTTACTCAGTAGTGCTCATGCGTGATGTCTTCGGCAAAAATTTATATGAATGGAGGAGACTGAGTGTGGGGTGCGCGTAGTTTATACATATTCACGCTTATGCACTTCTCGAAGCTGTGAAGAAGGTTTTTCTTTAGTAAGGATATGTGTTTGAATATTTGGCATGAGTATAATATCCTAGAAAAGTTCTGAAAATTTCAATAATTTTTCGTAAATTAATTGAATCGTGCTCTTTCCAAACAAACAAACAAAATTATTATTATTATTTCGCCCTTTGAATGTTCTGAATTACTAGAATAAGAAAGCTTCTAAAAATGTAAATTATTATTCTCAAAGATACTCAGTCGAGGTTCAAAAAATAATAATAATTCAAGAGGGGTCTACACTTTTACCATTTTATTTAACCCTACGAATGTTTTTCAATGTTACTTATTGAACGGATTTTAATGGAAATGAGTACAAAAATTATTTCTTGATCGCTGATTTCAGTATAGATAAAATCGAAAGAGATCTGTTTGTTCGTTGCTCAATTACGTCTAAACGCTTGCATCGATATTTTTCATTTTTTGTTCGAAGATAATTTTATTGGGATAAAACATCACATTCGACGGGTTTTAATACTAAAAACATTTTCGGATCACGCGTTTTAATTCTATTATCAAAATTTGGAAACACAAGATGGCGGATCCAATATGACGACCAAAATTTCTTACATTTAAGAGATTGTATTGGAATTAAAATTAGTAGAAAATATATATTGGGGCCACTGATTTCGAATCAAATATCTTAATTTTAAAATTCAGTTAATAAGTATTTACGCAACACAGGGCGAAACCAGGTAACTCCGCTAGTATCCTATAAACCGAAGTTAATATTATGTACAATATTATAATATTTACTTATTCATTATACACTTCATCTTTTTAATTCTGCTTTTTACTTTACTCTGTTTGTTTGAATGATAATTGTCTATTTTCCAGGAACAATGTTTTCTTATTAAAACTGCTACCATAAAATTTAATATACTTATTTTATGCATCATCCGCTTCTTCAAATCAATTTGCGAAATAAATGTTAGTAGCTTCGATACAGTTTTGAATAATTAATTATTTTATTAAAATATCGTGGGAATGTTCTTCGAATACCCTTCGGAATACAGATATCTGGAGCTTACATATTTCGAAAAATTGATTTGATTGTTTCACAAGACAGCATTTACCTTCGGATGCTTGGAGTTAATAAAAGACAATCGCAAACCACCAAATACAAATCAGGAAACCAATTGAAGACCAAATCAATAGCCGAGAATAAAAACCGTATAAAATTCTTTTCAAGTACAAAAATCGCAAAATCCTTCCAAATCAACTTCCTAGCGCTGCTCGGTTGGGCACCTGTTTGATGTGGCTGTGCTCTGCACTTAGAATCCGTGAAGTGAGCTCTTATTTTGCGCATAGTTTCGATATCCATGCCGCAAGTTCAAGTGGATAAGCAAAGCATCATGTGTATCGACTTGCACATGTGTAATTCGTCGGCGCTGGAGAATAGCTATATTTGTATATGTATATATGAGTGTTGTGCAACTTTTAACAATATTAACATATGTACAGTATGTTATATGTATGTATGAGTGTAGTGCAACTTTTCGTTTGCTTGGCTAGAGAGCAGTGGATTACTTATCCTGCTTTCTGCTTTGCCTTTTATTTGCTTCGCTCCGCTTTCCCCACCCTTCCTTAACTCCCTTTTTCTAAAAGCTTCTTACTGCTTTGATGTTGCGGATCTCGACCAAGTGCTGGCTGAGACCTGCTGTTTGCTACTCTGGTATTCCTCTGCTCTCTGGTGCCAACCATTTGTTTTCTGATAATAGAGCTATATACATATGCCCAAATAAAAGGCAATACGGCAACTTTAGATTTTTCTTGCCTATTCGACTAAGCATCTGTATTATTTATCTGTGGTATTATGTAGATAAAAACAATTTTTAAAAGCAAAAAATTAAAAACTAAATTTTCCTCCTTTGTATACTCGAGTTTAGTAAAACGATTTTCTTTACATTATGCAATATACATATATATTATATATCTTGGGACCAATTTCTAAATCGAATAATTTTATTCGTTAAGAATCAGTTTCTCAACAGTCAGATATTCGTTTAAACAAAATGTCTCAATAATCTTGGCAATAATTTTTAAATTATTTGCAAAATGAAAATCTTTACAAATAAAACAAATAATTTTTCACACATAAGTGGATTTTGTATGTAGAGCCTGCTCAAGTTGTATCTAAAATTTAGACTTTGAATAAGAAGTGATAAAACATTTAAACATTTGAATCGGTTAGATTGAAAAGATGTTTACGGGTAAAGTGTATACCACTAGCCCACATTAGCCGTTATAGGAGTCCAAACCTTTTTGTTTTTATTACAGGCCATGCGCTTGCCCAATCGACACTAATTAAAAATGAATTTAAAGAACATACATACCTTATACCATTACCATCGCAATTACGTTTAAATGAGTAATGGTCTTGCCAGCGCCTGAGTTATAGTTTAAGCAGAAATCGGGGGGCCCATATTACCCTAAAGTTACCTTATATCATGAAAGATTAACCCTTCTATGTTGGTTGGGAAACGACAATTTCTTTAATTAATTTATTCAACTTTGATAGTTTCCCCAATTTAAACCTACAAACTGGTTAACAAGAAATTTTTATACTGAGAATTTTTTTCTATCCGCGTACCGGTGGTAACCATCAAAATATTATCATTAGCCCCGACTTAAATGTAGCCTAAATGGGAAAGAATCGGCAAACTTCACCCGAACTTAAATCGTACGGATTCCTTATTAGAACGCAATTTCTTATGATACACTACAAGGGTACATCAAGTATTAAACAGAACACAGACTGAATCGGCCTATTGTTACCTGGGAACTGCACATATGTTCCTTGGGAGTAGTGCCTCCTCGATTGATAAGACTGATAGCTTATCAGGCCCTGTTCGAACAGCCGAGTTCGCCACACACGATAATTTCGCATGAATGCCAAAGTGTAAATGTGCGGATACGCACGCATTACCGCACCGCACCGGCTTTGATTACCTGGAATAGGTGCGTACCCATCCATCATCAATTTATAAATAGGTTCTCAATTTAAAGGCAGCTCCAAAACGGAATTATTTACGGTTTCTGCGTGCGGGAGTCCTGTATGAGACGGAAGGTGTAGGCCTGGGCATACCATATGCAGATCTCGTAATAAAGCACTCATCGGGTTGCACTAATTTTACCGGCGTGACTGTACGACCGTAATGCCAAACATAATAAACATTAACTCATCCCCGAGTTCCTGCTCAATGTACAAATTAACTTTGCATAACAGCAGATCGATTTTAAAGCGGGTAATGAGGGCGTTCTTGCTCAGACGCAGCATACCATATTTATGTATACATAACACAGAATATATATTTGCACAGAGTAATATAATCAAACCGCGAAGACGATTTTAATTGGGCTCAGCCAGCCTGGGCCTGTATGAATTTATACAATTTACAGCGAATGCAAATATATTGCGTACATTGCCACGCTTTACATTAATTTCCATTTCAAACAATGAAAGTGTTTAGAATGTTATTTTTGAACAAATTCTGTATGTTAAATCTTATATGTGCCAGTAACTGGGGAGGGAACGTATATAACGGATGATGGTCTTTTAGCTAACTAAAAAACAAGTCAACAACAAGCCAAAAACAGTATTTGCCATATCGATATTTACATTATTGAAGAACCTCGTCTTACATGAGTGAAACCACTTTACTAACATTTATGCTTACATACTATTTTGAAAAATAAAGTTGACCTGTCTTTGGGTTTTCCTAAAAAAAGCTCCTCAAAGGGGTAAACAACCCCTAGCACTAATACATGATGTATATTCTTTCAGGCATCAGTTTTTTTCGTGAAAACCGGTATTAAGGTTCCCTCAGAATTTTTCGAAAAATCGATTTCTTTTTTTTTTGCATTTTATGATTAAATTGACATCTCATCATACTTACCAGCAATCTTGTTAGATAAAAATCAAAAGCAAAAATAGACAGAGCTACCAAATTATTTACTGGAACAAAATATTTAGTTGGTGTAGTTAATTTATTAAATTTTATCTTATAATAATTTGGTGTTGGTTTGCCAGAGTCCAACTCCCATCCCCGTATGCCAGCCGCATACAGCAAGCACCAAGCTACAGCCACTTACAACAGCAAAGCGTTCAACCACATGCGAGACAGCCTCAATTCCACTCATTATTAACTTTCGAGGATTGCATTTTGGAGAAAAAAGTTTTAGACAAAAGTCTTTGGAATTTTCCTTGGCTATTCAATGCTGGCCGTAGATTTGACCTTGACCATGGCCTTGAAGGTTATTTCAAGGTCAAGTTGACTTTTTTAAATGGGAACCCACAGAAATGGAAAGAGCAGAAAATTCCGACTATGATCTTAAACATGACCTCAAAGGTCATATCAAGGTCAATATGGCTCTTTAAAAGGGAACCTGCCATGTTACTGCGGATTTGTAAAGAGTGGAAATTTTACGCCCGAATGTGTCCTTGACCACAACCTTGATCTTGACCATGACCTCGAAGGTCACATCAAGGTAAAGTTGGTTTTTTGAAGGGGAAACCATATTTGTGGCAACGGAAATGGAAAGACTATGACCTTGACCTCGAAGGTCATATCAGGGTCAAGATGGTTCTTTAAAAGGGAACGTAAAATTTTCCGCTCTTTCCATTTCCGTGGTCAAAAACATGGTTTGCCCTTCAAAAAACCATCTTGACCTTGATATGACCTTCGAGGTCATGGTTAAGATCATAGTCGGACGTACAATTTCCGCTTTCCATTTCCGTGGTTAAAAATATTACCTTCAAGGCCATGGTCAAAGCCAAACCTACGGCCACTATTGAATAGCCAGGGAAAATTCCTGAAACGTTTGTCTAAAACTGTTTTCTACAAAATACATTCCTGGAAAGTTATGTAGCCGTTTCAATACTTTTAGATCACCCTGTATGTATAAGTTCCGAAATTCGGCTCCCGTGCTGCTGAAACAAATTCACGCAAAGTTCTCATCGGAGGATGCAATTAATGCCTTTGAAAGCCTAACGCAAGACTATCGTCCTATTAGCATTCTCTCGTAAGTTTCCAAATTTTTTGAAAGGCTTTTGTGTAATGAGATTTTTGACTATATTACGAAACAAAACTTACTTACACCTTATCAATGTGGTTATAAAAAGGGACGCAGCTGCACCACTGCATTGCTTAAAATTACTGACTACATTCGGCCTGCTTTAGATGACAATAATTTAACTAATTTAAAATTTCTTGACTTCCCGAAAGCATTTGACTCCGTAGATGCGGTTTTGCTGTGTACAAAACTTTATTCGTTATTTGGTTTGGTTTGGTGTCCGTCAGGGCTCCTTAATAGGTCCGTTGTTGTTTTCCTTATTTGTTAATGACATGGCATTGTGCTCCATTTCCTGTAAATTTCATATGTATGCTGATGATGTTCAATTATATCAGTCATCTCATTTGACGGCATTAGATGAATTAGTACGTAAAATAAATGATGACCTAGATTCAGTGCACAAATGGGCAATATCAAATAAGCTTTCCCTGAATCCAACTAAGTCGTAGTGTCCGGTGGTGTCAAGGCGAATGACGTAAACAGTTGGAAAAACTTGGGAATAGTATTTAACAGAACACTAACCTGGCATGATCATGTCTAAAATTGAGTGGGAACAATTTATTCGGCCTTGCGATCCCTTTGGCATTCCGCTTCATCTACACCGAAGTCCGTACGTACTATTTTGGCTAAGACACTTTTAATGCCACATTTTTATTCAGTTTTTCCAATAGTTGGAAGACTAGATAGTACATCTTTCAAAACTTTAACATTGGCTTTTAATTGAATTGTACGGTTTATCTACGGGCCAAAAAAGTTTGACCATATATCTGCCTACAGCTATGAGTTTCTGGGTGTATCATTCGGGAACAATGTAAAATATAATACGGAGCTTCCTTCATGAGCTTATTTGGACAGGAGTACCCGGTTACTTATTTACAAATATAAAATCTTTAACGTCTTCTCGTGTGACTAATTTACTTGTTCCAAGTTGTAATTGTAGGCAAAGTGAACCTCCCTTTTTTTATACACCATAGGGCTTTGGAATGCATTGCCAGAGACAATTAAAAGAGCCCGCGGTCGTGGTGATTTCGGGAGGATGCTACTAGCACATTTGGGCGGCCAGAATTAGTATTATTATTTGTTTTCTTTCCTCATTTTTAGGGCAACTTTCAAAACCTCAGCCTCCATTCTGTATTTTCTATTTGTTTTATTAAGTTTGATTTCTATTTATTTAAATGTCTTTTTCATTTTTCTTCTTTTTATTCATTTATTAGTTTTTAACTGTAATTCTTGATTTGTATTGTATTCATAGTTAGGTGTAGTTGTCGTTATATTTAGATTGTTTATATATATATATATATTGTGGCCGCTGTTGAATGTACGGAAAAGATAATGAATCTTATGTACTGTCCTTGGTTGAAATAAATAATAATAATAATAAATGAAGTTTTCTCGGTATAGTTTCAGAAGTACAATACAAGTGCACCCAAATATCGACCAGACTAAGGAGAGAACTTCGGCAATAAAAAAATTAAATTAATAACAATTTGTCGATGATGCTCAATACTCGAATATTGAAATGTTTGAATTTTAATTTGTACTAATATTGTCTCTACACGCCTTTCAAGTATTTCCTTTCAGTAAGCTATATCTGAAGGTGTATGTGTGTGTGATTCATATAATATATAGACTGCTAAAATTTTCTGTGAAATAAAATACATTTAGCCTTATGGCGGGCAACGTCAACATGGCAAAAAAAATTCGGGAGTTTTTAACTTAAAAATCCTATGAAAGTTATGTTCACTCCGGTTTACCATAAGAAGTTCGCTTATCAAACCACCTTTTTATACAAAATATGTACAAATTTTACTATTTACTATTTAACAGTGGCCGTAAAAGCGTAAAATCATTGCAAGTTCGATAGCAATTATTCCATTTTTAACCTATTTAAGGTAGCGATCGCTGAAAACAGTATATTAGCCAGTGGGCTACAAGCAACCATCTCCTGTAGTGGAGCAATTAGGCACTCTATAGAAGATGTAGGCAGGCTATCACCGCCAATCAAGAAAGATTTGGAGAGCAACTGTGCTCCAACATTACCATCTTTATCAGTGCAAAGAAGCACGGATTTACTAAACTCACTTCTGCAGAGAAGAGATTTAAATCAACTACGGCAACCTTGTTTTTAAAATGCTATGCAGACAACACTTGAAATAGAATGAGAAAAAAAGCAAGCAAGCTACCATTTCTCAGTGTGAAATGCCCAAGGTTGAATTTAGTGAAAACCCTAATTCAAGATGAGTTTGATGATATACCTTCGTTATATGGTAATTAATCGAATGTTCCTACTTCTGATCAAGATATTTGCAGAGGAGGAAAATTACATTACTTAAGATATTTATCGCAAGAAGACATCAATTTCAATAAATTCGAAGATTGTTGGCTGGATTTAAAACAATAACACACCTGAGAAAACTCCGAGTAACAAGAAAAACATATTCGACCTGCTTGATCCATTGACCTGCTTGAGTCCATTTTCGGCGGGGATTTTCCTGTTAGTTTGGAGCGGATAGTATATCAATTTTCTAATGAAAAAAAGGTAGATTTATCAAACAAATTAATATTTACACTAATATTAACAATTAAATAGCGAAATGGGCACAAAATAAATTACCATTAAGCAAATTTAAAAAAACGTTTTTCGTGCATTTGTATTTTTATCCTACTTGATTGTTGTTTTACCTTTTATTACTTTGGCGAATTACCATTTTATTTATATGTATAAACAGTTTAGACGATAAATGAGTTTATGTGTCATTTTTACAGATGGCCCCCTTTCGAAATGTCTCTTTCTTATATTTATTTAACTAATTTTTCAATTATCATTAATTTATTATTTAAACAATAATATTTCATTTTAAAGGAATTTTATTATGGAGCAAGACAGCGAAAGGGAAATCTCAGTGGCCAGTTGAGAAAGAATGAAATTCTGCAAGAGTCAGCGAACTGTCTTCAATTTTTTAAGGATTTACCCTTATATTTATAAATATTCGTGAGCACAGGAGCTGATAATAACAAATTCTCTGTTTTTCCGCCATATTTTAGCTTTTTACAGATTGAAATTGAATTCACGCATCTCTTTCCCAAAAGGGAGAAAAATTTATATACAAACGGGATTAAAAATATAAATAAAATGTTTTGTTATTACGACAAGCACATTAAAGACAAGGAGTGTGAGATTTTGTTTAAAAAATTAAAGAAATTAACAAAGTTATGTAAGTTAAGGATAATCACATAATTAATTCTTCATAACCCCTTATCTATTTCCAGACTCGATAGACACCATTTTCACCAGATGCAGCTGCTCGATTTTCAGATGATAATGGAAATCAAAAACGATTTCCATAAAAGATGCACAGGAGTGCTTAATTTTTCATTTGGTCAATATCAACGATTACGAAAGAAAAATGAATGATCTTGAAGAAAAGCCTATGGAAATTCTGATATCTGTGGATATTTATGAACTGAAAGATTTTTATGTGTTTTTTGATAACACATTATATAAACTAGTTCATTCTTACCTTTCCTAAATTTGCACTTTAAAATTTTTCAGTGTTTTTCTTCTCATTATTCTCAAAACGAAATAGAAATTTTTTTAAATATTTTTTATGAGAATTACGACAAAATTATTCCGTCAGTTTATTTATTTATTTATTCCACATTAATCAACAAACTAATTATTACGAATCATATAAAGTAATTATATGTATATATGGTCAATTAGGCCTAAAGGTCATGGCCAAAAATTCATAGAGAAAATACCCAGAATCGCCAACAACGAAATGTATACCAATGTGTTCAATAAGTTGAACATAAATATCACGTCACCAAAAAGTCAGCCTTCTAAACCATGTAATATAAGAGTTACGAGCCTAAATAAGATAATTAGACATCAGACCCTTAATAAAATTCACAAGTACTAGCTTCTCCAATAAAACAAGTTTTAATGTCGGACTCTGAATAAAATTTACAAGTTTTTAGAAAATTCAAGAAGGTAGCTTTGTGTTCCGTATCCGACTTCAGGCTCAATTTTTACTTTCAATTTTAATTTTTGAAGATGATCGCCGTGATGCAATCACGCGGCTAAAAAGCTGAACTCTCTTCTCGCGGGACGCCTGATCGAGCGTTCACGAGGAAGGTCAACATACGCAATTTATGCCGTTTTGACATAATTGGGCATTATTGGGCGATTGCTGATTTTAATGTAATGCGGTGAATTTGAATATTGAAATATTTCGATATTTATATAAATATTTATTTATTTATTTCCCAGTATAAAAATACAAATATGCAGATTACAATTAATTACTTCTGCATATCGCTACACGGAGAAAAGTTTATTATAAAAATTACTATGGAGCTATTGTAACTGCGGATCAGTCAGACACCATTTAAATATTATTATATTTTATTATAATTTGTACAATAGACATTATTATTTTTACTACCGCACAAAGTATAATTTACATTGTACCATTGTAAATTTTATTATAACCTTCACCTTTTCCCGCATTACAATGGGTTATAGTAAAAACGACAAGATTTTCCTGGTAAAATTTACTTTAAACTAGAGATGCTACGAATAGTAATTTGGCCGAATACCGAATACCGAATGTTCGGCGAGGTTCTTGGCCGAAGCGCCGAACATTCGGCAGCCGAATATTCGGCCACACTTAGTACTTTCCGCGGGCGACAAGACACAACTCGTCACTCGTCAGGTGTGGAACAGAAAAATTCTGTTCCAAATGAACTTGATTTTTACATGGCATCTGTTCGTTTAGATCGGACAGCAGACCCTTACAAGTGGTGGTCAGCAAACGCGAAACAATATCCAACCCTTTCACAATTTGCTAAGATTTATTTATAATCTCCCGGTAGCAGTGTGTACAGTGAGCGGCTGTTTTCGGAAACAGGTATAATTTATGAGGAAAAACGCAATCGTCTGCTATCAACAAACGCTGAAAAAATTGTTTTCATTCATCATAACTTACCACTGGTAGATTTTAAATATTAATTTGTTAGTTCTTTTTTTTTGGTTAAATAAATATCTTTGTGAGTAATATTTTGAGTTCTTTTTTCATGATTTATTTGGTAATCCTTACTATATTTCATCATAAATACGAAAGTAAATCTGTTTATCACTATTTCACGCCAAAACTGCTGAACTGATTTAAATGAAATTTGGTACACAGATACTCTAGAGCCTTAGAAAGGACATGGGCTATAATTTACGCGGACGAAGTCGCGGGAAAACAGCTAGTAATAAAAAAATAATAAATAAAATGCTATTCGGTATTCGGCCGAATGGTTAAACATATTCGGCCGAATGGTTAAACATATTCGGCCGAATACCGAATAGCGAAAAAAAGTGGCCGAATACCGAATAGTTGCCGAATATTCGTGGCATCTCTACTTTAAACTTTTCTCCGTATACAGAGACACTGAAGTCTGTCCGTAGATTGGTTAAACCTAAAAAATAATTACAAACTAATTAACTTACAGACTAAAAAAGAAAATTATAAACAATGTTGTATATAAAATATGTAATATTGATATGGTTATTTGATATTCTTATATACAATTTTTTACTTTTATTTATTAATTTTTTTTTTCTTTTTAACTTTGTGGCAACGTATCATCGTTTGAAAGTAACAGGTTAGCATAAATTAACATGTGTGAGAATTTGCGATTTGTATACTTTGGAATTGGCACAGTCGCAAATGTGTGCAACTCAGTATACCTATACTGAGAGATCTACTTGCTATTAAATATGGATATCGATTTACCGGATATTGTTGTTTTGAAAAATATTGTTTTGAAAAATATTGAGTAGTCTGAATTGGATATTCATGTACCCCGGGTCGGTTACGAGAACTATTAAGTTTTAATAAAAAAAGGAAACTTTGTACAATATATTAAAAATAAAATAATTACATTATAATACCAACGTTTACGAGTTATTTCGTGATAATAAATAAATAATTAAAAAGAAAACGTTTACGAATTATTTCGTGATAATAAATAAATAATTAAAAAGAAAACGTTTACGAATTATTTCGTGATAATAAATAAATAATTAAAAAGAAAATAATTTAACAAAATATTAAGGACTGACCCCACAAACTGGTGACCCCGACAACCGGCTCCAGTACTGGAATTAATAATCAAAAATGGAGTCGGATCATCACGCCAAAATTAATAAATTTTCTAGGTCGGCAGTCATAAAAGCCTGGCTTTCAGCCCAGACTGCCGACCGTAGTTACAGGTACATCGGTCGAGGGAGGTTTATTATAACCTCCCCAGAGCCAAGGTCAACCCAATATCGGCCCATCGAGCCGAGGTCAACCCAATATCGGCCCATCGAGCCGAAGTCAACCCAATATCGGCCCATCGAGCCGAGGTCAACCCAATATCGGCCCATCAAGCCGAAGTCAACCCAATATCGGCCCATCGAGCCGAGGTCAACCCAATATCGGCCCATCGAGCCGAAGTCAACCCAATATCGGCCCATCGAGCCGAGGTCAACCCAATATCGGCCCATCGAGCCGAAGTCAGCAATATGCACACCTTTTGGACTCTTCGAATTCACGCGTATGACTTTCGGCCTCTGTAACGCAGCTCAGACCTTTCAAAGGTTCATTCATTCAGTTCTTCAAGATTTATCATTTTGCTTTGTTTATCTTGACGATGTCTTAATTGCATCAAAATCAGAACAGGATCATATCGCGCATCTTTCCAAAGTCTTCCAACGTTTCCAAAATCACGGTCTCATCATTAACACAGAAAAATGTAATTTCATCAGAAACGAAGTTAAATATCTGGGCCACATTATAAATTCAAAGGGTATTACACCTACCCATGAAAAAATTGAAGCAATCGCAAATTTTAATCAACCAAGCACCGTCAAAGAACTCAGACGTTTTTTAGGCATGGTCAATTTTTACAGAAGATTCATCCCTCATGCAGCTCAACACCAGCTACTTTTAAATAAATACCTTACTGGCAGCAAAAAAGAAGGTTCCAAAAAAATTGAATGGAATTTTGAATCTTCAGAAGCTTTTAAGAAAATTAAAACTCAATTAACAGAGACTACTCTTCTAACCTTTCCAAATAACAACGCTCAATTAGGCTTATTTGTCGACGCGTCTGACATAGCCATTGGCGCAGCACTACAACAAAAAATTCAAAATTATTGGCAACCTTTAGGATTTTTTTCAATCAAACTCAACCCAGCACAAACTAAATACAGCGCCTATGACAGAGAATTATTAGCTGCATACAAAAGCATTAAATATTTTCGATATTGGCTAGAAGGTCGAAATTTTACATTATTTACTGATCATAAACCGTTAACTTTTGCACTGCAACAAAATCCTGACAAAGCATCTCCAAGACAGGTGCGTCATTTAGATTTCATCAGTCAATTCACTACAGATATCCAACACATAGCAGGTAAAGACAATGTAGTTGCAGATACGCTATCAAGGATTAACGAGCTAAACCTGCCAAGTTCTATTGATTTTCAAGCTATGTCCATGGCACAAGAATCAGATCCTGAGCTAAAAAAACTATTAGAGAATCGGTGTTGTGGCAACGTATCATCGTTTGAAAGTAACAGGTTAGCATAAATTAACATGTGTGAGAATTTGCGATTTGTATACTTTGGAATTGGCACAGTCGCAAATGTGTGCAACTCAGTATACCTATACTGAGAGATCTACTTGCTATTAAATATGGATATCGATTTACCGGATATTGTTGTTTTGAAAAATATTGTTTTGAAAAATATTGAGTAGTCTGAATTGGATATTCATGTACCCCGGGTCGGTTACGAGAACTATTAAGTTTTAATAAAAAAAGGAAACTTTGTACAATACATTAAAAATAAAATAATTACATTATAATACCAACGTTTACGAGTTATTTCGTGATAATAAATAAATAATTAAAAAGAAAACGTTTACGAATTATTTCGTGATAATAAATAAATAATTAAAAAGAAAACGTTTACGAATTATTTCGTGATAATAAATAAATAATTAAAAAGAAAATAATTTAACAAAATATTAAGGACTGACCCCACAACTTTATATTTCTACATATTCCAGAATAGAAACAGCAATTTTTTTTTTTTTTTTGTAATTTTTGGTTTCAATCATCTTTATATCATTATTCAATTTATTGAAATAATAATAGGCAGCATATTGATGCGATCTTTTCCCTACTGCTTTTAAACATTGAGGTACAGATAGACTTTTATTTATTTATAATTATTAATATATTATGTTGGCAACTTATAAACCCGCCATTTCCTTCGATCAATTTCTAAAATGTGATAAAAGCTTCTAGAATAACTTGGTGCAATATATAAATAGAGCGCGAGTAGGGGGTCTCGATCATTTAGTTATTAAACGTTGAGCGGTAACAAACATGGATATTTCTCGAAGAGAACTTCGACTACTCTTACTTCATGAATTTCGGTCTTTCTGATGATGATCATCCAAGACGACCGCCTAAAGTAAATGTGGAGGAACTAAAAAGGCTTATATGCTTTTAGATGACGGGTTTATATGTTGCCAATCTAATACTTTTATAATTTTTGTTGTACGTTATTTTATTGAAGCCAATATTTGATTTTTTGTTTGTTCCGCAGTCAGTTGGTTAGCTCCTGAGTATTATGACCAATCCACAATTTGAGTTCTGGATCCGCGCCCGCACCACTTTTTCACATTGTTAATACATCTATCTTTCAAAGTTGCGTGGAAGTATTTAAAAATTTACCGCATCGTTTAAAAAAACTGACACTAATATTTGACGAGAATAATCGAAATTTTGTAAGGCAAAATACAGTGTGTGAACTGGCCATTCTAGCATTTCAGTATTGTTATTCTGAAGCCACTGATATGAAAGAACTGGACTGCTAACCGTCGTCTGGAAAATGAGACCATTTTTAGCACATGCTCAAACCTCATGGAGCAAATCATGCTATTAAAAATTCCCTAAAATACTGCACAATTATGTCTAAACTGACGCAAATTAAAAATAATTCAACTTTCACGAACAGATTTCTTTTATATCGCGCTCAATTTTAAGTTTTTTCACAAAAATGTTCCTTGCGGCAATCAACTGGGGATTTATGAATAACAGAGATAGATGTAAAAATCATTGTTTTATTCCTGCCTTCGTCTAACCTTCATATTTCTCATATATATCCAACCAAAACTAAAAGTTGAATCACAAAATACCGTAGCCACCTGTTGGATATCGTTAAACTATTCTAACAGCTGATTGCAACGGAAAATAATTTGGATCATCTGGTGAGGGCGATAAGTGGTGAAGGCTGTCGTGGGTGCAAAAAATATGTGCTTACTTTTACTTATTGATTGGGGGTATCAAAAAGGCGTAACACGCGAAGATACTAAAAAAACCAAAACAGATCTACATACATAGTGCCACCTTCATTTCGCTATTGGAATGATTTTTTGTAAAGTTGTCTGCCTCCGGAACTTAGGCAAGAGCGAGATAGCTAGAATTCTATCAAAATTTTATCTTACATTCGAAGTGAGTTTTTGTAAGGGATCAGCAGTCCAGTTGTTAAATGTCAGTGCCTGAAGCCAAGGTTTTGGAATATAATAGTCCTCTTCAAATGCCAGAGAATGACGCCAAAAACTGCGCAGAAATAGCCAAAACACTCTCTACTTGGATATCTTCGGTGCGCATTCATGCAGAATTTTTCTATTCTCAATAGGTACTTTGTTATTCGTGAAAAAAGAAAGGCTGGTATGCTGTTACCAAGAAATTTCCTGACCTCTACAAAATCTATAAAAAACAAACGATAAAAAAAAAAAAAATTTTATACTATTCCCAAGAAACCGGTCACGGCAAAAATTAGTCGCCTGCAGCCAAATATTAAATTTCGCTCAAGAAATAAGTTCCGAGCATTTATTTCTTGTGAAAAACAGTGGCAATTCTAAGTTAAAATAAAAGTGATATGAAAGTTATTATTTGAAATTTGTGAGGTATAAAATGTAAGTGTTAGTTGTTCTTGTCTTTATTTAAAATTTTCCTTCGCGAACATATTGAACCCATTTCTTAAAAGCATACCAGCCCAAAAAGTGAAAAATTGACGACAATTTTTTCTCTGTTTAAAACTGTTCGCAAAAGAATTATAGTAAATTGCTCTGAATCCTGATTAAATTACTGCCATCGAAAATCTGGTGAAAAGTGTAAATGCCTGTAGGTACAACCAATAAAGTTCTCCCTCTCCAGCAGAAACATTGAAGTGAAATGTCAAACTGGGGCTAGGAAATAATCAAAGCGAGCCGAGTTTCGTAAAAATTTAATCGGGCAGCAGTACCAAAACACGTCAAATCCTTTAAAGAGCCCCATTTATTAAGTTCTCTGCACGGCACAGGGTGCGGCAACGCCAAGACAGGGCAAAGAGAGTCCAGCAAAAATATGCTGAGAGTCCAGCAAAAATATACTGAGAGTCCAGCAAAAATATGCTGAGAGTAAAGCAAAAATATGCTAAGAGTTCACCGAAACCGTAATGCCTACTCTCCAATACGGAGGACAACCACGACACAACCAAAAAAAGTGCTGCTACCTTTTCCTTCTCATTGTAAAATAAATTTCCCGTCTCGCTCGTGTTTTGGTGGACATGCTCTAGCTTTTCGTTCGTATTAGTTAAAAGATTTGAATTCCCACATGAAATTCAGCCGATTTCTAGTAGTGGTTCTGAGCCTAGCTACATATTTAGTACTACTAAAATGTCAAATCTTAAGAAATAATTGAGGTTAAGTGTTAGAAAAAAATTGCCGCCAAAAGTGAAGAAACATTTTTAAGTGGAAATGATATTTATTTGGAGTGTTAAGTAAAAAAGGATGAAATGTATAAACATCCTTGTTCATAAATTACGAAATATAAATTTCTTCCTGTTCTATTTCACTCCCGATTAAAACAAGCAGAATGTTTTACATCTCACATCTACATTGATAAAGATGTGTACGAACGCATTTTGTCAGCCAACTGATAAGTGGTGGGTTCGTGGTTTTCCTCCGCATTGGAGATTAGGCATAAGGAACTAACGAGCGAATATCGCTTGCTGGTCGAGGGTAAAACTACACACGAATGTCAATTTTCTGACCTAGATACAGCCTCGGAGCATAAAAACCCCGGCGGACTATATATATTTTGTTGCTTATTTCCTCTACATGTCCAACCATTCGCCGTCTTCGTTCCTGCTTGTATTGACCGGTCGAGTTGGATGGAAAAGGATTCAAGTTCAATTTGCTTTTGTTTGCTCGCCTAGCCCGGTGAGCTGCTTGCAGAAAAATAAGATATCCAGAGATGCGGGGACGGGAACGCCGAGTGATGTTTTTGGTTTAATAAGGCCGAAAATAAATATAACAGAGATGCGGAGGAAAAAATAAGGCAAAGGCCAATTCCAAAGATTTTGCCAATATGTCTGGAGGCACCGCAGAATATACGAGCGAGCGTGTACTTTACAGTGATATACAGCACCGAGCGATAACATTTTAATGAAGCAATTAACTCTCTGCTGAATATTTAACACAGGTGTCAGGCCTCACTTGCGTGCAAATGCTAGGTGGCACACGGAGTTCCCGTGAAATACTCATTATTTTGCGCGTCTCAAAGATTTGTGCCGTAGTGCGGATAGTGCAGGCTGACATTTCTATTACAGTGATTTTCGGTGAACTAATGATTCAGTCATTAAACATTCAGCACAGGCAGAAAATACTTCCAAGGCATATTTTAGGGAGTCGAATAGAATTCTGATTACTGAAGGCGGATTTAAAAGAGGGAAATACTATTCTATACTTCAGAGCTAGGGGCGAATTTAATTCGCCTGATTCACACACATAGTGACAGTTTATTTATACAGGGTGGGCCATTTAAGATTTGGAATTTGAATCGGCTATAAAAAAAAAACAAATGAATATTTTTTCAAAGTTATGAGTTTATTAGAAAGATTGCACCTTTCCATTGGATGGAACATCATTCAAATGACTGCCACGGCTAGCCTTACAATACCCCATTCGATCAGTCCAATTTTTTAGTACATTTTCGATTGTTTGGGCCTCTATTTCGTCACTGGCAACTTCGATTTCACGTTTCAAGTCGTCAATCGTCTCTGGATGGTTAGCGTAACACTTGTCCTAAACGGTTCCCTACAAAACAAGTCTAAAGGAGTCAAATCGCAGCTTCGAGGTGGCCAATTGACATCAGCATTTCGGCTGATTATGCGATTTCCGAAAACAGTGCGCAAAAGATCGATTGTTACGTTGGCTGTGTGGCACGTTGCGCCGTCCTGTTGAAACCAAATGTCGTCTATGTCATACTCTTCAATTTTGGGAAACAAAAAATCGCTTAGCATGGCGCGGTAGCGATCGCCATTCACTGTAACGGAATTTCCTCGCTCTTTTTGGAAGAAAAATGGCCCAATAATGCCGCCAGACCAAAATCCGCACCAGACAGTCACTCGTTGTGGATGCATTGGATGACATGTGGATTTTCTGAGCCCCAGATACGACAACTTTGTTTATTGACATATCCTGCGAGGTGGAAATGAGCTTCATCTGAAAAGATGATTTTTCGGTAAAAATGCCCATCTTCGATCAAGCGGTCGTCAGCCCATTGAGCAAACCGAAAACGCATCGGATGGTCATGCGGCTTCAGCTCTTGCACTAATTGAACTTTGTACGCATTCATACCGAGATCTTTATGCAAAATTCTTCTCAAAGAAGTGCGTGAAATGTTCAATTCTTGAGAACGATGACGAGTTGATGTTGATGGTTGTTCACGCACACTCTGAGCAACAGCAGCGATGTTTTCGGTTGAGCGCACTGGACGAGTACGTACACGGGTTGTTTTATCCAACAACGATCCAGTTTCACGAACTCGCTTCACAAATTGATCCACAAACTGCGTTTTTGGCACATCCTTTTTGTCAAATTTTTTCCGTAAATTTCTTACAGTTTGAGTAGAATACTCACCACTTTGGAAATAAGTTTTTAATATTTCCCAACTTTGTTCAAGCGAAAAGCGACCCATTTCATAAATGTCAAACATAAAACTAACTTTTTATCGCATCGGAAATGTCATCAATCCTTCCAACCTCAAAATAACCTATAGTTCCAATTCCAAACGTTAGATGGCCCACCCTGTATATCTACAGTAGAATTCGGATATAACGACTTCGTGTATAATGGCTAACCGGAGTGACGAAAGTTAGGTTTCATATAGACTTACTACGTTGATCTCACAATTTATTTTTGATATGCGGGAATAAAAAAAATCATTGGATGCCAAATCAGGAATGTACGACGGATGACCCATCTATATGTGTGACAGCTTACATTGTCATAGTGGAGAATGATTCGTCTTCTGTAATTGGTTTCCCTTATTTTTCCGAACACTTCTGGCAAACAAAAGGTGGTGTACCATTTAGAATTGACCGTTCTACGTTGCTCTAATGGAACGGTGGCGACAAGTCCGAAAAAACAGGCGACCATTTGCTTCGAAGTGCTTCGTGCGCGAACAACTTTTGTTGGATTTGGCTAGTCTTGAAAGACTCATACAGTCGATTGTTGTTTAGTTTCGGGTTCGTATGCACAGATCCATGATTCGTCGCCTGTCACGATCTTATAGACGTCTTTTGAAGCACCGCAATTGAATTTTTTGACACGAGCCTTTTTTTTGAACGATTGTCAAAATATGCGGTATCCAACACGAACAAATCTTTTTGACGACCAAATGTTCAGGCAATATTGAATGTATGCAAGTGGAACTAATGCCCAAGCACGCGTCAATCTTACGGTATGTCACATGACAATCTTGCAATATCAGTTCACGCAAAGCATCGATGTTTTATGGTACAACAGCCGATTTTCGAACCAATGAAACATATCAATTAAGAATTCAAAGTGAACACCATCATCAAACCCACCCAACTTACTTGGAAACATTGCAGATTGATATTATTAAACAGGTTTCATTTGACTATGTGCATGTGTCAAGGTGGGTATCGAAAAAGTAAAAGAACAATTTAAACTAATTACGTTTATTCCAAATTTTATGAGAGCTCCTACAAAGACGTTCGGCTTTCTCGGCTTTCGGTTTTATACGGTACGGTTGGCATCCTTGGGCAAAGAGTATTTATAACAAGAGGGGACACTCGATCGGTTATTCCTTATCTTTTTTCGACCTTGGTACCGTTACAGGAATGAAATGGGAAGTTATGCTAGAAATAGTTAGTAATAAAGAAAGCATAAGTGAGAGAAAGACAAAATTTTTGGGGCGAAAAGTGGAACACTCCTGCAGGGTGCACCTCACAAAAATCTTTTATCACAAAACTTTTCTACGAACACATTACACGCTGCCTTTTCCACAGCCACACACCAAACACATTATATTATGCTTACACATCATATATCTAAAGCACATTTAATTTAACCCTTAATGGCCGAGAGCTTTTTTTGTAATACACGCCCATAAGACGACAGAAAATTAAGTGAAATTCTAAAACGTTTATAAGGATGAAAACTTAAACTAAACATTTAAACTAATTTATTTAGATATGAATTCAATATATTTAATTGATGTATAATTTTATAAATGAAATTAATTTTTATAATTTTTAAAAGTATGATATTTTTCGAAGCAATTGCCAATGTGTAGTGATGAATTCGCGGGACATGTTGAACAATATGTCGTTGTTCGTTTACGGCCGCCTTTAATCGCCTTAAAACGTTATATTACGGTAAATATTTCTTGTCAGTGCATGATCAACAAACCAGGAATGTACTAGGTTGCAATATTTGTTAAAGACAACTACAGCGATGATAAATAAATGAAATGAAAACTGAATTCTTTTCATGTCCCCGTATTGGGGCCTTTCGTTTTCTATGGCATAAGTACTATGTCCCCTAGGGTGATTCAAATTTTTTTTTCGCTTTCTTCAAACAGGTTCAATCGTTGCTAGGACAGGAAAGAAAAGTCCTGGCCCAATCCCAGCTCATAATATCAATATTTACTGGTGGCTCATCGAACTTATTTGTTTTCCATAAGAATTATATGGGAAAGAATGCATCACTAGACATTTTTGTCTGTATCTCGTGAAAAAATCATCATACATGAATAGGACCAATTTTATTAGAAAGAGCTTAAAATTTTCTACGAAAAAGTATTCTTGCATTTTTTTCGTAAAGTTAACACAATATTAGTTTATTAGCATTCAAACTCGAGCCATAAATTCAAGATTGAGGAAAAAAACGATTTTGTGACTTCTTCAATGAAACTATGAATATTATTGATTAACCTATTGAACCTATGCTCTTTCTAATGAAAATAGTCCCATTCATGTATGATCATTTTTTCACGAGATACAGACAAAAACGTCTGGCGATGCATTCTAAGACTTTTTCTCTCTAAGCACTTTTTACTCAAAAACTTTTAAGCTTCTTCACATTTCCGAACAAATCAAGATCACCCGGTATTTTTCGTAAGCGAGCAGCACACAAAAGAAATTCCGATCCAGGGCGCCTTTAAAAACGCACAATGAAAAAATGTAAACAATCTCGTCCGTATTCATGCTCGATGTGTGCTACCTGCCTCTTCTCCCTTCTCCGATTCGGCATTTCCCTATAACTTCGCATTGCGAGGGGAGGTAAACTTGAGCGACCTATTACTAGTGCATCAATCCAGGGCAGAGCGCCTTTAAAAAAGCGTTCATAAAAAAAGCTTCAGTTTATAGCTTACGCTGTGAAAGCTATCTGTGAGAACTTTTTGGTGACTATTTCTCTCTCTACATTTCTTATAAGTATTTACAGAGGTAGTAGCCCTGAGCTGCTTTATCTAATGGGGAATTTTGTTGGGTGTATTTTCGAGAGCTTGCATATGAGTTGTGACTTTGAGAGCGTATTGAGAGTGTCCCTTCTTGTTGAATTCGATATTATTTGCCTTGGGTCCGTCGTTGTCATGTTTTGTAACTTCCATTGTTGAGTCGTGGCATTGTCAAATCATCTGACAATTCGGCCGTTCCTGACGTGTGACCGTCCAGGCGTCGTTCAGTCTTTTCGCATCACCCTCCAGCAGGTCATTATCGGATGTTTCGTCACCTGCTTCAACATCCAGTTCTCGGCACAATCGACACCGTATCTGCAGTAGTTCACAAAAAGTTGGAGATAAGTTGATTTGCTTTCTCGACCTGGCCATTCGCACATGGTGTACGCACAGCGTAACATGTTGTATTGCATATACATCGCAGTAATGGCCAAAGACTTTCGAGATGAAAGCGGTTCCTCAGTGCGTAATAACTTTGGCAGGAAGCCCAAAATATTAAGTTAATTCGTTCAAAGCGTTAAACACTGGTTGTGTTTTCGTATTTCGCAACAGAAAAGAAGCTACACTGGAAAGCCAACATACTAAAAAGTGTGCGTAAGGCCACAACGACAATTGGCAAAAAAATCGGACCAGAACCACGCATTGTATACTCGCTCTTCGTGACTGTAATTAGACCTATTCTAATCTACGTAGTGCTGGTTTGGTGGCCTGATCTGCAAAAGGTCTGCCATCAAAATGCTCTGGGGAAAGTCCAAAGCCAAAAAAAAAAAAACCAGTTTTTTCGATTTTTCGGAATGACGCACCCTGAAATTCGATATTTTGATTCCGCCATTCGAAAGGACGGAAAAGGGATTTAAAAAAACAATGGTTTAAAACTTGGCGAAAAATAGGGTTCCTAACCCAAAAGTAATTTGAATAATTAAAATGGCTTTCTTGACTCCAATTTTAGAGGTAAAAATCTGTAAAAATTCATGATTATTTGTATTATAAAAATAAAGTTTTGTGGAAATTTTGGATAAAAATTGCGTCCGTAAGAATTTATTTTCGAAAAACTGGAACTAAACCGATTTTACAGGTAATTGTAGAACTAGAGGGATAAAAATTGGCATGGAGGCATCTTTTAACACAACCTACGAAAGCGCCACCCGTCGTAGCGATTCCGCTGGGGGCAGATTTCACCACCTCATCCCGCTATAGCCTTTAGATAAGCTTTTCCTTTAAAAATTTATTTTAAAAACTTTTTTCCCCAAACCGCGTATTTAGAGTACGTGTGCACGATTTAAAAAAAGGTATTGGACCGATCGGTCTGAAATTATGATATTTTATTTGACACATGAATTTCCAGGGGTTGAACTACGGACAACAAATTTTCATCCGATTTTCCTGGCCAAAAATTTTGTTATTTTTCGATGAAAATTTTTCCTACTGGTTCAATCGCAAGAGATTTTCGTACCAATTAAAAACCTTTGCTTTTTTTTCGTTTTTTGTCAGACGTTCCAGTGACTCAAAATCGCTTTTTTTGTAAAAATTCCACCAGCCAAAAAATAGCCTGGAAAAATCCAGAAAGAATTTTTAAGACTAAGAAATAAATATGCATTATTCCATTAAATTTTCCAACAACAAAAATTTCAACTTTTGGATGTGTCAAGTCCGCTTAATTAAAGAAAATGGGAATTTACATTTAAATGGTCATCTTGCAACAAGAAATGTTGTTGTCCCTTGCACATTAGGGTGGTTCTTATCTGGTCGAAATTTTTACTTTTTTTATTTTCTCAAGGGACACCCCGTAATCATAATCTAGGAGATGAAAAAGGACTGTTGTATTTTTTTCGAATTTTTTATTCAACTTTTAGGGGTCGCTACCGCTAAAGATAAAACTTGGGTAATAACAATTATAAATTCATGTTAGTGACTATTTTTTTATTTGAATATATCAATCAAGTTCACTTACAAACACATACAAAACCTTATCCTAATAAAAAAAAAAAAACAATTAATTGAATATTCATTTTGACAACAGAGTAGATTTCTTGCTGTCAGGAAACTTTTTTCGATAGTCTTTAACCAATAATAGTAGGTATTGTTTCTGTTCTTCATCAGTGGTATGCAATTTATTGTACTCCTCGATAAGTGCTACTCCTCGCTCTACGATATCATTCACAACTCGCATACTATAAACTATTTCCTTATTTCTCTTAAATCTTTCGTTATTATCCCAGGTGTCTGCATCGTTCTTGAGAAAGCCAGGCGTCATACCAGTTATCTGAAATAATCTATATGTGTTGCTCGAGATAAAGTCTTCAAGGTTTTTGTTAAGAATAGAATCAGTTTCCAATACTATACGCTTAGGACAGTACTCTAGACCTTCATTTTGTAATGCTTTTACCATATTATTTTTTGTTTCGAAGCTAATTCTGTCGTCAAATAAGGCTAAGCCCACAAGTTCTTCCGACAAGTAGCACAATTGTCCCATTATTTTTTTAGGGCTACTTTGGATATTAGCGGATTAATATTTTCATACAGCTTGAGATCTTTCAACAGCTGCAAATCGTTCCCAAGTGCAAATGGTGCAGAATTGGCTTCATACCAATATTTCACATATATTCGCACTGTAAACACGCAAATATCATTTATACCTTTCTGTTCTTTCTTCGACATCTTAAAGTGGTCTCGGAATAAGAAAATTTTAAGGGAATATATCGCTTTTGCCATCCACCGAGCTCTATGTAAACCTGCAGTTGTTTTGAAGGACGTTGATTTTTCAAGTGTACCCCCCAAGAATATAATAATTAGCTGCAACAATTCTTTATAATCGTCCCTCGGCTGGTACGAAGCCAATTGCTGTTTTGAAAAAGTAATGACCGCCTCTGAAATATGTTCACAATCTTTAAACAACAATGTATCAGAAGAAACAGTCTTGAAGTCATTTTGGTTAATATTTGCTCAATTATTTTTGAATCGTTTGAAAATTGCAATTTCGGGTCCTCTGGAAGAACCTAATGCCTGAAGTACCACAGCTTCTAACATTATTTCGAGTATATGATGTCGACAAGCCAACCATAGTAAATCCTTTTCCAACTTTTGTTCTAAAAGAATGCAAACTCCATTTCTCGAACCAGTGTTGGATGCCGCAGTATCGAAACACATACACTTAATATTTTGAGTTAAATTCCAACACATTATAGTTTCAAATACTACTGTTGCAGTTTCTTGTCCTGTTCCACGGCTTAGCTGCGGGTTACCAAGAAGTTGGTCGACGCCCTGACCTGATACTAAAGTGGGCAATCTATCTACTATCTCGTGGCCAGAGATATCTTCACACATCTTACCATCCCAGTGAACGGTGAGAGGTACTTCCGGTTTAAATTCTGACTTTAAACATTGTGCTATTTTCTTTCTATGTTGTATTCGCTGGCGACGAATAGAAGAAGTGTTTATGTTGTATTTTGATGGATCACAATTAGCACTTTTTAGTGTAGACGTCAGGACGACAGCAGCTTTTCTATCGCTTAATTTGGCAACGTCAAGGCTAACAGCTAAACGATCGTCTATAATTTTTTTTCTGGCCTGTTTCGCTGGTGGTGCTTCAGAGCTCGAAGGTCCTGGCTGCGGAGAAACGATAAAGCTCTCATCGTCGCTACTTGCAATTGCAGATGATGAAGATGATGAAATAGGTAGAGCAGATTTTTCAGTTAATCTTTTAACACTTTCTTCTTCCCGCTGTTTCAAGTTTTGCAACCGCTCCACTTTTCGTTGCTTTTCGGCCACTTTTTTTGAATATTGTTTATCCAAAATTCCAATCTTTCCAGATCTATTCTGTTTTTGAGCTAGCAAGAATTGCTTATCTTCCTCGATTTTCATAATTTTCAATGCATCAGAATGAGCTATGTCAAAAAGTTCTTCAAGTTGACTCTGCCACGTTGTTTCTTTTCGTTGTATTGCTTCGGACCGCTTGGTTTTATTTTCTTTATTCTTTTTCAGGCATTGCCATTGCTTAAAGTATTTCAGTATTTTTTCTTTTACGTGTTGTTTTTTCCTAGTAGGTATGCTTGCTTCCTCCCACAAAGCCAAGACGTCTTGAGTAGTAGAATCCGCAGCAGCATTGTTATTTAATTTTTTCTCTTTATAAAAAAAAAATAATTGTAATACATACTTCTTTGATTGATGGAAGTTTTGTTTTTGCTAAAACTGGTGATATCTGTCCTATTAACCACACAACTGTTTTGCTTCTTGTAGATGCCATATTTAATACGCAACACAATTATAAAATTGCATACACAAAGTAAACCGGGGAGTCGCAAAAGTAAAAGGCGTGCGCTCTCATCGGACGTAGTTTAGGCACTAAGTGGCGTGCCAGCGACGGGTCAAAGGGAGCAGAGGGAGGGGAGAGGGGAAGGGTAATGTAATGACTAATGAGTTTATATGACGTTTGAAGTGTTTCTCATGTTGCTTTTGTGAGCGTTATGTTTTTGGGTAAATAATAATGTGTTTCAGGCTAACTTCGAAAAATAATAAAAAAATAAAATTTTAAAATTCGGTAGCGACACCTAAATTTCGTTCGAAAAAAAAAAAAATAATTTGCTCATTTTTTATGCCTAAGAACATTATAAAAGGGTGAAGTATATCTTCACAACTTAAGGACGCCATTTTAATACTGCAATTTTTAATTTTCAAAATTAGGCACCGAATTTGCAATTAACTATCCCAGTTACCTCAATATACAGTGGCTCAAAATCAAAATGGAACAAGTTAAAGGAAAAAACTGAATCATCGAAAAAAGATCACATAAGTGTTTCAAGAAAATTTTCATTATTCATTTCAAAAGCTTTATAGGTGAATATTAAAAAAACAAAATTTTTAAATTTTTAATTAACAATTTTATAACATTAAAATTAACAAAATTCTTACAAAGAACAAAAGCAACTTCAAAGATATAATGGAACATAAATAACAATTCACTTTTAATTTGAAGTTAATGAAATTATATTTATTTATTAATACTTAGTTGGTAATCCTTTTTGCTGTTTCACTGCTTTAAGTCGATTTGGCATTGACTCTACTAATCTTTGGCAGAAGGAAGGCTCAATTTTTTTCCTATTCTTCCATCAAAACCGTTTTTAACATATTTCGATTATTTATAGAATGTTTTTTTAATTTTTCTTCTAAGTAATTCCATAAATGTTCGATTACATTCAGATCAGGAGGTTTCTAGAACATGGGGACAGTTGTAAAGGAGCCAATTTCGAACATTGTAAGCTTTATGTTTAGGATCATTATCCTGATAGAAGTAAAAATTATTTTCAATTCCTAATTTTCTAGCACTTTCTTTTAAATTTTCCTTTAAGATATTTAAGTACATCGCCTGGTCCATTATCCCCTCAATTATATGAAGATTTCCAGTTCCAGCAGCTGACATAGAACCCCACACTAGCACGGAACCTCCACCGTGTTTAACGCTTGGCCGTAGATTTTTTTTCTTTAAGTTCTTCATTGACTCTTCTCCACACATACGATCTCCCATCTGATCTAAGAACGTTGTATTTACTTTCGTCAGTGAATAAAACTAGCTCCCAAAACGAAAAGTCCTTTTCTCCGTACTTTTTTGCAAAATTCAATCTTTTTTACGATTAACCTTACTGACTAAGGGCTTTCTCCTTGCAACCTTACCGTTAAAACGATGCTTCCGCAAAATGCTCCGTATTGTTTCAGGATTAGCCTTTTTCCCAAGTTATTTTTCTGCTTCAATGGCAAGTTTAGGAGCACTTAGATGTGGGTTTTCTTTTATCTGTCGCACTAACCGACGTTCATCTGACGGCGTAAAAATCTTTCGAGAACTTGGTTTAGATTTATTTTCATAGTCTGTGGTGTTATTATAACGTTTTATTATGTTAAATACTGTTGTGGGTGCTCGATCAACAATTTCAGCGATTTCGCGCACAGTTTTACCAAAGCAATGGATATTAATCTGTGTTCCATTTTATTTTTGACATCAATTTTAGACAAATTTTATATATTTATTTGTTTTTACTATGTACAATTTAATAACTGCATTTAGTTTTGCATATTACAAATACTTGCAAATGAAACCCCAAAAATATATTCAAAGCTTTTCTTTAAGTTAATTCTTTTGGTGCCTTTTTTTATTAGAAATCTATAAATCATATTTGTTCCATTTTAACTTTGATGCACTGTATTTATTTTCCAGCAGATTTTTTTGTTTTTTTAAATTTTCCTTCATGTCCCTGTGGTGATAACCATTTGCTATCTTGACGTAATATCCTATTCTTTGACGCGCTCCTTAAAAAGTGGAAAATCTATCACAAACTTATATATGAGGCCTATGAGCAACGCCTCCATGTACCGGCTCAATTCATCAAAGACTTATTTTTATTGATTTTGCACCTTTTAACGGATGTGCGACCGTCCAGGTGCCTAAGGAAGGCAAAGCCCGTCGAAAATCTGTGTATGCAGATGGTGTGCCCCTGGTCACAGTGGTGGTGATTCACCTTTATACAGCCCTTCTGCTCCTTTTGCTTATATTTGCGCGAAGAAATATTGCCCGAAGTTGAAGGTCACATTGAGGCAAAATATTGATTTTCAAATGAAATTCATTTGGCTATTTTTAACTAGGCCATGCTCTGCTTAGCGAGCGGTATGCGACATATGGTATACGTACAGAATTAATGGGCTTTCTAGGTCATGCGGCTATTAATTGATTCGGCGTTCTTGCTCAACATTTTGCCTTCAGATAAACGACGATATACCTAATGTAAGGCTCCTCGAGAGAGCTCGAGAGAGTAGCGCCGCCACAGTATTGAATTCTTCTCATTATGGTACAAAGCTGGGAAGAAAATATACGAAAAACAAAACCCGTATGGAGCATCAAATTCAACATCACGGAAATCCAATTTCACCCATTCCTTTACAGTGCCACATGGTTGATGCTCAAGATTTTCCTGTTTTTCCCTGAGTGAGTGCCGCAATACAACAAAACAAAATGTAAGTTAATCCGATTAGAAAGTCTACGGATTATTTTTCGCACATCAAAAAAATAATGTTTGAAATTAATTTAGCGAAAATGTGTTAGATTTTAAAGGACAATCTTCTGAAACAGACCAGCATAAGTTTTCGGTACTAATAGTACAAAAGATCATCAACCCTATTCTTGATTCCATCTGGATGTAAATACGTTCTAAACGTAAGAAATTTTAAAGCAGACTGGAAATATCAGAGAACTTGACGCTAGCTAAAAATTCAAAATATTCCAGCCTAAGTTCAAATCTCCTTCATTTCAAAAGGATCTGAATTTCATCAGAATCCAGAATAGGACTGCAGACTAGTGGTGAAAAATAAGGTGAATTTGTTTATACAATGAAAAATCGTTATCTAATCTTCCAAATCAATTTCATCATCTTCAAATCGCCTCCGGATACAGTACACTTATGCCAAGTATTTTTCCAGTCTTCGAAACAGTTGTTGAAGTCGATTTCCGGAATGGCCTTCAAAACCTTCTGCGATTTGGCTTGTATGTCTTTAATCAAGTGAAAGTCCTTGGAGCGGTTTTTTGAGTTTCGGGAATAGCCAAAAGTAAGACGGAGCTAAATCAGGTGAATAGGTTTATGATCTAATGGTAGTCCGAAATCATTGTTTCATAGATGTCAAAGCGCCGCTTTTTTTCCAAAAATTGTAGTGTTTTTGGAACCAAGAGAGATTTGACGAGTTTGATGCATAAAACATTTTTTTAAATGTCCACAGCACAGTCTCTAATTGTCAGTCGACGATTTTCGAGCACCAAATTTTTGATTTCCTTGATTTAGCTTTCGTCGGTAGATATTGATGGTCGTCCGGGGAGCTGTTCGTCTTGCACTCGTTCTCGGCCTTCTTTAAAGTCTTTTGTACTACTTGTAAACATTTTTTTGTGACATAGCCTCATCACCAAATTATTTAAACCAAATATGCTCCATTATTATCGACAATGTTTCGCCACTTTTCGGGTGGAATCATGATGCCATCGGTGAAGAACTTCCGTGGTTTCTGGTTGAAAAGCTGAATCAAGTGGTCCTCACAGACTTCTTTTGAAACCAGCTTAATTCCATTGAGAGAGTTCTGCAGGGATCGGAACAAGTGATAGTCAGAGGGTGCTATGTCTGGACTATATGGTGGATACATAAAACCTCTCAACCAAGATCTCGCAATTTTTGGCGAGTCATCAAAGATGTGTGTGGCCTGATGGATCGTGATGGAAGATAACGCCTTTCATATTATTCAATTCGGTCCGTTTTCTTTCAATTACCTGACATGGTGGACGATTCCTTTCCAATCCCACCACACACACAGCATCACCTTTTTCTGCGCCAATCCTGGCTTCACGAAGGCTTGTGACGGCTCACCATCCCTCGTCCACGATCTTTTACGCTTCCGATTGTCGTATGTAATCCATTTTTCATCACCGGTTATTAAGCGTTTCAGAAAGGGCTCGATTTTAAGGCAGATATTATCTCGGTCTATCATGTTTTTCGCGCTCAACTCATGAGAAACCCATACATCGAGCTTCTTCTTGTAGCCGGCTTTGCGTAAATGGTTCAAAACAGTTTTGTGGTCAATGCCTAGATCCATGCAATACAATATCGACACTGCTGGTATGTTTATCTTGCTGCACTTTCTCAAGAATTTCATCAGTAAATTGACAACCAGAGCGTGACTCATCTTTCACATCAAAATTACCAGAACGAAAGCGAGTGAACCATTTCCGTGCAGCAGATTTCGATAAAGTATCTTCGTCGTAAAAAACTTTTAATAATTTATTAAAATTTTACTTTAAAAAATTACAGCTGTTGCGATACACTTCTACCTCCTCGTAATGGCAAGGCAGACTAAATTTGTATAATGAATCAAAATACTTTGGAACGTTCGTTGTGGGCTTTGCAGTTATCAGCTATGGAGAATATGTAGCACATTTTTGTATATCTCCAGTTTTGTATATCTCAACTCAAAAGTACAAAAATTAAATGTTTCGATTTTCCGTAAATGTTAAGAGGTCTTATTTTCTTAATTGTTTTCCAATTATTACCAATTGGCCATTTTGCAAAAACCAAAGCGAAAAAAAAAATTCAAAACCATGGTTTGAGAAAGTGTAGACATTCGGACCGCGATTTCTGGTAGTTACATGATCATTCAATAGCAGCATCGACAATATAATCGACTTTGAGACAAAAAATTACCAAAAAAAATCGGCACTTTTTTGAAAAAACCAAAAAATAATAGGGTTTTTGAAGTTTTTATGCAAAACAAATGCCAGATTCTGAAAGAGCACCCTCAAAAACCCCTTACATACGAATTTGGAGGAAATTCGCCCCAATTTGTTATTCGAATCGTACAATTGAACTTGCGTGCACAAAATCCTCGTTTTGCGCATTAATGGGTTAAGTAAAGAGCTGTTTATTTCTATACAGAATCGATAGATCACTTTGATATATTTTCAGCTTTTAAATTTTCATGAAAATAAATTGAAACTAGGAAGTGTCCCACACACGATCAAATAGCTAAGATTAAGTAAAAATTACAAGTTCCTTGATCATGTTTGTTACATACACTAGAGAAGTAACAAAAAGCAAAGAATATCGTGATTTACCATATATGTATGTATCTATCCGAAGTATTTTTGCAATTGAAAATACTTTAGGTTTTACAAGCACCTAGCCTATAACGTAAACAATCAGGGAAGGAACTATTTGGCTTTTAAATTGATAATAATTTTTTTTATTTATGAAATGCCGTTCATTCAAAGTCGATCCTGCAATTCACGTAGAGGTTGGTGGTACCTAAAAGAGTGGTAACCTAAAACAGCCAGGTGAGTTATTATATTAATTAATTAATTATTTTTCTTTTCCTTGGAACATTTTATTCATAGTAATCAAAAATTTTTTGCAATAACAAACTACGAAAATTGTGGCATGTTTGTTGACATGAAAGTTTGTTTCTTTATTTGTTTGTTTGTTTGTTTGTTTTTTGCTCAATCATACCTAAACGCTTGCATCGATATTTTTCATTTGTTGTCCGAATGTAGTACATATTCCAACTTAACATATAGGTTAAATTTTTTTCGGATAATACATAGGGTTTCCAAATGGCGGATCCAAGATGGAGGCTGAAAATTTTAAACTTGAAGCGATTTTCATGAAAATTGGTACTTAGAGGTTTTGCGGAATGCTGATTTCAAATCCGCTATGCAAATCTAGAAATTCAAGATGGCGGATCCAATATGGCGACCAAGATTTATCGAATTTAACGGATTTTAATGAAAATTAGTACAATGATTGTTTTGAGGTCACTGATTTTGAACATTATAATAATTTACAAATACAAGATGGCGGATCCAATATGACGACCAATATTTCTCGATTTCAACGGATTTTAATGAAAATAAGTATAATGATTATCTTGAGGTCACTGATTTTGAATGTCACCAAAATTTACAAATCCAAGATAGCGGATCCAATATGGCGACGAATATTTCTCGATTTCAACGGATTTTAATGAAAATTAGTACAATGATTATCTTGAGGTCACTGATTTTGAATATTAGCAAAATTTCCAAATCCAAGATGGCGGCGTATCTTCTAAATTTAATCAAAAATGAAAAAATCAGCTTTGACTGAGATAAACCTTCGCGAACTGCAAAAAAATTGTCGATTTTTCGCACTCGAAAAAGATATGTGATCCCTTAAGGTACTATTACCGTCTAGAATGCTAAAAAATTACATATATTCAACAATTTTTTTTCACTTTCTTTATTATATATGGTCATCAAACTTTTTTTACAGTATTAAACAGTTCTTGCAGATTACGAAAAAAATTTTAGTTTTATTTTCTATTAATTGTACATTTAATAGAGGGCGCTCAAATTTTCTTCTCAAAACAACAGTGCTGCATGGCGGACAGTTAATCTCTGGAACGGTAAGTCTGAAACATAAAATTCAAAAAGAGTTACAAAAAGGAAGTGCTCTTACGTGATAGCTTACCAGAAAAACTGAAAAATCATTAAAAATAAAAAAATGGCGGCCATTTGAAAATTTCTTTCAAAAATCGCCTTTTTTTCGACCTTGTTTTCAGACTCAAAAATTTTATATATTTTCTTTGTGGTCAAATTGTGGTAAACTATCACACAGGATATAAAAACGAACAAAATGCTTCAAAGTTTATTAAAATCGGCCCAGTAGATCCGGAGATTAACTGTCCGCCAGTTAAAAAAACCTAAACTCGAGAAAAACGCGTTTAAAGTTTATTTAGAACATAGAAAAGCCGAGAGCGCGCTTCAATTGAGTCGTTATATCTCGGCACTGGCTTCGAATTATTTATTATTTAATATTTTAGACAGTTATTATTGAAGGTAAAAAGTATCTAAAAATGTAAAAAAAAAAATTCATTTTTTGAAAATTCTAGACGGTAATAGTACCTTAAACACCAATAAGTAACATTTTTAAAATAATCATGAACGCAAAAAATACAAACCCCAAAACTAACCTTACAAAAGCAATTAATGATTGAAATAAATGAATGATCATACAATTAACAACGCGAAATAAAGAGAGTTGGAACAAAAGTAATATTGCCCTCTTGATTTTGTTTACATTAAACCCCTGAAATCGATGAGACTTAACTCTTAGCGCTCCGATGTCTCTACCATTCAGCTATTGCTTATTCAAGGTCGCAGAGTGCAAAGGGTTAATTCTCACTTTATGCAGCATGGTATCACGACAAGTGCACTGATTTCAGATATAGATTTCGGAACTCTCTATGACAAAATGAGTACTCTTTATTTGTAAGAGTACACAGAAGAATTATGATTTTTGCAATTGTTTCCGGGCAATTTATTTGTTAAAAAAAGGAAATCTAAAAATATCCATTACGTTGAAAATAACCTGCACTCAAACTCAATCATATCAATCTGAAAACGCACAGTTTTCAACAACTAAAAATTGCAATTCAAACATATAGTATACATATATGTACAATATGTACATCTATTTATAATTTCAACACTACCTTGATTAAAATAAGGAGGGCTGGTTTAATTAATTCTTTTAATTAAAACAGACAAGCTACACTTGTAATACCTACTTAAGATGCCGTGTAAGAGACGAAAACTTTCTATAAATTATTTAAGAAACAAAGCAGTCTTTAAGCTTTTTTTCCGTTTCAAAAAACTTCGCATAGCACGAACGGTCCCGGTGATTTATTCCAGAAAGGGTTATCACTTAAAATTCTTGATGGCGGCTGATACCCAGTTTGTCCTTCATTTTAATTCTGACAACAATATCCTTTGCGAAAGATAAACGACAAACAACTTTAAGGCAATTAATTTCATTTAAGGGATTGCGAAAAGTAAAAGTAAATTTTCTAATAAAAGAAGTTGAGAACCTGGCACACGTGCTGTGCTGATAGCGATCCAAAATGTAAATATACCTTAATTGGCAAAAAGGTCTGGATGTAGGTACACCAAATTTCTGACACATTTCGACATTGATTGGAGAGAAATCTTCAATCTTCTTGCAAATCGCACGATCCTTTCAACGTCGTTCTTCGGAGACACAAATCCCCAAGTCTCTTATGGTTAATTTACAACAAAAAAGGATTTCAAAGTGTATTAAAATCTAGTTGGGTATGCCTCAATTAGGGTGAACCAACGAATAGTTATCTTGTGCAATACAATCTATGTCGTTCGAAAAATTTCAGGCATATATTCCCCTAAGGATAGTTTTTCCGACGCCTCATCTATCAAAGCCACAAGTACGTCCGATAAAGCCACACATGTTCCCGGCAAACTTATCCGCATAGGGCGATCTGTCGCCGAGACTGAAAAGATTAATGGATTGTCATTTTATTAAAGGAAAATATAGCTCCTGCCACTCTGCCGTGAATTTATAAAAAATTGTTTTTATATCTCTCATCAGATTCCTCCCGCAAAAGAGATCCTGGCAGTGGAAACAACAGCATCCCTTGATTGAATTTATTTTGTTGGAGCTCTGAACTACACAACGTCAGGCCCTAACAGCAGCCAGTTGAAGGGATAAACTAATGAAAGTTACGAAAAGTGTTATTTGACGATGCTCCGTGAATATTTAAGGGATTATTCGCCACTGTTTTTGTTATGGCAATGGTTTCTTACAATAATGTTCTCCCTCGTCTCTCCCACTAATAAAATGTAAAAGCTCAACCTCAAGTAATCTTAAGACAGTACCCGAAAATGGCGTTTTTGTTTTCCTCCTACTTGAAATGGCGATATTCCATCAGACTGGTGATTTATTGGGTAAGATTTCATTCGTGGCAGGACCGAAACCTAGAGGAACATAGCATTTTTCAACAGAAGAAGAGAAAAGTTGTTTCTCAAAAATTGATTCGTTTCAATCCCCATATATGTATCGTACATACATATCTGAGCAAACCTTGCGCCATTTTTTTCCCCTAATAAGGAATCCCCTTCCAAGGACAAATGTTCATACTATATAATATTCGGCAATCAATTATCAAACTTGTTTCTTTGAGGTCGATTTGATGATAACAAGGTCCCAAGTGAAGGATGGTGGCTGCACTTCGGTCGTACCACCACACGGTTTCCAGACGGTGGTACGACGGCTACACCCGTTTTTGAAAAATATGAAACGGCCGCACACTCGGTCGTACGAGAGCTGAACTAAAATAAATATAAACGACACCGGCCGTAGCTTGGCTGCATCACGGCCGGACCAATTTATATGGATATATGTATACATTAGGGTGCTACAAGCTACAACGGCTTGCTTGCCTCTCCATAACAGGAGCCATGGGGACTTGTCCAACACTCGCCATGGAGGCGATAGTAGGACTCGAACCCCTGCACTTTTTCATTTTGAAATCAGCTGCAATCAGTGCTCTGAGAGTGCAAATCACATCCAAAATGCAAATTGCTGACAATGGTCACATGAGCATCCTGCAGCGCATCCCTGACTTAAGGATCTGTTATTTAACAGACTACATGACCAGGGAACTGAGCTTCGGGAGGAGATTCAGGATTCTCATCCCTGAACGTGCAGACTGGAATGGCGGCGGCCTCAGGCCCGGAACACAATGATACGACCGACGACCGACGAGCGACGGGTGCGTACGCCATTTACGTTGGCCATGACACAATGATACGAACGACGATCGTTGCCAGTTTAAGGAGAAGGAGATCTAAGGGGTTACGATGAGAATGTGTGAAGGGCTGAAAGTCCGTGAAAACAGCTGATATTTGTGAAAAGCATATAGAACTAAACCGCATACACCGAAAGTTGGGTCTGTTTCAATTTTCTACAGTTGGCACTGACGACGCGTACGACGTGCAAAATAGAATCGGATCTATTTTGCACGGCGCGTAGCTCGTGTCGCTTCAATGTGTTTAGATGTACACAGTACCCTATGCTCGATAAGCTTTGTCGTTGTGTCGTCGTACGCACCCGTCGCTCGCCGGTCGTCGGTCGTGTCATTGTGTTTCTTGCTTCAGTCTGGACCCCAGAACTCTCCGTTGGTTCACAGATGGCTCAAAAACGGAACATGGTGTTGGTGCTGGTGTCTATGGACCCAACACCAAGGTCTCGATAGCAATGGGAAAATGGCCCAGCGTTTTCCAGGCTGAAATCCATGCCATTGAAGCCTGCGCCCTTCTCAATATTAACAAGAGACTTAAAGGTGCCAATATTACTATCTTTTCCGATAGCCAAGCGGCCCTCAAGGCACTCTCGTCATGGCGCTTCTCGTCTAGACTTGTTAAAGAATGCTTTGATACCCTTCAAAACTTAGCTACTTCCAACAGGGTTACCCTCTGTTGGGTACCGGGACACTCCGGCGTTGAGGGAAATGAGGTTGCTGATGAACTTGCCAGGGAAGGTTCATCTTCTCGATTCAAGGGTCCTGAGCCCTTCTGCAGCATTGGCTGGTCTTCGTCCAAGGCTGTGATAAAAGAATGGGTCAGGAATCTACAGTACATACACTGGCATAACTTCCCTGGGATCCGGCAAGCTAAAGAGCTCGTCAGACCCTACACCTACACTGAAATCAATGCTTTGAGTAAAGCGGATCTCAGACTGTTGGTAGGTTACCTAACTGGCCACCATGGGCTAAGATACCACCTATATAAGATAGGTCTGTCAAATGAGACGGATTGTCGTCTGTGTCTTGAAGACGACGAAACTGCATCACACATTTTGTGTGCTTGTCCGGCTTTAGCACGGTTAAGAAGAAAGATCTTCGGCCAAGAGTTCCTGGACTCGGCTGAAGCTCGTTCATCTTCTGTAAAGGACCTTCTGGCGTTCCTTAGGGTAGCAGATCGTCTTTTACTGTAAAGGGGCTTTGGCACAAAAGACCGTCTGGTCGCAGTGCCCACCATGAGGGTCACCCCTATAATAATAATAATAATAATAGGGTGCTTTTTTTTTGCGACTATTTTTTTTTTCAGTCCCACCTCGAAATTTTGTGGGGCTAATACCTAAACAAACATTCCCTGAAAATTGGAGCCCTTAAAAATAATATTTAGTACTAGACCAAGACGCATAAAAATTTCCCATATAAAATACACGTGAACTTTGATTATTTTTCTTCAAATCTCTACAACTCAGAGGCATTTTATGGCACAATCTTGGGCAATGGTAGGGTTTCTTCAGAATTGAATGCTCTACAAAAGTGTTCATTGCGGTGTAACCCTAACTCCCACCAGCGAGGTAGTACGGATCAGTAACCCCAATTTGTCCATGAAATTCTCGCTTTTTACCCCTATCTCGTAAACAACAAGAGGTACAGAAAAAGTGAATATGACAAACTTGTAGCAAATTCAATTTCCTCCAAAAAGTTCTTGAACACCAAATCGCTAACATCAATATTTGGATTAATAAGACATATTACTGTACCAAATTTCAAGTTTCTACGTCACATGGTTTCTAAGTAAATCGGCTATAACATACGGACAGTCGAACAGACACGCTTGTGATTTTACAGCAGTTCGGTCTTTTTCCTTTGGAGATACGGAACCCTAAAAATTGTTCGGTTTTTATAGACCACTAGCTGGGTTACCTGGTCTCACCCAGCGTTGGATAAATACTTACTAATTAAACACTTCTCAAATGATCTAGTTTGTTATATCCTAGAAATTGTTTCAACCCGAAAACGCCTTTATGGATCCGCCATTTTGAATTTCCAAACTTTAATAATATTCGAAATTAGTAGCCTTCAAATAATCATTGTAGTTTTAATTAAAATCCGTTGAAATCAAGAAATTTTTTCCGCCATACTGGATCGAAATTAGTGGCTCCGGAATAATCATTGTACTAATTTTCATTAAAATCCGTTGAAATCGAGACATTTGGTCTCCATATTGGATCCGCCATCTTGGATTTAAAAATGTTGATAATATTCGAAACTTGTAGCCTCAGAATAATCGTTGTACCAATTTTCATTAAAATCTGTCGAAATCGTGACATTCTGGTTGTCATGTTGGATATGTCATCTTGGATTTGGAAATTTTGATAATATTCAAAATTAGTTGCCTCAGAATAATCATTTTACATATTTTCACTAAAATCCGTTGAAATCGAGAAATATTTGTCACCGGATTGGGTCCGCCATCTTGGATTTGTAAATTTTGATAACATTCAAAATCAGTGACCTCAAGATAATCATTATACTAATTTTCTTTAAAATCCGCTGAAATCGAGAAATATTGGTCGCCATATTGGATCCGCCATCAAACAAACAAACAAACAAACAAACGAACTTTCATTTTTATATATATATAGGGATATAGGGTAAAGATTTCGTAATAAGAAAAGGTTGTTGGGTTGTTGGGTTATTGGGTTATTGGGATATTATTTGAGACGATAGATTCAAACGACTCACCATGTAGTATGCCATAATAGTATCTGACACTTTGGCGGCCTCTAGCGGTCACGGGCGGGCATTTAGGACTTTGGCCTTATTGAAAATTTTGACCGGCATGCTAAAATCTATCTTTATGCAAAATTTCAGAAAGATTTACAGAAAGACCTTTTTCCATGTATTTCCTGCGGGATTCTTTAAAAAAAAATCATGTCCTTGACGGAGCCCTCAAAGTCAATCCAAGATCAAATAAACACCATTCAGAAAAACAAGTAATGTAACATAAACTCCAATCTATTAACAAGCAAAAACAAATTTTTTTACTTCTATTTTATATTTTTTTAAATACCAGCATTTGAGCCGTTTTCTTTGAAACTGGTGTAGGTCCATTTTATAATACATATATGGAGATATGATTATGTTATGTTTATGTTTTTTAAATATTAAATTAATCAAAGTTTATAATGTGATCGTTTTTAATTTTAATTTAATTTATACTTTTGATGACCTCAAATGGACTAACACCACTTTCATAGTGAACAAAATGTGAAAATCATACATTTATGAAATATCGGGTTGGCACGAAAGAAATGAGACAGTTTGGTTTTACATTTTAAATTCTATAACATTTTTATTTTACTATACATTTAGTCAATCAAATACTCGCCGTGAGCATCTATGACTTCTTGCCAACGTATAGGCAAGGACTGGATGCCTGTTGCCCAGAACTCAGCGGGCCGTGAGTTGAAGAAGGTGGCAATGTTCAACTTCAGTTTCAACTTCATTAAAAGTGTTAAAGCGTTTATCACGCAAATCATTTTTCATGGGTCTGAATAAATGATAGTCTGAAGGGGCAATGTCTGGGGAATATGGTGGATGAGGTACCATGTCCCAGCCTAAGCCATGCAGTTGTTGGCGGGTGGTGGATGCAGTGTGCGGGCGAGCGTTGTCATGAAGTAAAATGACATTGGCTCTTCTTCGTCTTTTTTCTTTGATAGCTGTGGCTAGTTTATCGAGCTGCGCCGCATATGTGTTAGCATTAACTGTTTCATTATGTAATAATTCATAAAACAGCATGCCCTGAGAATCCCAAAAGCAGCACAATAGAACTTTTTCGCCGCGGTTTTGATATTGCTTTCGTTGAGTTGGCGGGTCTTCCTTTCGTGGCAGCCAGAAGACACGGCGCGTATTGTTTTCGTAGAGAACCCACGACTCGTCCCCTGTGATCAAATCCTCCAAAAACTCCTTCCGGCGCGGTCGAAGTAGTAGCGATTGGCAGACGGCGACCCGAGCAGCACGAGTGGCGTCTGTGAGGGCATGAGGTGTCCATCGGGATAAAACTCTCCTATATCCGAGCTCGTGCAGGTGATGTTCTATAGCGTGATGGCTGCAGTGGGGTTTTGTCGCTAATTCACGAGTGCTTGCATCCGGCTTCTGTTGCAGTTCACGGCGCAAATCATCATTGTCGAAAGCTGGTGGTCGTCCCGAGCGAGGCTGACTTTCGAAGCTTCGGTCTGTACTGAAGCGTTTGAACCCACGAGACACTGTTGCGTGACTTGTAGTATCTGAGCCAAATGCAGTGTTGATGTTGTCTACCGCAGCTCGCGCACTATGGCCTAACAAATACTCGTAAAGGTATAGAGTTCGAACTTGTCGCTCATCCATTTTTCTTCAAACTGACTGAATTAATCGTGCGTGCGCTTTTATATACCCCTAGGACTAAAGCACCTAGAATGTTCTATAACATACTAGAATATGGTCAAAAACAATTGATTAGAAAAACAACATGAGTAGAGTTTTCTGGAGTGTCTCATTACTTTCGTGCCAACCCAATATTAAATATGAGATTTCAATTGAATAAAACTAATTTTTTTATGAATTTTTTATTAAATATGTAAAGAAAAAAAAAGATTTATTTCAATATTTCTTCACGTAATGCCATTTAAATTACTTTAATTACAACTTTATATCAATATGTGCCATTTTTAATTTTTATCTTTATGATAAAATTGTTGAAAGTAGTATGTATTGAAGGTAATATGTAAATCCATCATATCTTTAATTTTTTCTGATGTGAGGGTCCTGGCATGATGATATAAAGGAAGTAATATTGTATTTTCAAATTACCGTGGTCTTCCTCGTCCGGTGGATAAATCTAGTGTTTTATACAGCATTGTACATGGTTTGTTTTTTAACCCTCAAGCAGTCGAATCGACCGCACTTGTTTATAATAGGGAAATGTGATTTTTTTAATTGTAATTACTTATATTACAATATTTTTTTATTACTTATTAGTTTCCTAATCGTAAGATGATTGATGGAATTTAGAAAAGTAAATGATTATTTAATTATTTGGTGTTTTAAATCCCTAAAATTTACATTAGGTCTTTTAGGTTACGCGGGACCACTGCCGTTCCAATTGACCACGCGCCTGCTTGAGAGTTAAAACCCTCATCCAGCTTATTTTCAGCCAATTTATTTCTTCACCATTAGTATTTTTTCGTCTTCTTAGAATTGCATTTTCAATGGGTTTCATCGAAACAAAATCTCGTTTCGTTTCATGTAAAATAAATTTTTTATGTTTTCGTCATCGTTGTATGATGGTATAATAATCTGTAGGAATATAGAGTAATTTTTTTTCTTATGATAATTCCAAAATCGGCATCATTTGCTAGATAAGAATGTCCAGAATATAAAAATGTATGATCGATAATTTCTACGGTTTTTTGGGAGGACTGCACAACTTTAAACTTCATTAAGGCCAATTTTAAAATCCTGTTTTGTCTAGTACACATACTGCTGTAAGCTATTCAACAGGAAGCAATTTCTTGGGCACCTGTAGATGCAATAGTTTTGTCCCATGCATACATACTAACGTTATTATCATGGAAATTGTGAAATCCCTCCTTTAAAACATACATATTACATTCATAATATGCAATGGATAGTGACAACTTTGATTAGGGTAATGCCTGCTGCAGATCAAATTAAAAAGCGAAATATCTATCTAGATTTTGTGATGTCAAAATCTTATCTTCTTCCATAAATTGTTTTGCCAATTCAGCAAGTGAATATCATGTTTTTCTGTGATACTTGCAATTTCAACAATGTTACATGATGTTTTTTTTTTCAAATTTAGAGAATAACGTTTTGGACGTGTGGCTTTTCGCTATTGGCGAAAATGTAAATTGAATTCTCTTTTAGAAATTCTCCTTAACAGGATAAATATTACTTTCTTCACACTTTTATAAATATAACTCATACATTTTCTTGATTTTCGACTCTTGGTCTAAATACTATAGGTATATCTTCGTTTAGGATTATGCGATCGTGTATAATGGCTATCGTACTCCCGAAAGGTTTGATTTTATTTCGAGATCTGAAATTTTACTAAAGGATCCTGGCGTGTGCCCACGCATATCCAAAAATTCATAATTTTTAGATTTTAAAATACGATCTGTTCCCTCTATTGATATTTTAAAAGAATTTACTTAAAAAAGTTCTTGCAAACCAAAATTTTCTCAGATGGAACAGTTAAATGATATACAGGGTGTTCAGAGGTGGGAGGTCAATACTGCAGGGGGTGAAAGGTCAAACCGAGACAAGCAAAAAATCGTATGGGTGGGGGGGGGGGGGCATCTCGCACCGTTTGGCAGTTACAGGGTGATTCGTAAATCAGGATTTTGCCTTATATGGGAACCGCTCTTGTATTTTTATCTTTTTTTCTACGCATCGCAGCGGCCCCAAAATCTCAAAAAATCACTATTTCGAAGTCCTTTTCAAAAAAGTTTACACCATCCCCCTATCCCCAACCCCTTGGCCACAATCCCCCCTGCAAGTTGAAAAAATTAACTTTTATTTCACGATTTTTCACCTTTCGCCCCACTTTTCTCCGAAATTCATGTTATTAACATACCTATTTTTTATTTTTTTTAAGTTGCCTGTCTAATTACCTTTCCAAAAAGGTGCAACATGCCCAGGTAGCAAAGGGTTGCAAAAGTCCTGAAATTAAAACATCCTCACTGGTACCTAATTACTTTATTGCACCATAATGGAAAAAGTCGTTAAGTAAACAATTTTTATGACAGCAAGTTCGGAAAAGTTTGTTTAGGAAACAGAGGTAGTACATTTTTATTATTTCAGCAAAACAGTAATAAAATAATAAATGTAATCTCGTTAAATAGCGTTATTAGTTTATTATATCCAGTATTGACTCTTAAGTATCCTGACGCTCCGTTTCTAATACCTCCTATGAATTATGGTATAAAAATGGGTAAGTTTGAAAGGACATTGACCACAGTTGAAGAAGCAAGCGATAAAACCGGGTGTTTAATAGAAAAAATTAAGATAAAATGGCAGAATTTAGTGTTGACGAGTATGCCGATATAATTTACGTGTACGGTTTAGTAGAAGGAAATGATAGTGAGGCCGTACGAGAATACCAAAGGAGATTCCCGAATCGGCGGGTACCCAAGAGAAGGGTATTTTCAAGGACTTTCAGAAGGTTAAAAGAAACCGGAAGTGTAACCGCCCCCAGAGCAGAAACGCGAGCAGGAAAATCGGCCGATTCAGCGGACCCCGACCAACAAATCCTCAACATCGTCAGGAACAGCCCTGTAATAAGCATCAGGCAGGTCGCACGAAGGTCAGGATTGTCTTCAGGGAGAGTTTGGACCGTTGTGAACCGAGAGGGACTACATCCATACCACCATATCCCGGTCCAAGCACTACAGGAAGGAGATTCCGAAAGACGATTGCAATTTGCACTTGGCTGTTCGAATCTGACATCGAAAACAGAAGGTTTCTAGACCGAATTCTGTGGACGGATGAATCGCAATTCACCCGGGATGGCTTCACAAACTTCCACAACCTCCACACCTGGTCAGATGTGAACCCACACAGGACCAGGTGTCGGTGCTTGCAGCAAAGATTTAGTGTCAATGTCTGGGGTGGCATCATCGGCAACCAGTTGATAGAACCCTTCATCTTGCCCCAAGTGCTGAATAATCAGCTATACTCGGACTTTTTGGAGAATACCCTTCCGGATCTGTTGGAGGACATCCCCCTGGCCACCAGAAGCGCAATTTATTTACAGCTCGACGGAGCACCTGCGCATACTGGGAACATTGTTAGGGCAAGGTTGAATGAACATTACCCAGAGCGCTGGATTGGACGAGGTGGACCGATTCCTTGGCCTGCTAGGTCACCGGACCTTACTCCACTGGACTTTTTCTTATAGGGAATGATGAAAGATGAAGTTTACTCAAGACCAATCAACACCAGAGAAGAATTAGTTACCAGGATTGGGACTGCAGCCACGAAAATACGGGAGAGACTGGCTCCATAGACCTCAAACGTGAAATAAGACGAAGGCTACTTGCATGCATCGAAACTAGCGGAGAACATTTTGAACAGCTTTTAAAGGACAAACGTTTTAATTGTAATTAGTTTTTAAGCGAACAAAATGTATTCTTTAGGAAACTTAAGTATAATTTCTTAAAAATTCGAATTGTCATGATATTCTGTAAAAGGATTTTTGTAAATAAATTTTCGTATCCTTTTCCTATCTGGGCATGTTGCACCTTTTTGGAAAGGTAATTAGATAGGCAACTTAAAAAAAATAAAAAGTAGGTATGTTAATAACATGAATTTCGGAGAAAAGTGGGGCGAAAGGTGAAAAATCGTGAAATAAAAGTTAATTTTTTCAACTTCCAGGGGGGATTGTGGCCAAGGGGTTGGGGATAGGGGGGTGGTGTAAACCTTTTTGGAAAGGGCTTCCAAATAGTGATTTTTTGAGATCGGTTTGGGGTCGCTGCGATGCGTAGAAAAAAAGATAAAAATACAAGAGCGGTTCCCATATAAGGAAAAATCCTGATTTACGAATCACCCTGTAACTGCCAAACGGTGCGAGATGCCCTCCCCCACCCCCCCCCCCCCCCCCCACCCATACGATTTTTTGCTTGTCTCGGTCTGACCTTTCACCCCCTTCAGTATTGACCTCCCACCTCTGAACACCCTGTATATGTATATGAAAATTTTCTTTGCGTTCCTTTATAATTTCTTTAGCAATTTCTTTTTACATTATACCCTTGAAGGGCTCTGGAGAAAAATATATTCTGTTTATTAAAATCTTCCAGCTTCCAAAAATTGTCAAAATTTGCTTTGCGGTTAGCTTCACTTACAAGAATTCGGCAATTTTTTGATGATTATGTAGTATAATTTTTGAACTAAATATTATAGTTCGCAGTACATCACCCCTTTTTGTTGTTAATTACTAACATGCTAAATTTTCGTGAGCAATATTATGGTATTACTGTTGGTTTGATAGACCAAGGGTCATGCAAATGCCCATCCTCCTTTGTTGAAAAATTTGCTTCGACATTTATTCATAGAAAATATTAAAAACGAAACCATAAAAAAAAACATGAATAAAATCTACGAAAAAAGAAAGTGTATCTAAATTATTAGTTTTGACTACTATCGATTGCATAAATCAAACGTGAAATAAAAAAACAATTTTAACCATTTATATGTGGTTAAAAAGTTAAAATTTTCATTTATTATATTTTTTGCATTGTAGAAGGCACATTAAAAAAAAATATCGCCATCATATAGAGCTCCCAAACGTTATTCTTCAAAGTTTTAATTGCCATAGTATAGTTAACATTTAATGTCAAAGCTAAGAAAAAAAAGGGAAAACATTTTGCAAATAGCATCGCTAAAATTCCATTTCTGCTATTCATAACTAGTATAATTAATGTGTCAGTATCAATATGGCCCACATATAGGAGGGAAGCCCACCCACTCTTAACCTGCTACACCCTTTTCATAAACTTCTTAAACGTTTAACAACACAATTTAAACAACTCACACGACATTTAATTTACATTTTAATTATTATTATTATAGTGGTAAAAATTTAGTGTTACAATTCACAATTTACAGTATTCTGAAACTGAAAGGAATTCTTTGCATTTTGATAATTTTCAATGCCAATATAATTTGCACATGATTTAAGAAAAAAATGATGAAACATAAGATTACTTATACGAATAATGAATGCAAGCTTAAGGGACATTCTCATTTCAAATGGACAAAACGACTTTTTTTGGAATTTTTTTTTTAAACCCTATTGCATTTATTGTCCTGTAAACGGCAAGAACTTTCTGATATGCCCAATAATTTTAAGAGATTTTATTAAAAATTAATACAAAGGGATTCCCAGACATTCCCAATATCAACGATTTAAATTATTACCGTGAAAACACAATCCCATTAGGATTATTAAGGTTTCCGATTTAATATCCATAAGCATTTAGAAGTGCAGTGAAGTGTTAAGGTAGACAACAATTGCTACCACGAAGAGACAAATAGTTTTAATTTTCCATAAAAAAAAAAACAATGAAAATAAATAATATATTTACTGAACACAACATTAAAAACCCGTTAAGGGATAAGTATAAAAAAATATTATGATAGTCAGTGGATACAATGGTAGTGAAATTAGTTGTACTCTTTACGGAATTCTATAAAAGGACCCAAACAAACAAAAAGGATAACAAACTGATTTTAGCAGCATTCCAATCCACGCCTGAACTTGAAATTGGTTGAAACTATTTGTAGGATATACTAAACTACCAACTAGAGCATTTTAGAAGTGTTTAATTGATAAGTATTTACGCTACGCCGCACAGTGGGCACAAAAGTAAAATCGGAGCACGTCGGGTGTAACCAGCTAACTCAGTTGAAAAAACAAAAGGATATGAGAAAAGAAATATGGTAAGTAGAATCCAAGCACCACTCAATATTTTAATACATCGTTTTAAAGAAGTTACAGGAGATATTCCGAATTCAAATTTCTGTATTGATATAATATAGAGTTTCAAACATAGATACGCTTTACAAAATTTACAGTGTTTTTAAGAAACTATCGCATTTTTTTGCAGTTTTTATTTAATTAATTATTATTATTTATAGAAAATCATGTATTTTATTACCCATTGCGGCAATGTGATTCATTATTTTCTTATTTTTTCTTCACAACCTTAATTTTAATCTTTCAGCTTTTATGTCCGCATTACCAGAATCGGTAACCAGACCGACTTATTTGGAACTATTTCACTGTCCATACGAAAGGATTTTGTATTTATTTCAATTGTATATTTATTTAATGAATGCCATAAGATATTTCGTGAGCGGTTGAAAAATTAAAATAAGTAGATATATATACCTAAAGTCGCATCAAAAATGTTTTCTACCAAAAATTTGAGCATTCAAAATAATATATGTAGTTTAAACGGTACTGCAACGCGATCCATATGGCAGACTTAATAGAGAGTTATAGCGATTCAGAAGTACTAGAGAAGTGGAAATAATCTTGTCATGTTTCTGGCAACTTTGAAATGATATTTTTATCTTACTTTTCTGAAAGTTTTCTGCTCCGATTTTATGTTACTGAAATTCTTAAATTACTGCTTGTCCGACAAAAAAAAAGTCTTCTCGAGCGTTTTAACCCTACATGGCAGCAAAAACACAGAAACTCACAACACACTTTTAGGACTAAAATCAATAGACAAAAGAATTACGATTATAAAGTGTTACTTACCTTTCTGACTGAAAAATTATCTGAACGCAGGTTTTCCTGTATTTCCTGTTCTGGCTTGCAGGCCTGAGGTTGGACAGATGAACGAAATCCGTCGAGAACACCTTTGAATGTGAACTTTTTCATTGTTGCAAATTTATATTATTTTCTTTCTCGGAATTTGCTTCAGATTAAACCACTTATAATGCACAACACCAACGACTTAATTCAAAACACAAATTCTTCTGATTCTTGCCGGCCTGTACTCCACTCGGATCTTTTAATTTTTGTTAATGTACTAACAGTGGGTTAAAACAATTAAATTATAATTAATTTGGGAGACATCGACGACTTTCTAACATTGACAGAGTAAGAAACTCGCAGACAACAGACAACGTCTTCAGGTTGCTTTCTTAAGTGATACTTTATACCTAACGATTACTTGTGACTATCTTAAGGGCTTACAAAGAGTTTAACAGTAATCTTATATATCTTTATTTTCTGTTTTTAATGGCTAACATATACTCGAGATTCGCATGAACCAAGAGATTTCACTTAAACACTTAACTATAACTCCAAATGGCTTACTGGAGCTGAGATTATACCTGACTTAGTTTCCTCACTTGCTAAAGTTATTACTACTGCTTTAGACTAGATGCTCTACGGAGACGATCGTTCTACGCAAAGCAGATTTTTCTGTTTTCTATATGTGTTTTATAGATAAGACGTTTTACAATGTCTCAAAAGGGTTTTTGGGTGTACAACTTCCAAAAAAGCACAGCACGAAATTGTTTTTTTTTTTTTTTTTGTAAATATTAAGAAAAAAGCGGATCAGTCACCCCATGCGTGCAGATTGCGAGTTCAACTGACTTTGATGAGAACACCCTTGAAACAGTTTAGTCACTTTTTTTTAACTAGTTGCTCAAACACACTATGTCTTAAACTGAAGATGTAAGTAAAACTGCCTTTCCCAGTGGGGCTCACTCAAGACAGAAAACTTAAAAAGAAGGATGCGTTTTGTATCGCGACGTTGACTAGAATGTCCTGTCCGAGTGAGCACGACGCTTTAGAAATACAAACCAACACCAGGACAAGCTGGGTCTCTATCCCAAAAGAGGAACACTGTGATTCCTTTCCGGTAGATGTACACTTTTTTTTGTAAAGTAGGGCTTCCTTTCCTGGGAAATAATTCCCCTCGTGCAATGTAATCCACCACCAGAGCGTGGCGGGGAGAAAATGTGTCCTAGTCCTTTCAGAATCAGGACTTCCAAGATAAGTATCGGGATACGGGGGGAAACAAAGCACTCATCTGCCGCTGTGTCTATTTCAAGTGCGCAAAAAACCGTTTCTCCGATATTTCCCTCCTCCTTTTGGGCCCGAGTAAAGCAAAAGCTTTTGCTTTTCTGAAAGTGTGTGGTTATTCACTCCGTTTGCCGTTATATCGTATGCGCCCTGTAAGCTGTCGGTTATGATGTAGTTGGTGGAGTTGAGGGTTGGAGCCCTAATGCGCATGCACCATTAGTGTCGTTCGCTTCAAACACGCTAGAATTATTTTCGATCAACAAATAATATGCCTGGGCCGTACCATGCACTTCGGAGGAGAAAGCGCTTTTTATCGATAGCCCCACGATCTCTTGCGCATACTCCGAACTATTTGAGATAGAATCGCCCACACAGTGGGCAGTTGTTACGCTGTTAAATAACAGAAAAACAAGCTTCGCTGGCAGCTTCTCTCTGGAAGACCGGCTGATAACGAAGCTTTTAATTAATTCAGCTTTCGCACACCTGCACTGCACTTGATTGTTGCTCTCACTTTCTCTGATAAAGAGAAAGAACTCAAGAACGGAACGTCCAGGAAAGCTTCTGCGTTATCTCTCAGCCCCACCACCAAGTTTCGCCCTTGTGTTTTGTTTCACTACTTCTCTCTGGAAAACGGGCGCTCTATCGTAACTTGGTAATAAAGAAGCTTTTAATTAGCTCAGCTTTGGCACACCTGCACTGCACTAGTTGGTTTCTCTCTGTGGTGGGAAAATGTGTTCTTAAAAGCTTCAGTTCCTACTCTTATCCGTTAAAGTCCAGCTATGACTATGATGTGGATTCACTTACTCCTGCAGCAGTCCTACTTGGATTAAGCTAATCGTTCTTAAAATAATTTCTCTTAACTGAACGGAATAATCCGCGAATTCTCCGATCTCTGCGCAGCGCGCACACACGTCGCGAACGGGATAAGTTTTTGCCCAAAGAAGACAGAGATTTTCCACAAAATGTTTTTTTCCGCAAATTTCTCTAATTAGTCGCAAAAAAAAGTGAATGTATGATTATGCAGCTTGCTGCACTCATACGGTAAAAATTCGGCACTGTTTATGTCGTCGCTTCGCGATCACCGCCTGTTTTCACCCACAAACAACACCACGCACTGATTGCCGCAAATCTCGGTCGCGAATGCAATTCTACTTTCTGCACCTGGGGAAGCTCTCTTGAATTGAATTTTATCAACGAAATCACTCACGTTAGGTGGGTCAATAATTAATAGTTAAATCGATGCTTTGCCAAGAAAACGTTCGGCTGTCACTTCAGAAAAACACCAAACACAGCATTGCGGAGGTTATTTGACAGATCAATACTGACATAAATGATAAAAACATGCACGGGCGCAAGTTCCGCGATACGTGCCGGCTGTGGAATCTTGCTTGCCTCGTCTCTGTATTCACTTTCAGCGGCGGTCGATGGTACTAAGGCCGTCTTCCTCGCGTAGGCGCTTTGTGGGGAACAGCTAGTTTCCGTTAAGAGAGCTCCAGCCCACCAAAGGATGATGACAGAGCCACAAGTTAGCCGCTCTGCGCTAGATGGCAATTGCATACTCCACGGAACTTGCCGCGGTGTGTGGAGTTGTTGTCCACTTATATCATAGATCTTCGCTACTCTTGGGCCCCCAAAGCCGCAAGGTGCCTCAAACCAATTCGCAATCTCCGCACTGCACACCTTATTGTCCACAACTCTCAAGAAACACAAAACAGCACACAGTTACTTGGCGAAATTCCCAAATAGCTGCTCGTTGCAGTGTTTACACTAGATCCGGGAACAGCTGGTTGCACCAATTGTAAGTAAAATCGCCAGAATCAAGGATTCGCCACCCTAATTTCTTGCTCGCATTGCACTCTTCTTCCGTTTTTCTTCGTCTAATTACCACCTAAATTTACTGAAGAAATTACTATGAGAACTCTTAAAACGGTTCAAGAAATCTGTGTAGGACTGCTCTGTGGCTGCTTGCAATGTTTATGATTTCACTTGCTTCTGACGTTAGAAAAAGCTCGGCGTATCACCGTGTCACGAATGCGAAAAATTCATATGGAAAACGCCAGTAGAAAAGTAACAAACTACTCTGACGCATGCTCCCCACGAACACCATCATACGGCATAGACGGCATGGCACGGTGCGCGGCAGCAAATTTAAAAGCTCCACAACCTTCCGAGAGGGTTGAATTGCCACCCATCGTCAGGGGACTCAACGTCACGAAGCTCAATTTCGCTTCTTCGTCAGGTCCTCTAAACCCAAGTCCAAGTGTAGCAGGACAGCAGCTCGCAAATAAATGGATAGAGGTTGTGCTCCATTGTCGCCTCCGCTAATTGCGCTCCGAGCACTCATATGGGGCGATGAAACTCCGACGAGTTCGTTTCATTCTAATGTGCGGTTCCATTCCCACAACACATGCACAGGGCTAATCTCATTCTTCGCTGCATTGAAGTTCAATTTGGGTTTTGCAAAGTTTGGTGACATAATTTCGCGATGGCCGAGGAATTTCTCTTCTCTTGCTATGGCCAACGAAACAGGCAGAGCGGGCAATTCGATCTCTTCGATTTGTTTTTTTGCCTGCTCTGTTCGCCACGGAAGGGTGGCTTTTATAGTTTGAGAAGTGTTGTCAAATGTAGGGAGTTTTGGGGAGTAACAATATCTTTAACCATTATCGAGAGACTTAGGAAACACAGTAGTCGAAATATTAAGCCAAAAACAAAGAACACAATTTAAAAATTAGAGTTATAGAATACGTAGCAAAAATAGATACGCTCTATAACCTCCTGCGGCCCACGGTCCTACCAGTAGTACTAATTCTTTATAGTAATTCAGACCCGGACCTCATAAGTGCGATGTACTCATTACAACCCAAGGGCCTACTTGTAGGCCTTAATATAAAACGTCAGATTTCCGATTCAAATTAAAGTGTTGGGTCTGAATGACTATAAAATATTAGTACTACTGTTAGGTCCTTGGGCTCTAATGACTAGTTAGCTAGTTAGTGGTCTGGGCCGCAGGAGGATAATTAACCCCTTACCATATGATTTGAGTGGCGATTATTTGTGCCACTTCTGATGGAAAATTTTCCTCATGCGTCGTGACCAGAAGCAGTTCGATCATATGCTCGATTTTGCGCAAATCCGTTTACATTAATAGAACTGCATTTAATATTTAATAAAGCCAATTTGATTTGATATACATATAATTTTTGAGATAAACCAAGGATACATTTTCCAATATGCTCGAATCCTCGCAGCCCGAAAACAAATCTCGCACTTGCAATCATTAAACACAACACTCGACCTTCTTTAACTATTAACGCTCACAAGACGTAATTTGGGCATCTGAATTTGTATTTTCACCATGTGATGAATTTACATATATACACCCCTGGCCAAAAAAAAACCGAAGAAATATATTCCCAATTTTTCAACAATAACTTCTTTTCTTCGCAAAATGCTGAATTTTTATCTAAAATTATTACAATACGCATTACACTTTTATGTTCTTATGGTAAATCAAGCAGATCTTTTTTTTAATAGCCGAAAATTCCTTACCTACACTCAGGGTAATTAAACGGGTTATAAGATATTACGGAGCAACAAATTCCTGCATTCTTGGGAAAATCCGTAAAAAAGCAATAAAACAATTAAGGAAGTAATAACCTAATTATTACGCTTAACATTACAATTATTACTTTATTTTACAGTAGTATACTAGTACATTATCATATTATTTTACAGTAATAATACACTTTTATTTTTCTTAGTTTCTTAGTTACCTTCTTTCGCTTTTATGACTCCAGAAATTCGACGAAGCATTGAGTCATAAAGATTTGATAGCATATCCTATTCTATGTCGTCCTACCATACCTCCTCAAATATACTTTTTAAGTCCCTTATTTTTTGTGGCGTTTTAACGATAACTTGTTTTCCCATTACCGACCACACATTTTCAATTAAATGCAAGTCCGGGCTATTAGATGGCCAAGAAAAAGACTTGATGCGCAAAAAACACGTGTGAATTTTTTCAGAATTTTTTGGGAGATTTTTGGATTTTTCAAAAATTGACCAAATCCAAAAAACCAAAAATAATCCAAAAAATTCTGAAAAAAATCCCGCGAAATCTTTGGCTAATTCAAAGTATTTTCTGTTCTATACAATTTTTTTGTAAATTTGATCCTTTTCGTGTAAAGATATCGCAAATTTTTTTACTACATTGCTGTACAAAATGCCCATTTTGCAAAAACTAAAGTAAAAAAGAACTTTCATAACCATGTTTTGAAAATATTTAGACATTCGGACCGCGATTTCTGGTGGTTATATGATCATTCAAAAGTAGCAACAACAAGATAATCAACTTTGAAAAGAAAAAAGACCAAAAGAGGTTAGCAGTTTTTAAAAAAAAAAAAAAACCCAAAAAATAACAGGATTTTGGATGCTTTTATGCAAAACAAATGCCAGATTCTGAAAGAACATCCCCAAAAACCCCCTATATACTATTTTGGAAGAAAATCGGCCCAATTTGCTATTCGAATCGTACAATTGAACTTGGGTGCACAAAATTCTCATTTTGCGAATTAATGGGTTAAGGTCCATGGTCAAGTCCAACCGAACATGTTTATGGTTGTAATCAGTAGCGGCGTTAGGGTAGGGCGCGGTTGGGCGACCGCCCAGGGCGTCAGATTTGAAGGGGCGCCGCAGGCCCCCCTTTATATCCGCTTGTTCATTGAGCGAGTCCTACTTATTAGTAAATTCCCTAAATCTAGTTACAAAATCGTTATGACGGCAACACTAGAATGGAATGCAGTGTTCGGTTTCATTGGTTGTTTGGTATGATATACTTTTTCAAATAAATGTCATTAGTAAATCTCTACAATCAATAGACATGGATCTCGGTAAATGCACAGAAATGTTGAAAAAATGCTGCGCTTTCTTGGAAGAATATAGAAAAACAGGCTTCAAAAGCGCCATTTTAACCCATTAATGAGGAAAACGAGGTTTTGTGCACGCAAGTTCAATTGCACGATTCGAATAGCAAATTTGGACGATTTTCTTCCAAATTCGTATACAGGAGGTTTTTGGGGATGTTCTTTCAGAATCCGGCATTTTTTTTGTCTAAAAGTTTCAAAAACCCTATTATTTTTCGTGTTTTTAAAAAAAAAGTGCTGATTTTTTTGGTCATTTTTCTTTTTAAAGTCGATTATCTTGAAGTTGCTGATATTAAATGATTATATAACCACTAGAAATCGCCGTCCGAATGTCTAAACTTCCTCAAACCATGGTTTTGAAATATTTTTTGTGTTTTGGTTTTTGAAAAAAAAAACCCCAAAAAAACCCCTGTATACGAATTTGGAAGGAAATCGCCCATTAATGGGTTAACTGCGAAGGAGTTGGAATTGAACCTATGTTTAGAACGACGACAAGAATTCGACGTGTTAAACGCCAAGCTGGTGAAACTACTCGCGATGAGCCTATAACTTCTCCAGAAAAGAAATTTGAAGTTGAATTTTTCAATTGTCTTTTGGACACTACCATAAATTCACTCAATGAAAGATTTTAACAGTTAAATTAATACTGGGAATCTTGGTCTTTTTTGTACAATATAAAAAAGATTCCGGAAAAACTAGACCTTCTCTTCTGTAGTGATCTCCAATTGAAATTAACTGTAGACTCTAAATCAGGTATAGATGGTTGTATGTTGTGCGATGAACTCATAAGTCTAAAATCTTTTTTGCCTGATCAGAATGTGGTTAATCCTGTCTTTATTTTAAATTTTATCAAAGATCGCAACTTACAAGAGCTGTCTGTATCCACATGAATGGATAACATTGCGAATATTGATCACTATACTTGTAACTGTGGCTAGTGGGGAAAGGAGTTTTTCTAAGCTTTAGCTGATAAAAACCTATCTGCGATCCACAATATCTCAATCTAGATTGACAAACTTAGCAATTTTGTCAATCGAAAATGAAATTGCGGAAAACATAGACCTTGATGTCTTAATAAAAGAGTTTGCCGATAGAAAGGAAAAGAAATTTTATTAGTTTTTTTAATAAATGGTTATTTCATTCTATCCCTTGCCTTTTTTTCGTATGCGTTTCAAGTAGGTAACTGACCCATTACCTACTGTTTCAATGGCAGATAGGGGGCGCCATAGAAATCTCGCCCAGGGCGCTGGTAGTGCTAAAACCGGCACTGGTTGTAATGACATGTCTTGATAACTACCCACAACTTTTGTGTTCAATAATTTCTGTTAGGAACCTCGATTTCTGAGTTAAGCGACTAGAGACTTCGTGAAGCGTACTTGGGTCTACAGCAAATGTCTCACACTTCACCCGTCTATCTCCGCAACTAATCATATGATGACTTCGGGCCCATTGAGACTTTTGATCAGCAGGTTTAGAACTACCTTTCTGCAAAGTTTCAGTGAATTTGACCGGGACCCGAGTTCCATACAATTTGTGCGGGGTCCTTTAGTCGTTATTATAATCATGATGTTCATATAAAAGTGCTGCCTTTGCTCGATGGCAAGTTGTTGAATCGCACTTGAAAAACAAGTTCTTCAATATTTTCGGACAATTATTCTATTGTCGGTAGAACGCCGTCGTTGATGATTTCTTTCTATTTTGCGGCATCAAGAATAATAATACGGCCTACACCGCAGACTGTGATGAATCCCCAAATCATAACTTAGAGGGAAATTTAAGGGTGTGAGTAATCGCTATATCTTTCCCCAACTTTGTGACGATTAACCTACCTTTTATCTGGTTGTATTAGGTTGAATTTAGATTCAATTGACCGGTTCTTTACCGGTCTTCTGGCAACTAGTCCAACTTCGGTGAGCCTCCGGCGTATCGTCTTGCTTGATACCACTGTTCCTGTTTTCTCCCCAAATATCCTTCTCAGTTGGCCTGAGTTTAAAAAACAACTTCGTAAACTTAACCGCTCCAGTAGCCGATCTTCCCTTGGGGTAGTTTTTCGTTTTCTTCCACTTCCTTTTTCCGGGAAACTGAGGAATTCCCGAAATTTTTTCAAAAACCGCCTCACGGATGATTCATTACATTTTATCCGTTTAGAAATATCCACATTTGATAATCCTGCGTCCGAAAAACGCAATATCTTAATCTCTCCCTGCTCATTTATGTTTCAAAATGTGTGCTTCGTTTATGAGATTCAACCTTTTCAACTGCCACAGCACAACAAACACCACTTGAAATTTGACACCCTTTTATATTGACGTAGGTAGACACATGGGCGAACCCGGGGGGGGCAACTGCCCCCCCCCTGGATTTTATTTACGTTCCTACTAACTATCTACTTTTGTCGATAAAAGTTAAGAAAAAGAACTTTTTGCCATTTGCAATGCAATATACAACTTTTAAAAATCGTGCGACGCGTCCGTTCTACCAACTCGCTAGCAGCGCTGCAATCAAAAATGCCGCGTTCGGCTGCCAGCGCACAGTGGGCCCAGCGGGACTTTATCGTCTCATAAATCTATAACTTTTTTGTTTGTCGACATATCTGTATGAATTTTTTTACATAAAATATTAAGAATGTAGGCTTTTTAACTATAATGAAAAATATAAATATTTTTTTTTTTGTTAAGTTTAAAAATAAATATTTGTAAAAGCAGTATCACTTTGTCATAATAAAACCTAAGCTTATATTATGCATATTTTTTAATTAACCATTACAACTTTAAGATTGCTATGTTTAGCAATTATAAACTCAATATTACAGTTCTCGAGGACACAGAACTCATAAAAATAACTACGTGAAAAATTAACCTTATTTTATACTTATCGGTGTAAAACTCCCTTTTAACAACAAAATTCGTTAAAAATAATATTGTAATAAAATTAACAGTCAAAAAGAGAACCCTGAAAAAAACGTTCAAATTTTTAAATAAAAAAATATAGAGTTTTATTCACTTTATAAAGTTTGTTAAAAATTTTAAATGTTAGCGCTGTTTGCCAATGTAATTAGTTTTTTTAAATAAATTAATTAATTTTTGTTGTCTAACAATTAAATAAATTTTTAACAAACTTTATAAAGTGAATAAAACCCTATATTTTTTTATTTAAAAATTTGAACGTTTTTTTCAGGGTTCTCTTTTTGACTGTTAATTTTATTACAATATTATTTTTAATGAATTTTGTTGTTAAAAGGGAGTTTTACACCGATAAGTATAAAATAAGGTTAATTTTTCACGTAGTTATTTTTATGAGTTCTGTGTACTCGAGAACTGTAATATTGAGTTTATAATTGCTAAACATAGCAATCTTAAAGTTGTAATGGTTAATTAAAAAATACGCATAATATAAGCTTAGGTTTTATTATGACAAAGTGAAACTGCTAATTCAAATATTTATTTTTAAATTAAAAAAAAAAATATTTATATTTCGCACTATCGTTAGAAAGTCTATATTCCTAATATTATACAGAGTGATCCAAAATTATGGAAACGGCTAAATAACTTTCAAGGAATGCATTTTGGAGAAAAAAGTTTTAGACAAAAGTCTTAGGAATTTTTCCTGCCTATTCAATGGTGGCCGTAGATTTGACCTTGACCATGGCCTTGAAGGTCATTTCAAGGTCAAGTTGACTTTTTTAAGTTCGAACCCATATTTTTGATCACGGAAATAGAAAAAGCGAACAATTTTACGTCCAACTATGATCTTAACCATGACCTCGGAGGTCATATCAAGGTCAAGATGGCTCTTTAAAAGGTAACCTGCATTGTTACTGCGGATTTGGAAAGCGTGGAAGTTTTACGTGCAAATGTGACCTTGACCACAACCTTGATCTTGGCCATGACCTTGACCATAACCCCGAAGCTCACATCAAGGTCACAGGAGTTTTTTGAAGGGGCGGTGGTCGAAAATATGGGTTCCCATTTAAAAAAATCAACCTGACCTTGAAATGATCTTCAATGCCATGGTCAAGATCAAATCTAAGGCCACCATTGAATAGCCAGAGAAAATTCCTAAAACTTTTATCTAAAACTTTTTTCTCCAAAATGCATTCCTCGAAAGTTATTTAGCCGTTTCCATACTTTAGGATCACCATGTGTGTAAAAAATTTCATACAGATATGTTAAAAAACAAAAAAGTTTCAGATTTATGACACGAAAAAGTCCCGCTGGGCCCATTGTGCGGTGGCTCGATCTGTGGCTCAGTGTACATAGAAAATTTGTTAACGCTATGGGCGATTCTTTCACGGAAGACGTTATAAACCACCACCCACCCTATTCCCCTTATAATATTTCTCGCTCTGAGTTCTCTGTTGACTGGCGAACCTGAGCAATATAGGAATTCTGCACTAAACTCGTCAGGACTTGGCGGCTCGTAAGATTTGAGTTTCTATGCGGGAAGTATACGAAATGTGGTGCGCTGGGCGAATCGCACCGCAAAGTACGAACGCGACGTAGGAGAAACTCAAATGGAAAGAGAATGTGGGGTAAAACAAAGAACCATCACTTAGAAACGACTAACGATCCTTCGCTGTGTCGCTCCTTTGTGCTGTATCTGACTGCGCTGCTGCCGCCGTGCTATGTTTGCGTTTGTGCGCTTTGCGTTGTGACTACTTTTACTCTTTTGATGCAGTCTGGCAGGGCAGATTCGGGACGGGGCGGAAAAGGATTTCCAAGTTTTGAAGAGTTAAGGGGACATTCTCATTGAAATTGACAAAAAAACGCCTTTTTTCGGAATTTTTTTGTTTAAACCCTATTGCATTTATTCAAAAAACTTTTTTCATATATTGAATATATAGGCATTGAAGTATACAAAAAAAAAAATTGGTTTTTGGTTTTTTTGTTATGTTTTGCGGCAATAGAGGGTGTTATACGAAAAGTCCCTTTTTAGCTGGTACCAGCTCCTGCGGTCTTCCAGGAAAAGATAACGACAAAATTCAAAATGGGTTTTGTTCTTTAGACTTTTTTCTAGAACATAGACCTATAAAAAAAGTACTTTTAATTTTTTGAATTATCTTTAGGACTGGTTTTTCTAAAAATTTCAAAAATTTGCCATTTTTTGGGGGAATGTACGCGTACAAAAAAGAGGGAGGGGGTACTTTTTGCATTTTTACATGTCTATGTTCTAGTATTTATGTTAATGAGTCGAATGCTTTTTGATTTTTTTAAATCTATCGAGCAGAATTTGAGCAATCAGTGGTACCAGGTGAAAAAAGTATGTCTTTTTCGACATTAAAGAGGATAAAGACTTTTTCCAGAAATACAATGATGGACGAACGATTGTCAGGTTTGGCGCTAATGTCAATAGAAAAGGCATTGCTAAATTCAGTGAAAGAGAGACCAGAGTTTTATCAAAAAATCATTGACATTTTTTGCATTAAAGACAGGAGGATCGATTTACTATACTTTGGTTTGAGCCTAATTTCTGACTTTTGACATTGTTGGAATAGGTAAATAATTTCTCGGCTTAGAGTCGGGAAGTGCGCCTTCTGTGTTAGAAGGATAACTCTATTATTAACTACACTAGCAATAGCGAAATATCCCCCATTGGTCGAATTGATTATGTTACACAGGTAAAATAGCGCACACCTTGATAATTTAGTCACCAGCCGCCACTGGCCCATGGGTAGACAGTCTTATAATTATTTGAAACCTTTTGCAATGCTTCATCATTATCTTTTTATGAGGAATGCTCTCATTTCTAAGAAAACATGTAAATATTTGAAATCGGCTTTTTTTTTTGGCCAGGGGTGTATACGCCGATAAGATCAAATGGTGGTCAGAATGAAAAAAAATTTTCAAAACTTGACGAATTTTTTCTGGAAAACTATAGACTTTAGCAAGAATTTGTTTAAAAAATATTTTATTTTAAGGATTAGTCAAAGAAAAACTATCGAATTTTTTCGGACCCTTTGACGACGTTTGTCGAAATTTCGATTGTGTGATTTTTTGGAAAATCAGAAATTGCATCAGATCCTACTTAAAAAATTGGAGAGTGTTCTTTGACTAATTCTAAGACATTTTTGTTCTTAAAACTTTTGTGCTAAAGTCTTTAGTTTTTAAGAGAAAAATTCGTCAAGTTTCTCGAAAAAAGGTTTCAGTCTGGCCACCATTTTGTTTTACCAAAACTTGTTTACATAAAAATAACCACATATATTTTTAGTCGAGACATCGAGGTTTTTGGTTTTAGGCATGAACAAAAATCGAAAGGAAGCGAAATATTATTGTAAACACAAAAATGCCATAAATAATCAACTTTTTTTGCGTATTTTTGAATTCTTCATGGGTACATTTTTTCTGGAGAAATTGGAAAGAACACCCTCAAAAACATAGGAAACAGTGGTTCCCGAAGTGGTTTCTTCGAATTCATCACATGATGACAATTCAAACTCAGATGCCGAAATTGCGTCCTGTGAGCGTTAATGGGTTAAGCACGTGGAATCTAATTTCCGAAAGATGAAACTCACAAAAGCGACAACACCAATGATTTGACAAAGTCACAGCCGAGTTTCGGAGAAAAGATACTAGCAGAGAGCCAGAGGCAGAGTCGTGGATGGGTTTCGTAAATATTCATTAATTGGGTTTTAACATAAACGCGGCACTTATAATGCGATAATGCGTCGGCGGGACTCTGGGGACCAAGCGCCCTGATCCTACCAATAGATATAAATTATATATAAATATGTATAAGAGATATGTAATAAATCGAAAGACTATTACGAGTACACTGCACAATTTGTTTTAAATAACAACAAATTTGTACATTATTTTGTAAGTAGCACTAAGGCATATGTACCTTACCCGGTCTTATTAGTAGTACATACATGATTGAGCTTGTATTAGCTTAGAAATATGTCCAAAAACTATTTCTTGTGCAATATTATCTAAATCGTTGGGTTGTAGAAATAATCTAGGAACTGACGCATCGATCCCCTAGTTCACAATAATACTATTGTCATTAGAGGAAAAAGGTGGTGTAATTAGAACGATAGTGCACAAATCATAAAGTTACAATTTCATTGACAAAAAAATTGTAATTAATATGATTGTGAACTAGGGTATCGAATTGTAGAGGTCGGAAGGGGCGGCAAAATTTGAATAGCCTACTGGCGGCAAATGTGTAAATCCGCCACTGACTATACTTATTTGATTAACGTGAAAATTGCAAAGAGATTTGAGACCATATTAAATGTGCTTTATTGTGGTCTTCCTATAAATGCCGAAAAATTCGGAACATATGCAGAACAAACAGAAATATTACTAAATGAGAAATATGTATGGAGAAAATTAACAAAAATAGTGCACACGGTTTTAAGGCACTTCAATGTCTTTTGCGAATTGTCGAAACAAGCCCAGGAAGCCAAAACTAAAGAAAAGCGCTACAGATACCGCAACATAAGAAAAAATGTAAGGATCTCATGAATATATGCTGCTTATATTATCAGATCCATACATTTCATCCTTTCGGAGAATACGGGACAAACGTTTTAGAAACAGGGAATATCCAGAGGAAATAAGCTATTTACTAGATGATTTACAGATGAAAATATAGATAATATGTTTGAAAGTGTTCCAGCAAACTGATTAATATTTGAGTATATACAATTTTTATTTTTATATATTTAAAGAAATTTTTTTTTTAATTAAATTTTATCATGGAGATAATAAAATGATTAAAGGTTAAGTTAAAAATGTTAAAACTTTTTAAATAACATTAATAATTTATTTATTGACTAATTAAAAAATTTTTGATTTATTTTGAAGCACCCTGTAAACCAAAGGATTTTTTTTTTTTTATCGGTTAAGGGGTAATAATGTCAAGTTTCATTATGATATTTTTAACACAACAAAAGTTACAGATTTTTGATAGCCAACAAGTCGTTTTAGCCCACTGTGCGTCATCTGAAAAATGAGACCATTTTTAATACAGGGTCAACCCTCATGGAGCAAAGCATTCTATTAAAAATTCCCTAAAATACTATATAATTATGTTTAAAATAACGCAAATTAAAAATAATAAAGCTTTCACGAACCGATTTCTTTTACATCGCGCTCAATTTTAAGTTTTTTCACAAAAATTTTCCTCGCGGCAATCATCTGGGGATTTATGAATAACAGAGATAGATATAAAAATCATTGTTTTATTCCTGTCTTCGTCTTACCTTCATATTTCTCACATATGCTAACCAAAGGTAAAAGTTGCACCACAAAATGCTGTAGCCATCTGTTGGACATCGTAAAACTATTCTAATAGCTGATTGCAACGGAAAATAATTTGGGTCATTTGGTCAGTGGTGAGAGTTGGCGGGCAATTTCTACCTAACTGCTGTTGTGGGTGCAGGTGATAGCGCAAAAAGTTCAGTGTTTTGGGTTATTATTTTTATTTAAAGCAATTTAATCTGTTTCTTTTTTTCAAAACAAATTATGAAGGAAAAGTGTGTTGTGTTAGATTACATTTATAATGCAGGCTCTAACGACTGAAAAATACAAATTTTCAAGTAGGTGTTCCTAACTTTTAGAAGATTTAGGTAAGTACATACTTAGATTAAACATATTCAGCTAATTTTAAGGTTTCTCAAGGATTTAAGACAACAGGCAGAGTGGTACAAAGATCTTAAAAATTAATTTAGAAGAAGTTACCTTTCAACCAGAAATGTATCTCTGTGAGATGTATTTCTCAGAAAGTATGTATTTATGTCACAATTTCTGTCACGAGCTAATATAGGAATAATTACGTACATATATACTCCAGTGAAATTGGAATACTTATTCTTAGAAGATAAGTTAGAGGTAATTATTTTATTTTCAATACTTAAATATTCTAAAAAGTTGAGGTTTTTTTTATAGACAAACCGAGATTCAAATTGAGATCGAGCTTGGATTTTCTACATACAAAATCAGACATTGCTCAGGTTTTTGGAATATGAGCCATTACATTTATGTTGTTCAGATTATCAACACTTTACTTACTGAAATTTTCCGTAAGAGAAATTCTTTCGCCCCAAATGCAGTTTCTGTCCTAAGTTACTCTTAAATTATGTTTTGAGTTCATTTATATTCTAAGAATTTTATAATTTGTATGTATAAGACATAGGGACTCATATTTTTACTCGTATAATGGTTAAAAAATGTATTTAAAAGTATATTAACGTGCATATTACGAATAAAATAATTTTTTCAATTTTTCGAACCGCTATATCACGAAAATGGCAATACTTATGAAAAAAAGTGTAGAGACATTTTTTGTAGAGAATTGGATGATCTACAATTTTTGTCTGAACTATTTTTGCTGTAAAACTCACCGTTTAGCTGAAAAACGCGAAAAACCTATTTTTGCAAACTTTCACCATCAATAAATATTTTTGCACAAGGGGGATTGATGGGGACTTTTCACAATTTTATTTATAATAGTATTCTGAACATTCATACCAATTTTTAGCTCTATGGGAATTTTTGTAACCTTACTTCTATTTTAAGGGCTAATTTGACTGGACTAATAGCGCAATAACTGGGTCAGTGCGAGCAAAGCGTACTGACGAAAATGTTGAAGAGAGGTCACGGCGGACCGGCGAGAGTTTTGAGGAGTCCAAGCTTATATGCGTTCGTGGAAGCATCGATCTTCCAGACTTAACGGCCGACGAGTATAGTAGAAAAAGTTGAAATAAAGTGTTTAAATTATTAATCTAGTGTATTATTCGAAAACCTCATTTTTCAAACCCGTTACTACTTTATGGGGAAGACGGTCGAGCGGTGCACTATAGTGCATATATCCTTTAATTTTTTCAGTACTGTTTTAACGGAAACCTAATATTTAGATTATTAAACATAGGTGAATTAATTTAAACCATTACAATTTAATACCTACACATTTTATTAATAAATTTAATATTCATTATTTAGTTTTATATTATTACTGAAAGGCGATTTCGTGGTGATTTACTTGAATATGGCCTTCAAATGTCCTCTGGGTGACCTCAGACTGGTCATTACCGATAATCCTTGAGACTATAACTCGACCTGAACATCTAAGAACTGGATCTGCAATCCTTTTCCTGATCAGACAGCTACAAAAGGCGATTTCGAGGTGATTCCTCTGAAATGAACCTAAATTACCTTCAAATGACCTCTGGATGATCCTATACTGGCCACTACCGATAATCCTTTTGGCTATAACTCGACCTGAGCATCCAGGGACATAGGTGAATTAATTTAAACCATTACAATTTAGTACCTACACATTTTATTAATAAATTTAATATTCATTATTTAGTTTTATATTATTACTGAAAGGCGATTTCGTGGTGATTTACTTGAATATGGCCTTCAAATGTCCTCTGGGTGACCTCAGACTGGTCATTACCGATAATCCTTGAGACTATAACTCGACCTGAAGATCTAAGAACTGGATCTACAATCCTTTTCCCGGTCAGACTGCGGAAAAAGGCGATTTCGTGGTGATTCCCTTGAAATTACATTCAAATGACCTCTGGATGACCCTAGACTACCGATAATCGTTGATGCTATAACTAGACCTGATCATCCAAGGACTGAATCTACAATCCTTTTCCCGGTCAGACTGCGAAAAAAGCCGATTTCGTTGTATGCCTCTCGAAAATGACTTTTAAATTACCTTCACGTGAGCTTATTATTATTATTGTTAGGGGCGACCCTTATGGTGGGCACTGCGGCCAGACGGTCTTTTGTGCCGTGAGCTTCGAATGAGCTCTTTCGATCTCCTCTAGTTCTAAAACTCCTACAGAGGAATGTCAGCCAGAAATAAAATAAAAGGGAAGATTGATATAGTTTCTACATACAAAAATATCAATGTTTGCTTAAAATCGTCAACTTTGAAGCGATTTTTCAAGGTCAAACAAAGGTCACCGAAACTTTTTACTATTTTTCCCGAATCCGAAATCGCTTACACCTTAATTTTAAAAAAAAATTCATCTCAATAGCTTTATTCAATCGGGAGATTTCCGGCGATTTTTGACAGTTCTCTGAGCAGTTTCAGAGCTAGAAAACATTCATATTTTGCCCGTGTTGGGCACTTTAATTTGTTATAATTTGTCTGTTGTTAATAGTGATTGTGTAAATTTGCTGTGAAATCTCTGGAAAATCGAACTTCTTGCAAATTTAACTTGTCTCACGCAAAGAATAATAATGACAAGTAAGCTCCTATTTTCGTTCCTTCTCTTTCCCTCGTAGGTGAAATTTTCGTTCCTTCTCTTTCACTCGCAATCGAGCACAAAATAACTCCTTCGTAATGCCAAAAAATTGGTTTTGTACTGAATATAGAACGGACTAAGGCCTGTAGTTTGGTTTGGCGACAGGTTAGGTTCATACTGAAGATATCTCTGCATGAACCCACTAACACTCGGATGGATTACGTAACATGTATTGGTATGTTAAACCCATTTCAATCTAGCAGTACTTCCCTTCCCGTACCGTTTCTTTACTTTTCTCGTTCGTCCCAAGACTCCTGACCAATAGCTTGGTTTAATTTATTTAATATACCCGTCATTAGCCCTAATTCTATTGTATGGTTTAGTTAGTTATAAATAAAATATTATTTAACACAACCAATATGATTGGTCTGAATGTCCCACAACATATAAAGATTGTTTTATGTAGGTGGCCTTCACCTGAAGACACCAGTTGCGACAGTGAAACTTTAGTTTATAGTCAACCCCAAACACAAAATTCTGCAATTAATTCAAAGCAAATACACCTTTCTATAAAATAACGATAAATATATCTTAAAATCTTGTAGGTAAGTGCAAATGCTTTATTATAATTTATATGTCAATTGTAATTTCAGGAAAGACTATGACCTCAACCATGACCTCGAAGGTCATATCAGGGTCCAGATGGTTCTTAAAAATTGTCCGCTCTTTCCATTTCAGTGGCCAAAAATATGGTTTCCCCTTCAAAAAACCATCTTGACCTTGATATGACCTTCGAGATCATGGTCAAAGTCATGACCAAGATCCAGGTTGTGGCCAAGGTCACACTCGCACGTAAAACTTCCACTCTTTCCAAATCCGCAGTAACAAAGCAGGTTCCCTTTTAAATAGCCATCTAGACCTTGATATGACCTTCGAGGTCATGGTTAAGATCATAGTAGGATGAAACATTTTCCGCTCTTTCCATTTCCGTGGTCAAAAATATGGATTCCAATTTAAAAAGTCAACTTGACCTTGAAATGACCTTCAAGGCCACCATTGAATAGACAGGAAAAATTCCTAAGACTTTTGTCTAAAACGTTTTTCTCCAAAATGCATTCCTCGAAAGTTATTAAGCCGTTTCCATACTTTTGGATCACCCTATATAGTAAGTGTAAGGTACCGAGTGTAACATTTTATATTTTCAGAGCTCTTTCTATCGAAACCGATTTTATGTATGTACACCTTTTACAATACAATAGCAAATGCAAAAAAACACGATTATCCTTATTGTTAGATAGATGAATAATTATTTACAAGTTAAGCTAATATAAAAGGTTTTACAATGAGGCAATACATTACTTTTATATCTTTTTAAAACGTAAGTATGATTTAGTCGCCTTTCATTAAAAATTGAGAAAATCTAAATCCAGATTGTATAGCAACCTTAGATTAGAGCACACTTTTTCCGGTATATTCTGTATTATTCTAAGCTTAGCAAACTCATGCAAAATATGACTTTTATACTTACGGTTTTTTTTATTTTCCTGTGAATTAGTGGCACTTAATTTTCTTTTATTCTTTTTATCTGTAAATAGAATAAAAAATTACAAGTGATGATGTGCAACGACTTCTTTCAGGGTGGAGAAAGTTACAATATGTGACGATGATGAAAATAAAATAGTTCTCCTTTACCACGAAATAGACCCTGAACAACTGAATGAATATCTAAACAAGACGAAGAAGACTCCAGCGAAAAAATGTTATTACATTCCTAAATCAGAGAAGCGATATTACCAGCCTGGAATAGTAGCGAAAGTTGATATAGGAACTACGGATAATGATTTGTGTAAATTGTTAAGACATGGCACACGGACTTTATTTTTGCAACTTATGCCTCACCCGATGAACTGGAACAGATTATGTTAAAAATAAATACAGCAAAGGAAAATTTTGCAATGGAGCTTAATTATAATACACCGATTGGCTTAGCGGTCGAAATAAAAGGAGAAGCTTTACCGTTTACGCACAGGGAGTTTGAGAAACAATACAACGCAATCTATACAAAAAGGAGAATTAATTGTTCTGACTTCAAACGAAGATTACAAATTTGTGTCAGTAAGAGAAATTATATACGTGTATAATTTGTGGAAATATATGAACTACTTGAAAGTGGGTGATCTAGTACTAGTGGACGCTGGTAAAATTGTGTTGAAGATTGTAAAAATTATTCACAAGAACATCACGTTATGTATCGAAAAGGGTGGCATCCTTAAATCTTATATGGATGTTTTACTTCCGTATTGCATTCTGGCCACTTTCAAGCCATCAACAGATTACTTTGAAGACATCAATTTTGCGATAAAGAATGATGCACATTTTCTAGTGTTATCATCTATCAGGAGTTTTTGCTGGATAAAAGGTACTTTTTAAAACCTATGTTGAATCCTTCTCGGTGAAATTTGAAATTGCAGGACATATACCTGAGCATTTTATAATGAGCCAGTCTTGCGAAGTAATGGAAATAATACAACTATGCGATGTGATTTGGATGCCAAATTATTTTGAACATAGTTTTACAAAAAAGCGCTTCAGAGTATCGACTAAAACGCAAAAGCTTACAAGCATAGCAAAAAATTTAAGAAAATCAGTGGTAGCTGCTATTCCCATACAAACTAGGAAAGATTTCAATGCTTTGCTGAACCATGGAGAACTTAAAAACATAGATTCTATGCTTATCGAAAAGAGTAGGATTACAAGCCAATTACCAGTACCCAAAGAATATTGTTCAGGTGAATCAAAACCAATTAGTTCTTCATCTTTCAAAGTAACGCCTCAAGAAGGATTGATAAATTGTGTAAATTATACAATACATACTATCCCTTGCCAAGGGATTGTGATATCTTCTAACACTTAACGATAAAACCATAATCTACCTATTCGCGGCGGATATATACTGTCCCGTGATAGCCGTAGTGCCAAATGAATTCGTCGCAAGAAGTCTTAATGTCCGAAGAAACATCAAAACTGTTGTATACATTTCTAAAGAAGACTCAGAAGATGAAGAGTCTTTCAGAATAAAGCATGGTATCGACTATGGGCGAGATATGAAATTATTTTTGAAGGGTGACTTTTGCATCACCTTTTTTGATACAATTTACCACGGATGTCTTGCTGCCAAAGTTAGGACAATTTACATGCCTCAGGAAAAAATCATTGTTAGACAAAATAGATTGTGATAAATATATTTTTCAATTAAAATAAGATTATTACATATTATTGACTCAAAGAAAAAAAATTGCTCAACTATTTCTGACATTCTTTGAGCACTCGCTGAAATGAATAGCACATGTACAGGGCTTTTACAAGTTTCAGCAATTCCTCATGTTCATATTCTAAGGTCTCAATGAGTAGGAAAACATTTTTTATTTAATTTATTAAATTTTTATTAATACAAGATTTTCGGGACTGAAAACGAATACGAGGATAAAAATGAAGAATATGTTACAACATCTTAAAATAATATACATATTCTTCTCCCCATTCTGTATTACAATATTGCTCACTCGAATTCAAATCATATGGCTGACTCGCATGTTAAAATTCTAACAAGATTGCCTTGAAATTTTAACTTGCAGAGGTTGAATTCATGGAAAGACCGCGTGGCTTTTAACATAGAACTAGAGAGTCTAATTACTTTTTGGGATTTCCCCATGCGTTCATTTTTGTTTTAATGATTTTTTACGTGAAAATTGCTATAAAAACCAGCATTTCAAGCTTTATACATACAATGTCAGAATAAATTCAATTAAAAAAAAAAAAAGGTCAAATGGATTAAAAGAAAAGTAAATGTCTAAAACTACATTATAATTTATTAAGTAATTTATTTTTTTAATATGTGTTATTATTTCGTAAACTATCTCGTAGAAACTGGTTATATTTATAATTTTAAGAAGACTGATTTCAACAATCTCTTTGAATATCTTCAGACCTGATTTTCTAAGATAATTTCTGGGGATGGCTTACAAGAAAAATGTGAAAAAATTCCAAACCATAGAGGATTTTAAAGCTGCATTAAAAACGATTTGAATCTCGTTGTAAGCCATCCCCAGAAATTATTTTAGAAAATCAGGTCTGAAGATATTCAAAGAGATCGTCGAAATCAGTCTTCTTAAAATTATAAATATAACCAGTTTCTATGAGATAGTTTACGATTGTAGCTTCGATCATAGAGAATAGAATAGTGTAAAACCGTGTAAAATCCGTATACGTGAGTGGAGTATTTTCCCCTCAAAATAAGCTCTAGTGGCGAACATGATTTAGAGTATTGTCAAATCGCACCAGAGCTTAAATGAGTAGTAAAAGATGTATCATATGAAAAATTTCACCTTTGAGGGGCGGGTTTCTATTATCAGACCCCATAAGTCACGATCCAAATTGTTGATCCTCTATCGCTCTAATTAATTAAATTTTATATATTATATTTTACCTTGTATTTTCCGTGTGCAGTCATCGCTGTCAGATGATAAGGTAGAGTCGCCAAATATCGTCCCCTACCCTAATATCGTCCCCTTCAATATCTACTCTTTTAAAAACCGCCATCTATTATCAGTGACCCGAACCGACAGCTAGTTGCATCAGTCGGCCATTGTGTAGAAGTGAGTGCGCTACGACGTTCGTACCGACAGAAATTCGAAAATCAAAAAAAGTGTTCAAGGTGAGTTTTTCATTGAAATATTCTCGGATTCCATAAAATATTGAGATACCTGACTTATTGATACAATTTTTTTGTCAAACTAACTATTAATATCTCAGATGTTAATCGATTAAGTAAAATTTTCAAATTTATGACACGTTTTTTGCTTAAATGGATGCGACAAAATAAATAGAAATTTCCTAATATCGTCCCCTTACGTGAACCTTATATCGCAACATGTAACTTTAGAATGTTTTTTTTTTTATTTTTTAGATGCCGAAAAAATGATTAAAATAATTAAGAAAGGGCTGTTTAGATATTAATATGATAGTTAGGTTCAATTTTATATAATAGAAAAGGAGTAAGTACAACTCCAGTTCACGTGATCTAAATATCGTCCCCTGGACGATATTAGGAGCCCAAAAATATATTTTCATAATTTGAGTATTTTTGTTAAAACTATTTTATAATTTTTTCTGACAGTGTTAACGGGTTTTTGATTATTTTTATGAATAAAGGAGTATTGAACCTAGTGTTTGACGTTTCATTTATTACTGTGGTATTTTTTTTTTTATTTTTTTAGATTTGTTTTACAAAAAGGGGACGATATTTGGCGACCCTACCTTATCTCCTCGAGAGAAACATGCTCTATAAGAAAGCAAAAAATATTTTATGTTATTTTAAAATTGAAACAATGCATTAATAGAAGAGAGTTGCAAGTCCTGTGTATGGCAATTACTAAGAAAACAAGCCTACTCCCGTAGGGGTCTGGAGGTGGTGTGGGAGGTAATCCCGTTGGGATTAAGTGGTTGTTACTTTCCATTAAAAATATATTCAAGGTCAAAGGTCAATAAAAGTCTGTCCCCTCAGAAGAAAATGCTTCACTCGTGTACACGGATTTTATACGGCTTATCCTATCCTGTACTTTATAATCTAAGCACCCGAGAGACCCAAGTGAATCCTTTCGTTTTAGACTCACAAGGAGAAGCCAGCTACTCGTCATCACCGATTTCGCTAAAATTTATAGCACATATAGGGCTTGGGTACAAATGAAAGTACCCGAAGTGGGAACTCCAGATGGCCAAGCTTTTACAAAATAATAGTATACAAACATTTTCACGCCGCTCTAAATCCCATTCATTGTAGCACTTCCCCAAAGCGGCGGCTGGTGTAGTAGTTAACACTTGGGCTTGTGATTCAGTGGTCATGGGTTCGAATCCCTGCGTGCGGAGGTTTTCTTTCGGATCTTCCTCAATTTTTATAAGATTCGGGTCCGCAATTAAGCGAATGGATTAATTTTTTATTTTTTGTATTTATTTATACGCATATATATAAGGAAAAAAATTGGGATTGCGGACTTTTCAGCAAAGAATTGTAATTAAAGCGCATACCAAAAGACTGTTTCCTCTGCTTCTATAATGAATATCACCCCGACAAATGTAAATCATCATCATGAAAAATAATATAAGTTTGAATTTTAATGTACAAACTACATGTTTTGTATCAAAAGTCTATCCAATGAAAAATTTTGCACTGAAACTAATTTTTCTAAAACTACTATAAGTGTTTTTACCTCCGAATACCTAGAATTTTCCTGCATTCATTGTTTTTTATGGTACCTAACTCTTTTTTCCTCAAAGGATCTCAAAAGTGGTTTTTTTTTACGCTTCACTCCTGTGATAACATCACATTCTCTTCTTATTGACCAGCAGTAATCAGCCATCATGTTTTCATCCCATCGGTCCTGATGCTGTTAATATCTTGGTGGAACCTTTCCACATGATCTTCAGTGAAATCCCCTACATTCCCTGGGAAATAATCTGAATGTAAATCCAAGAAGTGCAGTTTGAGATTCATTAAACATCCTAATTTCTCATAGTTTTTTACCATTCTAGCCGCTATTTCTTTGTAGTTTTCACTTTTATTATTTCCAAGGAAATTTTCCACAACTTCTTTAAAACTCATCCACGCTGCTTTTTCTTTGGCAGTCATCATCTTTTAGCATCTTATGTATCTGTGGTCCATCAAAAATACCTTCATTTATTTTTGCTACACTGGCTTTAGGAAATTGCGCCCTTAGATATGCATAGCACGCTCCTTCTTTATCTAAGACTTTGACGAATTGCTTCATTAAGCCCAGTTTAATGTGGAGAGGTGGAAGCATTACCTTAGGCTGAGAGGGATCAACAAGTGGATCGAATAAAATATTTTTAGGACCCGCTTCGAGAGAAGTTCTATCTGAAAATTTTTTTATCTTATAATGATTGGTTCTATCTCTACTGTCCCAAAGACATAAAAAACAAGGATATTTCGTATTTCCAATTGTTGTCCTCACATAATAGTCAAAATTTTGAGATCTCCGCATATTAACCAATCAATATTTTCATTATGTTTTATGAATACTAATACAAATTTCATCGTACTCTTCCTTTAGTGCAGTTGATGTGCAATGGGGACTGAAGTAATACTGCCTTTAAACTTTGTTTAGAGGAGTCTACGAATAATCTCTATTCATCGTCCTTGTAGATTCCTGGCTTCAAATCATTCATTATTCATCGCTGTCTTCATATTCATCGCTGTCTTCTTCTTCTTCACTTTCATCAATATTTAAATTTTCATTGATTGACATACTTTCTATGGAAGCTGTCAAACTGGCAATTTCATCGTCAATGTCATTATTTATCTCTACTGGTTTTATTAATGTTGATACAGGATATTGGAGGCTTTCAATATTTTTTCTATTAATTCCTGTTACGTCTGCTATGCAGATGTAGCAGTGTTCTTCGCAAGATAGTTCGTTCCATTTCGCAAGTTCTATAAACTTCAAATTTCCAGGTTTATTGTCGAAAATACATCTCATCATCATCATATTACAAGAATTACATATTGAATGTGAAGTCCATTTTTTATTTATATTGGGAACATCAAAACCAAAGCAATGAATGCAGGAAAGTTCTATATATCCGGAAAACGCATAGCTAATATATCCTTCGCTTTGACCTTGACCCTGACCTGATGGTGTCAAACCGACCCCGGATTCGGATTCAGCGACCTGGAAAATATATAGATATACCTCTTATTTCGACTTAGCTGTATCTTTGTAAATTTGGCTCTCAGACGACCTTGACCCTGACCCGATGGGGTCAAATCGACCCCGGATTCGGATTCAGCGACCTCAAAAACATAATAGTAGTCCAGTCAGTTGCACATACAATTTTTTTTTGTAGGGCTGTGTAATTAATACAAAGAGATTCTCAGAGCCATTTTTTTAATCTCTCGAAAATCAATTCATAGGAGTTTTCAAGGCCACTGCTTTTAAATCTTTTAACCGAATTTGAAAGGTAAACGTGGCGGATTCAGTATAACGAAAAATATTTCTAGAATAATTCAAAAGATTTCCAAGAAAATTAACATAAAGATGTTTTCAGGTTGAAACAATTTCTAAGATATACCAGACTAGAACATTTGAGAAGGGTTTAATTAATAAGTATTCACGCAACGCCGGGTAAAACCGGGTAACTCAATTAGTAATCTAATAAAAATTTGTAAACTGCCCTTTTAAACATAATCGTAGTCCACAAGGATCGATTTTAAGACCTATCAAATTCAGCCCGTTCAAAAATGGCTATATCCGACACGAACAGAACAGCTGAGTACGTTACTCTGTGTCAACAATGATTACATATAGCCCAAGAAGTATAGATTTGTGAAGTTAGAAGACTTGTGAAGGGAGGAGGGTCAATAAGGCCGGTTTTCGGCCTAAATTTTTTGGCAGGAAAGACTTCAAATTTCCTTGAAATTCTTTTTGGGTTTTTATCTATAATCAATATATAGTCAATCTCAACCAATACGAAACTTCCAAATACCCTCCCCCTCTCTGCCATCCCCCCAAAGTTATGAAAAAGCAGCTATAAATAGCACTATTTTAATGCATCAAGGCTTATAGAAAAAGTCTGAGCTAAATTTTTTATTTTACAATACAGATAATGCATCTAGACAACCAATGAAACATAAATACTCTCCTCCCTCCACCATACCCCCTTCCCCACGAGATTTCAAGTCCTTCCTGTTCCTGTTTTAGGCCGAAAACCGGCCTTATTGACCCTCCTCCTTTTGAAAGTAATTATTGTTTTCTGCCATGGCTTAAACAATTCCCCTTTACTTCCGAATAAAGTCCTCGACTTTATTTTCATTTGCGGAATTTGCGTTTTCGCGATATAACGCATGGAAAAATCAACAATTTTCCCTCTGCGCCAAATTCATTTTTCAATTTTCCTCTATCGAGAAAGCGTGTAGAATAATTTCCCAAGCGGCATTGCATTCCCTTTACTTGCGGAATCTGGTGAAATTATAAAAATAGTAAAAACTAATATTATAAATAAAAAAAATATCTGTAATGTGAATTAATGTGAAAAACCAAGTGGATATATTACGCTTCGGCAAGGTGAACCATCTTTCTAATTAAAAAACTGCTAACTTTGAACTATAATACGTTTAACAATATTTAAAAGTACGTCCTTAAAAATATTTATCTTATTCAGTCATTTTTGAAAATATTCATTTTAATATGACGATAGTGGTGGTTTAAATAAACCAAAAAATTCAGGTCAATTTCAAAAAACTCCAAACATCCAATGTTTTTATAAACAACAAATCAAACAGAACTTAAAAGTTATATTAGAATATAGGTGAGAATTTACCAGCAAACTTTGAAAATATGACAATTATTTGTGATTATGACTTACAAATATATAGATTATTACCACAGAGTCAGATGCTTTTCAAACCAATCGATTAGATCCGAAGCATCGATATTACAAAGGCTAATGAAGGAAAGTTGGTCTATAGGACCAGCTTTGTGCACTCTGAGATTTGCGACAAGGGCAACTACCTGAAAATTCGAAACGTGATTAAGTTGAAGGGCTGAGGGTCGGGTCCTCGAAGGTGCCCGGCTTGCACCCTTCGTCCGGTGGCTTGGGGCAGCGAGAGCTGGCTGGCTAACTTTGCGGTAGTGTGCGGGGATCTGCCTAAAGCCGAACTTAACCACCGAAACGGACCGCCGATAACAAGAAAATCTCTCGCGATAGAACCAAAAAAAAGGCAGGGTACGGGAAAAGGGACCGATGCGGGAGAACCCCTGTTCCTGCCCGTGATTGCCTCTCAAGAGGAGGATCCGTGATAGAAAAGGATTCCCCACCTGGCCTAGCCCCAACCGGGGACCTCAACTTGGCCTAAAAATTAGGGGAGGTCCCAATAACAAAACGCTCGAATCAAGGCTGGAAAAACAAATCGAGGGAGCCTAGGAAATCAGAAATAGAATTACAATAACATACCTGCTTTTTATGTCCTTAGGTTATTACTTTGTTATATTTGAACGAATTTTTTCCATTTTTCAATTATCTCCCGATAGAATAATGCTATTGAGATGCATTTTTTTTAAATTTAAGTGCACGCTTTGGCGGATATGGAAAAAATACTAAAAAGTTCTGAAGAGCTTCATTTGACCTTGAAAATTAGCTTCAAAGTTGACGTTTTTTAGAAAAAATTGATATTTTTGGATGTAGAAACTATATCAATCTTCCCTTTTATTTTATTTCTGGCTGAGGAGTTATAGAACTAGAGAAGATCGATAAAGTTCATTCGAAGATCACGCGGAGGTCATTTTCGAGAGAACTAGCACGAAATCGCTTTTTTCGCAGTCTAACCGGGAAAAGGATTGTAGATTCGGTCCTTAGATAATTTAAATATTTTTCCAGTGTCATCAACAGTTTTATAAAACATCACCTGAACATCTCCATTTTCATCCACACAACTCTTTGCAACTCCTAAGTAGGTGTACTCGACTTTGTTTTTACTGGGTACTTTTACTAACATATGTGTACCATTTTTTATTAATAATGGGTGGATGTTGTACATATACAGACAGGTCATATGAAGTACCCGGTTTTATGTGCACAGTTTTTTTCTTATTAAGAAGAGGCTGATCATCTTCTGAGGTAGAAATATAAACAGTCGCATAAAATCTCTTTGTAGGAGCTCTAATTGTGTTGGTTATATCAGCCAGTGGTTCTTTTAAATCTGAGGTTGGGCCGTCGTTAACTTCTATCTCATGTTCAGGTAATGGGCGATAAGTCTTCAAATTGTCAATCTCAATCACAAAATTTGTCGCAAAAACAACTCAATGTTCGGTACCTCAGCACTCCAGGTTGCTGAGCAACTAGTTGGTGGATGCTCATAGTACATTTCAACGTAATTTCACTTGGAATTTTCATTTAAATCCGGGCAATGTCGTCTTGGCCAACAAGAAATAGCTTTATCTTACTGCGGTCTTTAAGTGCTTCATAAAATTGTAAAGCGTCAATAATGTCGTGTCCACTGGCGACGAAATGGTCAGCTAAACGTTTAATAGACCCTCCTATACCGTCAGCTGCTCCCTTGCCGTGACCGGATTCAAAAAAATTCCAGGTTGAACTTTCAAATCTGTATTGTTTAAAAAATCTTGTTGCAAAAAGACAAGAAAAAAAATTTTTTTTTTTTGTACTGTGTTGCTGGTCCATCAGAAAAAAAGTGCACTGTCTTAATATGGGGTAATTCTTTTGGAACCCAATCAAGTACCGGATGTAGGTGGGCCCAAATACCTGCAGGGCCATGATTAAGATCAGAAGATACAGTACAAAAAGAAGTAAGAAGTAATGTCCTTTGTACAAGTCAAGTAATACATTACTGCGGTATGCAAAGTCACTTGGTTTCGCGATCACCCAAAATGCACTGATTGAATTTACTGGTACTGGTGGTACAGGCGTAGTTTTCACTATACATTATACGACATGGTTAGGTTAGGTTAGGTTATTGTGGCCGCCTCAAAAAGAGGCACACTTAGGCCAACACAAGGCCCATTGTGATACCACACGGGACGACCCCGATTTAACTAACCGTCGAACCACTTCGAGACTTTGATGAAACGTTCAATATCCCTGACGTTCTTCACACTCAGGTCTGACAGGTCATCAAAGAAGGTGGCGCCCAGGTGCTGGTACCTATGTCGCGCAAGCGCTGGGCAGTGACAGAGGAGGTGGCTGATACTTTCCTCTTCCTCCTCATTCTGGCAACTTCTGCAGAAGTCATTTGCCGAAACGCCTAGCCTTCTGGCATGTCTCCCTATAAGACAATGCCCAGTTATCGCAGCTATGACGTTGCTAATGTACACTCTTTTGAGTGAAATAAGGCTCTTTGACCTGTTTCGGTCGAAAGTTGGCCAGATAAGTTTGGTGGTCGCACATGTGCATTCTCTCCTCCACCTATTCTTTGCGATGCTCGCATACACTTGCGAGATCTCCTTCTTACGATAGGCGAGCGGTGCTCCTATATCCCGGATGATATCCTCCTCCGGTAGGGTTGTGCCCTTTCTGGCGAGCTCATCCGCCCTAGTATTACCCGGGATGTCATTATGCCCCGGTACCCATATAATAGTAATCTTGACCCTCTCTGCTACTTCGTTTAGCAGAGAGCGGCAGTCTGCTACTACCTTTGAGGTCGTAAAGACGCCCGTGAGGGACTTGATTGCGGCCTGGCTGTCCGTAAAGATGGAAATGTCCTCAGAACTTGACATATTCCTTCGCAGCCATTGTAAGGCCTCAGTGATAGCCATAACCTCAGCTTGGAAGACGCTGCAGTGGTCTGGCAAACGAAACGACGTTTCAAGGCCTAGGTGTTCGCAGTAAATTCCGCCACCAGTTTTGCCTTCCATCTTAGAGCCATCGGTATAAATCTTTATCGAGTTTATACGATTAGGCAGGTCCTCACCCCACTCATGCCTAGTCGGTATGAGTGATTCGAGTTTCTTATCGAAGCAGGGTTTTGGAACTATGTAATCCAACCTAGGGACACGAGTATTAAGGATTCTGCAGTGCCCCTTAGTCCACTCTTGTCCATGGGTGTGTTGAGTTAAGCCTGACGGCTGTGGAGGCTGCGGTTTGCTTGCCAAAGAGTTCTATTGGGAGGAGGTCTAAGATAACATTCAGGGCCTTGGTGGGAGTAGTCCTTAGGGCTCCGGTGATTAGAATCGAAGCCATTCTTTGGACCCTCCCCAACGCATTTTGATGGCAAGCCTTTTCCAGAGCAGGCCACCACACAAGCACCCCGTAGAGCAGGATCGGTCTGATCACCGTCACGAAGAGCCAGTGAACGATGCTTGGCTCAAGGCCCCATTTCTTGCCAATCGCGTTCCTGCAGGAGTATAGGGCCGTCGTGGCCTTTCGTACCCTTTCTGCAACGTTGGCCCTCCAATTTAGTTTCTTATCTATAATGAGACCGAGATATTTGACTTGGTCCGAAAGCCTTAGACTCACTCCGTTAAGGAGCGGTGTAGTGAAGGGAGGAATCTTGTGCTTTCTTGTAAACAGCACAAGTTCCGTTTTATTCGGGTTAACTCCTAGGCCACATTTTTCACTCCATGATGTGAGTTTAATTAGGGCCGTTTGTAACACCTCAGAGAGCGTGTTCAGGTACTTGCCTGAGGCCGCGATTACTATGTCATCTGCATAGGCAACCACGCAGCACCCCGAGCGGTCGAGATCACGAAGCAAACCGTTCAGAGTCAAATTCCACAGAAGAGGCGACAGGACTCCACCCTGAGGTGTACCCCTGTCGACAAATCTCCTAATGGAAGATGCTCCAAGATCTGAGCTGATAACCCTGCTACGTAGCATTCGCCTTATCAGCTCAATCAGCGGTTCGTCCAGTCCCAGGTCCCTCATGGACCCTACAATCGCATCCGGCCTGACATAGTTAAAAGCCCCCTCGATGTCCAGGAAGGCCGCGAGCGTGTACTCTTTGTACAGCAAGGACTTCTCTATACGGTCAACGAGGGTATGCAGAGCTGTTTCTATAGATTTGCCCTTCGTATAGGCATGCTGCGAGGGTGAGAATTTTTCCGGGTGGATAGACCCTCTTATGTGGACGTCGATCAATCTCTCCAGTGTTTTAAGGAGAAAAGAAGAAAGACTAATAGGCCTGAAGTCCTTAGGTTTGCAATGCGAGGTTTTACCTCCCTTAGGGATGAAAACAACCCTGACTTCAGTCCAGGACTTAGGTATGTAAGTAAAGTCCAGGCAGGCTTTGAAGATAGCCTCTAGCCATGGCAAGATTAAGTCCGTAGCCCTCTGTAGCTCGGCAGGTATGATTCCATCCAAGCCTGGGGCTTTAAACGGCTTAAAGCTATTTATGGCCCACATAAGTTTATTCTTATTAAGAATTTCTTGGACTAGTTTGTTAGGGCTGGTAGCGACTGTCGATTCAGTCGTCTGCTCCACAGAGCAGCCCGGAAAGTGAGTTACGGTCAGTAGCTCCAGAGTTTCCAGGCAAGAAGAAGTCCATTCCCCATTATCTTTCATCAGAAGACTAGGGGTGACCGGACAAGTCGAGAGGATTTTACGTAATCGTGTAGCCTCAGAGGCATCCTCTATTCTATTACAGAAACTCTCCCAGGAGGATCGTTTGGCTGTCCTAACTAATTTTTTCAAATCTTTGAGGCTAGCCCTATATAGTGACCAATCATTGGTCCGCTTAGCCTCATTGAATTTTCTGCGGCAATCCTTCCTCGCGGCTACAATTTCCTTTGTCCACCATGGAGGTCTAGGTTTCCCTTTAGGTCTCCTGGTGGGACACGAGGTCCGAGTTGCCTTGTTACAAGCCCTGGTAAGTGTTTCCACCATGTTATCCAAATCCTGTACGGATTGGATTGTAGGTGGCCCTCCTTCAGGCAGTGTACGACCTAGGACCTTATTGTACAAGTCCCAGTTAGTGCTCTTTCTGTTCATAAAAGGAGAACAGACCGGTTTTCGCATATCAAGTGTAAACTCGATATACCGGTGATCAGATAATGAGGGTTCATTGGATACTCTCCAATTTTTAACCAGGTGGGCGGCATGTTCAGTGACAATAGTAATGTCAAGAACTTCCCGTCTCACTGAATTGATAAACGTAGGTTCATCACCTACATTACAAATCCAAAGGCCAAAACCCATAATGAATTCCAAAAGAGACTCACCTCTCTCGTTGATATCCGAACTTCCCCAGATCGTATGGTGCGCATTGGCGTCCGCGCCGATGATCGTCGTGATCCTCCGTTTATTCGCCTCCTCAAGGGTCGTGCGTATAAGATGATGCGGAGGAGGTTCATCGTGGTCATGCGCCATATAGCTGGAGATCAGCCATAAGGGCTGGGATACAAGATCCAGCATGACCACTACATTGTCCTTGTCACTAAAATTGCTAAGGAGAAAGGCGTTGAGATTGTTTCGAACGAGAATACAGGACCTGGGTTTACCTGCGCCTAGTAGGGGAGAGTGGGGGAAACACGAACGTGGGGTAATCGCGAATCCAATGGTTCTAATGTGTTAGAGAGAGATAGCCATATTTTACTTGCCGCCATTTCGGAGACCAAGCCACCACCTGTGCCAGTCAACAACACGGGAGACGCGGACGCACGTACTTGTCAAGATATGCATTTTTCAATATTTTGCATGTTTTTGATGTAATTTTTTTGGTAAATTAAAGTTGGTGTTGCTTTATTTCTATCTACAATAGTAATTTAACTTTTACATAGTGGAATACTCACATATTAATCAGCTAAATGACAATGACGCAATCAGCAAAAGAAATATAACCTACATTTTTTTTTCCATTTTATTGTTTTCGATCCAGCGGGGTAAAGGCGAACACTCCATGTCGGGCAATCTCGAACGTTCGGCATTACCACCCTCCCTTTTGTTGGTTCCCCGTTCATCTTTTTTTATTATTTTTTCAGATGCCTCATAATTACAAAAGAAAGACCAAAACAAAGTACAGTCTTGAAGATCTCAAAATCCCATTTTTTCATTATTGTCGTACATTTTGTATTCGTTGACTAACATATGTTCTATTCCTGAGCACTGATTTTTACCCACGATTTGGGTGCATTAATTAAAGTTTCTGTCAAGCTTGTTTTTCTGTTCACAGCGATTTACAATGATTGGAATGTATTTTTATTTTTTCTTCGATTTTTCGATTATCGGTTTTATTCAAAGTAATGCTCTTTTTAGAGGTATTTCGGACTGATAATTGATTTCCTGTTGGGGTTTGGGTTTTTGAATTGAATTTAAAGTTTAGAGAATTTATTGGAAAAATGTATGGTAAAATTTTGATTGAAGGAAAATAAGGGAATCACAAACCTTCATGCGTCATCTCATCGCTACACAACCACCAGTATTTTGTTGCAATTATTATTTAAACGTTTGCTTCATCTATGAACAAGAGTATTTCTTTAACCTTTTCTATAATTTCATTATGTAACAACTGATATTTATTTTCAATCAAAGTAGTAAATACTTTTCTCATATCTTCAACCATCTTTTGAAAAATTTATTTTCTACCACAATAAGTGGTAAAGTTGCATCAACGGAAATATAAAAGTCTTTAGTGACCCTAGTCAAAATACGAAAGAAAAAGAAAAAGACGAAAAGGAAAATGAAGACTTCTTTTGTATTTTTTGTAGAGATAAATATATAGATCCCCCGTTGAAGACTGGATTATGTGCTACGTGTGTAAAAAATGGGCTCGCGAGAATTGTACTGACGGACAGTCACCATCTTTGGGTTATAAATGTGATCACTGTCGTTATTAATGTTAATACATAATTACCCCACTTGGTGTTCGTGTTTACCCCACTAATGTCGAGTAAAGCCGAACACTAAGGGTTTTGTTTTTTTTTTCATATTGTCACAATTTATTAAAAACATAAAAATTGATTACGGAATTCGTTAGACAGATAAGTAAACTTTATAATTAAACAATAAAAAAACTCTGTGATCAAATTCCACTGTTTTATTTAAGTGATCACTGTCGTTATTAATGTTAATACATAATTACCCCACTTGGTGTTCGTGTTTACCCCACTAATGTCGAGTAAAGCCGAACACTAAGGGTTTTGTTTTTTTTTTCATATTGTCACAATTTATTAAAAACATAAAAATTGATTACGGAATTCGTTAGACAGATAAGTAAACTTTATAATTAAACAATAAAAAAACTCTGTGATCAAATTCCACTGTTTTATTTAAGTTTTCCCTTAGGTGTTCGTGTTTCCCCCACTTTCCCCTACGTAGAACGCCTTATAACCGGCTATGTTAAGTCCACAGATCCGGTCCCGAACAAACCAGGGCTCCTGGACTAAAACGACGTCCTCCCCTTTCTGGGAGAGACGCAAAAGAAGCGCAGCTGAGGCTGCCCTGGAGTGGTGTAGATTAATCTGCACCACTCCCACCATGGCTGCTGCTAGGGGGGGTTACCTCGATGACCGTCATCTCCGCATCCTCTGTGTCGGATTGGAGAAGGTCATCTTCCATATCTACATCAGGAGATTCCTCATCGTCCTGATGTAGAAGAAGATCCCCCAGCATCCCTGAAGCTGAAGGGATGCTATCGTCATCGCTGTCGAGGGGGGATGGTGACGCAGGTTTTGGCGCTGCGGGAGCTTCTATTTCGGCGGCCTTCTCGGCTACTACCTCGGCGGCTTCCTCAGCTACTTTCTCGGTCTCGAAGGGGATGACCGCCTTATTACCCTTAAGGTCCTTACGGTACACTGTCAGAGTAATAGAGTCGAAACCGTAGCTGATAACGCCTTTCGACTCGACAAGCGGGGCTAAAGATTCCTCATTGAGGATCACCACCGCTTGTCTCATTTTCCCCTTTGGTTCGCTGACCTGGGCAACCTTCCAGTCATGAGTGGGGAGACTGGAGTTGCACATCCTGATCAGCTTCAGGATATCCTCCGGGTTCGATGGCTCCGCTGGGATCCACGTCCTAGATCGAGGTCTGTTCGGGATTTGCTCCCTTTTAACAGCCTCGAGTCTAGCTCCCGGCCAAACTTCCCCTAAGGAAGCTATTGCCTGCTTGTACAGATCAGACGATCGCTGATCTGCGCAGGCAATAAGCTTGATGCGGCCTTGATACCAGCCGGCATCGCGACAAACTGGTGCTGGTCCGGGGCTCTTTTCCAGTATATCCCCGTAGACTTTTAGCAACTCGATACGGACCGATTTCCAGTTATCCTGGGAGATGGCACCGTCTGGGTTGCTGCGGTCTACGACTGCCCAGATTAGGTGATCCTTCGCTACCTCGCTGAAGGGTCGAATAGGTTGAGGGGGTCTTGAAGGCGGACCGGCTTTGGGCCTCTTAGAGGCAGAGGGCTCTTGCTCGTCTTGCGAGCGTTGCCTTTTCGGTGCCGCGTCCTTAGATTTTGCCTCATGAAGGGCAACAACCTTCCTAGCCCAGCTCAGAGAGGACTTATCCTTCTCTGAGAGCTCCGAATCCGGGATGGTGCCAAGCTTACGAAAAAGCTTGAAGGCTGCACGCTTTTCCCGGTGGGCCGCCGCAGAGGACCTAGTGCGCCGCTTGGGGTTAGGAGGGGGGTTAGCGGACTGAGTTGTCCTGAGAGGCGCCTTAGCATGGCTTGGTCCTGGTTTGGGAGCCGAAGACGCACTGCTTTGCGCATTCTTTGCGGGCGACAGAGGAGCAACAGTGCCACATCCTGACTTAGAGCCGGGCTTCGCGGACTGTGTCCTCGAAATAGGAGCACCTGACCCTGATTTGGGAACAGCAGGGCCGGTGCTGGCCGATGGAGCCTTAGAGCGGGTATTGCCCGCTGAAGGGGTAGTTGCGGTACCCTTTGCGGGTGCCTTGGCTTTAGCAGCCTTGCGTGGCTCTTTCCGAACAGACGCAGCAGGTTTGGTTGTCTCGGTTTTATCCGAGGCAGAAGTATTTAAATCCATAACATCTGGTTCGTACGACCACTTTCGCGACAAGGCACTACTCATGGTCTCGGGTAGAAAAAGGGGAAAAGAGGTCCACCCATGCAGCGCCCCTTACATGGGTAAGTCCAAATTACGACCTGAGGTGGACAGGTATCAGGAAGGCTCCGTACGAATACGACATAAAACGGTTTACGTCTCGCAAAATAACTGTAGTGACATTTAACGTCCGGATTCTCTTTTCGAAACGATAAGTATAGATTTTTCCTTGTGTCCAACAAAATCCGTTTTTGCATCTTTTTTTTTATGAAAAGTTACAGTCTCGTTTTTCCCAGCAGTAGCTCGTGACACATCATCCCTGAGAAAAAATGTATGAATTTTCGCTTTCAATGAATTATTTATTGGCCGCAATGTACAGTTTTTTGATTTTCTTTTTATTCCCAAAGTCTCTTGAAAAAGTTTCAGTTTTAGTCCCGAACGGTTAATTGTTGTGTCTTCAAGGATTGTTTTGTTTTATAGTCTTTAATGTAATGTTTCTTAAAGGCATTTGTCAAAATACTATATTTTCTTTTTTCTTCTTCGGCGCCTTTAATTTTATCTTCATTTTTTTTCTAGTTTTGGTTATATTATGTAATAAGTTGTTTTTTTTATTTTTTAACGTTGAAGTCTTCTCTTGAATTTTCGTGTTTTTTTCTGTAATTCTTTTACATGGTCTTGAAGTTTCATATTTTGCCTATAAATTTTCAATCTGTCTAACTTTTTCTCTTCCCCTTGCTCTAGCAGCGGATAAGGTTGGAATTAGTGAACGAGATCTAGGACTTAAAGGAAGTAACCTGGGGCTTGAAGGAACAGGTGTGGAAGCCGGAGTATTCATTAGCACGTTTTTGCAAAGCTTTCTGTTGTTCTGTTCTCTTCTTATTTCTAACTTGCCATTTTCTTTTCATTTGTCTGTGTTCTCTTGGTGTCATATCTTTGACTAGCTTGTTGCGAGTATGGTATCGGTCTTTTCGTTTCACTTCTGCAACTTTTTCGGGGTCTTGTTTCCTTTTTTCACGACAACGTCGCTGCCTTTCTTCCGCAGATAACGCCATTTTTTAATGACCCCAATGATAATACCTTAAATGAATAAAATAATTGTAATATATAGAATACCAAAAAATATTAATTAACTATTGTGAAAATCAATCAAGGCAAAGTTCCAGACAAAAATTACCACTCCGTCACGAGTTATGCCACTCCGTCACAGTTTTTTTTGTGACAGAGGTGCCTAGTGACAGAGGTGTAAAATAAAAGTGTTCGAGGATTTCATCGTTCACAAAATTACGAATTGCTCGTAAAAGTGGGTGAATATGACATATTTACTGGGAACTAATAATATTACGCATATAAATGGGAATTACAATAAGATTTCAAAGTAGTAACTTACGTGACAGAGCGGTGGCCGAATAAACGCACGCACCTCTGTTTAATTCCTCCGGGTGACTAACTCGACTCGCTCCCGGGTGGGGCCTAAAGGTGTGAGGCCAAGGGGGCAGAGGAAACCGTACTGTTGCTTAGTGTTGAAGGTCAAACAGCTAAGACGGGTTTTTTGTTTTGCGAAATGCATGACGGAAGATAGCAAGAAAAAACATATACAGCCGGACCCAACGATATAATATTTTTTTGTTAAATAGTATGAACCTTTACGTTTATTATATTCTAATTAATTTAATGATAATATTTCAGAAGTTCAATAAATAATTTTATATTGAAGGGTTCTATATGATTTTTTTAAGCAAGATCATTTTGTAACATTAGGCGGCGCAAAGAGACACATTTTATTTGTATGTAAAACACCTCTGTCACACATTTCGAATACTATGTCACAATGATATTGTAAAAAGCAAAAACAATAAAAACGGAATTTTAATTTTATTATAATGACTATATGGTCCAAAAAAATCTTGTGAAAACAAAAATAAAAAAATATATTTATTCGAAAATTATTGTAGATAAAAGCAGAGATCGGCAAAAATATTTTTTTCGTCAATATTTTCGATGATAATAACCAATACCATAAAAATTACAATTTTAGTAAATAAATTTCCAATTGTTAATTTATTTGGTAATAAGCCAAAACATATTTTCCATTATCTAAGCAATCGGTAATTCATCGGTAAGAAATTAGAGATACTTAACTAGTCGGTAATTTTCTGTGTGAAATTTCTGTTCTCCAGCAATCGGTAATCCATGGGCCAGAAATTCGAGGATACTCAACTAGTCAACAATGTTCTGTGAGGAATTTCTGATTACTCCAGCAGTCGGTAATCCATGTAGTCCGGGAGCCGGTGACAGTAAAACTGCACTTATACGGATTCTAAAATTTAGCATATGAATGAAAAGTATTTAATCATAGCTACAACATAGGCCCGGTGTGCCAGGGTTTATCCTGGGAGAAATATTTTTTAAAAATGTTTATTTTTTTAATAATTATGAATAATTTGCACTTATACGGAAATTAATGTTTCTAATACCATTTTATTGCAAATTTTATCTAAGTTCAAAAAAATTTGGTGTGCCAGGGTTTATCCTGGCCTAAAAGTCTGTCACACCACTTTATACAGCGTGATCCAAAAGTATGGAAACGGCTAAATAACTTTCGAGGAATGCATTTTGGAGAAAAAAGTTGTAGACAAAAGTTTTAGGAATTTTTTTTTTTTTTTTTTTTTTTTAACGAACCATCAGCTTAGTCAAAGCCTTGTAAAATATCAGAAATTAATCTGTAGCATATGACTGATTATTCATCATTTGGTCCGATGTTAGTAGACATGCGACCACAACCACCAAACAGACTTTTCTTTAGTGCATGCTTACTGACACGTAGATCAAACAAATCAGCATTTCTATTAACATTTAACCTCATGCGATTAATAGGTTGGAAAAAAGTATAATTATTTTTATATAAACTAGTTTGTAGAAGCGACACCACCCTAAGATTACGCTCGTTCAGTCTGAAAGTGAATTTGCTTTTAAGGGAAGCTGAATCAATACTACCAATTAATAATTGGTGAACAAAAACAGTGTCTGCAATCTCCCGGCGCTTGTGCAGAGAGTGCATATCAAGAAGCCTCAGACGATCATTATAAGGGGGGAGAAGAACTGGATTGCTCCAAGGTAAATCTTTAAGAGCGAATCTGACAAATTTCCTTTGTACAGATTCAATACAATCAATATGAACTTGATAATAGGGCGACCAAACTTGACTCGCATATTCAAGAAGTGGTCTTACAAAAGAAAAATAAAGCTGTTTCAACACAGCCCTATTGGAAAATTCACGTGACCATCTTTTGATGAAACCCAGCATAGAGTTGGCCTTAGTCACCATAGAGTTAATATGCTCAATGAAGTCCAATTTGCAATCCAGGATAACTCCCAAGTCACGGACAGAATGAACACGTCGTAGAGCATAATTTGATAAGGTATAGTCGAAACGCAGGGGGTTGCGTCCTCTACAGAAAGTCATGACTTCGCATTTACTAATATTCAGTTCCAAATCGTTGTGTGTACACCACAAGTGGAATAAGTCTAAGTCCTTTTGAACCACGTGGCAGTCGTTAATATTTTTGGTACAAAAGAATATTTTCATGTCGTCTGCGTAGATTAAGATTTTACAGATTTTAAGAAGTTGTGAGATGTCATCGATAGATAAAATAAAAAGAAGTGGACCCAGGTGACTACCCTGCGAGACTCCTGATGTAGCTAAAATCTTCTTCGAGGTGGTACGACGAAAAGAAACCTGGTATGTCCTGTTGAGCAAATACGAACGAATCCACTTAATAAGCAGAGATGGAAAGCCTAAAGATACTAATTTAAGGATTATTATGGAATGAGAAAGCTTATCAAAAGCCTTGCTGAAATCAGTATAGATACAATCTGTCTGCAGACCCTTTTGGAAACCTTCAGTAGCAAAGGTAACAAGGAGATTCGTAGATGTAGACCGCCCGGAAGAAAGCCGCGCTGGTTTGTTGAGACAAGTCGCTTGCAAACAGTAGAAAATTGTGAGTATACAATTGATTCAAAAAGTTTTGGAATACACGAAAGTTTCGCAATGGGTCTATAGTTGCATACCTCACTTTTGCTGCCTTTTTTATGAATTGGAGTGATGAAGGAGTTCTTCCAGAGCTCAGGGAATTTCCCGGTCTTGAGTGACTTTTGGAAGATTAATGTGAGAGGTGTGACTAGCTCATTGGAACATGCCTTAAGAATGGCAGGCGGAATGCCATCGGGTCCTGATGTGAAATCAAGTGGGAGCTCATTGATATGCTTGAGGACATCATTCGCAGTAATACAGACGGATAGATTAATAGGAACAGGGTTTTGGTTTAAGTGATTAAAATTATTAAGGTCGGGTTGAAAGTCAGGGGAGAAGGATTTTTCGAAAAAGGACGCAAACATATCGCATATTGTAGATGGAGTGTCCCCAGCTATTCAATGGTGACCTTAGATTTGACCTTGACCATGGCCTTGAAGGTCATTTCAAGGTCAAGTTGATTTTTTCAAATGGGAAACCATATTTTTGACCACGGAAATGGAAAGAGTGGACGATTTGACGTCCGACTGTGACCTTGACCATGACCTCCAAGGTCATATCAAGTCAAGATGGTTCTTTAAATGGGAACCTGCATTGTTGCTGCGGACGTGGAATGAGCAGAAGTTTTGCATGCGAATGTGACGTTGACCACAACCTTGACCCTGACCATGACCTTGACTATGACTTCGAAGGTGATATCAAGGTCAAAGTGGGTTTTTGAAGGGGAAACCATGTTTTTGACCACGGAAATGGAAAGAGCAGACAATTTTACGTCCGACTATGACCTTGACCATGACCTTGAAGGTCATATCAAGGTCACGATGGTTCTTTAAAGGGGAACCTGCATTGCTACTGCGGATTTGGAAAGAGCAGAAGTTTTGCGCCCGGATGTGACCTTGACCATGATACACTTGACCTTGCCTTAATCGACTTCACCATGGTCGGTCGTTAACTTTTCCGCTCTTTCCCTTTTTGTTGGAAAAAAACATGGTATCCCCTTCAAAAAACCACCTTGACCTTGATATAACCTTCAAGGTCATTGCCGAGGTCATGTTAAAGGTCAAGGTTGTGGTCAAGATCACATTTGGACGCAAAACTTCCACTCTTTGCTAGAGATGCCACGAATAGTAATTTGGCCGAATACCGAATACCGAATGTTCGGCGAGCCTCTTGGCCGAAGCGCCGAACATTCGGCAGCCGAATATTCGGCCACACTTAGTACTTTCCGCGGGCGACAAGTCACAACTGTCGCTACAGAAAATGTTCGTTCAGATGAAGGTGTGGAACAGAAAAATTCTGTTGCAAATGAACTTGATTTTTACATGGTATCTGTTCGTTTAGATCGGACAGCAGACCCTTACAAGTGGTGGTCAGCAAACGCGAAACAATATCCAACCCTTTCACAATTTGCTAAGATTTATTTATCATCTCCCGGTAGCAGTGTGTATAGTGAGCGGCTGTTTTCGGAAGCAGGTATGTATAATTTATGAGGAAAAACGCAATCGTCTGCTATCAACAAACGCTGAAAAAATTGTTTTCATTCATCATAACTTACCACTGGTAGATTTTAAATATTAATTTGTTAGCTATTTTTTTTGGTTAAATAAATATATCTTTGTGAGTAATATTTTGAGTTATTTTTTCATGATTTATTTGGTAATCCTTACTATATTTTATCATAAATACGAAATTAAATCTGTTTATCACGATTTCACGCCCAAACTGCTGAACCGATTTAAATGAAATTTGGTATACAGATACTCTAGAGCCTTAGAAAGGACATGGGCTATAATTTACGCGGACGAAGTCGCGGGAAAACAGCTAGTAATAAAAAAATAATAAATAAATTGCTATTCGGTATTCGGCCGAATAGTTAACCATATTCGGCCGAATACCGAATAGCGAAAAAAAGTGGCCGAATACCGAATAGTTGCCGAATATTCGTGGCATCTCTACTCTTTGCAAATCCGCAGTAACAATGCAGGTTCCTCTTTAAAGAGCCATTTTGACCTTGATATGACCTTCGAGGTCATGGTAAAGGTCATAGTTGGACGTAAAATTTTCCGCTCTTTCCATTTCTGTGGTCAAAAATAAGGGTTCCAATTTAAAAAAGTCAACTTGACCTTGAAATGACCTTCAAGGCCATGGTCAAGGTCAAATCTAAGGTCACCATTGAATAGCTGGGGAAAATTCCTAAAACTTTTGTCTACAACTTTTTTCTCCAAAATGCATTCATCGAAAGTTATTTAGCCGTTTCCATACTTTTGGATCACGCTGTATAAAGTGGTGTGACAGACTTTTAGGCCAGGATAAACCCTGGCACACCAAATTTTTTTGAACTTAGATAAAATTTGCAGTAAAATGGTATTAGAAACATTAATTTCCGTATAAGTGCAAATTATTCATAATTATTAAAAAAATAAAAAATTTTAAAAAATATTTCTCCCAGGATAAACCCTGGCACACCGGGCCTATGTTGTAGCTATGATTAAATACTTTTCATTCATATGCTAAATTTTAGAATCCGTATAAGTGCAGTTTTACTGTCACCGGCTCCCCGCCTAATGGCCCAGAAAGTCAAGAATACTCAACTAGTCGGTAATTTGCTGTGAGAAATTTCTGAGTACTCTAGCATAGCAATCGGTAATGCATGGGCCAAAAATTCAAGAATACTCAACTAGTCGGTAATTTTCTGTTAGAAATTTCTGATTACTCTAGCAATCGGGAATCCATTGGCCAGAAATTCGAGAATACTCAAGTAGTCGGTAATTTTCTGAACCACATTTTTGATTACTTTAGTTTTCGGTAATTTATTGACTAGAAATTTGAAAATACCCATTTTCGTGTAATGTATGATATGTTAGGAATCCCGTATCGCATTAGTCATGTGATATGTGACATAACTGTATGTTATGTTTGACAAAGCACATATAACAAATCACATATAACATATCTGCACATACAGTGAGACGCATAACATATGTTACATACAGGGTGTTCAGAGGTGGGTGGTCAATACTGAAGGGGGTGAAAGGTCAGACCGAAACAAGCAAAAAATCGTATGGGTGGGGGGGGGGCATCTCGCACCGTTTGGCAGTTACAGGGTGATTCGTAAATCAGGATTTTGCCTTATATGGGAACCGCTCTTGTATTTTTATCTTTTTTTCTACGCATCGCAGCGGCCCCAAACTGATTTCAAAAAATCACTATTTGGAAGCCCTTTCCAAAAAAGTTTACACCACCCCCCTATCCCCAACCCCTTGGCCACAATCCCCCCTGGAAGTTGAAAATATTAACTTTTATTTCACGATTTTTCACCTTTCGCCCCACTTTTCTCCGAAATTCATGTTATTAACATACCTACTTTTTATTTTTTTTAAGTTGCCTATCTAATTACCTTTCCAAAAAGGTGCAACATGCCCAGGTAGAAAAGGGTTGCAAAAGTCCTGAAATTAAAACATCCTCACAGGTACCTAATTACTTTATTGCACCATAATGGAAAAAGTCGTTAAGTAAACAATTTTTATGACAGCAAGTTCGGAAATGTTTGTTTAGGAAACAGAGGTAATACATTTTTATTTTTTCAGCAAAACAGTAATAAAATAATAAATGTAATCTCGTTAAATAGCGTTATTAGATTATTATATCCAGTATTGACTCCTAAGTATCCTGACGCTCCGTTTCTAATACCTCCTATGAATTATGGTATAAAAATGGGTGAGTTTGAAAGGACATTGACCACAGTTGAAGAAGCAAGCGATAAAACCGGGTGTTTAATAGAAAAAATTAAGATAAAATGGCAGAATTCAGTGTTGACGAGTATGCCGATATAATTTACGTGTACGGTTTAGTAGAAGGAAATGATAGTGAGGCCGTACGAGAATACCAAAGCGGATTCCCGAATCGGCGGGTACCCAACAGAAGGGTATTTTCAAGGACTTTCAGAAGGTTAAAAGAAACCGGAAGTGTAACCGCCCCCAGAGCAGAAACGCGAGCAGGAAAATCGGCCGATTCAACGGACCCCGACCAACAACTCCTCAACATCGTCAGGAACAGCCCTGTAATAAACATCAGGCAGGTCGCACGAAGGTCAGGATTGTCTTGAGGGAGAGTTTGGACCGTTGTGAACCGAGAGGGACTACATCCATACCACCATATCCCGGTCCGAGCACTACAGGAAGGAGATTCCGAAAGACGATTGTAATTTGCACTTGGCTGTTCGAGTCTGACATCGAAAACAGAAGGTTTCTAGACCGAATTCTGTGGACGGATGAATCGCAATTCACCCGGGATGGCATCACAGACTTGCACAACCTCCACACCTGGTCAGATGTGAACCCACATAGGACCAGGTGTCGGTCCTTCCAGCAAAGATTTAGTGTCAATGTCTGGGGTGGCATCATCGGCAACCAGTTGATAGAACCCTTCATCTTGCCCCAAGTGCTGAATAGTCAGCTATACTCGGACTTTTTGGAGAATATCCTTCCGGATCTGTTGGAGGACATCCCCCTGGCCACCAGAACCGCAATTTATTTACAGCTCGACGGAGCACCTGCGCATACTGGGAACATTGTTAGGGCAAGGTTAAATGAAAATTACCCACAGCGCTGGATTGGACGAGGTGGACCGATTCCTTGGCCTGCTAGGTCACCGGACCTTACTCCACTGGACTTTTTCTTATAGGAAATGATGAAAGATGAAGTTTACTCAAGACCAATCAACACCAGAGAAGAATTAGTTACCAGGATTGTGACTGCAGCCACGAAAATACGGGAGAGACTGGCTACCATAGACCTCAAACGTGAAATAAAACGAAGGCTACTTGCATGCATCGAAACTAGCGGGGAACATTTTGAACAGCTTTTAAAGGACAAACGTTTTAATTGTAATTAGTTTTTAAGCGAACAAAATGTATTTTTTAGTTAACTTAAGTATAATTTCTTAAAAATTCGAATTATCATGATATTCTGTAAAAGGATTTTTGTAAATAAATTTTCGTATCCTTTTCCTACCTGGGCATGTTGCACCTTTTTGGAAAGGTAATTAGATAGGCAACTTAAAAAAAATAAAAAGTAGGTATGTTAATAACATGAATTTCGGAGAAAAGTGGGGCGAAAGGTGAAAAATCGTGAAATAAAAGTTAATATTTTCAACTTCCAGGGGGGATTGTGGCCAAGGGGTTGGGGATAGGGGGGGTGGTGTAAACTTTTTTGGAAAGGGCTTCCAAATAGTGATTTTTTGAAATCAGTTTGGGGCCGCTGCGATGCGTAGAAAAAAAGATAAAAATACAAGAGCGGTTCCCATATAAGGCAAAATCCTGATTTACGAATCACCCTGTAACTGCCAAACGGTGCGAGATGCCCCCCCCCCCCCCCCCCACCCATACGATTTTTTGCTTGTCTCGGTCTGACCTTTCACCCCCTTCAGTATTGACCTCCCACCTCTGAACACCCTGTATAATGAATATGAAAATTTCCCATATGACATGTCATGTCACATACAATGAATATGAGATTTGTAACTAAACGAAGCACATATTTATATGTCTAATATATTTTGTGACAAATCACATACCACATATTCCCTATGGCTATGACATATGACGAAGAGTGTAAGTTGTATGTTGTATACAACATATACATATTATACAACATACACGTATACATCAAATATCACATGTGACAACGGCACATGACAACTGATGCACAACAGATGACATGACATGAGACATGACATATGACATTACATATGACATTACATATGATATGACATATGACATGATATATGACGTGACATATGACATGACATATGACGTGACATGACATGGCCGTTTTTCTGAAAAATTCAGAATTCAATTTGTCGGGGGTGAATTTTCACCCATGATACTATTTAAGGGTTAAAACAACAAACATATTGCATCATCCATCAGTCATTGCGTTGCCTGAAGCTTATAATGGCAAAGTCCTATTAACCATCTGAAAATTGCATACAGGGTGTTCAGAGGTGGGAGGGAAATATTGCAGGGGGTGAAAGGTCAGACCAAGACAACCAAAAAATCGTATGGGTGGGGGGCGGGGTATCTCGCACCGTTCGGCAGTTACAGGGTGATTCGTAAATCAGGATGTTGCTTTATATGGGAACCGCTCTTGAATTTTTATCTTTTTTTCTACGCATCGCAGCGGCCCCAACCCGATCTCAACAAATTACTATTTCGAAGCCCTTTCCAAAGTGGTCAACACCACCTCCCTATCCCCAACCCCTTGACCACAATCACCTCTGAAACTTGAAAAAATTAACTTTTATTTCACGATTTTTATTTTTTTTAAGTTGCCTATCTAATTATATTTAAAAAAAGGTGCAACATCCCCAGGTAGGAAAAGGATACGAAAATTTATTTACAAAAATCCTTTTACAGAATATTATGACAATTCGAATTTTTAAGAAATTATACGTAAGTTAACTAAAAAATACATTTTGTTCGCTTAAAAACTAATTACAAATAAAACGTATGTCCTATAAAAGCTGTTCAAAATGTTCTCCGCCAGTTTCGATGCATGCAAGTAGCCTTCGTCTTATTTCACGTTTGAGGTCTATGGTAGCCAGTCTCTCCCGTATTTTCGTGGCTGCAGTCCCAATCCTGGTAACTAATTCTTCTCTGGTGTTGATTGGTCTTGAGTAAACTTCATCTTTCATCATTCCCCATAAGAAAAAGTCCAGTGGAGTAAGGTCCGGTGACCTAGCAGGCCAAGGAATCGGTCCACCTCGTCCAATCCAACCTTGCCCTAACAATGTTCCCAGTATGCGCAGGTGCTCCGTCGTGCTGTAAATACATTGCGCTTCTGGTGGCCAGGGGGATGTCCTCCAACAGATCCGGAAAAAGATAAAAATACAAGAGCAGTTCCCATATAAGGCAAAATCCTTATTTAAGAATCACCCCGTAACTGCCGAACGGTGCGAGATACCCCCCCCCCTCCCCCCCCCCCCCCCCCCTTACGATTTTTTGCTTGTCTTGGTCTGACCTTTCACCTCCTGCAATATTTCCCTCCCAACTATGAACACCCTGCATATAAAGGTGAAACAATATAAACCAACAGAATTTACAGAATTTTATGATGAAATACTGCAATGGCCAACTACAGACGAAAGAGAGCCTCCAGAAGAAGATTTTAAAAAAAGTCTATTAGTTATCTTTAATTTAAGTATTATGTTTAATTTTAAATACCTAAAAGAAATTTTCGCCAAAGGAGGAGGGTCAATAAGGCCGGTTTTCGGCCTAAATTTTTTGGCAGGAAGGACTTGAAATTTCTTTGAAATTCTTTTAGGGTTTTAATCTTTAATCAATATATAGTCAATTTCAACCAATACGAAACTTCAAAATACCCTTCCCCCTCTCTGCCATCCCCCAAAAGTTATGAAAAAGCAGCTATAAACAGCACTATTTTGATGCATAAACGCTTATAGAAAATGTCTCAGCTAAATTTTTTATTTTACAATACAGATAATGCATCTAGACAACCAATCAAACAGAAATACCTTCCTATCCCCACCGTAACCCCTCCTCCACGAAATTTCAAATCCTTCCTGCCAAAAAATTTAGGCCGAAAACCGGCCTTATTGACCCTCCTCCTTTATATGGTTTTTTTCTTTAAATTATGTGAACTCAGAAGGACACATCTAATAAATTTAAAATATCTAAATATACATATATAATAACGTTAACATCAAAATATTTCTTTAACTTTCGATTGCTAATTGGCCCCAAAATGTAACTGAAAAATATTTTTTTTTTAAAGATTATACTTCTTTACAAAATAATTAGTTTTTTGCATTTCCTGAAAAATTTAAACATTCAGACATGTGCCCTTTTCGAAATTGCTAATTCAAATAAAATTTTTAGATAAATGATGAGTAAGCATAATATAACGTCTTTCGTGTGTGGCCGGGAAAAGGCAGCGTGTAATGTGTTCATAGAAAAGTTTTGTGACAAATGGTTTTTATGGGGTGCACCCTGCAGGAGTGTTCCACTTTTCGCCCCAAATTGTTATGTTCTCTCACCTATGCCTTCTTTATTACTACCTATTTCTAGCAAAAATTTCCACTTCGTTCCTGTAACGGTACCAAGGTAGAAAAAAGATAAGGAAAAAACGTCACGAGTGTCTCCCACTTGTTCTAGATACTCTTTGGTTGTAGCCACTGACATATAAGAACTGGACTGCTGATCCCGTACAAAAACTCACATCAAAAGTAAGACCAAATTTTGACCGAATTCTAACTATCTCGCTCTTTCTTAAGCCCGCAGGCAGACAAATTTACAAAAAAAAAATTGCCAATAGCCAAATGAACGTGGCGCCATGTATGTGCACTTCTTTTTGTTTTTTCTAGTATCTTCGCGTGTGATACATCTTTTTGATACTCCCAATAGATAAATAAAAGTAAACACAAGCTTTTTGCACATCACTTTTACCCACGACAGCCTTTACAAGTTGCCCGCCAACTCATCATTTTCCGTTGCAATCAGCTGTTAGAATAGTTTAACGATGTCCAACAGATGGCTACTTCATTTTGTGATACAACTTTTAGCTTGGGTTGGTATAAACGAGAAATGTGAAGGTTAGACAAAGGCAGAAAAATAATTTGTATAGCTATCTTTGTTTTTCTTAAGTCCCCAGCTGATTGCCGCGAGGAACATTTTTATGAAAAAACTTAAAATTGAGCGTGATATGAGAGAAATCGGTTCGTGAAAGCTCAATTATTTTTAATTTGCGTCAGTTTAAACATAATTGTACGGTATTTTAGGGCATTTTTAATAGCATGATTTGCTCCATGAGGATTGAGCCTGTGCTAAAAATGGTCTCATTTTTCAGACGACGGTTAGCAGTCCAGTTCTTTCATGTCAGTGGTTGTAGCCTGGCGCAACTGCTGGGTTCTTGTCTTGGCTGGCGCTATCAAAAGTTGAAAGCACGGGGCACAATGCTACAGCCAGAATGTGTAGCTCGCCTGCCGCTTGGCGCGGTCTCTGCAGTTCATTTTTGCCAACTTTTAACTTTTGGTGCGCACCAAGCTTGACATGTCTCAAGCTAGAGCAATTGCGGACTGCTAGTTTTAGTATTTTACGCAAAACAAGTTTTCGCTGCCTTGCACTTGCTAGGAAATGCTTATGAATGTACCAAAATTGAGAAATTTGATGTAAAATCATAATTTTTTCAGTTTTCGAACCAAATTATGAGCGGCAACATTGTGTTTGTACCTAGCTACAGGCAGTGCGGCAGATTATCGGAAGCGGCAGCCAAGACAAGAATCCAGCGCGCGCGGCAGGCTACAGTGGCCTATTCTGTTTGGGCCTTTAACCGCTCGAGTGTCCCCTCTTGGCCGTAGTGTGGGGTGGATTCGCCGCGCCGACAATGGTTGAAAGCGAGCCGGGTAAAGGCCCAATTACAATGATCGGATCTGAACGGATAGAAATGTTAAAGTACGCAGTGAAACGGATAGGAAAATAACACCAATTACAATGCCGTATCTGTTCGGATTAAAACGTCTAAGTAGTTCTTTAAATCTTAGAAGTGCGAAAAGTAGAAATGCATATAAATCGGAAAATAAAAGCTTTTTCAATATTTCTAATGTTGTGTAAAACTTAAAAAATTGAAAAGTAGGAGAAATAGCCGGTGGTGGCAGTTCTTATGTTTGACACTTAAATCCGTCAATCCGTCGATTTCTACACAATCCGAAATTTACTGCGCGTAGTTCCAAAACCCCCGGGAATAATAAATACAAGCCGTGAAGTAGACCTGCTCACTACCACACCTATAGGGTGATGTAGTCCGATGATTGCACCGAAATAACATTGCTTCTTATGGCGGTAGAGCCCATTCATTCCGCTCCAGAGGGCGAATCTGCTAAACTATTGGTTTTACGAAAAAGTAATATTCTACTGACTGTAACTGGGGAGGAATACCGTTCTTATGGTACCAAAATCATTATAGGGGTAAGAACAAAATATTAAAGATATTTGAGCTCAAAAGTTACTCTTACTGCCCATCGAACAAATTACCACGGAAAGTCGTGCTGTCAAGTCGACCTGCCGCTGCTGTTTTGTTCGGGGAAATGGTTAGAGTTGTTCTTAAGTGCAAAAAACTCTAATATTTTGTTCTTGCCACTATAATGTTTTTCAGATCACTAGAAAGGTATTCCTCCATAGTTATAGTTAGTAGAACATCATTTTCGCGTAAAAGTTATAGTTTAGCAGTTCAGGCGAGTAGAGTGGCTTACTTTGGATCATCCGCCATAAGAAGCAATGTTATTTCACGGCGATTCTCGGACTACATCACTACGTATGCATTTTCTACTTCACGGCTTTAGTTCCGATCGAATGCGCTTGTATCCGTTCAATGTAATCGATGAGGTAGAAAACGTATGGTAGGAAAACCAATTTGACACTTCAACCCGGTTCTCTTGCGCTCAGATCCGGTCATTGTAATTGGGCCTTAATGCACGTTCAATTTTCACTCAACTCATTCGGGAAGAGTCAAACTAAGTGACAAGTTCTTAAAGTGGAGGGCGACTGCCTTTCATTTAGTCCCGCTTTGAGTTTTACATTTTATTTAATTCCAAAATTTTGCGCAAATGGCACTGTTCAAGAGCATTAAGTTCAGCACCAGAGCACTGGGTTATATTTCGTCGTTCCAGTACGGAAAGAGGACAAAAATGAGGTAAGTCAGGACCTCTAAAATTCGTATTTAATCTTTCTTCGCTGCTGATACCCGGTGCTCTTAACTGGAATAGCTCTGATCACGCTAGCAAAGTGCTTTGCAAGAAATTTTCCCTTTTAGATCCCATCTGAGGTGCTAATACGAGATTCTGCCTTTAAGAAAACATCTCGATTTGGGCTATTTTTGGCCGCGTAAACATTGTTATCAGCTCATCCCCCAGAGGCGCAAGTTATTTGATAATGGGCCGTACGGGGCAGATTTGGGGTCAATTGCAGAAGACGCATTGACAGTTCTCGAAGAAAAAGTTGAGATTCTCTTTTGCTTTTTGTGGTGCACATTTGTAACGGTAACGGTATGATACGATGTTCTTCATACATATATATCTAATATTTTCCTTTTACAAAAAGCCCATTGACTGAATATATTCCTTTCAGTGTCCGTTGACTCCTCTGAGTGAAGTGTCACTGTGACAACATCTGCAGATTTACCCAGATTTGTTTATTTCTACTCGAAAATGTACCTAATTGACCCTGTGCTGAAAGGCAGTCCAGTTGCCTTGCCCGAACTGGTTGGTTTGTTTTGTTAGGAATTCTATTGGCATTTAAATGAGGTACAAAAACGGCGAAAACCCAGAATACGGTAGCTCTATAAATTGTCGATCAAATCGATCCCAAATAGATGGGGTTTTATTACTCTGGGCGGCTTATTATAACCGAGTGGAATTATTTGACATTTTAAGAAAGAATTCTTAGCAGAATGTTTAAAGTTCTTACTTCTGTGGCCTTAGAGATGCAGCACTAAGTCAAGTACATAGATGCGACTAAAATAAATGTATTGACTCATTTTTCCTAGGGCCATCCATAAATTATGTCAGTGCCCCAGTCCTTGTCGCAGGTGGTCACCCTAGTGTGACATCACATATTTTGGAAATTTTAAAATTATTAAACTAAAACAACTCTCCCAAAATTATTTGTATCTTTCGAGATTACCCCGAACGGACAGACATACAGTGGAGGACAAAAGTATTCACACATCACCGTTTGTTGAATAAATCAAATATTAAAACAAAACCAAAAGAAAATATTTATTTAATGTTTTTGGGAAAATAATTATTCATGCTTAAGCTATTAAATAACACCAAAATAAAATAAATATAATAATACCATATTCTGGAAAACAACAAAATATTTCAAATTGCACCTTTTCGCCCGGACAAAAGTTTTCACACAGCTTATAATATTGCGTTAATTATAGTTAATTTTTTTAATTTAATATTTCGTCGGAAGTCCTTTCTGTTTGATTACCTTTTTTAGTCTCCTAGGCATCGACTGCACGAGCTTTTTTTCTACCGTTATTTTTTGCCATTCTAATTGAAGCACCTCCTTTAAATTTGTTTTGTTAGAAATTGTGTGATTCCTCCAGCGCCGTTCCAATTCTTCCTCATGTTCAATTGGATTGAGGTCCGGTGACTGTGGGGGAGTCAGTAAAGTATGTGCAACATTGTAGGCTATCCACATTTTAACATTATGAGCACTATGTTTTGGATCGTTGTCATGCTGGATATAAAACTGATCACCTAAGCCTAACTTTTCGGTATTCTTTTTCAAATTTTCCTTCAGAATATTTAGCTAAAATTTTTGATGCATAATTTGCTCAATGAAACCAAGCTCGTCAACACCTGAAGCAGCCATATTGCCCCAAACCATAACTCCCCCACCACCGTGTTTAACTGTGCTTGTTAGGTTGTTTGTATTTAAATTCGTGTTGGGTTTTCTCCAGATCAGGGTTCTACCGTCAGACCGAAATATATTATATCTACTCTCGTCGGAGAATAATATATTATTCCATAATCCTTCAGCCTTATTTATATAATTTTTCGCGAATTGCTACCTCTTTTTTTTATTAGTTTTGAGATTAAATTCGACTCGCTCATCCCAGCGAGACATGAGTGGGGGGAAGAGCTCCTTAGCAAAGCAAACTCGGTTAAGATATTCACCGATGGCTCAAAGTTGAAGGGCAGAGTTGGAGGCGGAATATACTCGGAGCAACTAAGCCTCGAAACGTCATTTCGGCTGCCAGACCACTGCAGTGTAATACAGGCGGAGGTCATGGCTATCATGGAAGCCCTCTTATGGCTGCAGGAGAATATGTCTTCTTCCGGGGGTATTTCTATCTTTACTGACAGCCAGGCTGCAATTAAATCACATACAGGTGTGTATACGACATCAAATGTGGTTGCGGACTGTCGCTCTCTGCTTAATCAAGTAGCGGAGGGGGTTAACATTAGCATAATCTGGGTACCAGGGCATAGTGATGTCCCGGGCAATATAAGAGCGGATGAGCTAGCCAGGCAGGGAACGACCCTTCCAGAAAAGGACATCATTCGGCGGATAGGGACACCGCTCGCCTCCTATAAAGCAGAGATTGTACGATCGTACTTAAGGATCGCCGATAATAGGTGGAGGAACGAGAACACTTACGTGACCACCAGGCAGATCTGGCCAACATTTGACCGTAATAGGTCTAAGAACCTAATTACTCTCAGGAGGGAGGCCGTTAGTAGCGTCGTAGCGGTAATTACGGGGCATTGCCTCGTAGGCAAACATGCCAATAGACTAGGCGGTACCTCCAACGACTTCTGCAGAAGTTGTCACAATGAGGAGGAGGAGGAAAATATAACCCATCTCCTGTGCCAATGCCCAGCACTAGCAGTGTGCAGAAACCAACATCTGGGCGCTTATTTCTTTGATGATTTGTCGGATCTGAGTTCAAAGAACATCAGAGACATTGAACACTTCATCAAGGGCACGAAGTGGTTCAAAGGTTAGCTAGTTTTTAAGGGAAAAGCCCCCGTGTGGTATCACAATGGGCCCTTGTGGTCTAAGTGCGCCGCCAGGCAGCCACGGCATAACCTAACCTAACCTACTAATTAGAGGTTTTCGTCTTGGTACCCGTGCATTATATTCATTACGATGAAGGACTCTGCGTATGGCTTTAGAGTGAACATCTTTTTTAAAATCGACTTTAACTTGAGCTGCAACCTCTGATGATGTTGTCCTGGGTTTTTCCTTAATCATTCTTACAACCTGTGTTTTGTAATTGTAATTCATCAATGGGATTTATAAGCCGAAATAAAGCGTTTTCAAATAACCTGCGCTTTCTCCCTTGTAGTTAGTTTTCGTGGACGTCCATTTCGTGAAGAATTTTTAAATTCTGAACTGTTTTTGTAACGTTTTACAATACTGCAAATTGTAAATCGACTTCTACCCATTATATTTCCAATTTCTCCATACTATTTATTTTGTTTAAAAAGCTTCAACATTATTTTACGGTCCTGTTCAATAGTTTCTTTTTGCTTGCGAGCCATGATCACTACTTTAAGGACTTTATAAATAAACCATGCACTCAAATACGTTTTACCTCCTGTCAAATACTTTGCAGGACTTCCCTGTTGTATTACTAATATCAGTCTTGCTAGTGTTACAACTTAGGGCGGCTTGCAGCAAAATTATACAAATCTTGATTTTATTAAACCTAGACTTAGCCCTAAACTTAACTTAAATCTCATCCAAGGTGTATTGCACGACTTAAAATTTCCTTCGATTTAACTAAATCGAGATTTAACCCATCATTCCTCTCACCATTCGCTTTTTGCGTTCAGTTTTCACTAAAAATGTATGTAAAAACAATATTGTGTATAAAGCAACCTCGTTTGTCTTGTCAAGTTGTAATCTCAATGTCAGTTCATGTCTTGGTGCGTTGATTTTTGAGTTCTTTCGTTCGTGTTATTTTTCTAGTTTCCAGGGCACCCAATTTTACAACGACTGATTTGGAAAATTATGAGTAATTTTATCAAGTATGTAGAAACATTGCAGTTTGTGTATTTAGGCGGAACCTTTTCAAGAATTCGTCATCTCGCAATGTGTTAAGTAAATCACCGCATACGAAGACTCTTCGAGAAAAAAACAGAGTTTCTAAATATTGCAGTATTTCCTCGTCATCGTCTGATATCGTGATCAGTTTGCGAAAATAAATCCATTTTCACAAATATGAACAGAGAAATAATTCGACAATAACGTACCAGTCACCACCGTCTCTCAACAAAATCCAGATTTTGCAACTTAAACCGACATAAGTGCCAGTTTAACTTTGACGTTTATTTAAATCGAGATTTAAGCTAAATCAATGATGTGCAAGACGTTAAATCGGGTTTAAGCTAAATTGGGGTTTAACTTCCACTAAACCTAGTTTTAAATCAAAGCTGCAAGTCGCCCTTAGTGCAGAAAATCGTTTAAAACTCAGTATGTGAAAACTTTTGTACAGGCAAAAAGGTGCGGTTTGAAATATTTTGTTATTTTCCAGAATATGGTGTTATTATATTTATTTTATTTTGATGTTATTTAATAGCTTAGGCATGAATAATTATTTTCCCAAAAAAATTAAATAAATATTTATATTTATTTTATTTTGATGTTATTTAATAGCTTAGGCATGAATAATTATTTTCCCAAAAAAATTAAATAAATATTTTCTTTTGGTTTTGTTTTAATACTTGTTTTATTCAGCAAACGGTGATGTGTGAATACTTTTGTCCTCCACTGTACATAGGTGAGGTAAAAAAAGTTGGTACTCAATGAAACTTTGAGGGGTTGTTGGGTATTATGCTAATAAAGAAATAAACCAACCTTGTGCACAGAAAACCCTGTGCGTCTATTTTTTATAAACAAAATACGATTTTTGCGGCGTACTCGCGTAAATAAACGGCTGTAAAATCAAAACTATTCATCGAATCAAGTCACAACAAAGCTTGAACAAGTTTTGAAAGGAAAGTACTATAGAAACTGTATACCAAAAATTAAATCCTTAATCAAAATTTCCAAAGTTGTAAATGTTCAAAGTTAAAACTGCAAATTTATAAATAATTGGCCATAACTACAACAATTATTAATATTTTGATATGAAATCTTACATATAATTTTGTAGGTAACAGAAAGACATTTCTAATGAGGTGTTGAAAGCTCAATTTGTAAAAAAATTATTGTGATAGAATTGAATTTTTCTCACGAATTCTCAGAAAAGATGAAATTTTAATGTCATGAATTAAACATATTTTTTTTTCATAATTGCCTATATATTTTTAATTGTTTATGCGCGAGAGACGCATAGGGTTTTTTGCGGATAAGGTGGGCTTAATTTTGTATTGACATCATACCCAAAAACCCCTCAAAGTTTCATTGAGTACCAAATTTTTTGATCTCAGTAAGAGCGAGTAACAACTGAACTTAACCGACTGGGTTGTTCCGTTTTTCAATTTGCCACGGAAGACTAAATACTATATATTTTTAGCAGGGGAGAACGAAATATTAAAATAATAACTCTGCTTGTGTTGGTGGTTTTGAGGACGAAGGAATTTTTGAAAAAATCTATAAGCGTCGCTTCCTTTTTCGTAAATTTTATTTGCAATTCTTTGATTTTCGATTTCACGTCACCTTCAACATTATCACTACTTTTCAAACTTCGCCATAAGGTGTTAACTTCGTCCTGTATATTTTGTTTATTTTTATCATACATATATTATGTATGTATAGTTGTTAGTTAGGAAGTTTCGAGTTTTAATACTTTAGATTTATACATGTGGCATCACAAAGCTTATGACTCATCCCGCCCTTGTCACACGATGTCACACTTCGTTGACCCCCTCTCTCCCCCTTAACGTGTGACGTAATTTACGGATGGCCCCCAATCTAGTCTTTTAAAAAAACTCAATGAAAAATTGAAACACTTACTCTAGGTCAAAAAAAGAAAGGTCAAGTATTAATAGATCATTTATGGCCGATGATACAGTCAATATCTTTTGTTCTTCCGATAATGTTTTATTAAATTTGGGATATGTTCTTTAGGGTTATATAATTAAAATTTTATTGTTGAATAGCTGACTTTTCCCGGTATAGCCCGGACCCAAACATTCTTCTTAAGAAAGCAAGACTTAAAGTGTGACTGTAAAAAGTGGAATAACAACATAACTAACCTGTAGGGTAAAAGAATCCATGAAAACTCAAATGAAAATAGTCTTGTTCTGAAAAATAATGGCGAAAACTCAAGTCCAATTTCCCTATATTTAATATTACTGGTCACGTGGAACAAATGAAATAGTAATAGACTTTTGTGTCACACCTCTCATCTTCTTGGTGGAAACATTCACCCAACTCTACACCATATAATGTGATGTGTCTTTCGTCACGTAATATGTCTTGTCATGCGTCATTTCATGACATGTTCTCATGTAGCATGCCAAAGTAAGCAAAACCCAAAAGGCTCCTTCCGCTATCCCCACTTATGATGACCAATGTCACCCAGGAGGAGAAGGGGGAGTTACTCAACACACCTGTAACATTTGGTCTCAATCGGGTAAGGTAGTTTTGCGTGAAAGGGCGACAAACAAACACGCAAACTTCTCCGTTATATATTTGTCATGTCATGTATGGAGTCACGCCATGTATCATGTAACGTGCCTTATTACTCCACGTTGCGTCATGAAATATATCTTGCAGAATGAGAAAAGTTGTCATGCGTGGAGACACTTTTCCACTTTTGCTGCGGGAAGCTAATAGGGGAAGGTCGGGTAGCTCCGGACGGCGGGTAACCCCGGATATTTAAATTTCTTAGAAACTAACCACGTTGCATAGGTATAGTTTTATTGTAAATATGTGCCCTTTGGAGTAAAAACAAGTCCAACTTAATTGCGGCGTGGGCACAGAGTGAGTTACACGTGAGTGTGTGTTTTGTTCCCGGCAAAACAATTTCGTTACTCCTGTCAAACTTCATTGAAGGTTTTCAAGTACAATAAGTAAGTGTGCGTGCTTGTTTTTTGGTTAATGTTGTAGGAAATTTTATATATTTAAAGGTTGTAATAGTATTTGTAACATTTCTTGTACCATTTAAGAGCTGTGTCTAAAATTTTTGCATGATAGCGATCGGGTACCCCCGGACACGATAATGTCGGGTACCCCCGGACACGATAATGTCGGGTACCCCCGGACAATGTTTTAAGTTTTGAATTTTGCGATATTGTTTTAACAAACTACAATTGTTTTGTCAGTTTGCTTATTTATAGAAATTACTTTCAAATGTTGTTACTATTGTTGCAGGAAGACTTGAAATATGCCGACATTTAAGAAAAGAATTAGTTAGTTAAAAGTTATTTATATTAATACATTTTAATAATTTGTACAATTGAAGTGTTTTTTCTTTTATAATTGAGATCTACAGCTTCTCTTCTTAATGCTGAATAATAATCTGCTAGCTCAAATAAAAAGTCTGCCGTCAGTCCCGCTGTCCAAACAAAAATTCCACTATCGGTCCGCAGAGACTGACGCCGGCCAAACGGAAAGTTCACTGTCGGTCATGGGGGATCGACACACGCCGCGATCAACGTGTTAAATATATATCATTTTCAAATAACATTTCACCCTTTCCCACGCAAAAATTCCCTTTTCCATTTGAAACGTATAAACATCTATTTCAAAATTGCTCTTTTTTATATCAAAAATACTAAAATCCAAAACATTAGTATCGATGTTTAATTTCGAAAAGAGCTTATTATTCTAAATGCAAAGTATCAGAATTCAATTCAAAAGTGCATTTTTTTTTCAAAATAAAAGTAAAAAAGTTGTTTGTAAGGGCAAAAACGATTGGGCCACCATTGATTACTATGTCCGGAGCTACCCGCCATATTTTGTGTCAACTAAAAACGAAGGCCAAAGTATTTTTTAAATATTTCTTTGAAGTAATATGATATGATTACTAATTCTTAATTAACATAAATGAAGAAGTTCCTAGTTTTATTTTAAGAGTAAAATAAAGATAGGAATTTTCTTTTTTGGTATTTTTATTTGCAATTCATTCAGTGTCCGGGGCTACCCGACTTTCCTCTACATTCTCGGAGTAAAAAGGAGCCTAAATTAAATCCGACAATCAAAGTCCCATCGAAATCGGTTCAGCCGTACAGAAAACACAGAAGGAAAGGTCATAAATAGAAAAAAATGTTTTTGTTTTTCGATATATTCTCCCCTTACTTTCACACACTTTTCAGAACGTCTGATTAAAACTTTTGAGCCACTGTAAAAATATGATATGTCCTTGGAGTCATAATGGTCGTAAATTGCCTGTTTAATTTCATCGTTGTAATTTTTTACCCTTTAAACCTGTCTTGAGTTTTGAGAACAAAAAGTAGTCAGACGGAGCCAAGTCAGGACTGGGGGATGTTTAATCTCTGTAAAGCCACAATTGCGACCAGTAGGGAAAATGAAAAAGTTGGATTTGCGCCTTATAATGAAGCAAGCGCACACCTCGGCTCATTTTTCCACGCCTTTTCTCGATAATTTTTTGACGCAACTGCCTTAATAAGTCAAAGTGATATGCCGCGTTAACGACTGTATTCGATTCCTCGAAGACAATCAAAAGATTTCCCTCGGAATCCAAAAAATTGGTGCCATCAATTTGTTTGTTTGTTTGTGACCTTTGTTTTTTTTTTTTTTTTTTTTTTTGCACAGATTCTCCTTTCTGATGCCACTCCATTGAATCTCTTTTGGATGCTAGATCATATTAGGGGACCATAGTTTAATCCCCCGTCACAATTGATTGAATTACTCCTTGTTCCTCGCGGTAAAGCTCCAAAAATTTCTCCCAACATTCTATTCGCCGCTGCTTTTGCACTACGCTAAGAATTCGAGACACTCACCTTGCACAAAATGTCATACTTAAATACTTTAAGCGTGGGTCGCTTAGAACAATTTCTTCAACTAATTTAATGTTTTCTAGAGTAGTCACCGTCACAGGACCTCCCGCACGTGGGTCATCTTCTGATGATTCTCGTCCCCAGCGAAACAACTTAAACCAGTTTTTTATTTTAAAAATGTTACAATTAAACGGATTACAGCAGCGACTTGAAACTTTGTGTAGAGCTTGTTGAGACTCTCACGAACATGAAGATTTTCTCGAGCGCATTATATTTATTATATGAGGCTAAGATCTCATGGATCGTACTACACTTAACTAACTTAAATAATAGTCGTTACTTTATCGACGTAAAGAGGATAACATTTAATGCGCTTCTCAAAATCCCCTATTTTCATTGATGAATGTCAGGTAACAAAACCCCAAAGCCAGGATTTTAAAAAACCTTATTTATTATTTGCAGTTGTATTTCTTCATAAAAAATTAATTATTTTAAGTCCAAAAGTGAAAAATTAGCAAAAATTCAGCACAGTTTCTGACTGCTTTTATCGTTGTCACTGCCAGAGTGCGAAGCAGAGGGAACAAATATCACACTATCCACTTTTATAAGACATTTATGATCTCCTATAAAAGTGGATAGTGTGAGCAGTCCATTATAGTATATAAGAGTGGCTAAGACATATTTGCTGTTTGCTGTGCTAGAATAGAAGATAACAAAGATACATTAATGACAGCTAAATACTCAATAGTGTCTCATAAACAAATCAGAACACTCTGAGTAAATTCAATTCAAACCATACTCGACGTGCTTGACACGAGCTCTGTTCATAGTCCAGTCAAACCTCGGAAAAATTTCGATGATGTTGAAAATTTGTATAGCTCTTCATCATATATATATGAAATATCAAAAGTCCCCATTCTGAAGGGGGGACCTGAGGCCTGTTCTGAAAATTGTATTCAATGTCAAGATTCAGTTTTCTCCCAAGCTCAACGATACCGTAATCATAATACTAATATTAAAATACAAATAATGTGTAAGTGCACGATAGGGTTACAGAAAATGGTTACGACAACTTATGAAAGCGTAACGAATATCAAATGATGTTAAATTAAATAAAAAATACCATAAATCTTATGGAATGACTCGGTGAGAAAATTTGGGATTTACGACAAATTTATGGGAACCAACCACATTTCCTTTCAAATTTATACATAATAAGAGCTGTTGTAACTTAGCAAGTTTACATTTTAGGAAGTGTTTACGAAATATTCGTTTAATTGAATAACATTCCCTTGTAAAATTATCAATATTAAAATCTGTAAAAAAGTGTTCAGTACAATAACAAAAATGTTCAAACCCATAATCTTCATTCGGTCACATTATGACTTAAACAAAAAGAAACTTCATTGGAGCAACGAGTTTGATGGAGTTGACCTCATTAGAATCCAGAAATATAGCGACTCTTACTGAGTTTTTACTTTTTAACGTATTCTCTGAACCATCCTTTTAAGGGGACTTGTCGTTTCATTTTTGAAAAAAAATACACATTTTAATTTTTTGTGTGTGATAAAACTATTATATTTATCAAATTAATTCCTTTTAAATATTATAATAAAACATATGGGAAATGTAAAAAAAAGGTTTTTTTGCATTTTTAGTATGTCTTGTTCACTACAGAGGGCGTCTTCCAAAAGTCACTTTTAAAACGCCCGTATTTCTCTCTTAGTTTCGAGAAAAACGCGTTTAAAGTTTTTTTTATATAAGTTTTGCATATAAAACGCGCAAAGGTACCGTTACAAATATAGGTATAACTTTTCTTCCTGTACGAATGTCTTAAAACGGGTTTAGGGCAGTATTTCTCTGATATTAAAGAACAGTTTTATGTAAAAAAAAAATGGATTTTTTTTTTTTTTTTTCAAAAATGAAACGAAGAACCAAAAGAAGGAAGACCACAAAGTCGGCATTCCTATAAAATTTAATCAATCAGTGTTTATTCAATTTTATCCTCCATTTTCCGTTTTCTAGATTCACCCACGCATTCATTTTCGGTTCAGGGATAACAACGTTCATGTCAATAAACTCAGTTAGCATGGAAGCGAAGCGGCAGTTGAGCACATCAAAATTCATGGCGGAACCAATAACTAATCCGAAAAAACTGATGGCCAATGAGGACGATATGAGGACAAAAATGGAAATTCTTGTAATGAAGATTCAAGCAGACTTTTGTCATGCCTTAGAAAATGAAGAAAACTTCGGGCAGCGTTTTAAAGTCGATAGATGGGAACGCGAGGAAGGCGGCGGTGGTATCACATGTGTTCTCCAGGATGGCGATGTTTTCGAAAAGGCCGGCGTCAATATTTCCGTCGTGACTGGAAATCTACCACCAGGAGCTGTTCAACAAATGCGATCCAGGGGGAAGATTTTTGCTGAAGAGGGAAAACTACCTTTCTTTGCTGCTGGCGTCAGTGCCGTTATTCATCCCAGAAATCCCATGATACCCACAATTCACTTTAACTATAGGTACTTCGAAGTTGAGGACAAAGATGGTGAAAAGCAGTGGTGGTTCGGTGGAGGTAAATTTCACATATTTTACAATAACTGAAAATGTCAACTAATATCTTTCAAGGCACTGATCTAACTCCATACTACCTAAACGAGAAGGATTGTATCCATTTCCACAAGACACTTAAAGAAGCCTGCGATGAGCATGATGTGTCGTATTATCCCAAATTTAAGAAATGGTGCGATGATTACTTCAAAGTTATGCATAGAGGCGAATCACGAGGGGTTGGTGGAATATTTTTCGATGACTTGGATACCCCCAGTCAAGAAGGAGCCTTTAAATTTGTACAAGATTGTGCCAATGCAGTTATACCGTCGTATTTACCTTTAGGTAGGATTTATAATTTTTATGCTTCTTTTATTTGTATTAAGAAAACAATATATAGTTCGTAGACATAAAAATGACGCCTTCGGCGACAGAGAAAGACAATGGCAGCTGCTCAGGAGGGGGAGATATGTTGAGTTCAATCTTATCTACGATCGTGGAACTAAATTTGGTTTGTACACGCCTGGAGCCCGATATGAAAGTATTTTGATGTCTCTACCTTTGAATGCGGTAAGAGAGACTGATGATTGTTTTTTTGATTTTATTTCAAGACTTCTATCTCTCATAGAGGTGGGAATACATGCACCAACCTGAACCACAATCCAGAGAAGCTCAGCTATTAGAAGTCCTAAAAAATCCACGAGATTGGCTAAATCTAGAAAATAAGAAGACAGCGTGAATTGTGAATGTGAAAATCACTAAGGCTAAGGTCATTTTGTAAATAATTTAAAACATTTCGTTTCCTCTAAGGTGCCTTTAAATACATTTTATGTACACTGATATACGTGGTTTTATATATTTTGGAATTCCATTCTGAGAAATATGTTACTTTCTTTTTAGTGGCAATTTATCAAAGTGTCACAAAATCGTAAAATTCAACAATGGCATTTTTTCCCTAACAATTCTAACCTTAAAACCTCATTGTGCAAATTAAAACCAATTGACATACTCGTAAAACAAGACTTACAGAGATGCGTTCAAATGCTTTAAGCACGGTCAGCGGTTTTTGAAGAAAATGAAGTGATAGTAACTAATATTTGGATGATTAACCATTTATTTTTATTGTTGATTAAACGTTGTGTAAGTTTCGACCAAATGATTATGTGTATACAGGAGAACAAGAGAGATTTGTAGGATTTTTCTTTCTGTATTTAAATAAACTTATTTATTTAAAACTTTGGCTTAGAGTAACATCTTTACAGAAAATTTCTCCATCGAAAAATAAACGATAAAAGCAATCAATCAGAGATACATGTGCCAGCCTTAAGATGCTTGGACGAAAATTACTTCTTTTACTTTCAAATTTTCGCCCTTATCTTATTTATTTTTTCTGCAGTTAATGTTTTTATGCACTTCATACCCATATTTCTATATTAACCTTCGAAATGAAACCAAGTAAAAACTCTATTTATCTCCTTTAGATTTTTAATTTTTACTCGTCTAATTCAAAATCGAATTAATTACGCACAGTAGAATTCGGATATAACGATTAACCATTTTTAGTGACGAGAATGCAAACTCAAGTTAGATTTCATACAGACATACTATGAAAACATATCTGGTTAGTACGACTCCGGTTTGAGCGACCAACTGCTTATAGCGACCTATTTTGACAAGAAATCGTCCGCTTGGGACGACGCGCAGTGTTGCTTACAATACCTACGAACAAACAATACATCCCCGTTCCGCGTCCCGCCTTTCTCCCCTCTGCTATGTACGTATGCTGATTAACTTAAATCAAAGTCAGCGTATTTCATCCGATGTGCCAGGGTCAAGGACTCATTACATGCGCTAAAATGATTTCCGTGAAACGAAAGTGTTTCACAATTTGAAAACTGCTGAACTGTTTTCAACAGACGAAGTTTCTTTGAAACGTTTTTTGGTCTTATATACAAAGTCCCGTTTTATTCCCTCTTTTCTCAGATCACGAAATATCTCACAAAGCCTTTTATTTAAAATTGGTGATATTGTGATTTTGGAGAAAGATGAAAAGTCAATTTTTTAAAAAAGCCCTCCACAGAGTATTTTCATTTTTATCTCAAAATGATTCATTTGTATTGTATATTTAAAATTAGAAAAAAAAATTGCAATTAGAGATTTTTTCATTTAACCATGGTTCAGGCTCAACGTGATGTATCTAGTTCGTCTATGGTACGACTAAGTGTCGCCAGTCCCTTGAGTGTCGTTATATCCGGATTCTACTGTATATTGTATATTGTAATAATAAAGATGAGGAGCAAAGTTTCAGAGAAAATGTTTTCCCTTAGCACGATCTATTCTCTGATGCTCAAATTTCCGCGCAGCTACTACGTAAGGTATGCACACATGCTCTTGTTCATCAGCTCTTCCCAATGGGATTTGATTTATTAAAAATTTGGAGACTCAAGGTGAGACCAATTCTTTGTTCTAGGTGGGAATTTTAACTAGTCTTTATTCGGAGACTTCACTCTTGTTAAACAAAGGATTTGAAATTATATGTAATTTTTCCACAATGGCTGCAATTAGAAGTCAATGTTACGATTTCCGCTAAAAAATCCTGCCACTTTTTATTTATGAAATTTGGTGTAGTTGTTGAGCAATAACATCCTTCGTTCAAGAACAAGATTATATCTAACTTAAATGCGCTAAGTTGCACAATTTAAAGGATTTTAAAAGTATACACATACGAAGTAATGAAAATGATGTGATTAAAAATGTCATTAGAAACTTTGCTTGAGCTTTTTATAGGTCCTTGTAAGGACATCGAGCAAGGACTTATTCAAAAGAGAAGGAAAGCACCTTTGCAATGATACCCCACTTGTTAGGATATGTCCAAACATCTAAAAGACAGAGGGTCTCAATCTCAAAATGTATCGACATTTTCAGTTAAAAAAATTGTGGTTTAGTCTGTTTTCATAAAAACTTTCTATGGAAAGGATTACTATCGTTTGGATCGTTGTATCGGGACACCCTATATGTATTTGATTTAAACATGTTTCTGTGGATTTTTTGGCATTAATCTTGATTTTTCAGTTTCTTTTTAAATTTTTTTTTTTTTTCGTAGTTAGTTTCCTCCAAAAATATAAATTTATGGGTTTCATAAATTCGATATTCATTGCAATATTTCCGCTTTTCGTATGAAACGCTTTGATGACAATCGAGTTCTCGTTCCTTAATTATTCTTGCGTTATTTTAGGAATTTTGGGGCATTTTCACTTTTCTTTGTTTTCAGATCAATTGAATTGGAGGAATCTCAAATCTATTTTATTTTTAATGCACTTGATTTGGATTTATCATCATTTTCACTTCTGCTGTGATTTTATATACTTATCATTAAAAATAATGCGATTTCCGTAATTCTGTATAACCAGAAATAGTGTATTTGATTTTTACTTCAGTATTTAAAACAGTTTGGCGAGCTTGAATTTAGTAATTTCTTAAATTTTAAATAAATATTACATGAAAAAGGTCTTCAGAATAAAAAAGTTTAGTTTCTCAAAACTATAAACAAACCTTATTTAATTATGATTTTTACAGAAATTATGAATTCGTCCCTAACAGTTCCATTGCTAGCCTCTCCGCCTCATCAACTGAAAGATTGCTTGCGATCTTCTTTGCCTTCTTATTGATTAGGACTGGTTCATCTGCCGAATCCTCTAAAGACGCATTATTCGCAAACTGTAATTTTCTCTTATTTTTCGACTTTTCATAAAGTCTAGCAGGTGGTCTGTGAACTTGTTCCTCCTCACTGTCACAATTTTCAGAGCCACTGCTGAACTTTGAAGGGCCATAAATCTTTTCAGGATCCGGCAGCCAGGATAAATCTATTTCACCATCTTCATCATCACTACCAAAGTCATCAAGTTGAATACCTTCCTCATCTTTGCCTTTTTTGTTTTTTTGTTTTTTCTTGGTTTCCTTATGTCTGGCCTTTACCCGTTCCTTAAACCTAGCCTTATCGAATTTATCTTCCTCCTGAAGAACTTTTTTGGCCATTTCTAAATCGATTCCGGCTTCATCTTTACTAACATATTCCTTAGCCAGCTGAGACTGTAGTTGCTTCTTGGCGTCGATGACTTCCTCGCCTTCCTCATTGAAGACGACCTTCTTGTTCGGAATAATTCTCTTCTTCAGAACCCTTTTTGCAAGTGCGGCTTTCGTGAGCTGTTTCGCTTTCGCGACTTTCTTTCTCACATCTTCAAGAGGAGGAAGGTCTTCATTTTCCAAACCCTCATCGACCTCATGGTTTCGACGTTTCAACTTTAAGAGGTGTCCACCGTGCTCACTATCATCATCTGAGTGGATCAAGTTGAAATCGATGTCATCCTCAGCTTCTGAACTTGAAGACTCCTTGTCGGACTCTTCTTCAATGATTTTTTGTACATTTTTACCATGTCTCTTTTTGAATCGTTCCAAGAATCGGACTCGTGGGGTCACAACCAATCCAAGGGACTTTGCGAAGGCATCTAAGTCCAGTTCACCTACCCTAAATATTTCTTTGTTCTTCATGAGGACGACTGACTTAATGTAAGATATAAAAGCCCGGTGAGCGGTTTCTTTTAATTCTTTGCTCTGTGCTAGAAAGGCCTCCATTTTTGCTCGTGGAGTGAACATTTTTCTAGGATCAATGTTAATTTTCTCGATAGGAATCTTCTTAGTCTCTAACTCCTTTAACATGCCCTCCTCCTCCGATGGCAGAAGCACTAGAAGACTCTCACCATGTTTGTTGTGCCTGGCAGTCCTTCCAGCTCTGTGAATGTACTGCGTAACATCCTCGGGGCAGTCGAGCTGGATTACCCAGTTGACTACAGGGAAATCTAGACCTCTGGACGCAATGTCTGTTGCGAACAGGACTACGTTGCTCTTCCTGCAGAACTCTTCATATATAGCCACTCTCCTATCCTGATGGAGCGTTCCATATAACGCAAGAAGACTTGTCCCTGGTCGAAGCTTGCAAAACATTTCGTAAACATATTTCACCTGTTTGCAGCTGGACATGAAAACGATGCACTTCTGCTTAAGGTGGTTCTTGATGAATGACCACAACATGGTTATCTTGTCTTCCAGCTTAATAACGACATAGTTCTGTTGCAACGATTGAGGCATCGTCATCTGCTGTTCATGTGGTGCGACATAGATCGGATTCTCGAGACTCAGTCTAGCCAAGTCTTTCACAAGTTTTGTCTGTGTTGCTGAAAATAACAGGGTTTGCCTCTCGCTAGGAAGATTCTCAATAATGCCATTCATGGTCTGTTCGAAGCCCATATCAAGGCATCGGTCCGCCTCGTCGAGGACCAAAATCTGCATGGTGGAGGCGTTGAAAAGCGGATTTTCATCCATGTGCTGGAGCAGTCGTCCTGGCGTACAAATCACAATGTTGCATTGGTCCATGCGATTCCTCTCGAATTTCAAGTTTTTGCCTCCTATGATCAGGCCAGCCGAAAAGTCATGATACTTCCCGATCTTCTTTACAGTTTCGAAGATTTGGTACGCCAGCTCTCGGGTAGGGGAGATTATGATGGCTCCAACTCCATCCAGCCGTGACCACTTCTTTAAAAAAAGGTTCTCCAGCACCTGTAGAAATAATTTAAGAGAAAACATGAGTATAAGTAATTTCTTAGAGAAGACTTAAATTAAGTTTTAGATTTCCTCACAGATTTTGATTGTTGTAGGAACGTTAATTCAAGGTCAAAAGTGACGAATATGCAGATTTTGCCAGATTTCACCAAGATATTTGACTTTGAAATTTTGAAAAGTTACGACTTTCCGGCACAATTATCTAGTTGCGAACGACAAAATATATTCACACATTCTTTACTTTTAACCCCATGTAAACCTGTTACCAAAGAACTATAGTAATGTAATGTGTAATGAAATTCTCATGAAATTTAGTAATTGTAGTATTTCGAGGGAATTGATTTCAAATTCGAAATTTATAAAATCAAAATGGCGGATCCACTGACAATGGACCAATTGATTTCCTGTCTCAAATGGTTAACACTTCTTAAGAGTCTTGTCACAACATTAGTGGAAAATGCTAAAAACATTTTTCGTGCTTTGTTCAATCACATTGGCCTATTCCGTTTTTCAGATTGTGGGGATGAAAATGTAAAAAAAATGTTGATTTTATGGAAGAAGCTATATTCATATATAATATTAATTTTACAGGAATAAAGGATTTGTTGGAGTAAACTTGTTAACTCCAGTTTGGTCCCCATCAATGACGACACACATTAACCGTGTTGAGGCAGTACAACGAAGATTTCTTAGATTTGCTCTTCGAAACCTTCCCTGGTGCGACCCACTAATTCTGCCTCCTTATGAGGATAGACTTAAATTGATATCTTTACAATCCCTCGAGCAACGCCGTAATATCGCTAAAATAGTGTTTGCTTTTGATTGTGTTTCAGGAAACGTTAACTCCCCTGAACTTCTCTCCCTCTTTGACATTTCTGTTCCGGCTCGCCCTACAAGACATTATAATTTCTTCCGCACGCCTATGCATCACACAAATTACGGAATGAACGAAGCTATTACGTCAATGTCACGCTCCTTCAATGCTTACTTTCAACACATTGATTTTCACCTTTCTAGAAACACAATTAAAGGTCAGCTTCGTTAAAATTGATATTTTTCACTCCGTATGCTATGTAGTAATCAGTTTGTTGATGAAATCGAAATAAATAAATAAATAAACTAAGTGTACGCCAGCAGCATGAAGGTGGGTTGGGCACGAAATACCTCCATTTAATAATCCCCCATGACAAAATCCACAATTAACTGTGTTTCCATTCAGGGTTCAACTCGATGACAAAATCCACAATTAACTGTGTGTCCATTCAGGGTTCAACTCGAGTTGAACTCGAGTTAGTGGTCATGGAAATTCGGGTTGAATTGAATTACGTTAAACCTAAGTTAACTCCAGGAAACTAGTCGGGTTGAGTTGGGGTTTGCTTCAAATGTCATTCCTGTTTACTTTGCTAACTCAACTCCAAAGTTGCTCATGGAAACAGTTCAGGTTTAGCGGCCATTTTCTTAACTCGACGAAAACTCAACTCCAAGTCAACCCTGGAAACACAGTATATGAAATCCCCGACTACAAAATTCGCGCCGTCTCCGATCCGAGTATTTCTATTTTAAAAAGTTTAGGATATAATGTTGTTTCGGGGATTATGTCGAGGAATAGACTGCAATGTTTCGTTGCTGCTCGCCATAGCAAAGAATATCGATATCAAAAAGAAGGGACACTCTCAACACATTCTCAAAGTCCCAACTCATATGCAATTCTCGAAAATACACCCAGCAAAATTCTCCATTAGATAAAGCAGTTCAAGGCTACTACCTCTGTAAATTCCTAAATGAACGAAGCTATTACGTCAATGTCACGCTCCTTCAATGCTTACTTTCAACACATTGATTTTCACCTTTCTAGAAACACAATTAAAGGTCAGCTTCGTTAAAATTGATATTTTTCACTCCGTATGCTATGTAGTAAACAGTTTGTTGATGAAATCGAAATAAATAAATAAATAAACTAAGTGTACGCCAGCAGCATGAAGGTGGGTTGGGCACGAAATCCCTCCATTTAATAATCCCCCATGACAAAATCCACAATTAACTGTGTTTCCATTCAGGGTTCAACTCGATGACAAAATCCACAATTAACTGTGTGTCCATTCAGGGTTCAACTCGAGTTGAACTCGAGTTAGTGGTCATGGAAATTCGGGTTGAATTGAATTACGTTAAACCTAAGTTAATTCCAGGAAACTAGTCGGGTTGAGTTGGGGTTTGCTTCAAATGTCATTCCTGTTTACTTTGCTAACTCAACTCCAAAGTTGCTCATGGAAACAGTTCAGGTTTAGCGGCCATTTTCTTAACTCGACGAAAACTCAACTCCAAGTCAACCCTGGAAACACAGTATATGAAATCCCCGACTACAAAATTCGCGCCGTCTCCGATCCGAGTATTTCTATTTTAAAAAGTTTAGGATATAATGTTGTTTCGGGGATTATGTCGAGGAATAGACTGCAATGTTTCGTTGCTGCTCGCCATAGCAAAGAATATCGATATCAAAAAGAAGGGACACTCTCAACACATTCTCAAAGTCCCAACTCATATGCAATTCTCGAAAATACACCCAGCAAAATTCTCCATTAGATAAAGCAGTTCAAGGCTACTACCTCTGTAAATTCCTAAATTCTCTACATTAGAGAGAGAAATAAAAAAATTCACCAAAAAATTCTCAAAGACAGCTTTTACAGCGTAAAGGGTAGTACGCTGTTCGCGCTAAAGGGTAGTACGCTGTTCGTGCTAAGCTAAAATTTCACCAGTCTCCAAAAAAACGCGTGAAAACCGAAGATAAACACTCGCGAAAAATTGTTTGTAGAATTGATGGTAGAGATTTAGCATAGATTCACAACATAGCGTTTAACGTCAATATATAAAAGGTAAATGAATCAAGTGAAAAGAAATAAAATTGAAGAAATCGAAGAAATTGCGATGCTATTAAATTTCATAATTAAATATTCTTCAAAAAAAACCTCGTCTACAGTGTTTTCAATCTCTGTTCAAATATTTATTTATTATTCTATTAATTATTATTCTATTATTTATTATTCTATTTTGTTTTATCGCTTTACCTCTACGTTCTTCAAATACAATTTCAATAAAAATTCAAATTCAAATTAAAATGCCGCAAATCCTTCAAATGTCAAAATTCCGCCGCGAATAAATGCTATGTACATTCACAGGCTAGCTAAAATCTTGGGGAGAGTTTTGCAGCGCACCTAGTGGCTTATCCGTGAAACAAACCATTTAGCGAAGGAACAGCGTACCACTTCGCTAAATTCCGCAGCGGAATTTTAGCTTTTCATTTCGCCAGGCGGAATTTTGTATGGAAAATTTCGTTTAGCGCGAACAGCATACTACGCTTAAGGGTAGTACGCTGTTCGCGCTAAGCTAAAATTTCACGAGTCTCCAAAAAAACGCGTGAAAACCGAAGATAAACACTCGCGAAATTTTTTTTGTAGAATTGATGGTAGAGATTTAGCATAGATTCACAACATAGCGTTTAACGTCAATATATAAAAGGTAAATGAATCAAGTGAAAAGAAATAAAATTGAAGAAATCGAAGAAATTGCGATGCTATTAAATTTCATAATTAAATATTCTTCAAAAAAAACCTCGTCTACAGTGTTTTCAATCTCTGTTCAAATATTTATTTATTATTCTATTAATTATTATTTTATTATTTATTATTTTATTTTGTTTTATCGCTTTACCTCTACGTTCTTCAAATACAATTTCAATAAAAATTCAAATTCAAATTAAAATTCCGCCGCGAATAAATGCTATGTACATTCACAGGCTAGCTAAAATCTTGGGGAGAGTTTTGCAGCGCACCTAGTGGCTTATCCGTGAAACAAACCATTTAGCGAAGGAACAGCGTACCACTTCGCTAAATTCCGCAGCGGAATTTTAGCTTTTCATTTCGCCAGGCGGAATTTTGTATGGAAAATTTCGTTTAGCGCGAACAGCATACTACGCTTTAAGCTAAAATTTCACCAGTCTCCAAAAAAACGCGTGAAAACCGAAGATAAACACTCGCGAAAATTTGTTTGTAGAATTGATGGTAGAGATTTAGCATAGATTCACAACATAGCGTTTAACGTCAATATATAAAAGGTAAATGAATCAAGTGAAAAGAAATAAAATTGAAGAAATCGAAGAAATTGCGATGCTATTAAATTTCATAATTAAATATTCTTCAAAAAAAACCTCGTCTACAGTGTTTTCAATCTCTGTTCAAATATTTATTTATTATTCTATTAATTTTTATTCTATTATTTATTATTCTATTTTGTTTTATCGCTTTACCTCTACGTTCTTCAAATACAATTTCAATAAAAATTCAAATTAAAATGCCGCAAATCCTTCAAATGTCAAAATTCCGCCGCGAATAAATGCTATGTACATTCACAGGCTAGCTAAAATCTTGGGGAGAGTTTTGCAGCGCACCTAGTGGCTTATCCGTGAAACAAACCATTTAGCGAAGGCACAGCGTACCACTTCGCTAAATTCCGCAGCTTTTCATTTCGCCAGGCGGAATTTTGTATGGAAAATTTCGTTTAGCGCGAACAGCATACTACGCTTAAGGGTAGTACGCTGTTCGCGCTAAGCTAAAATTTCACCAGTCTCCAAAAAAACGCGTGAAAACCGAAGATAAACACTCGCGAAAAATTGTTTGTAGAATTGATGGTAGAGATTTAGCATAGATTCACAACATAGCGTTTAACGTCAATATATCAATATATAAAAGGTAAATGAATCAAGTGAAAAGAAATAAAATTGAAGAAATCGAAGAAATTGCGATGCTATTAAATTTCATAATTAAATATTCTTCAAAAAAAACCTCGTCTACAGTGTTTTCAATCTCTGTTCAAATATTTATTTATTATTCTATTAATTATTATTCTATTTTGTTTTATCGCTTTACCTCTACGTTCTTCAAATACAATTTCAATAAAAATTCAAATTCAAATTAAAATGCCGCAAATCCTTCAAATGACAAAATTCCGCCGCGAATAAATGCTATGTACATTCACAGGCTAGCTAAAATCTTGGGGAGAGTTTTGCAGCGCACCTAGTGGCTTATCCGTGAAACAAACCATTTAGCGAAGGAACAGCGTACCACTTCGCTAAATTCCGCAGCGGAATTTTAGCTTTTCATTTCGCCAGGCGGAATTTTGTATGGAAAATTTCGTTTAGCGCGAACAGCATACTACGCTTTAAGCTATAAACTGAAGCTTTTTTTATGAACGCTTTTTTAAAGGCGCCCTAGTTTAAGGTACGGACACACCAAAAGCGAAGCGAGCGAAGCGGCGCGAACAATTTAAAATTTGGGAACATTCTGTCGCAGTAGACGCTTCGCTCATGTCGCGTTCTATTCGGACACTTCAATTGATTTGTACGGCACCCAAATTTTTTAAATTGTTCGCTTCGCTCGCTTCGCTCGCTTCGCTCGCTTCGCTTTTGGTGTGTCCGTACCTTTAATGCATTGGTATCGATCTCTCAATTTTGCCACCCGTCGCAATGTTAAGTTATAGAGAAATGCCGAATCGGATAAGGGAGAAGAGGCAGGTAGCACACACCGAGCATGAATACGGACGAGATTGTTTACATTTGTTCACTGTGTATTTTTAAAGGCGCCCTGGTTTTAAATGTATTGAGTGTTCCGCTCGCTTTGTGAAAAGTACCGGCTGATCTTGATTTGTTCGGAAATGTGAAAATGCTTAAAAGCTTGTCAGTAAAAAAAAATGCTTTTTTATAAACAATTAATTAAATTAAATTAAATGTACTGATAAATGATGGGTAAGCTTAATATATCGTGTTTGGTGTGTGGCTGTGGAAAAGGATTAACACTCTCTGACTTACAATGTATTAAAACTTACAGTTAAATTTCAACTGTTTTTTTAAACATTTTGAATATAATGTCATAATATTTATTTTAGATGGAATAAAAATTCTTTTTTTTCTGCAATATTTCGTAGGAAAACCTGTTTGTAATATTATTTCTTCGCACGTCTTCTTTATTGAAAGTATAAGTCGGCTACATCTCTCCACCATCTGTTTTTCATCAAATTTTTGTACAAAATAGATCAATTTTTCATCTCCGGTCACAATACGCCATAAGAAACTCTTCTTTCTTTGCTTTGCAAATAATGAAATGCAGATGTTTAGACGATTCGCAATAGCACTGTCGGTCAATCGATGTTGCAGCCATTTTCCTTATTTTTGTATCTTCCCAATGGCATGCAAACGGCGCGATACAGTTGATTTATCGACTCCAAGTTTTTGAGCTAATTCTCTAGTGGGGCGGGATTATCGTCCAATAACGCTTTTAATTCCTCATCTTCAAATTTTTTCGGTTGAGCTGGTCGTTCTTTGTCATAAACATCACAATCACCGCTTTTAAACCTTCTAAACCAATCTCTCCATACTGTTTCGGATGGAGCAGATTCCCCATAAGTTTCCGCGAGCAATCGTCGGTGAGCTTCAGCCGCACTTTTTTCAAATCACTTAATGAATATAAAAATGCCGACTGTCAACTGGATTTGATTAACACACCTTCAAGTTTCAAAAATTTACATGTCACAGTAATTATAGTTCAGTGTAAAAATTGCTACCCACATCTATATAGACGTCTTAAATATATTGAGACAAAACGAATCATCACTATTGTAGCGCTAATTATGGCGGTATGCATTTTGTATAATATCTACAATGAAGACACAAGTTTTGCTGATTATATTCAGGAGATCTCCCTAGAAACTAGTGATGTAGAAATCGTACCAAATGAATTACAAGACACCAGTGGAATAAGGAAGAGACAACAAATTGTAATGAATTTATAAAGAATATCTATTGAAGTGAAATTTGTCAAATTAAGTATATTTCATTTTTCTTATAAAAATTCATTGAGGAACATAAATGTATACACATAAAACCAGAAGTGATCACAATTCAATTAGCCTTCACGTTTGCTCAATATGGACCTGTGAAGTCTTATCACATTTATAAATAAAGTCGAATTCATAGTATTTAACTTAGATTAATTTCAGTTAAAAAGTCTATATTTACTTTTTTATCACCGATTCTGCTTAATCATTCTTTTCTTGGTTTCTTCGTTCTTTACTACTATCCCTTTTTGTTTTCCTTGTTGGCACTTGCACTCTTACACCGGATGTTGGTGGTTTCGGACTAGGAGATATATTACTTTGGTCTGCAGAAGATATTTCTATAACGTTCGAATTATTGACTTGTTCATTAATTATCACATTTGCTGACGTGCTTCTACAAACTGCTAAACGTGTTATCACGGGCCGTTTAAAAAACAAATCATGCATTTCTGTGAAAAATTCCGACTTTTTTTGTCGTTGTCAGTTTTGTTGTTGTTCCTACGGTTTCAATAAACAGAAGCGTTTGTTCTTTTGCTCACTTGATATGCTCCCCTCCACTTTTTTGGGCACAATTCACATCAATAGGCATCAAATATATAATCTCTGAAAAGAGTAATGTTTATATCTTATATATATACAAAAATCTCGTGTCACGATGTTTGTCCGAAATAAAATCCGAAATTACTCAACCGATCTTGATAAAATTTGGCTCATTGTGTGTAGTTTGGTCCAACTTAAAAATTTGCATAGTTTTTATCTCGATTATTGACCTCAATAATTTTTATAGCACATTAAATGTTTATTATACTACAATAGTGTAATTATTTGTAAGTTCCATAAGTTTCTAACAGATGGCGGTGTAAGTTATTATTATTCCCAAATCTCTTGTTTCGTTGACATTTTTGTTGATGATTTATGAAAATCTAAATAACGAATCTTAGGAATATCAGGGTGTCTACCGGGTTTTTATTTTCAGTTTCAAAGACTTTTCAAGGACTTCAAGGAATAATTTTAGGAAAATTCAAGGATATTAACAGCACCAAAATGTATTCAAATAACGGCAGAATATTTTTTATTCATTATTTACAAATGAAAAATGATTACAAAAATTCCTTTTGAAGATTTAATAGTTTCTTTCGCATTTTAAACATAAAAATGATAATTAATCAATGTAAGATGCCACGGAAACAACATACCTATAAACTGGCCCCAATAGAGTATGATATCAATGTCTTCCAATTATGATAGATCTAAAAATTCAAGCACAATTGCACAATTTTCAAGGGGTTTTTAATAATATCAAGGAAAACAAATAAATTCAATGGGTTTTCAAGGACTTCAAGGATTTCAAGGATCGGTAGACACCCTGAGACAACAATACTAAATTTGTCAATATTCCAGTACATGCAGTTATTCTTACACCACACCTGAAAGGAATTTAAGTCTGCTTGCAATAACCATTTGGATTGCTTTTTATTTTCAAAATCTTGACATCATCAGCAAAAATTAAATTCTCTGAGTGTTTTATCACAAACACAAAGTCATTCATATACATATAGATTAAGTAGTAAGGGACCAAGACTGTCTTGAGGAACCCCTGATTTCGTATGTATCCTAAAAGATAACATTGTTATAGCAATCATTATTTACAATTAGAAATACAATAAAACGCAATTTATTGTAAAATTTCCCCAATTTAAGAAAAATTTCTGAAAAAACGGTTAAGGGCATTACGTAGCCTGAATAGTAATAATTGTACTAATCACTATTATATTCTTATCATGTATAACATATTACATACGTGAAACTATTAATTATATTATATTTAAAGTGGCAATATATTGTAGATCCGAAACACAGATCATTAAAAATACGATAAGGGAAATTAGTACCAGCCACTGGTCCTATAACATAGTGAATTACTTGGTCTGCCCTATATAAAATGCCTAGAAAAGAATGGTGGCCATTTCTTTCTTTCTCTATCGTAAGAAAAAGTTTTACTATAGCAACATGAGCGATATCTTAAAGACAATTTCATTAGCTGCGATGTTTGCAACATTTTGAGATGTCGAAAATTTCTAAAATTTCGCTTAATCTGGATGTTCACTTTGTATGGAGAGATCTACATAGATCATTTAAAACACGCACCTAATGTCTTAAGGGTTTCCGAAAAAATCTTATAAAATTATGGGTCGAAATATTGATTTTAGAAAAAACTCAATAGGAAAGCAAGCAAAGAACAGCACAGCATCACAAAACACTAGACTACGAAGTCGACTAAAATTGAGCAGCATGTACGAGAGATGGCGACAAGGCAAGGTAGTCCCCAAATTTGACTTTAACGTGCTATAGAAACATATCTATAAGACGTCTTAGCAGCCATAACTATCGACATCCCGGGCACCCGACATATGAAGAAATAATTTACCTGTTTGTTTATATAATATGGTTCGGGAATCTATTTAAATTAACCTTAAATATAATAACTTCAAGCGTACTACCTTATTAAAAATTATTTATATCTTCTTTTACTATTAAGTGCTTCCCAGGCAAAAAAAATTTGGTACAAGGGTTGTGCACTTGTGACCGACAGTTTAAAATAATAAAAGAGCGGTGAGTAGCACCTTACCGGAATAAGGAATGCTAGAGTCTTCCCACTTCCTGTAATCGCAGCTCCAAGTATATCACGTCCCTGCAGGGCATATCCAACGCTTTCCTTCTGGATTTCCGTCGGAGTCTTGTAATTTGTGTCCTTGAGTCCTTTGAGCGTCTTCCAAGACAGAGGGAAATCAGTAAAGAATTTCACTAACCGTGGGTCAATTGAATCATATTGACCCTGCAATTTTTGGATTTCCTCATCCTCACTAGGCTTTTTTTGTGTCTTTTTCCCAAAGAACTTCTGTTTGTTCTTGTGTTTATTTTGCATTTTCCACCTTTTATTCACAAGAAAACACAAAAAAAACTGAGCAACCGTCGACCAAAATCCTTTGACACTTCCCTTCCGCACGTGTGGTACCGGTAATGAACAATTGAATCAGTTCAAACCACTGACATATAAGATGTGGACTGCTGACACATAAGAATTGGACTCACTGACATGACAGAACTGGACTGCTAACCGTTGTCTGAAAAATGAGAAGACCACACTGACTTATAAGAACTGGACTGCTGATCCCGTACAAAAACTCACATCGAAAGTAAAGGCCCAACTATAATGTGCATAGCGTTCAGTACGGAAAGCTATCAAAAGTCAACGAACGGAAGCTTATGCATATTCGACAGCTGTCAGATATTCAGTGTAATAATTCTTTGTGCTTTTTTGAGTTTTAAAATGGAAGGATTAAGTGAATTAAAAGATTTATTTATTTTATTTTATTTTAAACTCTGCACACCATTAATTAAATTTTCAAATAATTCTCACTTTCTCGTTCATTTTCGGTTGTTGTCAGTTTGCATATGCAAAGCACGCTCTAGATCGTACCTTGCATATGGAAAACGAAACTTGACGAAACGGACGACTATTCCCATTATGGTTTGAAGATAGGTTTTGTGTGTTATCGCAAGTTTGCATATGCTTCTACACGGAACGGTATGCACATTATAGTTGGGCCTTAAGACCAAATTTTGACCGAATTCTGGTTTTAGCCCAGATAAACTCAGGGTTAATGACGAATATCAGTTTAATTGTTAACATACACGGTATTCAAAGTGGAATTAACTCTTGTTGCGGGCACAAGATCTTAATTTTAGCATTTGGATGTGAACATTATGAAAAAGTAGTGGTTTTATTTTATAATTTTTGTGTAAAAGACCAGATGACAGTTTTCCTTTCTTCAAAGTCGACAGATAAAATAGTGCAATTACAAAGCAAACTACGTGTATTTCCGATCGCCCTATGCACTGTTCGAAGTTTTCAGGAGAACTTTTAGTGAGAAAAATAGATTTAAGTGCAGGTGCATGTGAATTCGAAATCGGCCTAAAAATGTCCTAAAATACCGCACAATTATGTTTAAGTTGACAACTTTCACGGACCGATTTCTTTTATATCACACTAATTTTTAAGTTTTTTCACAAAAATGTTCCTCCCAGCAATTAGCTGGAGACTTATGAATAACAGAGATAGATTTAACAGTCATTGTTCCTGCCTTCGTCTTACCTTCACATTTCTCATATATACCAACTAAAGCTAAAAGTTGTATCACAAAATGCCGTATCCATATGTTGGACATCGTGAAACAATTCTAACAGCTGATTGCAACCGAAAATAAGTTGAGTCATCTGGTGAGGACGATGAGTGTTGAGAGTTGGCGGGCAATTTGTAACGGCTGTTATATTCGATACTCAGAACGGTACGGTTGTTTTCCCCATTTTATTCACTGTCTTTCCATTTGACTACCCCAGTTTAAATAAGTTTTTCTTCGTGATTTTGTGACTTTTAGTTTGTGACATTTTTAATAAAATTAATTAACTATATGATCACGTATCTCATCTAACTGCTGTAATTCATCGGTCGTCTCTGTGTCGTCACTTTGCTAAGTTCGAGGTATCAATAGAGTCAATCGCTCGCTACGGCCGCATTTCCCATTTTCCGACTGTTCTGTGTCGTAATTTTGCTTCGCTTGCGTTATCAGCTGTGACCACGAGCTGTGTTTTGACTTGGCTGGCTTTTGGACTTATTGTTTTGCTTCCCCGACTCTTTAATCAACGATGAACGTCCGCAAGGCATGCAATGCGCGTTTAGTGGAGAATTAACTGAGTGCGACGACATATGCAAAAAATATTTCCACATTTCTTGCCTAAAGCGCGGCGCCCGTTCACAAAGTGCTCCACTTTTCCCGTGTTCCAAGTGCTCCGAGATTAAGCCATGCCATATATTAAGGTCTTTGGCAACTATTTCTGACTCCATATCTCACCAATCTCTTCTGTCCAAGAAAATGCAAGCTATCTTATCCAAGTGGTCCAACTTCCAGTCAGTCTCCGACGATCTTGCTGTGATCAACAATAAGATTGATAAAATCTTAAGCGCTGCATCTGCTGCCGAGTCTAACACCAAAACTCTTCTTGAGAAAGTCCATCTGCTCTCCTCCAAACTGTAAGTCACGTCGAGTTCCATGGAAGAGTTATTCGCTGCGTTTTCTGTTTCCGATTTGCCTGCATCTATTATGCCGGTGGTTGAAGACATCCCTCATAATTTGAAGCTTGTTAAGGGCTCGTGTACTACTCCACCCTCACTTTCGGAAGAATCTGTGTTATCCGCCGTTGCGCTTCCTGCCGTATTCCCCTCGGAGGCTGAGGCTGATGTGAATCTGAATCCGCCAGCTAAACGGACCGTTGTATCAACTCGTTCAACTCATGCTCAGACCTGTGATTCGAATTTTGACTCCCCAAATCCTTTCTCACTAATAATGTTTTGCACCACCTGGACTGAAGCGGACGAGAATTAGTTGCAGCAACTCATCTACCTTGAAGGACCGTTTTTCTCTTCACCTTAATCGCGCCCCACCATGCCGATGAAAACTGGGTCCAGAATTTTTTTCAGCATCCACTTCGCTTTCAGCGTAATCGACTGCAAAAAAATTCCACTCTCCTCCAGGCAAAATTCCAGCTTTCGAGTCAGCATTCCATTCAAATATTCATGGCTTTTCGACAGCACCCCTAGCCGCGACCTCAACTACGGGAACATACGGATCTCTCCATGGAATGCTGCATCTACTAAAACAGTAAAGTTTAATCATAGTGTAACTAAACCCTCATCTACGTCTACTAATAATACTATAATTACTGGTAAGCCTAACCGCGCAATGTAAGCCCGTACACTAATTCTGACACTAACAATGTTGAGACCAACATTAAAAATGCCCCTAACCCTAGAACGAGAAAAAGTCAAGCTAAAACTAAACCCAACCCCCGTAAACCGAAAAAAAGCCTAGTTAAACCAACTCGCAGCTCCCACCGTGCATCATCACCTTTTCCTATTTCCAATAACACCAACTGGTTTCTTAAGATGCGCCTGTTTCCTGATTTTAAGCAAACTACCCCCATAAAGTACCCCAATTTCATCCGCTCTCACATTCCAAACCCCATTGCCCCGACAGTTCCCTCTAGAGCTAATGCACCTCCTGACCCTGATTGTTAAATTCCCTCAAAGCCTTCACCGATCACCCCCTCCCTACAACTACTTGTCCCCCGCCTCTAACCCAACAACTTCCACTTCTCCCGTCACTCCTAACACCGTATCCTCAGCCTCTTTACCTCTCTCCCCTGACCCTACCTCTTCTGCTCTTTGCGCTCCTGTCCCCACCTCACCTTCCTCTTCCTCCTTAGCCTTTCTTCATGATAAAGCCTTTCTTCATGATAAAGCCAGTAAGGTATGTTTCGAAGGAAAAACTAAGACCTATGTGATGACCTCTATCCATCAAGAAGGTCTCCCCACTGATCCTACTGTTCTGCGTCAACTATTCTTTAAATATTCCCTCTCAGGAAGTTGCTGAAAACCTCTCCTCCTATGCTTCTTATGTTAGCTCTAAGCGTATTCCCCACCTCCAAACGGCTCGTAATGACTCTAAAAATTGTTTTCGCTCCTAGCCACCTGTCTATTTCCTTCCCTGACCCCCACTCCTCCACACACAATAAAAATGTCAACCATTCGACTAATTCTCTGTCCCTTTATTACCAGAATGTCAGAGGATTCGGTACTAAAACTAATGTCTTCTTAAAGTCCCAGTCGCTCCCTTTTAATATTTTCGTCCTAACTGAAACAAACCTAACTCCCGACAACTATGAACTATTCCCACATGACTTCACTCTCTTCCGTGTCGATGGTCATTTAGATTCTACTGGCCCTTCTGGTCGCAGCGTTCTCCTCGCTGTTCACAACCGTTACAGCGCTACTCAAATCACCACCTCTGGTACTCCCTTGTTCGAATATGTGTCTGTCAAAATTGCCCTCAACCGTAGCGCGTTTTTCATTTTATGTTGCTATATCCGCCCTGCGCAATCGTTTGAAGCCTACAAACTTGCTACTGATGCAATCGACGCCCTGTCTGCTCTCCTCGATCCCTATGATGATATCACAGTCCTCGGTGATTTCAATTTCCCCCGTCTGCAGTTGTCTCTCTCTGAAGATGATTCATTTTATATTTCAACTAATGCAACATCTGCAACTGAACTACTGATTGTTGATCATCTCTCCGACTCTGGTCTTTACCAAACCAGTGGTGTCAAAAATAACATAGGCCGTCAGCTTGACCTCATATTTTCATCTATCCCTATTAATTCTTTTGTTAGTGAAAGCAACGACCTTCTTTCCACCCTTGATCATCATCACATCACCCTCCTCTTTCTCTTACCTTATTTTATGATTCTTCTCGCACTAACGCTTACTCCGAACCCCGTTTCCACTTCAACTGTTATAAAACGGACTTTTCGAAGTTAAATTCCCTCCTATCCGATTCTAGCCTCTCCTCATCCCTAAACAATCCTCAATTATAAACTAACAACTATGTTGGCATTTTCTACACAGCTTTGGTTAATTGCCTGTCCCAATGTGTCGCCTTGGAACCTAATAACTCACTTTTCTACCCCACCTTAGTACGATAAAGAACTTCCATCTCTCCGTAACAAAAGAAACAAGTTATGGCATTCCTATCTCAGTTCTAGGTCCGAACCAGACTCCTCTTCTTATCTTGCCATCTCTGCCGTCTTCTCCAAACGTTGTGAATCTCTCTACAAAGAATACCTTGACCGCATGCAATTTAAACTCATCTCCGACCCTAAGCAATTCTACAATTTTATCAACTTAAAAAAGAAACCTAATGGATACCCTTCGACCCCTAAACTTGGTGATTCCTCTTCATCCAACCCGGCTACCGTCGTCAATTTTTTCGCTGATTTCTTTAGTCAATCTTTTAGCGATCAAGTTCCCGATCCTGATCTAACGTATTTTCGCTACATGCAAAACAAACAGCCGTCAAACCTCCCTCACTTCCATAGAATTCGGTGGAAATTTGGTCTTACTTTCGAAGTGAGTTTTTGGACAGGATCAGCAGTAAAGTTGTTATATGTTAGTGATAGCGATTATGTATAAATCAGCCAACTCCCACCACTCATCACCACAACTAGATGTCTTAAATTATTTCCCGATACAATAGTCTTACAATGACAAGCAGATGGCTGCGGTATTTTGTGCTGCACATTAGATTTTGGTTTGGTATTCGGGAAATATGATGGTTAGGACAAAGACAGGAACAATGATTTTTATATATAACTTTGTTATTCATAAGTCCCCAGCTGATTGTCAGGAGTACAATTTTTGTGAAAAAACTGAAAATTAAATGTGATATAAAGGAAATCGGTTCATTATAATTTAATTATTTTTTATTTGCAGTATTTTTGGACATTTTTAACAGCATGATTTGCCCCATGAGGATTGAGTCTGTGCTAACTTGGTCTCGTTTTTCAGACGTGGGTTAACAGTCTATTTCTTACATGTCAGTGGTTCAAACCGTTTCATTGTTAAGTTCATTGAAACGATTGAAACTGAACACAAACAAGAGTATTGTGTCAAAGTGACAAGCGACTGCAGGAAGATGTCGTCGCTCACCGGCGTACGGATTTTCAATGAGAACTTCTTAAATGAAAACGACCAAGATGCTAACTCTGTTCTCACAGAATTAGATAAAGGTAATCCATGATTTATCATCTAAACTAAATCACTAAGTTTTCAAATTTTAGGGCTACGTTCGACGAAAATAGGCGAACAGTGTGAGGCCATAGTGCGGTTTCCCCGTCTTTTTGAAAAGTATCCGTTCCCTATTTTGATAAATTCCTCCTTCCTGAAATTGGCTGAGTTCTTTCGAATTGGGTGAAATTCTCCCTTTGAAATCGATGGAGATTGAAGAAGTAAAGTAAATATTTTTTCAGATCAAACCTGCTGCGCTTATGGGTGCTAAAGGTTTGTCAACAAAGCGAGAAGCACTTGGACAAAATTCTAAATATTGATGAGTTCCTGAAGCGGATTTTTATGGTCATCCATTCCAATGATCCAGTGGCCCGAGCATTAACTCTGAAGTAGTAAATTTTGAATGATGTACTGAGCAATCTCAATGATATTTCTTTTGTAGGACTTTGGGGGCAGTTGCCAGAGTTATTCCGGAAAAGCAACAGGTCCACCATTCTATTCGAAGGGCTCTAGATAGTCACGATATGGTCGAGGTTGAGGCAGCTATATATGCTAGCGTTCAGTTTGCAGCACAATCTAAGTAAGTACGAAAGTCGGTTATTAATTCAGTGATCGAGACTAACGAAATAAATTAGTTCGAGTGTAGAGTGTATAGTTTCTTAGTGGCCTTAGGCACGGCAACCAATTATGATTTCCTAATTAAATGCCCAGGTCAAGGGATTTCAAAAGGCCAACGATTCAAGATTCAAGATTTATTTATTTGGCGACTTGACATTACATTCAAATACATTGAGATAGCACTTAATTATAGTTGTATGACAGCGAGCTTTAGTCTTTACATATCTATTCAGTCATCTGGCGACCTACCAATACACATGACATTCTCATAAGTTTTTGACATATTCTATTATGTTCGCGTTTGCGCCTTTAGCGATTCTTCTTGTACATTACTTAGACTATTACATTTAGATAAATAGATATTAATTTGTTACAACAATAGAAACAAAATCAAAATACAACAAACAAAACGACACATCCGAGTGCAACTACATTTTTAACATAAACAACAATTGGAAATCAAACCGAATCAAATTCAAAATAAATTATACAAAATACAAAATAAAGTCAACAAGTTACCTCGAATATCGAGGAATAATTAATTAGATAGTTCTCCCTGAACGTTATTGGTGGTTATATACTTATATTTTCGTTTTCAACTACTATACATTTTATTTGTTATTCTTATATCTATATATTGTGAGTGCAAATTTCATAAGGCACTCTCTTATGATTATCAGTCATCATTCATAAGGCCACAAATTGTCCATTACATATTTTTATATTATTACTTAGAGTCCCATACACAGCCACGGTCACGTGGAACCGAGGGGTGCCTATCGCACCTCAGAGGATTCAACATACAGTCTTATATTTGATTAAAATCCTAATACTAAAGTTCAGTTAATCATTTTGCTGTGTCCTATTACACATACCCGAGAAGCATGACCCACTATTAACAGCAAGAATGCGATCCCAATATATCCGTGTGCGAGAGATACCATTCATTCTAATTTCATTCTCAGCCGAAACCACACAACAGTCCATCTAGGGAACAGCAGGACCTCCCCGCCCAGTTCAGCACCCGTCATTAGTTCTCGAAACATGTCCACTCTATATCTTACTTTTTATACAAAGGATTATCCTCGGTACATATCCTTACGGGCCTTCTTATAAAAGAGAGGGGTGCCCGCCTCCATGGACTCTTCGAAGCAGTGACCGGAATCCGCATTTAACAAGCTGAACGGAGACAAGTAATACTGTTCAGTAAGCGACTCATTAGCAAACCTTTCATACAATTCCCTGATCAAGCTATTTTGGTGACTCCTGCACCTGAACAGCGATCTTCTTAATAAAATAATTACGTATTCAAGGATGGGCAACACGCCGGCCCTTTCGTAAAGAGTTCTATTATTAATATATTTTCCATCCGAATCGTACCATGTATTGGTACATTTTCTCAATATGTCCCTCTCAAACCTGGCCAAACCGCTCACAACACTGGGTGAGGCCCAAAACCAACACACCGCACCGTAGGTCAGAACCGGCCTGATTATCTGCTTGTATATAAGCAGTTTGGTGTTAACGGGCACCGAACTGCCCCTCCTAAGCAACACAGCCACTGCATTTCTGGCCCCTACTGCCCTTCCCAACGCCCCACGTACGTGTTCATTGGCTCTTAATCTATTATTGAATTTTACCCCCAAATACTTCATTTCGTTGCCGACAACTACCGCACTGCCCTCGATATTTACCTGCAGTCGCCTAGCTTCTCCCACCAGACCCCGGGGAGCTGAAGAGCTAGGTCTACGTATGCATATCAAGCCAGTTTTATTAGGATTGATTCTAATTCCCCATCTACCATAGTATCTGCATATTTTGTCAATATGACTAACTACCGCCGCCGCCGCCGGACCCGGCCTGAGCGCTGATGCATATATAAGTGTATCATCTGCGTATAACATGGCGGTCGAAGTCACCCCGCCCAATTCACTTATATGACAGATATCTGCCACGAAGATGCTATACAATTTCGGGCCCAGCACCGATCCCTGAGGTACACCCCTGCCCAGTTCAACCCTATCAGAGCGGTATCCATCTATTTCGACCAACACTCCTCTGTTTTCGAGGAAAGACGCCACCAGCCTAACCCAAACCCTGGGGAAACCCATCTTTAACATTTTAAACAATACACCATCAATCCATACCGAGTCGAATGCTTTCTCTATATCGAGAGAGCAGGCCACCGTACATTGTCCCATTCTTAATTCTTTTATTACATCGCCGTGAAATTTAGCTAACGCGTGCGACGTAGATGTTCCCGGTCTAAATCCGAACTGCCAATTCGGTATAACCTTGTTTTCCACCACGAAACGTTCCAGCCCTTTATTGATTACTTTTTCAAATAATTTACCCAGATTGGGTAGCAGAGTAACCGGTCTGAATGCGGAGACCTCACAGCCACCGACCTTCTTTTTTATAGGTGCCAAATTTCCCGTCTTCCACGCCGCAGGGAAGTAACCTGAGTTGATGCACTGGTTAAATAGACCCGCAATAGGGATCGATGCAACCAGCGCAGCTTTCCTAATTATAAAATTTGAAATCCCATCAGGTCCGTGTGACCTTTTATTATTGAGAGAACCACAAGACTCCAATACGTCATACGCGTCAATAAAAAACGCATCAGATAAGTGGTTTTGTTCATTATGTTCTTCCTGGGTTCCGGGCTTCACAATCCCTACGCATTCCGGTCCGCCATCAACCAATTCAGAATCCCTGAATGCTTTAACATACTGTTTAACTTTCCTCGTGTGCGTCCTATTCTCATCTACGCAGGCCCTAAACAGATTCCCGTAATACTGTTCAAAAGCCTTCAACTTTTCCTCTCTCGTAGCACATTTGATACCACCGACAGAGACACTGTCTATTCTGCCGCGCTTTCTACCCGTTATCCTATTTATTTCTCGGAAGGCATTCGGCCCAGGCCTAATGCTTTGCAACACAGCATCAAAACGTTGAAAATCAAGAGCTTTTATTTTGTTATTTATTATTATATTCAGGCAGTTAATATTGCTAGCCAATTCCCTGTACTGTCTACTACGTGTATTCAGAAATTTGCTGTAAAGTCTATCAAGTTTACGATTCCACTTCCATTTTGTCTTTATAAGTTTAGCCAAATCTGGGGGAAATATCTTTATTTTGTCTCTTCCATGTTTAATTTTTTTCCCAAATGCCTCCGCGGCCGTCAATAATGATGAGGTTAATTCATCAACCGCCCGATCTATTTCCGCCGCGCTCAAACATTTGTCTCTAGGGTCGGGTATTTCCGGAATATCTCCAGCCACTCTTTCCCGGAATGCCTCCCAGTCCACATCCACATATGATACAAATTCTCTAGCTTCCTTGAGTCTTACCTTCCCCATTTCTCTCTCAATACACAGACCAACCGCTCTATGGTCCGATAAGGCATGACTCGTATAGCACTCATACTCACCGTTTGTTACGTCTGTAAGTTCTTCAGACAGTACAAAAAAATCCAGACACGCTCCGCTTAATGGAAATGTTGCCTCGCCCGGGCCCACGAAGCTGATTCCAGCATTGATCCCCTCACCTCCATGCCATTTTTCAATGCACTTACCATTTGAATTAGAGTCTGTGTCACCCCACAAACCGCTTCTGGCATTAAAATCTCCGCCGGCAATAATCAAACAATTCCCTCCTCTGGACATCCTGTCCAGGTATCTCAAAAAGCCAATCAGAGAAGACGCCCCACATCTAGTGGGTGCGTATACTGAAACAATTAATATATTAGTCGGGCCCCCCCCCCAATCCTCTTACATCCGTTCCCACTGTATCCACACAAACACTAACTCCACACGTAACAATTTCGTCATCAGCGAAGCTCCTAGCATCTTCCACCTCAGTCCAATCGAACTTTTTCTTTATTAAAATTGCCACCCCCTGTCTATGGTCATTGCGGATAATCTGATAGTCTTTAAAATAGACTATATCGTTGCTTCCTAAGTGTGTTTCATTAATTAGTAATACATCAGGATTACTATCCAGAATCAATGAGTCAACAGCTTTCCTCTTGCCCTGGGAGATCAAGCTGTTGATGTTTATTGTTACTACTTTTAATTTGAAAGTCATTACGGGGCGATTTCCAGAAGGTAGCTTATTAATAACAGCTCCTTATTCTCTATTTTAGCCGCTCTAAACTTGGGCAAAAAGCTCCTGACCTTACCATACAAAGCATCCAAAGAGATGCCAAATCTGTCCTTGCAGAACTCCTCAACGTCCCTTGCTCCTCCAAACAAATCTCCAACCGAAAAGAGACCCTTCGTTTCCCCGATTCCCGACGAGGCCCTTCCATCGCTGACATTCCTAACCACCTCCGCATAAGACCCGAAGCCCCCTCCCACCAAGCTGCCCGACGCCGCCGTCTCTCGTAGCGTCCTATGGAGAACTACATTTTCGAGATTTGATCTTATTTCTCCGGACTTCTTGGAGTTTTTCAATTTCATCATAAGCTCCATTCTACGAGGGCAGCCCCTGAAACTAGCAGGGTGCCCGTGATTTCCGCAGTTCTTGCAGAACAGTGACCCCCTGCCGTCCGTACCAGAGATCCCACAATCTCCGGGGCCGTGCTCCCCCCCACACTTAACACATACGTGATTAAACGCGCAGTTACCCGACGAATGCCCAAAACGCTGACAATTAAAACATTGCAACGGTCCATTTCTACGCAGTTTTTCCCAATACACCCTATGGAACAGAATCTGGGAGATCTTTGAGGCTCTTATTCTGCTTTCCTCGTCACCAAACACCGCGAGCATCCAGCCCTTCTTTGCCATTTCCCCTCCCCCGAACCTAACCAACTTAATGATTTTTAAATCAGGGAATCTCGCCTCCACGTCTTCCTTAGCCTCCTCAGGAGAATATCCAGGGTGGATTCCCTTAATTATAACTGGAAATGCCCTACTGTCTTTCGGAGTAAAGGTGTAACCTCCGCATTTTCCCTTTCGAAGCCATAACAATATCTCTCTATGCATTATAGCAGAACTTACAAATATCTTACTGTCTTTGGTCCCGTACACCACCTTGATATCGTTTTTGTGCCCATTACTTTTATTCAGGGTACCAACAAATTCCAACAGGCCCTTCACACTTCCCGAGGGTGCAAAAATAGGCGGGCAAAAACCCGACGATTCCTTCTTAATTACATTCTTGGACTTATTATTACCCATACCGTCACTGCCTGGTAAAGAGAACCCCCGCTGCTCCCCATTGGCCCCAATGTTGTTTGCTAAATTCCCAACCGGTTTATTTATTTTAGACTTCTGCGACACCTTCTTATTGTTATTTAATCTAACATTATTTAATTTGATATCGCTTATAATATTAATATTGTTTTTTTTCTTATTATTAATTATCTTATCATTTTGGTCTTTGTTTTCATTGACCGAAGAAACTCTGATATTCCTATTATCATTATTAATACCACAATTGGTCTTTAATTTATTTTCAGTTATTTCAAAATTTTCATTGTAACTAATACTATTCTTATTCTCATTACTGCTATTACTACTAATATTTTTGTACTTATCTTTATACCGCGTCGTCTCCCTGGTGTCCCGGGTTCGTGTGCGCTCCTTGTTTACGCTGCAGCTGTCAGCCGACCATCTCATCTGGGGCCCGCCTTCCCGCTCCTCAACACTGACGCCCTCGTTCTTTAACTCGGATCCGCTCATCTTGCCGACGATCCCGTCAAGCGCCACTTCGTCACGTAAAGGTGAAAACCTTCCCCCGTATTGTCCTTCGCTGGTTCCGTCAAACAAACTGGCTGCTCTAATCAGATTATCTATTCCGCTTCCTCCAGCACAACGCTGACGAAAGGTCAATTCGTCCTCCACGATGTCAGCCCCGAAAATGGACTGCGATGAGGAAGCACGCCTTTGTCCCCCATCCAGAATGCTACGCATTTCTATGCCCAATCGCCCTGCAGGTTCAGCAACATACTCCAAACTTCGACTGAGGCTGTAGCTATGCTCGTTCAATACCCCCGACGATCTCAAGGACCCATCCCCGGAACGACAAGACGAGCCGCCAGCAAAACCATCCGCCTGCAGCTCATCACCCGACGCTCTCAATCTGCCAGAGCATCCATACTCGCTTCCTTGCATCCCCAACGAGTCACCGCTATCGATCCCATATGAGACCCTGTCGCCATCGGTTTCCATCATATTGTTTTGCGGCAAATGGCCGCCATCTTGACTCATTGAAGGCGCGTCGTTGCTTTCAGGTACGGTCTCGTCCGGCGTAGAACTTGCCCGCCTAACCTCCTTAGACTCCTCGGGCGAGGAAGCCGTCGAGCACGATTCCTCCGAGTCCCCCATAAGGTCGTTCTTTAATTTCTTTTGCCTACCGTGAACCTTCCTTGCTTCCACGTTTCTCACCGCTCCGGCAATCCTAGCTGATTTGCGCGGTGCCATGTGTCCCTCTTTGATTCCTCCCATGAGGATTCCTCTGCTATTCCCCGTCCTGCTGACTGGGACGCCAGCCTCTGGAGAATTTTTATTTTTATTTTGGCGCCCCATTGGAGCGCCGCCCTTGGTGTGACGCAATTACCGTTATTCTTGGCAACGCTAATACCAAGCAATATTTTTATTTTATTTTAATATTTAATATTTAATTTTATTAACCAATTTTAAATCGAAATAAATAATTTACTGTTCACTGATTCACTTCAGTTCAATTCAGTTCAGAATTGCGCAACATTTTCTTGACCGTTATAAATGTGTATACCAGTATATCCCCTCAAGGGATAAACACTGCCAACAGTACTTCGAAACACTTACTATATTTAATAGTTTTATCTTTAATTTTAAATGTTTTACTTGTTTTATTTGTTTTTACTGTTTTTACTAGTTTAACTAGGCACAACTCAGTTTATAGAATCACAAGTCCACCAAACTTGGTATTTTGAAATGGCTGTACCAATCAGCTAAATTGCGTTCAATTCAATTGCGTTGCTCCACTACTCAACAGCACTTCTGATTTATTCGACGGTCACACCCAGAATGGCCAACGATTCGCCTGGGATTTATGTCGCATACGTGTTTAAGTTGTCACAGTGACATAAATAAATAACTGCCAAAATCAAAGAATATTAATAACAAGAAGGGACACTCGTGACGCTTTTCCCTATCTCTTTCCTGACTTTGGTACCGTTAGTTGTTAGTGGAACGAAATGGAAAATATTGCTAAAAATAGTAATAAAGAAGTCATTAGTAAGAGAGAGATATGGTGCACATATTTCAAAAATGTTTTATTACAAAACTTCTTCGATTCAAAATTTGCCTATAACCCTTGTGTATAAAGATTATAGTGATTGCAAGTCGCCAAAATTACAGTTGAGTACACTTCTCACTAGCGGCGCTGTCATCGTATGCTTAAAAGCGTCATCAAAGTCCCAAGCTAATAAGTCGAGATGCGTTTCAAAAAGTTAAAAAGTTCTTAGCGTATAACTATTTTCCTACAAAAGCTGTATACTTTCTCATAATTAAATAAGACTGTGTTTGACGGTGAAATAATCTTTCTATACGGATTATAAAAGGCCCCTTTTATGTGTTGCAAATTGCTTAATATGCGTAAATGAACGTGAGCAAATAAATGACGCTCTATTAAAATTAAAGGCTTATAAAAGTAAAAATAATAGTCTTCTTTATGGTAAGCTGAAGGTACCTTCAAAGAAATTTGTTGACATAGTTGAGACTGTATATATAATATTTAACAAAACTATTTCACAACTCAAACAGGAGTCTCAACTAACTCAATAATATATGGAACATTTAAAGAAACATATAAATTTGAATTACTGTGAGGAACATCAAGACTGGATGATAAAATTTGTCATTAAAGTTTTGGTAAGATTTTATACGAAAAAATGTAATCAAATTCTTTCTTCAAAGTGTGAGACCCGGCGTGAAAAAATAAATATATTAAAAGGATTATAAAAAATCATTAACTGTCGACAGAATTTCTATAGTTTATTTATCCTTTCTGGTTTTGTCTGTTACTTTGCTTCTGTTTACTTAAACTAAACCCTTAAATGAAATAAAAGTAAAATAAAATGAAATCAAAATTAAATTGAAAACCCTAAGATATGAGTGCTTACACAAAATGATCTGCTAGTAGGCTTTATAGTCCGAGAGCTGACTGCAAAAAATCTAGCCAATAAAGTAACAGGATGAAATGTTTTTTATACGTTAGTACCAACAGTGTTCGTAACAAAATTCATGGTGCGCCTAGGCCGAACTTGCGCACAAATTTATTGGTGTACCTCATTAAATCATGTGCTAATACCTTGGCACACCATTATTTTTAATTTTATTTTTTTTGGCACGTTACTATACCTATCGAGTAACAGCCTCAAACTGCTATCAAATTAAAGTTTAAACATTGTATTATTAGAAAAAAAAAGTGTGCCACGTCTATGCCTGTGCCAAATATCTGGCACACCACTTTCTATTTTTCAGTCTTACAGCCGGACCATGAAGAGAATACGTCATTTCTTCGCTCAGACCAGCTACTCCACCACATCATTTTCTATCCTGCGCATGAGCAGAACATTCTAAATCATATGATGGGGCAGTTAGTCTTAACGAAGAAAGAACGTACTCTCTTTTTATTTTAATCCGACTATATCTTATGCTGTTATTAATACAACCTATTACAGAAGTATTTAGGTATAAAAAAATGATTGCCCAATAAACAATTATGATTTTAAAAAAATATTCTTTATTCATTTGAATATTTTATATATAAAAAAATTTTTTATACATACTGTTATTAAATTAATAAAAACTTACATATGTAGAAACACATACAGAGTGATCCAAAAGTATGCAAACGGCTAAATAACTTTGGTGGAATGCATTTTGGAGAAAAAAGTTTTAGACAAAAGTCTTAGGAATTTTTCCTGGCTATTCAATGATGGCCGTAAATTTGACCTTAACCATGGTCTTGAAGGTCATTTAAAGGTCAAGCTGACTTTTTTAAATTGGAACCCATATTTTTGACCAATGGAAAAAGCGGAAAATTTTACGTCTGACCATGACCTTAACCATGACCTCGAATGTCATATCAAGGTCAATATATTTTTGTTTAACTCGGTAAATGCAAAATTCTAAAAATTATTTCAAGCTGTTACTCTATCGGTACAATTGCAATCCAAAATTTTCGCCCGGAAAAGGCTCATACCAAAGTGCACAAGTTCTGCCTAGGCACACCATGAATTTTGTTACAAGCACTGTTGGTACTAACGTATAAAAAACATTTCATCCTGTTACTTTATTGGCTAGATTTTTTGCAGTCAGCTCTCGGACTATTAGAGGCATATTATCTTAACACACTATCTACGGGTAATAGCTTGAGCTTAACTCACACGTCGAGTGGGCTGTCATTAGTGAAAAAAATGCACTTTTTAGAAGACAAGAAATATCTTCAAAACTAATAGTAGAAACAGTGTAGAGTATGTGCTTTATCAAAAAATGCATTCCCTACACAAAATGTATAAATACTCGTACCGCCTTTCGACGCCAGTCGGCGAAAAAAGTACAAGGACCCACCGATTGGCATAAAGGATATTAATACCCGACCCGCCGATCGGCGCGGCGCCAGCCTGCATAAAAGGTATTAATACCGTTCCCGATGAACATAAATAATAAAGAAAATTTAATTTCGCTCGAGTATTACTTTTGTATAAATGTTTTGTACTGGTATAATCGCTTTGAAATGAAGTTATGAAACTGGTATACAGTAGGAAAGCTTTTACGAAATCTTTTAAAATGGTGTAAGTATGGACATCTAGTGAGGACTGTACCAGTTACAGTTGCAATCACTATATATTTATACACAAGGCTATAACTTAACACATTGAAGACTGACGACGTGAATTCACGTTTTTTATTTTTCAACCTTTTTCAAGCATATACAAAAAAAAAATACTAGAAGTAGCATTAGTATAATACATTATTAAGCATTGATGAACATATATCAATTCTTAATAATGTATTATACTTAATAAATATTATACTGCGTTTTCGAAATTATCACGTTTCATTTATATGATTTCAACAAAATATGCAGGAATTCAGGCTATATGCTTTTCAGCACATACCGTCTTCAATGTGTTAACATTGCAAACGGAGGTAGTATTGACCTTCTTTTCACAGAACCTGCATGTAAAATGTGTATGTTAACCCATTGCACGGCTATAGTTGCCTAATTTTTGATGACATGTAGGCAAATGACGGTTATAGCCTTTTTGCATACTTTCGTTTATAAAATAAGAAAAAGAAACATTATTAGTATTGAAATAGTTATAGTAACATTGTATGTCCAACTTAGCTAATTTTTTTTTTAGTTCATATTTATTTATTTTGATTCTAACCTTTATTATATTATATTATATATTTTGTGTAATAGGGAATTTTTTATGTTTCTGTACGAAACAATTCTTGCTAAATAAATAAACAGGGGAGGAATGCCGTTCTCATGGTATAAAAATCATTAGAGGGGCAAGAACAAAATGTTTAAGATATTTGCATTCAAAAGTTAATCTTACAACCCACTGAACAAATTACCACGGAAAGCCGGAGGAATACCTTTCTTATGATCTGAACGTTATAGTGGCAAGAATAAAATATTCTAACCACTTCTTCGAACAAAACAGCAGCTGCAGGTCGAATAGCTGCTATTTTGGTGGTAAAAAGTCAGATGAACTGAAAAGAAAAGCTCTCAGAGCAAACATGAGGGAAAGTTGTTTTTAGATAGAAGCTTTAGTTTGGAAGCAGCGGTGCAGTTTTTTCCATGTTTACGTTGCCCACCATAAGATCAAATGTATTTTTTGTGATGGATCAGACTTTGCCTTATCACTGTGTGTGCACCGGACCAGTGTGTGTGGGCGCCGGACCACTTCATGGCTTGTAAATGTAGAAGGTTTTGCAAGTATGCATTCTTACAACAACAACTCCTGACAAGTATTATCAATGCGGAAATGTGTTTGTGTGTCTGTCTGTTTGCTACCTCTTCACGGCTTAATCAATGAACCAATTTTGACGAAATATCCCGGAAAACGGATCAAGATTACTGATGGAGAGCATTCTTTAACCGATTTCAAAATTCCACTGATTTTTTCTGTGATGCGCCTCAGTGACATCTGTAACATGTCAAAATCCCATCCAAATCGGTTAAAAGATATTAATTTTTTTTCGAAATTTTTAAAATTAATTTGTCTGTTTGCTACCTCTTCACGACTTAATCAATGAACCAATTTTGACGAAATATCCCGGAAAACGGATCAAGATTACTGATGGAGAGCATTCTTTAACCGATTTCAAAATTCCACTGATTTTTTCTGTGATGCGCCTCAGTGACATCTGTAACATGTCAAAATCCCATCCAAATCGGTTAAAAGATATTAATTTTTTTTCGAAATTTTTAAAATTAATTTTCACCCCTTGGGGGTTAATTATTAAGGGATGAAACTTGGCCAAATTGTTACTTGTGTTAGTCTTGACGTTATAAAAATATAACGGCCATAATCGGCGCTGGGTCACTTCACCGATTCTTATCCCCCTATGGCCTTTAGCTAAAATATTGAGGATCAAAAACTGCAAAAAGCTTGTCGAAAACAATATTGGAGCGACTTCCAATTTGCATCAGAACCGCCCCAATGAATTCGAAGACTACTACACTAAATAAGGTATTGATACAGTTTTGATGCATTTCGAAAATCCCTCTTGTTTATCTTCAAAATACAAGATGGTTTTAGTTTTTTTCACTCTTGCTAATTTCCTGTTTTCAATTTAACTAATTTTATAATACCGTAATGCATAATAGACTTTGGGTATATTTATATTCCAAGTATTATATTTAATATAATTTAATTAATAATAAATTTACTGTTAAAACAATTTGCAGAACATTTGCAATTAGCATGTGCTCTAAAGTGGGTTCAATGATCGAATCACTGAAGACCCCCATTAGCATGAAATTGCAACTCATTCCAGTCCTGCATCATATGCATCATGACGCCAACACAGCCGCTCTTGTGAAAACTCTCTGTCTTAATCTGTTGCCAAAATATCCTGCAGAAAGTTTCGTCATCGCTATATTGGACTCCCTTACAAAACTGTCTTGTAAGACTCTAGTCGACATTCCTGAACAGGTGAACCTATTGCTAACATACCTACAAGATCCAAGAAAAAAAGTAAGATATCAAATTCTGAGAAGTCTCAAAAGTCTAGCGAAAGAGGGGGCGCATTTGTGGCCAAACGGAACTCTGACCAGCTTAATTACAAAAGCCAAGACATGCAGGTAAGGTTGCAGGATTTAATTTAAGCTTCAAATAGTTGAAGGTTTTAATATTTAGTGATTTGGGAAATGAACAGAGTTTAGTTTTAACGGTTGTTCTCACCCTCACGGAATGTCCGGTTACATGCCATGCTCTGCTAAACGAAGAGCAGAGCTTGATTTTGGAATTATGTTCATCCTGTATGGTGCTGGAGCATCACACGGCTGCAAGTCAAGCCTTAGGGATTCTAACGGGATTAATATCGTATTGGTAAGATGTTTTGAAAGATATTAAGTGTAAGATGAGATAAACATATTTCTACATAGTCACACAGAAAATATAGCCCCAGCATCGATTTTCATGGATTTGATAAACCTCCACCTGGAGAGTCTTATTTATTCGTCTATTGGTAACGAAAAATTGTCGAATGAAATTAAGCGATACCTAAAATGCGGAGTAAAACTTTCGGAGCATAATACTGAGTTTGGGGAAAATTTTGTTCAACTAATAGGAGAGTTACTTACAGACGACGTTGGTAAGAACTCTGAACATTTTTAAGATGTACTCTAATCCTCTTTTTAGTCTATATTTCAAAACACTCCGTATTAATGTGCGAGACCTTAGCGGCCCTTTCGTCTCAGTTCCAAGTTAAACGATTTTCAAACGGAGAGGTGAAAAGTGAGCATACACCTATGGAAATCGATCCACCTAATCCTGTGCAAGCGAAAAAATCGAATCCAGTCACAGAGAGGCTGCCTCAAATCCTCAAGAAAATTGATAATATAATTGAAAGCGATTTAAAACAGGATAGAGTTCAAATCGTTGAAATCCTTTCTGCTGTCGTACTTCAATCAATTATTGGATCTTTTATGCCCAAAACCGTCCTTGAAGTTTTCGATCGTATCACAATTGTTAGTAACTGTTGGACTCAGTATAGAATAGCAAGATCTGCTTCTAGGTAAGTACTTGAATGTGTCTTTTAGTTTCGTATAAATTATATGGCTTTTGTAGGTATGGTCAGCACTTTCTTGCAACGAGAATATATTCGCAGCTAGCAAGCCACGTATCGCTGGACAAATTTCACTTTTTCCTGATAGCGCTCTCCCAGATATCGAAAGCTGAATGCATTCTCAACTACGGTTTGGAGTACGAGACCATGTGCCACAACTATAACCTTTGTGATCCGAAATACATGCAGACTCAGTTGAAGACGCTTCCACTAACTGAACGTCTAGACAAAGCCATTGCTCTATACTGGAAGGCGTTGGCGAGCGTGAAAGCGAGCTCATCGCCCAACAATCCTCTGAATTTTCAAGCAGAATTCATTAAACTTAGGGGACAATTCTTGCAGGCGCTTTTCAATGTCGTAATTGCTAAAAACACACAAACAATTATTCCACCACCTGCAATAGCTGCCACTCTGGCGCAAAACTCTCGGGACTATTTGCAGAAATTCGGACATGTGACCAATCAACTTAGGAAGGCTGTTAAGGCTATTAAAGCCTGCGGAGATGCTTACTCAAAGCTGTATAAGTCTGCTTTTGACGCTGATCCAGCCACATTGGAGTTTTTAGAAGCGTAAGTTGGATAATAGTTGTTTTTCACTCAGACTGTGATGAAACGAATTCATTTAGGGTATCATCAACAACAAAATTCATAAATGTTGCTAGTTTGCTATTTCTTTGCAAAAATCTTTTAAAAAAGGAATTAAAACTTGAGTCTTATGATTCCGTTTCCGTAATACGAATATTGTTGATTGTTGTTTCAGAATTTTTAAGAAAAATCATAGCAATTTTTATTTTAAAATTGCTTTCCATTATTAGGGCTCAACGGGTCAAAGAAAAACATTAAAATCAATTGCATATAAGCCAACAAAAATAACTTTAGCTTGTTACACGTTTATGCTTTTGGTTTTTTATATCATAAATTTTCTGAAAAACTCTAGTATGGAATTGTTAATGGTGTTAGTTAAAATGTCAAAAATTGATTATATTTATTTTAAAACATTGGTTCTCAATTGGATTCAATGAACCTTTGAAGTGTTATGTTTTTTTTTTTTAAGTTAAAAGTTATACCAACAAATTAAAGTACAAAGCATCGTTTAAGATGAACATTTAGAAATTGTGAAATCAAAACCACAAAGTGTGTAATTTTTGGGGTCAAAATAATCCAGTCTGCACTCGGAAGATTAAATTACTTATTTAAGAATCTTCGTATTGTACAATTTTTGTTAAAAAAAAGCCTCAAATTTTATTTAATAATGGGCTCATTAGTGTATTACCGTTATAGTTATAAAGGAATTAGCTGTTGTAACGAATAAATTCAATAATGTTAAGAATTATTAGTTTTTTTTTTTAATTTTATTCTCATTTTGGCCTGTATTAGACAAGAAATAAAGGATTAAGTATGTATCGCAAATACATGCTAATTATTGTTTTTTTAAGTTGAATTCTGCATCGGGCGCTGTACGTTCCAAACACGATCAGAAGGTTAACGCAGTAGCATCTCCAAAGAAGTGGAAAATTGTAGTAGGATTGCGTAGGACGGTTTAGAGAGAAACTGACTTTTATAAAAAACGGGAAAGATTTTGTTTTTCGGAGGAAAATATTCAAAAAAAATTAAATTAAATTAAATTAACTAAAAATAAAATAATAACGATAAAATACTAAAATAAAACATTAAAAAAAAGGGAAAACTTGAATATTTAATAATTACTTTCTCTTTCCCTTTATTGGTGACCCCGAGGAGCCCTGCCAGGGTGAAAAAAGAACATTGAAGAATGAATTTAAAAAATAAAATATTTAGCTGAACTACTACGATAGGCGAATTTCCAACAGAGCCTGGCGTCACTGCACTACGTCACACCCAGTTTATTTACGTAGTAGCATCTCCAAAGAAGTGGACAATTGTAGTAGGATTGCGTAGGCGGGTTTTAGAGAGAAACTGACTTTTATAAAAAACAGGAAAGATAAATTAAATTAACTAAAAATAATATAATAAATATAATGTACTAAGTTAAAACATTTAAAAAAAAGGGAAAACTTGAATATTTGGTAATTACTTTCTCTTTGGTTTTAGTTTAATACTAGTTTTTTTTTTTTAATTCCCTTTCCTTATTGTTCTTGTATACGCTTATAATTCTCTTCCCCCAGAACTCAGTATCAGTGTGCAGTTTTCAGTAACATTGTGGAATCTGTTTGCTTTGTATCTCCTTCGGAACCGCCATCCTTACCAACAGAAGGAAGCTATCCTGAAACTAAGTACTACTGATGCTTTCTACATGAAAATCTTTAAACAAATTCATTGTTTTTACTAGGTACCTTATAGACACTTGCGGTAAGATGGAAGTGCTAGGAAAGAATCTTCCACAAGAGCAATCTAACATAAAAACTATTACAATCAGGGTAACAATTTTAACTTGAAAGCACCCTATTGAAAATAAATTTAAATTTTTTCCAGCATACAGATATATTAATAAATGAAATAGAAACGATTATAAAATCACCCATATGCATGCCCCGCTTTTTCTTTCAAGTCCTTCAGAGCACTACAATAAAACTATCTATAAGTCCGCAGCCTAGAGTTTCGGGAGAGCCCATTATTGTCCAACCGGGAAGCAATCTTGTCGTTAAGGTCGAAGGGGTCATTCAGCACTATGGCAAGTGTCCCAGCTTGTACAGGTCGGTTGAATCGGTCCAGTTGACTTTAACATCCCAATTGACGTCGCAGAGGAATAATAATGATATTAAGGTTAATTTTAAATCTCTTTTAGTCTCTTAGGCTTAATTTCAATTTGAATAATTAAAACATGAACAATTTTATAGCATTCAAGCGACACTATCACGCTAACGCAAACTGTAAAGCCCCATCGTGATTTCTTATCGGGAAATTTTCTACTTCTTTTGAATAATGTCCAGGCAGGTCCGATGGGAGCACCGGTGTCGATGGGAGGGCAGTGGCATGTTACTTTGGAGACCTTTGTTATTGATGAGAATGGAACATTGTGGTGCACTGGCCCTAAGAAGTATGAACTTTTGGAAATTGTGTTAACTAATTTAAAAAAAAAAAATTATTTTCGACTTTCAGTTCTTTAGTTGTTCGTGTTCCTGATGATCCCAATAATAAATCTTCTGTGACTTCTAATCAGACAAGAAGGTTTTAATTTTACGCTGTAAAAGTTTGGTAACTTAATTTTGAAAGGCCAAGAAAAAAATCCCGGTTTTTTATAAATTATCTAACAGAGTTTTTAAGTAACAGAATATACAACATTTCATCTGCTTTACCACTAGTGCTACCGAAGTGCAAGCTCGTAATTTTAATAGTTTTCAGCAACAACTTTGGATTAGTAATTATGAATGGAAAGCCCTTAACGGTCGAGGACTTTTTCGTTTACTTCTTAAAACGTCTAATATAATAAGTTGCAATATTTGATAAGAGAAACTACAGCAATGATAAATAAATGAAATAAAAACTAAGTTCTTTATGTGTGTCCGTATTGGGGCCTTTCTTTTTCTATGGCATAAGTGTGATGTCTCCTTAGGGGGCCTTTCAACTCTTAAGGGTTAAATATGTCGTGATTTTGTACCCCTAATAAGCTTTAGCATAAGAGATAACACCAAATATTAAAAAAAAAAAAAAAAAAAAAAAGACAAATTCTCCCTACTACCAGCAAAAACGTGTAGTCTCACTATCCAGCTCAACGCCTATTACCTTTTACACAGAAAATGAAGGATTCTAAGCAACAGGAGAACACATAATAAAAATAAGTGCAGAAAAAATACACCGGTAATTCGGTATATTTTTCTTGCATTTCGAGTTTTTCCGCATTAAGGGGACTTCCTCATTCATAATTTAAATAAAAGTGTTCCTTAAGGGGGGGGTAAGGTTTTCAGCATGAAAAAGAAACACTTTTTTTGCGATTTTTTTTTAGAAATATGGTTTGAGCAAATTTATTGAAATCTTTTGTATATTATTAAGTATGATTTCAGCAATACTCAGTAATTTTTTTATGCGAAAATATCGACAAACAAGCCGGTGACTGAACTTTTTCAAAACCACTTTTTAAAAGTCCGTGTACACTGCTATTTAAAAACTACATTACTAATTCATTTCAAACTTGGTACACACTTTCTATATATAAGATACCTCCCCCCAACGTTGAGTTTTAAATTTTTTTTTTTACATTAAGGGGGGTTTCCACTCACAAAATGACGAAATTTTTCTTAAAAAATAGCAGTTTTTACTTTAAATGACCACCAAAAATTTATAAATGAAAAAAATAATAATCAGAGAACGTAGGGGGGAGGATTGAATGATACTCTGACTAAATTTTAAAGGTTTTTAATTTCGGATAATTTCCAGCTGAGATACAGTGAACACCGCAAATCGTCTATTTCCAAAGACGTTCTTAGAAAAGCTCCGTTACCGGCTTGTTTGTCGATATTTTCGCATAAAAAAATTACTGAGTATTATCGACATCATACCTAATAATGTACAAAAGGTTTCAATAACTTTGCTCAATCCATATTTCTAAAAAAAAATCGGAAAGAAAAGTGTTTTTTTCACGCTGAAACCCTTACCCCCCCCCCCCCCTTAATATCACATAAATACTCTCTCCCAATTTTATTAAGCAATTTGTAATAGAAAAAAAGTTATAGCTATATTTGTAACAGTGCCTAAACATTTTATATGGTAAAATTATAGTATAAAAAGTACGATATTTTTCTCAAAATCTACTCAACCGATTTTTACAAACCAAAGAATATTCGATTCGTTATGAAAAATACTAGACAATAAACCTCTAACAATTCATAAAATATTTCCTTTTAACACTATTTCTACCATGGTTTTGTGTATACCTATTTCGCCCAAAAGGTGTCTTTTGACACCTTTGCGTTTAAATGCAAGTATTTTGGGAATAATTTACATCCTGATTATTAGAAATAAATTAGAATAATTAAACTAAAACATAAAATTATTTATAATATTTCTACTGCTTTTCTGCAATAGATATATCAACAAAATTTTCACGACTGCACGAAGTAAATATTAGAACTTGACTTAGAACTTATCACTGCAATGATCTATAGTAAAATGCAAAATTATAAACATAATACGAATATAATTGCTACAACGAGAATTCCTTTCTTGTTTTGTTACAACTGAAGTGAGGATTCTTCAGAATTCAAATTGTGTTGATATTTATGTGTAATTGATTTTAGATTATTTAAAGAATATTATAAAATTGTTAAGGTGTCAAAAGACACCTCATGGTAGAAATAGGTATACCAAATACGTATTTTAGATCCAGAAGAAGAGTGGTGGAAAAATATATCGCATAATTAATTTAACAAACATTTTAGAAAAAATCAAAAATTTATATGAGGGAAATCGGTTAAACTAATGATAATAATTTTAAGTTGAAATTTCAAAAGGTGTCTTCGGTAGAAATAGTGTTAAATATTCTGACCGAATCACGATTTAAGGGGGGAAATCACCTAAGAAATTAGAAGTAGTTTTTGGAATTATTTTTACAGGGAAGAATTCATGTGAATCTTTTTCAATTTTGAGGATGTTTTATTAATATTTTCATGTACATCTCATTAAATTTTGAAATAATTGCAGCCAAAAATCCCTGATTTATCCGCAGCGGGTCTTCACCCGACTTATCCCGACTACTCTCTGTGCTAGTCTTATTCTCCGACCGATTTATTTTGTATTTTGGGAAGGAAAAAATATTGAATAATTTTTAATATGGTAAAATTGACCAATATATTTTTTAGATGTAGAAACATAGTATAATTTTTTTGAAATTATTTGTTTAAAAGAATCTCTTTGGAGAAATTAAGGTTTGAGAAAAAACTTAAACAGGTTTACATAAAAATGCGGATAAAACATACCAAGATCGGAAAACAATTTTCTGTTATTCGGACCTTGATCGCAAGTAATAGCAACAATATTAATACGTTCCACGTTTCCTAAAACTTCAAATAATAATTCATTGTGAAATATCCTAATGCATGCTTCCATGGTGAAAAAAGACCGCGCACCATGAAAAGAACTACATACATACATATTTAGCTAATTAATTTTTTCAACATTTGCCGTCATCATAAAAACCTTCAATTTGGTCTGCTGCTACATTATATTTTAATTCTCACCTAACAACTACCTCATCAAAAACTAGAACAGCATTTTTTGATCTTTCATCAAATCTTTCATCACGCACACGTGCGTTATCCCTGCCTGTTTTATACGAAACACCTTGCAATAATTAATGTCGCATCAAAATCCCGGGAATGCATATAAACATATAGTTACATAGTTTCCCGGGGGTTTTGATGCGACATTAAAATAAACCGCCAACACATTGTTACTATGGGTGGCTGTAAGGTGTTTCGTATAAAACAGGCAGAGACAACGCACGTGTGGGTATGAGCACATGGTTAAATTATTAAGAATGTTTTCCTTCTGTCTCGCTCTGTTATTATGTTTCGGAACGAGACAGGAGGAGAAATATTGTTTATAATTTGACCGCGTATTGATACCTAATGAAGGATTTGCAAAACGGATTGCGGGGTGCAGTAAATTATGAATGAATTTTTTTAGCTTGTGATTTTAATGAATGAATTTAAAATTCCCATAGTGGAGCCTAAATGAGCCAATAGTGGTGCCGCATTGAATTATGTAATATAAAGTAAAAGGAAAAAAACAAGTACAGGTATCCCTCGAGATACACGGTACTTGAGTTGCACGTTTTTCGAGTTACACGGAAAAAAATTGCGACGTTCCGTCAAGTTACACGCTATTTGAGTTACACGGTTTTAAACCAATTTTCATAAAAAGGGCAAAATAATAAGGATTTATCATATATTCGTCAATGTTACCTATCTACGGAATCCTTTCGCTTCCTGCTCTTGAAAAATAGAATATACAGGTCACTAACAGTAGTACTAAATCTGAGTTTCGAGTTACACGGAACCAACTAATCGTGTAACTTGAGGGACACCTGTATCAGATGTGTAGTCCCGGGTTGTAATATTGGCAAAGACGAAAATTCGACCATAAGTTTCTTTTGTCCGCGAGATTCTGTTAGGCGGGAAGAGTGGATGAAACTGTGCTGCTTAGAATTCCAGTAATCCTATCCTTACCTAAACGGTTTTATGTTTGCCAAAATCATTTGGAATTGAAATTCCCGGGGCAAAGAAAATTGTGTAATAACCAATATGCCACATTAAATCTCCCTCAAAGAATTGATTTCCCTTGCAGCAGTTATCATTAAAATTATCACGGGACTTTACGAATTAGAAAAAAATTCTGTCACTAAAGCAGTACTTAAATTAACTTTAGCTCACGTTAATCCAATCGGTGATAAAAAAATGTAATGAAATTTCGGAAATTATTTATTTATATTATTATTCCAAAACCATCAGTTATCTTATCCTAAACTACCGCCTGTTAGAAGTAAAGGTGAACACAAACGCCCCGGTTTAATGGGTTAGGGTTAAAAAAGCATATTTCCGTATTACTTAAAATCTTTATTCGGGACAGAATATTTAAAAGGATACAGTTCAGTTTATATCAACACACCGAAAAAAATAATTTCAAAAACATTATACTATGTTTCTACATCAAAAAAAAAATATATTGGTAAATTTTCCCATATTAACAATTATTCAATATTATTTCCTTCCCAAAAATATAAATTAAATCGGTCGGAGAATACGACTAGCACAGAGAGTAAGTATAACATAAGTCGGGTGAAGACCTTCTGTGGATAAATCAGGGATTTCTGGCTGCAATGATTTCAAAATTTAATGAGATGTACATGAAAACATCCTCGAAATTGAAAAAGATTCACATGAATTCCAAAAACTACTTCTAATTTCTAAGGTGATTTCCCCCCTAAATCGTGATTCGGTCAGAATATTTAAAAGGAAATATTACAGCTCTCGCTTTATGTTAACAAACCGAAACAAATAATTTCAAAAAACTTATACTGTGCTTGTGCATCTAAAAAAATATATTGGTCAATTTTCCCATATTAAAAGTTATTCAATAGTTTTGCCTTCCCAAAATACAAATTAAATCGGCCTGAGAATACGACCTGGATATCCGTGTATTGTATTATTCCATAGAAATAAAATATCGATTTTATAATACACACAATCTCATATTTGCAACTGCGGGGCAAAGGAATTAAACCAGCAACGCACACGCGTCGCTTGGCAAGCGAATCACGGCTGCATATCAAAGAGCAATTTCGTGAGAGGCGTGAGCATATCACTGGATGTAAAGCTTTTCTGCACAGACAGTGTGACTTTTTCGTCTTACACTGCCCCCTTTGCTCGAGCTCAGCCCACGACCTCTGGCACGAATTTTGTTCGAGGTCTTGATGTGAAATGGAAAGAGAAAGCAGAACAAGGGAGGAGGGTAATTTCACGCAACGTTCTTGATATCCCTGGACTTTGAGTATACCAAAATTTCTTGATGCCATCTCTTTACACGTGATTTTGCTTCTTGTAGTTTATATTATCTTTGCTTAAACGCATTGTATTTTTTTTTTATTATTATTATTAGGGGCACCCCTTATGGTGATGCGACCGAAAGGTCTTTTGTGCCGATGCCCCTTTATAGTAAAAGACGATCTGCTACCCTAAGGAACGTCATAAGGTCCTTAACAGAAGATGCACGAACTTCAGCCGAGTCCAAGAACTCCTGACTTAAGATCTTTCTTCTTAACCGTGCTAAAGCAGGACAAGCACACAGAATGTGTCATGTAGTTTCGTCGTCTTCAAGAAACAGACGACACTCATTTGACAGACCTATTCTATTGTAGGTGGTATCTTAACCCATGATGACCAGTTAGTAACCTACCAACAATCTGAGATCCGCTTTTCTCAGAGCATTGATGCCAGTATAGGAATAGGGTCTGACGAGCTCTTTAGCTTGCCGGATCCCAGGGAAGTTTTCTCAGTGTACAGTGTGCGCAATTTCTATAAGCGCAGCCAGTTTTATTCTTGTTTAAAGAAAACTACTTTTTATTTTTCAAAAGCAATTATATTGCATAAATTCCCCATTCGTAAAATTAATTAAATAATATAAAATATTCATTAAAGTAAGTAATTTCTATATAATAAAAATAAATATAATGAAAAGTCTCTTTTGTCTGCGCAATTTCTATAAACTCACTTTATATTATAGTCTTAATTTTAAAAGCTTGATGAAAAGTAAAGTGTTTTATATATATATATAGATTGTGTTTTACTTCCTTTGTTAGTTATAACTTGAAAAATCCTGCCAGACATCGAATTTATTAACTTTTTGAACAAATTTTCAGCAATATCAGATACGGAAAAAAATTGTCGACCATTTGCATACACTCTTCGTGCCATGATTCCCCAAATGTTCTCCATCGGATTTAAATCCGGACTACGTGATGGCCACTGCATTACAGAAATATCTCTTTCATTAAGCCATCGTCCAGTTTCGGCAGAAGAATGCACAGCGACGTTATCCTGTTGAAAAAATCAAATTTTTTTCCATATTGTCTTCTAAATATGGAATAAGAGATTCCTCCAGCAGGTCTGTGTATATGACAGAGTTCATTCGGGTGGAAACAAAGCGTAAAGGTAACTTTCCTTGATAAGAAAAGGCACCGCACAACATTAAACTACCACCACCAAAAATTCTACTTAGACGAGGCGAATCAGGCTTCCTTAAATCATGCCAATATGTACTCAGTCCATCTGGGCCATCTAAATTAAATTTTTTTTTTGTCAGAAAAAATAATGTTTTGCCATTCTAGCAAAATCTAGGGGCGCATTTTTATGGTATTGTTGCAGTTGGGGAGATTTGGCCGGTTTCTTATATTTTATATAAGGAGTATTCTTCAAAATTTGTTGGACTCTTTTTCTTTTAATTGAGAGTTCTAATTCCGCTACAATTTGAGCTGCACTTAACTTTTTTCCGTAGCTTCTTCTCTTATCTTCCCAATATTTCGTTTTGAAACTTTGGTGTTCCCTCTTGGATGCTCCCGTAATCCATACTTATCGCCTGTTTTAATAAAATTTTGCACCACACAGTTTGAACGTACAATTCTCCTTGCAATTTCTCTTATACCAAGACCAGTTTCCCTAAACGCACGGATTCTGACGCGATCGTTGTTGTCGAGGATCTTTCCATGGGGCATTTCAATTAATCTTAAGAAATAACAGCAATTATATAGAATTAAGCTAGAGTTGAACAATAAATATAAAACTCACAAGAAATGTTTCCTGAAAAGTTGCAAAATTACTTCGGGTTTAACTACTAATACTACAAAAAGAAACTGCGCACTCTAAAATCAATTGGGAAAGACTGATTTATTTTATTCCCGCATTGACTGATATTTGGAATTGTTTAATTGTTTCTATGAATAGTTATAACATTAACAGTTGTGACTGTAAAGAATCTGTGTTACCATATTCCTTTATTTCAATGAATTATGCATTTAACTTGGAAATCAGACGTACGCTTATAGAAATTGAGCTCACTGTATGTACTGTAGGTTTCTGGCCCATTCTTCTATCACAGCTTTGGACGAAGACCAGCCAATGCTGCAGAACGGCTCAGGACCTTAGAATCGAGATGATGAACCTTCCCTAGCTAGTTCATCAGCAACCTCATTTCCCTCAAACACATTGTATAACCGTGTCAAAATTTTAATTTTTACAGCTTTTTCCCCAAAAACAGTGAAAAAAAACCTCGTGTTTTGTTTTTAAATATCCTTCATTTTTTTATTTATCAATAAATATTAATATCCATAGAGAGCCAGTCATACTGAATCTAAATATTTTTGAATTTTTCGTTTTACATGAGCCGTTATCGAGATATCAACGCCGCCAGCAACATATATACTTTTTGAGGAGTTACAACAAGTAGAACTTCCAAAATGCATCAATAGCTTATTTAGCGTGTCTTGAACCTGAATTGTTTCTTGGGGGTGGTTTGGTGCATTTAATACCGAATATAGTGGTGGAAGAAATAATAGAAACAAATCTTGGAATGCTACGCCCTGCACAAAAAATTCTCAGAGGTATTTCAAAGAATTGTTCAATATGAATTACTGATGGATTACGGTTCTTTTGAATGGGTATGAGTTTTGCTTTGTAGAGTGCTCATTTTCATTTAGAAGTCTAAGTAACTGCAGACGGTACATTATTAACTGGACAAATAATAGAAACAAATTATCTTAGAGGTTTGTAAAAGTAAGTAAGTACTATGTGATTGGATTTTCAAAACAAGATTAATTGTTTATTGTTTAATTAGGCATCTAAGTGAAATATAAATAACTTTTTTTTGTCGATTGGGCCAACAAAATCTGATTATGAGTCGAAGACTTCATTGCACTGAGTCCGATAAGAAAATAATAAAAATATTAAGGATAAATGGAAAAACCATGGATGAAATTGCTTCGATATTAAAAAGTAAGTTTTTAATGCCTTGCATCATGTACACAAAGTAGAAACGAGAGGCAGAAAACGAAAAACGTCCACACGTTTTGATAAATTATTAGTCTGACACTGTAAGCAAAGCCCATTTCTTTCATCTGTAGACCTAATAAAAACTTTTTAACAAAAAAATTAAACCGCCGAAAAAGCCGAAAAGCAAAAAAAAAATAAACCTTTTTTAATTAACCTTGATAACTAAGTTCTTAAACTAATGCAAGTATACCTAAGTATATATTTTTTTAATTATTTCGAGTTTTCAATTAACCTTAATAAATAAGTTCTTAAACTAATGTAAGTATACCTAAGTAATTTTGAGTCGGCGCCAAACAAGCAAATTAATTACAGTGCAAATCGGATAACACGAAATTAAAGGGACGAGCCTTATAAGAATTCCGTGTTAAGTAAACAGATTCCGGTGAATTCCCGGCTATCAAAAAGGAGAAATTCTCCGAAATATTAAAGTAGTGCAGTGTTACCGTTTGCAAATAATACATATTTATTATCTTTCGTAGATTGTTTTTCATTTTCTCTCAGTAGTTATACACTTTTATAGAATGAGCGGCAACATTTTCATTGACTAAACAAAAGAGAAAAGTCGCATTTCGAGGTAAGCGAATTATTTTACATGTATTTCAAAATTCAGGGTTGCAAAAAATTCTTCACGTTAAGCGATATTTCGAATTATCCGTTTCGGCTTAAGCGGAAAACTTAGTATACTATAATTGCATTTATAAATCGGGTCCAACAAAATATTTCGTGTTAGCCGATATTTCGTCTTAAGCATTTTCGTGTTAAATGTTTTCCACTGTAATTACGTAAAGCGTGATGCGCTGGAGATTTCACGTTACATTGTTAATTTGATTTGGTTATTTCTTTAAATTTAAGGTTAGGCATTTTCCGGCGAAGGGGCGTGTCGCGTCGCGCCATTTATATGGGACCAACTTAGGGGTATACCCTTTCCAATAAAAAAAGAAGTATCAAAATCGGACTACTCCGTAAAAAGTTATGCGTGGTCATACATAAAAAAAAAATATACTAATATACTATAATAGACTTGAGAACTTCCTCCGTCTTTTCGTCGGTTAAAAATGGGACTAAATGCAGAAATTACAAGACGTACAATACATTACAGGTGCAAGAAGCGGGAATAATGGGAAGAAGTCCAAAAAAAGCACCACACCTGAGCCCAATATCTATCAAGGACAGACTTTTGTACATAAACATATATTATGTTTCGCGAAAACTGGAAAAATGTACTTTGGTCACATGACACAAAAGTTAATTTGTTTGAATCTAATGGCAAAACTTACGTGAGGTGGTCTAAGAATTATGAATTTGATCCAAAATATACAAAAAAAACCGTAAAGCATGCTTTATGGCTGCTTTTCCGCAAACGGTTTTGGGCTTATATTTTGAATTAGGGGCAAGATGTGTGCAGTCGGTTATGTGCCTATCCTGAACACGGTCATGCTTCCCCACGCAGAGGAAGAAATGCCTCTAAAATGGGCGTTCATGCACAGTGACTCGAAACACGCATCAAAACATGTTAAAACGTAGTTTAACATTAATAAAGCCCCTGTCATGGAATGGCCATCACAGTCTAAGTCACAAATCTAAGAGGCGTGGTATTCCATACCTGTGGAAACTTGCCCCAATTTAGTTGGGACATGCAATAAGGTGATCAATAAAGGAGCTGCCACAAAGTGCTAAACACTAGCACAAGACCATTATTGGTAAACACATCTATCAACAAAAAATGTACAAACTTTATTTTTCCTTCCAGGACGAAGTGGCAAAATTCCCCTTTTCCAAAACTGTTGATCCAGGAAATGGATATATTTTATAAAGTACATCGTCATGAATAGACAGGATTATTTCGTTATTTAATAGTTTAAATATATATATTTATTTTCAAAAATGATGAAATTTCTGTTTCTATTATTTTTTCCACCACTGTATATTAAACTTTTATATTTAAGAAGTCCTCGAACATATCATTTAGGTACGATTTAGAATAAATTTAACCACGCAAGAAGTCAGCAGTGAACTGGAATCTCATTTTGGAAAACAAAGCGCGACGATACTTATCTTATGGTTGTATTGTGAATCAAGAAATCCTGTCAGAATTTTCGTATGTAATTAAATGTATCATAAAAGAATTCTTTCGTTTCGCCTTGTTATTCAAAATAAGGGCGCTATTATGGAAATCGATTTCGTTCGAACCGAGTAGCCGAGACATTTTCGAAGCTAGGATGCTAAGAAAATTGGAGTCTCCGCTAGTTAATTCGAGCGAAATCGATTTCCATAATAAAGCTCTGTTCCCAGTTTCAGCCTAATTTTGTTGGTGTCTTCCCATAATCCCTACACCTGCATTTTTTCAGATTCTTCTTTAACCGAGAGCTCCAACCGCTTTCCCTTGCGAACTTCCTCTTTGGATGGCTGAGTTTTAACAACACGTTTTTTAGGCGCTTTGTAACTGCCGCGACCCGCAGCGCTTTCTGCCTCCTTTATTGAGTACGGCTCAACCTCCAAAGCCTTTAATCGTCGCTTGTGCACCTTTGGGAGATACAATTGAATTATTTCCCACCAGGGCAACGTAGATAGTACCTTCGTTCTAAAATGTGCCTGTATGGCATGGTCATCTATGAAATACTTTGCACAGTGGATGCAGTAAAATTGAGCGAATCCTGGCTTCTCCAAGTCTACCTCCTGGTTAATTAAATTCTCTGGATTCTGCTGTATATCGCCATCGATCTGGAGGATAAAAAGTTTGAGGTTAAAACTGTTTACATTTGGTTGTTGTGTACCTGATCGAGATCCCTTTTGCGATTTCTTACTCTCCAGCGACGCTTCAGGTGAGTATCTCCCGAATGCATCTTCTTACGCCTCTGTGCCATACCCATTTTTGCAGAAATCTGAAATACTCGCGGAGAAATGAAATAAATTGCTCGCAGGCTGGACGTCTATTTCGAAAGAAGCTTCCCCTCGTGTGTGGTTTTGACATATCAGCAGATATCATAGACATTGCGCAAATGATATCTCAAACAAGAACCAAGTGTACTGGAGCATAGTAGAGTGCGGGAAATTTAAAAATTCTTTGTATTATATTATATTCGTGGTTTTAACCATTTATTGAAGTTTGGAATTATTATTTGTTCAATTTGTGACAATTTTGCACATTTGAACGTAATTTTTGTCGGTTTTTTAGAAATTGACTGTAATTTGTAATCAATGACATTAGTATGAAAGACTTGCTCCTTGTTTAGTATGGAGAGCCGGAAGGATGAATCCTTAGATCACTTGTCTATCTAATCTATATTAACAATATAAGAGAGGCCAGTAAAAGTGGTAAGGGCCGGCCCGTCAGAATTATTCGGCAAAAGCGGCGCTAGATTTTGGCGCCCTTTAGCACTCTTGACTATTCCATTCTCTTCATGGATGAATGTTTATCAAGAGTAAAATTTTTTTACTTACTTTATTTTGAGAAATTTTGAAAAATTCTGTTTTAGCGAGTATTTCAGATTAAATACGAGGTTGAGGGTTGAAATTTTCCAGCAGATTATGTCGTTTGAATAAAAAACTGAATGTTGAAAATTTTCAAACTTTAAGTTAATTTTTACTTGAAATATCATTTTAAAAAACGAAAATTAAAATGTTTAGTATTACTTTTAGATAGTGCGCGTCAACTCGAGACTAGAATTTAAATGTGAACTACAACAGTTGATCGATAAAAGCAGAATAATGTAAGGTATATTTAAACCGATTAATATGTTCAAAACTTTTTTAAATTAGTGTCCTTCTTGTTAAATTCTTGTTAAACAATATTGTATTTTTACATTCATTAAAATTAAATTGATGAACAATACTTAAGCATTATGCCAGTATTTTAATAATAAATAAAAGGGAACTAGTGGCTAGTTAAGAATCAGAGTGATCAAAGAGTATTTCAATATTTTATTTATAATATACAAAAAACATTTATTTTGATAATTATTTGTACAGTAACATTATATTACAATTTTACGAGCTTTCAAATTTGGGAAGTCTTTCAAAATAGTGTCTCTGTTAATTAGTTTTAATATATCGCTTAACGTTGATATCCCAGACAATTTCTCTTGAGAAAGAGTTGATCGCAAAAGTTTATAAAAAAAAGCCGTGACGATAAAAATCTTTCTGAGAGCCTAGAGCTGGCACTGACTTAAACGCCAAGATCATATTGGGCCATTCGACACGTGTATTCTTGCAGCAGTATTCAAACCGTTTTGACAACGCACAGTGGAGAGTCAGCGTTTCCACACGGGTATTCCTGCTGCTGATGCACATTTATTTATTTTATTTATTTATTGTTTCGCTTAATACAAGCTACAGAAATTACTTAAACTTAAACTTAAACTACGACTCGAATAAGATTAACCTAAATTAATTAGTCAAGGGGGGTGTGGATTAGGCAGGGATAGGGCGCGCTTAAGGGAGGATTTGTCGAGGTGGAAATCGAAGGCAGTAGAGTTGTTGACCTTCCGTAGCATTCTAGTGAAGGGTTCGAAGTGGCCATAATTAGTACGGTGGGTCGCAAGACGAAAGGTGGGGAAAGATCTAACATTGCGGGGGTTAGTGTTAAGGAATATGCTATGTAGGAGGTCAGGGCAATCGATGAGACCAGCTAGGACTTGGTGGACGAAGACGATATCAGCGATATCACGACGGAAGGAGAGAGGTTGAAGGTCGATTAGTTTTAGGCGGTCTTCATACGGAGGGAGGTTGAGGTGATCTGTCCACGGGAGGTTGCGCAGGGCAAAACGAATGAATCTACGCTGGACTGATTCAATTCTGTTGATGGTTGAAGACTGCGAGGGAGACCAAACCTGACAGGCATACTCAAGGAGTGGTCTAACGAAGAAAAGGAAGAGCGATTTGGTAACGTAAGGGTCGGAGAACTCCTTAGACCATCGTTTGACAAAGCCAAGAGTAGAATTGGCCCTGCTAATAGCGTGATCTATGTGGGAACGGAAGTTGAGTTCACTATCGCATATGACACCAAGATCACAGAGGGAGGTAACAGATGGAATGGGTGCTCCAGAGAGGGTGTAGGATCTGGGAAGAGTAGAGGTGCGCTTACGGGAGAAGGTGATCGCTTGGCATTTGGATATGTTTAGATCGAGAAAGTTTTTTGAGCACCAGGTACGAAAATTGTCTAGGTCGTTTTGGAGTAGCGATGAATCGGATGTGTCGGAAATTTGTTTGAAGATTTTCATATCGTCAGCATAGATTAGGATGTCAGAGTGATTGATAACGTTCACGACATCGTTGATGGACAATATGAAAAGTAAAGGGCCGAGATGACTGCCCTGGGGGACACCGGAACGGGATAAGAAGGGTTTGGAAATCGAAGAGGCGAAACGGACGCTATAGTGGCGATTATCGAGGTAGGAGCTGATCCAAGAAATGAGTCGGGGAGGGAGGCCAATATAGTTTAATTTTAGAATGATGATTTTGTGAGAGATTTTGTCGAAGGCTTTGCTAAAATCAGTAGCTACGACGTCAACTTCGTTCCCGTTCTCGACAGAAAGAAGGGTGCGAGACACAAAGGTAGATAAGTTGGTCGTAGCAGATCTACCTTTGATAAACCCGTGTTGAGATGGAGATAGGATGGACTTGCAGTGGAACGACAAGGAGTCATAGATGAGGCTTTCGAAGAGTTTAGGGATGCATGAAAGTTTAGCGATCGGACAGTAATTTGAAATATCGCTTTTACAACCCTTCTTATGGATAGGGGTAATATAAGAGTCCTTCCAGCGATCAGGAAAAGTACCCTCAGAAAGGGAAAGTTGGAAGAGGTGGGTAAGAGGTTGAATTAGATGGGCAAAGCATTTCTTTAGGAGAATAGCAGGAATGCCGTCAGGACCGGGGTCAGTATCGTCGACGAGCGCACTGATCTTAGAAGCAACTAGAGAGGGGTCAATGTTTATGGAGACGAAGGAGGTTTGAGCACAGTTTTCTAAGGCGGAGAAGTAGTTAAGGTCAGGGTCGGAGACGAGATCGCAGAAGGATTGACTAAAAAATTCGGCAAACAAATCAGCAATTTCTGTAGGGTTGGACGAGGATGAGTCGCCGAGTTTAAGGATAGAGGGGTAGCCGTTAGATTTGCGCTTAACATTAATGAACTTATAGAATTGCTTGGGATCGGAAATAAGTTTGGATTGCATAGAAGTCAGGTAGTCTTTGTAAAGGGATTCACAACGTTCGGAAAAGAGTGAGGAAATGGCTGAGTAGGAAGAGTAGTCAGTGTTGGACTTAGACAGGAGGAAGGAATGCCAAAGTTTGTTCCTTTTGTTACGCAGGGAGCGGAGCTCTTTATCGTACCAGGGTGGTGAAGAGGAGCGATTTATAACGGGCTCAAAGGGTACACATTTTGACATACAGTTGAAAAGTTCGGTATAGAATAGGGAGATGCAGTTATTAATAGGTAGTTGCAAATCTTCTAGGGATGTTAGAATGCTGGAGTGACTTAAAAGGAGGTTAAGTTTCGCAAAGTCGGCTTTACGAAAATTGTAGTGATAGCGGGTTTCGGAGATAGTAAGAGGGGTAGACGGTTCATAGGAAAAAGATAGAAAGAGGGGGGGGTGGTGTAAATCAAGAGTAGAAAGAAGGTGGTGACTTTCAGTAACAACTGAGTCTAGCGGATTGGTAGAGAAGATAAGGTCAAGCTGTCTGCCAAGGTGGTTTTTGACGCCACTCATTTGGTAGAGGCCAGAATCGGAGAAGTGGTCGATAATTAGAGACTCAATTGAAGAAGACACGTTAGTAGCGAAATAGGAGGAGTCATCGTCGGAGAGGGACCAGATGAGATGAGGGAGGTTAAAATCACCCAAGACAATAATGTCGTCGAGGGGATGGGCGAGAGCCGACACGGCATCGAGTGCTTCAGTTGCGTGTGAGTAGGCTTGGAGAGGCTGAGCAGGGCGAATGTAGCAGCACAAGATGAAGAGGGAGCGGCGATCAAGAGAGATTTTGACGCATACCCATTCAAAGGAAGATGAGTTAGAGGAATTGATCAAGGTGGAGCTGAGGCGGTTGTGAACAGCAATAAGGACGCCGCGACCAGAGGGACCGGAATAAGTTGCGCATCCATCGGTGCGAAAAACACTGAAGTCGGATGAGAATAGTTCATAGTTGTTGATTCCGGAGGTTAGGTTCGTTTCCGAGAGGGCGAAGATGTCGTAGGGGAGGGATAGGGATTTTAGAAAAACGTTTTGGGTTTTGGAGCGAATGCGTTTGGAACTGAGGTAAGAGGCGTAGGCGGACAGATCGTCAGAAATTTGTTGGGGTGGGACGTCGAATGCTGCGTGGAACTTAAGGAAAAGCTGTCTCAGGACGGTGGGGTCGGTCGGGAGACCCTCTTGGTGTAATGAGACAATGACGTTGGTACGAGTTTTGCCGTCAATGCAGATGTGATCCGCTTTGTCATGAAGGTAGGCAAGGTAGAGTCGTACGTTATCATATATCCTACGTTCACGAAGGCGGGAAAGTAAGTAGCGGCCATCAGGAGATTCGGCCGATAGCCTAGTTAGTTTAACAACCGGGGGAAGAAGAGGGTCAGTAAAGGAAGGTTTGTCGGCAACGGGAGGAGGAGAGGTTGAGGAGGGAGAGGCCGAGGAGGTGACGGGTGAGGGGATGCGGTCCGTGAGAGTGGGATCGGAGGGAGCTGAAGTAGGGTTACGCTTATTGGAAATGGAGGGGGCAGTAACAGAGGAGCCAGTAGTTACAGTCGAAGAGGATGGGGTTGGGGGGTTTAAAGTGTGAGAGTACACAAAGTTAGGGTACTTAAAGGGAGTAGCTTGCTTAAAGTTTGGAAATAAGCTAACTTTAAGTTGCCAGTTGCTAGAGTTAGTAGTAGAGACGGGAGAGGGAGTACGCTGGCGAATGCTAGGTGGTTTAGGTGTACTAGCAGGTTTGGGCAAGGAGGGCTTGAAGTTATCGCGAGTCTTTAGGGAGGAGGGATGTGGACTCGATGGACATGATTTAGATTTAGTAATTAGACTACGGTTAGGATTAGTGGTAAGGCTAGTATTAGAGTTAGATGAACTAAGGCTGAACTTAACTGACTTAGAGGACTTGTTATACTTAATAGTATTATTAGTAGACGTAAATGAGGGTTTGGTTACGCTATTATTAAACATTACTGATTTAGTAGATGGAGCATTCCACGGAGAGATCCGTAAATTCCCGTAGTTGAGAACGCAACTAGAGGTGCTGTCGAAGAGCCATGAATATTTAAGTGGAATGTTGACTCGAAAGCTGGAATTTTTCCTGGAGGAGAGTGGAATTTTTTTGCAGTCGATTACGCTGAAGGCGAACTGATTGCTGAAAAATTTCCGGACCTATTTTTCATCAGCATGGTGGGGCGCGCCGTTGAGGTGAAGAGAAAAACGGTCCTTCGAGTTGCTGCAACTTATCCTCGATAGCCTCTGAGCCCAGTCCGCTTCAGTCCAGGTGGTGCCAAACATATTTAGTGAAGGAGGAGGTTGGGAATCAAAATCCGAATCACTGGTCTGAACGTGAGTTGAGCGAGTTGATGCAACGGTCCTTTTAGCTGACGGATTCAGATTCACATCAGCTTCAGCCTTCGAGGGGGATAAGACAGGAAGCGCAACGGCCCGTGGAACGGCGGATGACACAGATTCTTCCGAAAGTGAGGGTGGAGAAGTACATGAGCCATTAGGGTACATAGTTGAAGCACGCCCGGAGAGAGATCCAATACCGTCATAGATGGAGCCCAAAAGCTTGGAGTTTGATGCCACAGCCTGGGAACAACATCCGAGATTGCCCTTAACGAGCTTCAAATTATTACGGATGTCTTCAACCACTGGCATAATAGAAGCACGCAAATCAGAAACAGAAAATGCAGCATATAACTCATCCACGGAACTCGACGTGACTGACATTTTAGAGGAGAGCAGATGGACTTTTTCAAGAAGAGTTTCGGTGTTAGACTCGGCAGCAGATGCAGCGCTTAGGATTTTATCAATTTTATTGTTGATTACAGCAAGATCGTCGGAGACTGACTGGAAGTTGGACCAGTTGGATAAGATAGCTTGCATTTTGTTGGCCAGAAGAGATTGGTCCTGAGATATGGAGTCGGAAATAGTTGCCAAAGATCTTAATATATGGCATGGCTTAATCTCGGAGCACTCGGAACACGTAGAGAGTGCCGAAGCACTTTGTGAACGGGCGCCGCGCTTTAGGCAAGAAACATGGAAATATTTTCTGCATATTCCGTCGCACTCAGTTAAATCACCGCCAAATGCGCCATTGCATACCTTGCAGGCGTTCATCGTTGGTTAAAGTTAGAGTCCGGGAAGCAAAACAATAAGTCCAAAAGCCAAATCAAAACACAGCGCGCGGTCACAGCTGATAACGCAGGCGAAACAAAGTGACGACACAGAGCAGTGAAATGGGAAATTGCTGTATGAATAAGAATTAACAATGTGTGTGTGCCGTATTATTTAAAAATCCATCAAATCAATCAATTAAAACAACCCGCCTGCTCGTTTCGTTGTGTTAGTTCATGACAACACGATAAATAGATTCGATTTACTTACACATTTACTCTCCAAAGTTCAGCGCTTTTGTAGAGATTTCTCCTCGCGTCGCTTACTTCTCCCCTATAAAATCGGTTTGAATACGCTGCGAGAATACACATGTGGAAATGGCCCATTGAGGTGCCTGCGGCGCAGCACCCTTCTCATCTTGGCGCCACAAGCGGCCGCTTGTTCTGCTTCTGCCTAGAACCGGCCCTGGGTAAATATGTTGTGTAGGCCGATTCAGGGAGTAATAATATTGCTCTGGAGGCTTCACCTAAAGGTTCTTTTTAAATATCCAAAGCTAACGAGATCGCTAAACCTGTACGATAAAACAAAAGAAATGAATTTGGAACAGCTGATTATTTAGGAGATGCAAATATATGTATAAATTCCTATATATATTATACTATATATAAAAGTGTACGTTTGTTTGTTTGTTGCTCAATCATGCTTGCATCGATATTTTTAATTTATTTCCAAAGGTAGTACATATTCCAATATATCATAAAGGAAAATTTTTTTTTTTCGGAGAGGGTTTCAAAATGGCGGATGCAAGATGGCGGTTGAAATTTTTAAATTTGAAGGAATTTTCATGAAAATTGGTACTTAGGGGTTTTAGGGAATGCTGATTTCAAATCTGAATTTAGAAATTAAAGATGGCGCCACAAGCCACACACCAAGCACGTTATATTATGCTTACTCATCATTTATCTAAAACAAATTTAATTTAATTTAATTAATTGCGTCTAAAAAACACTTTTTTATTTAGACGCTTTTAAGATTGTTCACATTTACGAATCAAGACCGCCCTATACTTTCCGCTAGCTACCGGGACACATCGCCTTTCAAAATGCGCAGTTCGAACATCGGTATTTTGGGGTCATTTGTATCGATTCTGATATCAAATTGGAGAATATAAACATTTTGAAACCAATATAGAATTACTATGTAAACATATCCGTTTAGTACGACTCCGGTTGAGACCAACTGCTTATAGTGACATATTTTGATAAGAATTCGTCCGCTTAGAACAGAAAAAATTTCAGACTTTCTACGTCAGTAAGTCATACACTCCGCGACAAAAGTATAACCCACCTCCCTAATTTCAATACAAAATTACAAACCAAATATTTTCGATTTTTTGATTTAAGATAATCCAGTAATGAGTTCTGATGTTTACCGCAAGCTGCCTTTTTTTTAAGAGTATTCGAAGATTTGCTCTCAATGGCTTATTTCTTAATATTTTAAGCTAAAAATTTAATTGAATATTCTGATATAAATGATGCTTTATTATGTGTTTTTAAATAAATTCAATTTACCATATGACCAGGAAAAATTATCAAAAATATGCTTAAAATGAAGCGAATTAACCCTACCCCCCCTTAAAACCAGTTGATTTTTTTTTTGTTAAATGCTCAGTATGTATGGATATTTGAAGAAAACATCGCACCATTTTTCGATATAATGCATCGCGCTATGGCATCAATATTTTATGATTTATTGAACAAGATTATCGATTTTTTTCGATACATCGTTTCATTAATAAATGACAGCGAAACCGACCAAACGGGATTGAATGAAAATACAGATTATTATCTTATTCCTTCCAATGAACCTGGGTTAACCGTTTGAGTGCGGGGAGCGCGATAGCGCTCCTCTAGTTATGTGCCAAAATTGCGGGAAGCGCGAAAGCGCTTCTCTTGTTTGATGTTAAAATTGCAAAGAAAGAGACAGAGCTCCTATTTGTTTCTTCAATTTGGCTTAAATTTAATCTGGTTGCACTAGCGAAGTATTTGATTTCTTGGTTTTGAAGTAAAAATGTAGTAAAGTGGTTATTTTTTTTTTTTTTGAAGTGAAACTTCTAATGCGACTTCCAACAAGGTTGCGTTAAACGTTTAACGCTACCATTAAGGGGGTATGAAAGCACTGTTGTGTTGTTTTAAAACTTACTCAAAAGCAGCAACTTTCCTTTATGCAAGCGCATTTCAGTACTGAGCTTGAAGCACTAATTTTGCTTTATAAGCTGAAAGTAGCTTTATTTCCTGAAAGTAGCTTTTGTATCGCAGATGAACTTTGGAAGACAATCTTTACAACACGAAAGATAAGAATTGTAAAAAATGAGTGAAAACAATCCCAAGGACAATGCGACGGATTTAAGGTTATGTCAAGGTATTGAAAAAATAGAACTCAAACATTTCGTATCTTACTTTAGTTATCATAATCCCATTGTAAATGTTATAGATTTGGATATTTCTCCACTCGAAAATGATAATTAAAAGATGCGATCAATTGTGAATTGTAAGCAATGTTAAAAAGTTTGTCTTAAAGAAACAATATGAATTCACTAAAAATCAATTTCTACCCCTTCCTATTTTCATTTCCACATTACGAAGTTTCACTTCTTCCATGCACTATGTTTTTTTTTTATACATATATACCCAAACTCATCCGCATTTTTGGCATATACTCACAAAATTTGTTCCGCACTTAAAAAACGGTTAAAGTTGCTACTTAAAAAATTTCCGGCACCAACTACACAGCAAAGAAACATACTGATCTTATACTAAGTCAACAAGTTTCGGAGGCACATAGAATTCAAAATAATTTTTTAAAAATTTAATTTTTAAAAGTAAAGATTTAAGTAGTGTGTTTTTTTTGTGTCGATAGAGGATTTAATCACTCAAATATTACTGTGGAAGTACTTTTATCTTTAATCAGTTTTGTTTCTCGTTAAATTTATTAAAAACTAAGTCAAATTTTAATTTAAAATTGATAACCTAACATGTTCGTTAATACTGGAGTTAGTAGATATCAACTGTTTGGTTTGACTTTATAACTAAAAATCTAATCTAACTTGTTATAATTTGAAGAGCAGAAATTGATTTTGTTATTTGTGGAACGAACCGAAGGAGGTTGGAATTCTGAAGAGTTTGTTTGTGTATGGACCGATTTAATTGAAAAAAAGGTTTTATCACAAAAGGAATCAACAGAACCAATTAAAATCATTTTCTATAGTGATAGGCGCACATATCAGAACAAAAACGGTGTGATGTCCAATGCTCTGTTGTCAACGGCTATGAACTACAACATAATCAGCGAGCAAAAGTTTCTCGGGGTTGTGTACATCCAAGTGGAAACAGATTGTATGCATTCCACTATCGAGCGAGCTCTCAAGAATAAAACTTTCAACATTCCTGCGGAATATATATAGATATCTGTAGATCAGCTAGCGAAAAGCCAAAACCTTACGACGCGACGTAACGTAAGTACTTAAACTACCACTTTTTCAAAAAATTTGTCGGAATTCAATTCTATAAAAGCATTCGTCCTGGTCGCGGTGAAGGCGATGCCAAAGTAACTGACATACGAGCTCTGCGTTACACTCCAAGTAGTGATATATTTTTCAAATTGAGATTCCCTGATGAGTGGGAAATAATACCGCAAAGAAACTCGTCCTCTGTGATCTGCTCGACATTTTCCTGCCTTCAAAATGTCCATAAAAATAGGAAAAAATCAGCGCCAGAAAGTTTGAGGATCTGCATTGCTTAAAGATGTCTTTACCTGAAGATTACCGTCCTTATTATGAAAATTTACCTCATGAGTGAAATATTGCTTTATTATTATCAATCACAATATTCCGTTCATCAGGCAAATTGTCTTAACGGAGAATCCAAAAAGTTCGTAGGTATGTTAAAGTTGAATTTTTGTAAATTGTGGAAGTAGTCTTGATAAAAAGAAAAGAGAGATATTTATTTATTTTATTTTTCTGTTTCTACAGTTAAGAAAATCTCGCTTAATTGTTTAAATAAAAGACTGAAGTTATTTGTTTTGATAATAGTTTAAATATATTGTGAAGAACATATAAATTAATTATTATACCAAAGTATTTTTTAATCTATTTTTGATTATCTCAAAAATCCTGCTAAGTCCATCACATACTTCATTTATTTGCAAAAATCTGCTAAGTCACAAAGACGCTCACAAAAGTATATCTGCTGACTTCTATCAAAGAACGTATAACATAAAGAACTCGCACTAGGAACAAACAAGCTGAGCTGAAAATTTTGTTCTAGGGTTCTGCCAGCAGAACCCTACAGTCGCCTACATTTCATTTCTCGCGGCAGCTCAAAACATCGTTTCGTTTGGCAAGAGCTTTTGCCCATGTGCCTTGCCTTTGGCTGTGACCGCTGCGTGAGTGGCTGATGTTTGTCCGAATTATTTCTCTTTTAGATTTCGATAAAAAACTGTTCGTGGGATGTTGGATGCTAATTTGATTTATATAAACATTTAAATATTTTATTTATTACGTTAAGATACATACTGAATCTATATATACTTACTCTAAAATATTTAATAACATTTTTGCTTAAGAAGTTTCTGTTTTTTTTTTAATTAAATACTGAAATAATTCTATGAAAGATTGATTATTTTTGTTTATTTTTGCTATCTTATATGCTAAAATGAGTCAAAAATCGGGTTTGAAATGTAGATTATTGGAGACTGAATATGCTGACCGTATGATAGAAGACATTTTTGGGTCTGAAAAGTTTGGAATTGAGCTTCTTTCTATGAGATTTTTTGTAGGTTACGTAGTATTTAAATTTGAAAGTGCTTTTAAAAATAAAATGTGAAAGTTGTGAAGAAATAGTACGGAAAAAAGATGAAGTTTTAACTTGTCCTTCAGAGGAAGTTATTCATATTTGCAAAAAATTATAATCCATCAATTTCAGATTTTGGTAATCTTCATGCTCCATCAAATGAATTTTTTAATGTGCAAAATACACAACTGTCTTTGAGGAAATTTTTAAAAATTCGTCAGAAATAGCAAGACTTTGACACAAGATGGGTTTAATACGCTTAATTCCTGTTATGAACATAGAATCCAACTTCTTGAATTTATAATACTTGTTTCATTGATGTTTTATTGATAAAACATTGTTCATGGGCCGTAAATATTTTAACAAGGTAAAAAAATATCACAGCAAGAGATATGCTTTGATTAAGGGGACCCTCTCTTTGAGAATTAAAAAAAAAAAACACACTTGTTCAAAATTTTCTTGTGAAAAGACTATTATATTTATTCAAATAATTTCTTCTGGACATTATCAAGATTATGTAAAAAAAAATATATCACTTTTAGTGGTTCTTGACAGCTGTAGCTGTCTTCCAAAAAACACCTTTTAATCGGTGGGACACTTTTCGGACTTCCTGTAACGGTCTAAGTAAAAATTTAAACGGGATTCTATTTATAAAGCTTAAAACTAGACGATAGTCCTGAAAAAAATTTAATTCTTTGTATTTGCATTTGCATATTTCTGCAAAAAAAGCCACATTTTTGGGTCCATCTAAAACATAACCAACTTCTTTAGGTCTATAGCCTAGTATTAAGCCTATAGAATAGAATCCTCTTTGAATTTTTACTTAAATTGTTACAGGAAGTCCGCAAAGTGTACCATCGATTAAAAAGTGCCTTTTGGAAGTAGACGCCATCTACAGCGGTCAAGAAGAAATAAAAGTGCTTACCATTTTTTTTACATTCTTCATCTAATATATAATAATGTTCAAAAGAAATTATTTCAATAAATATAATAATCTTTTCACACAAAAAAAGTTTAAACAAGTGTGTGTTTTTTTCCAATTCTAAAAGATAAGGCTCCTTAAATAAGCATTTTAATTAAAACTAAATATTTAACGAAAACAATGAAGACATATTTTTTGTATTATTATATATATTGATTTTTCAATTAGAACATTTGTTGATTCCAAAAGACCAGCGTACACTAAAATATTTAGAAAACATTCCGCATTACTCGCTTTTTGTTAATTTTTAATATCAATTTATATATTTTTATTTACTTCCAAATTTCTAACTTTGAAGGTTTTTCTTAGGAACATTAAATATTTAATAAAAATCAATTGTTTTAAGAAGTATTATTGACTAGGTTTGAGTTCTTTTTAGGAATATTTAAAATTTGCTGTTTACAGATTTACAGAACAAATTTAAAAATAATATTCCACACCAACTTTAGCCGCTACTCCTAATGTTTTCTAAGTACCCTAACACATCCTAGTTTAATTATTTTATATAAAGCATTTGAATTTCCCATCACAATCAATAATTCTTTCTAAGCTGATCTCAGCCCCTAATTTCTTTTCCAAAAATCCAATCATACCATCAGGCAGAGAATTGCAGCACAACACAGTGCGGCGGCTCGAGAAGCAATTCGCTTGCGCTACCTACATGCCCAACGGTGGTCTACAAAATTTTCTTCGATTCTGTGCTGATGTTTCGCTCGCTTGCCCCTCATGTTTTCCCTTCGCATCCACACGAGCTGAAGATATTTCGACAAGTTGTGAGCCCGATAAGAGTTCTTTATGTTATATGTTCTTTGCTTCTATTGATTGTAATAGAAAACATTATAAAATAAACCAACTTTATTTTAGGTTTTTTCTCTCGAGCGACAAGTAAATTGTTTTGTCAACTTTTTTGTTTACCCTGTAAAATTTTCTAATATCGAGTTAGCTGGCTTACACTCTAAGTCTAAGCCGACGATATTACTGTTTGTTGAAATTAAATCACAGTCATTCCGACACTTCATTAGTTTACAGTAGTTATACATTACAGCAAATAGCAGTACATACTGGTTTATTAGTCCCTACCCGTATCGTTAGAAGTCATGGTTTTTTTTTTCATGTGTCTTCCTATCGAACAAACTACGGCATGAACGAACTATTCACGTCAATGTCATGCGCCTTCAGCTCTCATTCTACGCTCATTGACTTCCATTTTCCGAGAAATGAAGTTAAGGGTCAGCTTCTTGAAGTTAAGGGGGTATCCCACTCTAGCACGTTCAAAAAATTCATTTTTTTTTTTTTTAGTTTTGAAAAATTCTGTGTTCTTTCCTGAATCGTTTAAGCTATCTCTTGCCGCGAAATTTGAAAAGCTCGCGCTACTACAGGGGATTCTGTGCGCAACTGCGCGCTCCGTAGCACTCCTCGTTGCTTTTAACTGTTAAATGCCCTTTTTCTCAAAACACCGTTTTGATTAATGGTGTGCAGCATTCTGAGAAAACCATTCATCGGAAAAATTTCAGATTTTGGTACAAGCTGTGTTAGCTTTGCCTCTATAACCTAATTGGAGGAAAACAGGCATTTTTACATTTACATAGCTTGTATCCCATGTTTTAACAGTAAAAAATCAACTAAAAAATATAACGAATAGTAGACAAAATTAAAGAAATGAATAACATTTTTTTTTCAAAATGTAACACACTCATGCCATAGCCACATATGCCTATAAAGAGTACTAATGTGCAATCTAATAATTTTCAGATTATTTGTTTGTTTGCCATGGTGCACACCATCAGCTGCCGTTCCTAAGTTATGAGTCCCAGTAGCAGGCCTGCCCTGACCCAACCACTCAATAAAACTTTTTTTTTTTTCTCAAAATATTCTTTAAAGATCATATAATAAGAGGATTATTATGTTTAACTCTAAATGTTTTGTATTTTCTTGTTCAACTCCCTGAAAAAAAACGTTCAGTTTAAGGGGAGGTTCTCATCTAGAACGTCAAAAAAAAAGGTAAAGTTCGTGATTTTTTTGAAGGCAAATGACAAGACATAGGGAAATGATATTTGGCATTATCTTTTATTGTACATTTATCTGTACGAAAAAATTTTTTTATTCAAAAAAAAAACAAAATGGCGCCCGTTATTCAACTTCTCCGGAGGCATGTTTGTGTACAATTTGCGTACAAGATAACTCAAAAACGGTTCAACCGATCAACTTCTAGTTTCGTGCATATTAAAGTAAACAATTTTCTTCATAGAAAGAGTGGAGCACATTTTGAAAATTGTAACATTATCTCCTTTTTGTAAGTGATAAACTATGAAAAAAAACGGCCGAAAACGGCCTTAAAATTTCAAAATCGCGCCATTCCGTCAATTTTAAATTTTTTTTGAAAGTCGTCCACTCTTTCTGGGACAAATTTATTCTAGTTTATAATAATGTCATCATTATTTGATTTCAGACCAATCTGCGACCCCTAAATTGTACGCAGCTGGGCAATTTTCGAAAAACATGCCTCCGGAGAAGTTGAATAACGGGCGCCATTTTGTTTTTTTTTTTAATAAAAACATTTTTTCGTACAGATAAATGTACAATAAAAGATAATGCCAAATATCATTTCCCTATGTCTTGTCATTTGCCTTCAAAAAAATCACGAACTTTACCTAATTTTTGACGTTCTAGATGAGAACCTCCCCTTAAGGGCCTTTAGAGTGGGATATCCCCTTAATGTCTTACTGCCGTGTTTTTTTTTATTTCAGATTGTTTAGTGAATATGACACTAAATAAATATATCCATGGTCGGTTACAATGACCTACAGATGGCTGTGAATTTCGGAGAAGAGTGGGGCGAAAGGTGAAAAATCGTGAAATAAAAGTTAATTTTTTCAACTTCCAGGGGGGATTGTGGCCAAGGGGTTGGGGATAGGGGGGTTGGTGTAAGCTTTTTTGGAAAGGGCTTCCAAATAGTGATTTTTTGAAATCAGTTTGGGGCCGCTGCGATGCGTAGAAAAAAAGATAAAAATACAAGAGCGGTTCCCATATAAGGCAAAATCCTGATTTACGAATCACCCTGTAACTGCCAAACGGTGCGAGATGCCCCCCCCCCCCCCCCCCCCCCCCCCCCCACCCATACGATTTTTTGCTTGTCTCGGTCTGACCTTTCACCCCCTGCAGTATTGACCTCCCACCTCTGAACACCCTGTATATTTTGATTTAAGATAATAAGAGGGTTAGACAAGAGAAAGGCATCCAATTTCTTTTAGTATTTTATTATTCTTTAATTTGTATAATTTAACTAGTGACTTTCACAAACAATATCTTTGCATTAATGAAAATGTTCTTGTTCTGACAATCAGATTATGATTAATTTTAAAACGGAACAAAAAAATGTACAATTGTTAATGTAATGCGTACCGTCGCTTTGGTTACATAAAATAAAACGAAACATTTACTTCAGTTATATATTTTAAAATTTCTTTTAAGTGTCACGTAACATAGACCAAATTTATCACATTTTCTTACTTTTATTTAACAATTTTTTTCCTTTGTTCAATATTTGTTTGTCCTCGTAAATTAACACGTAAGAGTTTTGGTTTTCAGATAACGCTTTTGCGAATTCCGTATAATATGCGAAAACAACCTCAAAAAAATAATGACTCTAAAAACTCTTAGGCCCTTGTTTATTCACTACTACTCGGCTCCCAGAAGCCTTGCAGGTGTAAATATATAAAAAGGATCCTGATTAAAAAACACCACCAGGCAAATGATAGAAAATCTACTTTCCTCCAAAATAGACTAACAAAATACAGCTGCTCTTGTGTAAAAAAATTATGTTTCGCCTGCTCACTTAGAACTACAGCAGAACGAACGGCAGATTGTTATCTGAAGAGCAAAACCCTCAAAAAATAGTTTAAGGGATAATAAAATTAAGTATAAATGCTGTGATCCATAACGGTATATGACACGTAAGATTCGTTAACTAAACCGCCTTTATATAGAAATATTGAAAAAATATATGCTTTGCAATGACCGTTTGTCTCCAGCGGCGTTGCGTTCCTCCTCATCCTCACTTCCTTTCACTAATCGGTCTTGGGTACTGCGGCACTAACACTAGTTCCCAGTGTTCCATTATATGTCTCTCAATAAGCATTTTACACAAATCACGTTATTAGACGAGGTGCATGCAATCCATGTACATTATCTATGGGGGGACAGTGCGTCGCTCCTGGTGGTCCCCAATCATGGAGACCTCTTGAATTTGCTAAGCGATGTGTCAAACGGTGGGCAATGCTAAAGCCCCCGCTGCCTTCTAGTTGAGTCAACACTATAATTACTTGCCTAGAAAACAAAGCTTTTAGTAAAACAATGTGCAGACAATCTGGAACAGAGCTGGGTCGGAGTCAATTCTTTAAGAATTAAATTACATTAAAATTCTAATTCCCTGGAATTGTAATTTGTGAATGACATGTTGAATTCCTTAGAAATAAAGAATTCGAGTTTTTTTTGAGAATCAGTTCTTAGAAGTTGAAATTCAAGTCCTCAAATAGTAACTGATTACACGTTGACAGAAATTCCTTTTTTTCCAAATACTTTCTAAATTCCTTTTAAGAATGGAGAAAAACGAAATTACAATTAATTGGAATGGAATCGGCGAATAATTCATGTCCATTACTAAGTAGTTGATCATCAAGAATTAACAATTACAATTCCTCCTGATGGAATTGAAGACTTTTTCAAGTCCAGTACTAAGAAATTCAACATATTAATTACAAATTCCAGGGTATTGGAATTGTAATGTAATTGAATGTACCCAGCTTTGATCTGGAAGAAGGTACCTTTGCAATGGAGGCACAGAGTCGACAGTCTTTAATTCACCTCTAGTTGATACAACATTGTAGCTTTCCTGACAGTCGCATTTAACGTGTATCCACTTGTTTTCGTGCCTATTTTCAACCATTACAACGAGGCCTGCCCATCCCTGAAAATCACAACAAATTTCTATTTATTTAATCTTTATTGATTTATTTATAGAAAAGCGTTAGACAATTTTCAAGAAATTCCACCAATTAAAATTATAAAAATGTCATGATTTCAAATTGGTAGTAGGTAGACAGGTACTTAATAAATTAAATGAGAAAAAAATATTCAACAACTAATAATAATGGGAAAATAAAATATTGAGTTGAAAGTACGTTATGTTGTTAGTTTTAAGTTTTATTAATCAAGGTGGAATTAATTATATAACAAATTAAGACCTATACGAGAAATTACGGAAATACTTTGCAAATAGAAAAAAAAAACTCTCGCAAACAACTTACAACGAGAAGGCACCTACTCGTCATCACCGATTTCGCTAAAATTTATAGCACATGTAGGGCTTGGCTACAAATGAAAGTGCCCGAAGTGGCCAAGCATTTACAAAATAATAGTATACAAACATTTTCACGCGGCTCTAAATCCCATTCGTTGTAGCACTTTCGCAAAGAGGCGGTTGGTGTGGTGGTTAACACTTGGGCTTGTGATTCAGTGGTCACGGGTTCGATTCCCTGCGTGCAGAGGCTTTTTTTCGGATCTTTCCTAATTTTTATAAGATTCGGGTCCGCAATTAAGCGAAGTGATACATTTTTTATGTTTTTTATTTATTTATACGCAAAAGGCTTAAATAAGGAAAAAAATAAGTAAAAAAATTGGGATTGCGGACTTTTCAGCAAAGGATTGTAATTAAAGTGCATACCAAAAGACTTTGTACATTAAAATTCAAACTTTTATTATTTTTCATGATGATGATTTAGATTTGGCGGGGTAATATTCGTTATAGAAGCAAGGGAAGCAGTAATTATTTCTGCATCTAGCACAGGTTATAAACGCTGCATTTTTACAATTACAACGTTGTTTCAACGTCTCCGTTCAAAAACAAACTTGATTCACATTCATAAAAACTTCTCTCTCATCGCAAAGTTTAGCAGCGAAACACACATAACGTAATATGTCACCGAATATTGGAGCGGATAGTTGGTGATGAACGATCGAAAGTACTTTTATAGTCTTTTCGGGATGTGATTTATTTTTCTTGCTCGAGATAAGAGCACTTTTGTATTTTTTTATGAAGTTTTTCTATGGAGACGTTGAAACAACGTTGTGATTGTAAAAATGCGGCGTTTATAACCTGTGCTAGATGCAGAAATAATTACTGTTTCCCCTGTTTCTATAATGAATATCACCCCGCCAAATGTAAAGCATCATCATGAAAAATAATAAAAGTTTGAATTTTAATGTACAAAGTCTTTTGGTATGTCTATACTATTATTTTGTAAACGCTTGGCCATCTTCGGGTACTTTCATTTGTAGTCAAGCCCTAAATGTGCTATAAATTAGAGCGAAATCGGTAATGACGAGTAGGTGCATTCTCCTTGTTAGACGAAATATGTTGGTTTTCGATGAGCTTAGATTTTATTGAAAGCCATTAAGAAATACGAGGCTAGTGTCAACCTAATCAGATACAATAATAAATCCCTCTATTTGTATGATAGATTTGTACAAAAAAAAAAAAAAAAAAAAAAAGGGATTTAATCGAAACGTAATGTAAAACGAGACATCGCATACATATAAAAAAAAACAGGATAGGTTCAAATAAGCTTAGACCGAGTAAATCGAATCAAAGAATATAAAGAAAAGTCGTAATGCGTTCATAATAACCCGTGTAAAGCGAGACAACGATTTTATGACAGAATGAAGAATACACGATTAAACATTTTGGAGTACAATTTAATCTTTTGCTTGTATTATAGACATTTTTCAATCAACTTCGAATTAAAAGTTATTAGGTTATTCGGGTCAAACCCGCCCACAAAATTAAAATTTTTGTATATAGTTTTTTAGACGACTCTGTTGCTGATTATATGCACATAAATTTACTTTTGCATACTCCACTCGCACATTTTTTGGATCTTTATCACGTTGACTAGTCTTCGGTGTTTTCAGGATACATAAACTTGATTATTTGACGCTGTACAGAAACATCGATAGAGTTACGAACTTCTAAATTTGTATTATATATGTATATATATAGTGATCGCAGTGAAGGAGGAAAAACAACTGAGTGCTACTCTACTTAGTGCCAAAATAAGATTACGCAATAATAATTAAATATTGAGCAATGAATTTTCAAAACCGGCCGGGTTTGATCCGAACGACGTAATAATATTTATCGAATATTACTCAAAAATGCAATAATTTGTGAATTGAAAAGTAATCCAAATATATGTTAAAATCTTTTTGGGGTTATTTTTAATATTAAGTACATTCAAAGTTAATCCTTCAATCTAATTAGATTTAATTTTAAATTTTTTTGATGATGTTTTATCAAGTAAAGATATATTCTTGTCGAGTAAGTATAGAATGTGTTATTTTGTATTTATGTTTAATATTTTTTTCAAGTTTTAGAAGCGTTCTACAGTGTTGACCAATATGCAGACTTCACCTTCAAAGATCAATCGGGAACATTATTTTGTGTATTGTATGAACATATTTTGAATAAAATGAGTTAAATTACTTAACAGGTGAATACTTCCATATTTTTTCCTACGAAAAAAAAAATTGAGAAATTTTGTGGGAAAAAACTTTACATCCATAAAACCTTCCCTGAAAAACGGATTATAAAGCAATACAATTAGTATTAACTTCTTAAAACCATACTGGATTAGAAGTAAAGTATTGACAATATTACCTTTTAATACAACAAGTATTGATTTTTAATATTCTAGTATTAAAAGTACATAATTTAATACTGAAGAGATTTAATTTTAATACTTGCCAATATTACAGTTTCATTTTAATACTTTCAAAATATTAAAATCTAATCTTTTTTTGTTGTGAACTTATATGCAATCCAGAGAATATTGGTTTTTAGTCCTAAATTTTTTACCGTGTACTAGGTCTCGACAGGAGAAGTAATGATCCATAATAAACAAAAACCAAAAACAAAGACTTGTACATATAATACACTATTGGACTATAATATGAAATACAATATTATGAAATGAAATCTTAAAAAAACAAAACTTTTCCTGTTATTTATTGACACATTTTCTCCTTCCCCTTAACACTTTGGTTTTTTAAGGGGGTATTCTCATGTAAACGCATACATTTTACCTCTTTTTAGGGAATTGTTTTTTTATAAGACAATAAAATTCAATCACTTTAGTTTTTTTATATAGTTTTATTTGTATCTTAAACTGTATAAAAAAAAAAAAAAAATTTCCTTTTTTTACATTTTTTATATATTTTCTTTTTTAATTAAATTAGACACAAAAAAAAAGTAGGTCACTAGTCAGAGTAATAGCGGCTGTTTATATTATCCGAAATAAAAAAATCGAATGGATTATTGTTCAGTGGGTCTGTCGCTATCTTCCCTAACAGAATTAATTACTTTCATTGGAAAAAAAAAAAAAAAAATGGTGGAATGTAGAAAAAAAAGTAAAGAAAATCTTGTTTTTTTTTTTTGTTAAAAATTGTTTAAAAAAAAATAACAAAATAAGCAATTCTGATACGGACGGTAACTATTAATGAGTAGAAGAACATACATAAATTTCAAAACAATCGGCTGACAGTTAGGAAATGATGTTTCGAGAAAAATGCGTTTAAGGTTTCAAGAATAGAACAAGTAGTCGGGGTGCCAGAGGTTCAAAAAATGGGTTATTTCGTTGTTGGACGGAATTTGATGAAACCTGGCGGAAAGGGAAGGTCATTGCCCGTACAGTGACCCATTAAAAAAGTTAGAATGAGCGATGTCGGGAAGGTACTTTGTTATTGCAAAATAACTTTGATAACCCGTTATTTTTCAGTTTTCTTGGAATAACTCGAAAACGAAGCGTTTCAGCGAAAAATATTAAATACAAAAGTTGTTCAGCTGATGATTTTACGTAGGAATACGGTTTTTTGATTAATTAAAAAATTGTTTTTCCGACCGAAAGCCAGCAGAAAAGTAACAAAACATGCAAAAACAATAAGCATTAAAAAATAAAGGAAAAAAACGATTTCCATCGTTGATATTTGGGTTATTGATAGGTATTGGTATTGTTAACCAAATGCACCCGGTCCGGTTTTTCAAAAACAATATGGCGACCTATTGCAAAATTGTTAAGTTAAAACTTTGGAACGCTGTAAATTCTGACTGAACAAACGGATCTTGATGAAACAAATTGGAATCGGTAGGTATTAACGGCATCTTTGAGTGTGCCAAATTTCAACAATTACTTTTTTTGTTATTAACCAAAAACCATTTTCTGTGCTTCGTAATTTCGTCAATTTACAACATTAAGCTTTGCAACAAAATGCATTTGATTACTCTTAACATCCTACAGTGGTGACTAAAAACGCGAAAATAGCGAGTTTTGATGATTTGATGCATTTTGTTGCAAAGCTTAATGTTGTAAATTGACGAAATTACGAAGCACAGAAAATGGTTTTTGGTTAATAACAAAAAAAGTAATTGTTGAAAAATTTTGAAATTTGGCACACTCAAAGATGCCGTTAATACCTACCGATTCCAATTTGTTTCATCAAGATCCGTTTGTTCAGTCAGAATTTACAGCGTTCCAAAGTTTTAACTTAACAATTTTGCAATAGGTCGCCATATTGTTTTTGAAAAACCGGACCGGGTGCATTTGGTTAACAATACCAATACCTATCAATAACCCAAATATCAACGATGGAAATCGTTTTTTTCCTTTATTTTTTAATGCTTATTGTTTTTGCATGTTTTGTTACTTTTCTGCTGGTTTTCGGTCGGAAAAACAATTTTTTAATTAATCAAAAAACCGTATTCCTACGTAAAATCATCAGCTGAACAACTTTTGTATTTAATATTTTTCGCTGAAACGCTTCGTTTTCGAGTTATTCCAAGAAAACTGAAAAATAACGGGTTATCAAAGTTATTTTGCAATAACAAAGTACCTTCCCGACATCGCTCATTCTAACTTTTTTAATGGGTCACTGTACGGGCAATGACCTTCCCTTTCTGCCAGGTTTCATCAAATTCCGTCCAACAACGAAATGAAAACCTCTGGCACCCCGACTAAAGTCGCTTACGGCGACTATGATTTGTAACTTATGTAATACTAGGAATTTCGGTCTGAATTTTTCACAGCATATTTTCCCTAGGTTTTACTATCGAAATATGAAAAAAAAAATCGATTTTTCGAAATGGTCACATGAGAATACCCCCTTAAGTAATTTAAAAAAAATATATAAAATGGGAAATTAATTTAAAAAATAATAAAAAAATTACACTACTAATTTAATGAGTAATGCAATAATTGAAACTAGTGTTTATGTCTGCAGTCGGAGGGTAATTTATTATAGATTTGTATGAATAAATCTATTGGCCTCTGCTTTCAGACAACGCCACAAATTTTAATCATTGCGTTTTTATCAAATTAGTGGACGTATGTATTTTTCTGAGTATTGAACTTAATATTTAATGTGTTTGCCTGTAAATCGAGGATCAAGTTTCCCTAATTTTATGCTAAAGTTTATCGAAGCATAATGGTTAAGAATTCTATATCGACCATACTGGCCTCACATTTTATTATTTTTGCAGTGATTTTCAAAAGGCATTCTATATTCAATGTTCAATTACCTTTTTTGTGCTGAGGTGGTCAGTTTCATCACTTTGTACGCTAAAATTGTCTCAAAATGTATTGTTCTACTGAGATAAAAAATATATTTTCTGGCGGAAAAAAAAAATCGACGCCAATAACCCAATTTTAATATTAATATCGCGTTGAGCTCAAAATATAAATATATCACAGAACACATATTCACATTTTGATATATCGATATTTTTCTGACATCCCTAGTGTGAGTGTGCTGATGCGCTCTTATTACCCTGATAACATGGTAGAATCCAGTTTCTCGGGAGGGTGGTTTTGCTTATTCATTTTTTATTAATAGTGAGCTGACTACTGACCGGCAGGGCGTGTAGTTTCATTTCTTATTAAACAAGTGTCATTTGACTTTGTGTTTCCTCTTTTATACTTAACGGGCTCAATATGAAGGTGTTCTCTTACTCTCTTATCAAGCTACAATGCAGAAATCGACTTCTTGGGTATTTTGCTTGTCTGGTTATTCGGATCGGATAACAGTTATTTATCAAAGATTGTAACGTAGAAATTATTGAACTTTTTCTCTAAATATAAGTTCCTCAGGGACAAATAATTTTAAGTTCTAAAGAGAAGAACTATTTTCTTAAGAAAATTTCTACTTTGTATTTCAGAATTTCTCATATGAGAATAGTTAGTACGATTTTAGCAAAAATTCCAAAAATATTCCTTCTAGCCTAAATTTTGCAAAAATGTCCATGCATTTTAAATATTCTTTAAAATGATCCACCAGGAAAGATACCCTTATTATTTCTTCTTTCAAATTTGTATACAAAAAAAAAAATATTTGAAATACCACTTTGATACCATTAAGACTTAATAACATAAAATGTCGAAAATACCTATTAGTGAAAATGTTGCAATGATCCATCCATTACCTAAATTATTTGAAAAAGCTAACAGTTATGAAATACATAATAAATTACCTTCGTCAAATAGTAAGCTGTCATACCCTCGCGTCCTTCATGTCTTTGCCCTTTGGTTAGCGTTAAACTTATAATTGCATCCGCAAGCAAAAACGGTGGAGGATTAATTTGTTCGACTAAAAGTCTTTTTGAGCTGTGTATTGCGAGAACACACTGTGGATAAAGGAGTGGATCTTCGATTCCTGTGTGCCAATGGTTGAACGCTAAACAAACGAGTAAATAAATATCTCTTTCGAGCATTTTGTGGCATCCAACAAATCCCCGGACCTGAATAAATAAATAAATATAAGGGAAAAATATTATATTTTATTTGGGGAAACTGAAATACCTGTCTTTTACTGTGCTCTACAAGACGCCCCACTTCTGGGTTAGCTGGAGATCGTGTGCGAAATATGACAACGCAGAGATCAAGTTGAGATCGTTGAGACTTCTCAGAGTTCCTTTGGCCCTCTTGAAATAGGGTGAATTCCGCTTCGGTTGGCTCTAACACAGTAAGCAGTACGCAAGATAATGAACACAATGGTTGTAATGTTCCCTTAAAAAAAAAAAAAAACTCAAAAAATTGTGGATTTTGATGACACAAACAACTACCTGTAAGCGAACTTCATTCCATCCAGAACGAACTTTGCAAATATCAATACAGTCAAAGTACTTCAGAACGTCTTCAAACGATATCCAAAAAACACCTTCAGAGGCGCCATGTGGCATTAAAATTTCTCGTAATTCATCAGTCCAAACGTCTGAATCATCTGACCAATCACCACGCCAAGAATAGTGACCCCACGGGTTACGAAGCTTTAATAACCGATGACTATGGATATCTTTGACATCAAGGACGGAATATGCATGCCGCGGTCGCAATCCCTTTCTCTGATACTCATCCTCGTCAACCTTCATGTTACCACCGCCACAACTTGCTCCCATCAAAAATTTAACGCACCGTGAGCTTAGAAGCTGAGCCCATATCAAGTCCTTGTCCAGTTCATCTTCGCTCGGCATAGGCAGCGAGCTTGGCTGTAGCGGTATGCTTTCGCAAGGGGCTCCTGTTAAGGTAGCTAAGCCTTCTATCGCCCGACCTGATACCAGTGCCTCGTAGCACCCATGGATCTTAGCAACTGCCTTTTCTATAAGGGGCACCCATAGTTGTTTCCGTTTCGCTTGCGAATATACTAAATGGCCGCGCTTGTCGCATGGTAGTAAGTCATCGACTAAAACGGTCGTCCATTTACCGTCTTTGCACAACCTTACTTGATACGCACCTTGCGGGCAAATCTCTTTCGTAACCAATACTTCTCGAACGAGATCTTCCCGCTCCGCTAGCACCGCTAGAGCGCTTAATAGCCAACAGTTTCCCAAGACACCTTGGCATATATCTGACGGCAGTGGTGTTCTAAAAACAGCCCAAGGTGGGAATGATCCTCCATCACAGTTGATCTCGTGCGGGCGCCTCCATTGAACTACTGGATTACCATCATTATTTGCAGCCGGATTATAGTAGAGACTTCTTGGGGCTGGTGGGAATGAGTCGTCTACGAATAACTCATTGTTCTCCTTACAGTACTGGATAATGTTTTCCCACTTGGTGCGAGCCTCACTTTCCTCGATTTGCCGCAAATTCTCCATTAGTTTGCTCTCCTTCCTGTTAACATCTGCTGAAATTACAGAACATCCGCCGGTAGCCCCTAGTTCAGCCGACATAGTAGCTAGGCCCCTAGGGCTGGAACATATATCGCAGACGACACTAGCTGATGAATTCTCATAGGTGCACGCTGGACAGTGCCATGTTTTAATAGATGTAGGTGTCGATCCACTGCTGCTATGTCGATTCGTGTAATTTACAGACGAAGTCGATGTAGTGCGTGCTACTACAGCACCGGTACTGTGGCGCTGCAAGACAGTCATTGTAGTTATGTTAGGAGCCAGATAAATTGGGCATACTTTAGGAATAGCACCCGACGACGCTCGGTCATGCTTCGGAGATGGACTTCTAGATACTCTATGCACCGGTGGAACTAAGCTAGAATTCCCTGAATTTTGTGTATTCGAATTTGGCTGCGATGATGAACTATTGTTCGTAGCTAGTGATGCTAGTATTTGCCTATTATGTAGCGCGGTTTGCGCCTTGCTATTATGATTTCCACTCGATGGTGTCGAAGTGTATGGACGAAAATGAGTTTGTTGCCCCGATATAATTGGCATCGGACGCGTTGCCTTACAGGCAATGCACACATTCGTCGAGAGTGAGTTTTTTAATGTACACTGGCCGCAGGCCCAAAACTCGCCCTTTCGTAATGTCATGTCCTCGACTGCCGATATACTCTTCAATTTCGATCCCCCGCAAACAACACATGCCATAGCAAAAGGAGAATTAACCAGTGTACACTTTTTACAAGTCCATTCCTGTTCATTCGAGGAGCCTGAATCACCTGTAGGATTAATTACTTACAAAAACCAAAAAGTATTAAATTCTAATTACTTGGCAAAAATTGAAAATCATCCTCCAGATCCTGCTCAAAAGAAGCCATGGGAACCTCGACCACAGATGGGACCTCGTCGAAGGCATGGGATGACTTCGACTGGCCCATTTTATTGCTACATTTTAATTCTTTTCGCGATTCTATTAATTGGTTATTTAGAACGTGCTCAATCCGCTAACGGTACAGGTCATACCTATTGAGGGTGCTACTGTGTCGCCAACTTTAGTTACTGTAATTAGACTAGGTTGTGTGAGCGAAGGTTGACTACGTGCCGATTCGCATATATCACATTTTTCTGCCCACAGAGGATTGTAGGCATATGAACACTTCGTGCATGTCCACATCCTCGGTGGTGTTGTTGACGATGGTGATGACAAAGAGTTTCCATTACTGTTAGTTTTTGTAGGTGCTTGTGAGGTTGATGTTCTGCAAAATTGTTAGTTAGAATTAGTACTGCTAGTTTGTGGAAGTTTTAGCTGCTGTTGTAAAAAAAGACCATGAAAGGATATTATGAACCAACTTGCCAACAAAAGCTAATTGAAAAATAAACACAGGCGAAAAAAGTTCACAACACTTACGAATATTTTTTACTTCGAAACAATTTTTTCAATAGCATTGACACTCCGAATACAATACAGTATATCGTATATACATGTCAGGAATTATTATTAATATTTATTTACTTTTAGCAAAACATATAGATTATGATTAAAAAATATTGATTGTATATACTTCTATAGACACTCACCACATACGATCAAATAGAACATTTCAAAGATACTGAATCAGAAAATTTATTTGTCCGTGTCCGCCTATGATATCGTAAAAGATATCGCCGATAACGTCCCATAATCTTATCTATAGCAATGACGCTTTTTACATTTACTCTAGGAGAACATCAAAGGTTTGTGTTTCTTATTTTATATGATTTAACCTTTGCACAGAAAATACAGATAACTCAAGATGATGAAATTGTGAAGATTTAATTAATCAATGTTAATGAATCGGTAGATGTAATTGGAGGAAGAGTGTAAAAATATCGGAAATATTCACAATTATAAAATAATAAAATATTACATTTTCCATTTTTAGATTCCATTTTCAGTATCAAGTTCTGTATTTTTATAATATTTGTAACTAATGACTCTATTCGCAGATGTTTTGACATCTTCTTCACCATTAATGATTACAGACTGGGCTCATTAAGGGAATTGAGGCTCATTAAGCGTTTAATACTTATTTACTTATTATGTATAGTTAATATTTTCCTTACAAGAAAAAAATGTATTAGAAATGCTAAAATTTAGTTATCCTTAGCAAAAATGTGTGTGGAAACACCCTTTTCTTCTTTCAGTATTCCTAATTAGGCATATATCCTTTTCTTTTTCTTGGTTGATATATCACGAACATTCATACATATATACATGCACTTTTAAAATTTTTATTTATAATCCTATTTCCATAATGATCCAAAAAAATTGCTTTATCTTTATCCTGGTTACACTGTAAAGTATGTAATTAGGCCGATGTTTGAGATCGCCAAATGAATGCTAGATGTGCAAACAAAAGATAACTGATAGAGATCTTGAAGATTCATCCACTTTGGATTTGTTTTAGGAAATTTTGTAACTACATATATATATTTGGGTGCTTTTTTTTCGCGACTAGTTTTTTTTCAGTCCCACCTCGAAATTTTGTGGCAAATACCTAAACAAAAATTCCCTGAAAATTGGAGCCCTTAATATTAATATTAAGTACTAGACCAAGGCGTATAAAGATTTCCCATATAAAATACACGTAAACTTTGATTATTTTTCTTAAAACTCTACAGCTCAGAGGCATTTTATGGTATAATCTTGGTCAATGGTAGGATTTCTTCAGAATTGAATGCTCTACAAAAATGTCCATTGCGGTGTAACCCTAACTCCCACCAGCGAGGTAGTACGGGTCATCGACCCTAATTTTTCCACGAAATTCTCGTTTTTTGCCCCTATCTCGTAAACAACAAGAGGTACAGAAAAAGTGAATATGACAAACTTGTAGGAAATTCAACTTCCTACAAAAAAGTTCCGAACACCAAATCGCTAACATCGATATTTCTTGAAATATTGGGCTTTGAAATTGAGGTAGTGTGGATTATTGAGCTAAATTGTAGAAACACTGGACAGGACATGTATCTTTTAGCTTGAACACACCAGCACATGTACCTCTTTACTTGAAAGTAACGGGGTATGATTAAGGAGATCAGTTTCAAAAAATAGTTTTATTAGAAAATTGCAAACTCAATATTACAAATCAATGTATGTTAAACTGAACATATAAATTCTACTTTACAACATTGAATTTTCAATTGAATTTATTATATATGGACATGTAGTTTTCTGCTTCAAACCACGATTTTTGTTCGACTAAAATTATAGAAAAGATATTTCTTTACGTCGAGCAGTGTTTGTTATTCGATGCAGATGAGAACCAAGAATGATATCCAACTGAAATCCCGATTTTTGATTTTGGACTTGTATTATTTTGAATGGTACTTTCTCATATCTTGGATATGTTTGATGCTTTATGTTGATCTGGCTAAGTCCCTGGACGCATTTTATGCCGTCATGACAGAAAAACTCGGATATTGTTATCATGATAGCGATGCCTCTGGAGTCCGTCCTAGAAGAAAGACGAACGAGCGGGTGAGAGCCAGTCATTGGTACGGGCATTTTCTTTCCCACACACACCTGACAGCCCCAAGTGAAGCCCTTCGTTTTAGACTCAGAGAGTGTCCCCTTAATCACTGATATATAAATCATCATCTCCCCACTGTGACCCAAACTGGGCATAGTTCTTTAAAAGCGCTGCTTCAGGTTCATACAAAAATCTACCTGCATTATCTTCACTCAAATGACTGAAAGATGCAAAATAAATATACTATATTTATAAAGGTTCAAATTGCTTTACTGACATACTGGTAGTTCTGCTCGCCAGATTTATAATTTATTCCACAACAAATATTTCTCTGAAGGTCGTCATTAAATAAACCTCTAAAATATTAAAACCAAGATTATCCATATTTGGCTCTGATATATCGTTGTTACTGTCGTAATTTTAAATTCTGACTTCTCGAAGAAGGCGTGTTGTTGACTTATTTGGTCTTGGCAGCCAGGCCATATCAACCATTAAAAATGGAGCACCGATTCATCCATCGCATCGGTTATATAAAAATTAATAAGGCCGAACACTTCCAGCAAAATTTCCCTCTAAGATCCTTACTCTCTTTGTTCCCAGCAAGTGTATGCAGGACAAACAGTTGACAGCTATCAACTTGAAAATTACTAAGTACTAGCAGCACCGCCTATTTCTGGAATTAATTATAAACAGATTCTAATCATTTTTTAGACAGAGAACGAACTAGTGAAAAGCGTAACTTGTACATGAAAAATATTCATTCATACAAAATCGAATCAAATTCCAAATAATATTTGGTTGTATTCACCTTCTCTAAAATATAAAAAAAAATTCATTTTACATGGTTATTGTAATTCAATAGTTAAAATGAATCTTTCGTGATACTTTCTAATACGGCAGCACAGGATTGTAAAATCTACTTTTCCGTACTTGCTCCAAAAGATATTGGAATAGCCCCATTTGATACTTACAAAAAAATAATAAAAGGAGACAATCTTAGCCTTTATTGTAAAGACCGCAACGTAATTCCTTTCTAACTGAATTAGATAGTAAATCTCTAAAAGGAGTTTGCGCACGGCTTGAGCGACGCTGCAACTAGACATCTCTTGTAGTTATTCGTGTTTTTAGGAAGCAATAAATTAAAAATAGTGCATGATAAAATAAAAACAGAGGTCAATCGAACTATACTTGCCTCTAAAATGCAATTCGTCGTAGCCTTTTCACATTTTCAAACTAAAAATACTCGGACTATCCATAAATTGCATGCAAAACGAATGAGCTGAAACTAATCGATACATTTGGCGGAACCGAACAACAAAATAAAACCATGAAAGTAAGCGCAACTAATTTTCTATGATATATACAAAGCAACGAACAGTTCTAAACTATTATGAACATACGTTTTCGTATCAACTGTCTTCCGAGGTCCTTTCCAAACTTTTGCATAAATCGAAGATTCACTTTCGTTCTTATCATCGGTAGTCACGCCACCAGAAGAGGAGGTGATGTGAGACGTCTTTATGTTTCCCATATTTTCAATGGCAGGAAACTTGTTATTGTTACCAGTTGATCCGATGCTAGTGTATAGTGTATCAGGCTTCGCTTTCGGATCAGACATCCCAATGTAGGAATACTTTGGTTCCGGTTGGGGCTTTATCTTATTCCTAGATTTGTTTAGTTTATTTACAACTGCGTAAATGGGTTCTGACTGGGCCTTAGGAGACTCTTGTCTTCTGTTGCATATAATTGAATGATTCTCGTAAACGTGGGCGTTCACAGATATTGCACCAGCTGGTCTATTTGAGTTGGGCAACATTTGGGGTTGGAACGAGTTGCCACGCAAACTTTCGTAGTAGATCTCGTCTTCGGTGGCAATAGTGGTGCTCATTCGAGAACCACTATTTGACCAGTCCTTCACGGCTATTAGGACGCCCCCATTGCGTGGTAGAGTCGCATTCAACTTGTTTGATCGATTCGAATTATACTGAGTGGCTCTTGAAAGTGTGGTTATTGTAAAATTGCTATTCTCTATGTTTCTATTGCATATCCCGCATATTTCGCACTGTTGCTGAACACAGGTTTTAAAATGTTTGGCATTCGCCTCGGGGAAGGATGACTGCCTGGAATACTGGTAATGCTGAAGATTTTGCTCGTCTTCCCCTGGGGAGAAATTGAACTTCGAGTGATGCAACGTCTTACTATCGGCTGTGTATCGCTCACCGAAAAAAGGATCAGAAATGCTCGACAGCGACTTATTGATCCGTTGGTAGGAGTTCATCAAACCGGAATTATTGTTCTTTCCGACGAGTTCCCCATCTCTAATGCAGTCAGCGACTTGGTTTGAATAGTTCACCTCTTCAACATTGGTAACGGCTGGTAAACGGAAGTCCTGGTGCTTACAGTTGGAGTTATTAAATATATTATTGCAGTTAACCAAACAAATGTGACATCTTTTAGTCAGGTTGCGGCACGATCCTGAATCCATACTAAGACTTCGAGTTCGCCTTAACAAACGTGCCTGATTCCTCCTTTCATTTTTATCGCGAAGGTCACCCTCAAATGATTTCTGCTGATGCTGCTGGTTGAATTGTTGCTGTTGTTGCGACTGCTGTTGCTGTTGGGAATGCTGTAGCTTTCGATGTAACAACGTCTCCTTATAAATGGGAGCCAGGTAGCTTACGGTATCACAATTTAAACAGTGCCATGTAACCGAGTTTATTTCCAATTCACACCCCTGACAAATCCACCGGCGATTTAAGCTCGGATTCGAAAAGTGCCGAAACAGTACTATCGACGATTTTATATATTTTCGCGTATCTTCGCAATTGCTGCAACTTGGAATGTGCGGATGTCTATTGGTCCGTTTTAAACAACCTCGAAGCAATGTCTTGTAAACTCTGCGAGATTCATTTCTGAAATTATATTTTAAGATATTTTGTTAGCGTCAAGGATACGTATTTTGCGGAAATGGGGAAAGAAAATTAAAAACACAACAATGTTGCGAGAGAGAAATTTTATTTTCATCTAAGTATATTCATACAAACAAAAGTCCTTCGGCGATATCGATTGAGATTGCTTCAAAGGCTCGTCTGCCTTCCTTGCAATTTTCAATGACACTGCAAATCAATTTAGCTGCCGAGGACTTCACTTCGGGTGCTAGGCCAAGCAAGTAGCCCAATATAAGATCTAACCAGATAAGGCTACAGTCAATCGATTAGAGAGCATAATACCTCTGAGCCGCCATCCGTAATAAATTTCGTTTGATATTTTCAGGAATAATGCGTACGCCCGTGCCCCTGGTCTTAAAGGCAGAGATCAGAGAAGTGGAATTTCTTGTTTAATACGTGGGACATTCTGCTTTATTATTTTCCGATATAGCCTTGATTTTGCATTTATGAATCCATAAATATATATATCTGCAAATACAAATTTTTATTCGAATGGCCAAGAAGCAAATATTGTGTAGTCATCGGATTTTTTGAGTATATAATATCATAGCGTGTTACATAATGTAGGAGTTACTAAGAAAGTACGACAGGGGTAGAGCAGCGTAATATCTCTGTATTAACCCTTTAAGTGAAAATGACGAGTCTCGCCCGCAAAAAATGTCTGTGCCAAATTTGACGGGTACACCGGTCTGTTCACCCTACATGAACAGGAGGAAAACCAACTGGGACACGTATAGAAGAATCCTAGAACAAACGCTCCCCGTGGGGAGCCACCCATAATGCATTTCAGGCAGGATGTGAACGAAGCGGTGAAAACTGTCACCAGGACGTGCAACAAGCCAATGCGGACTTCGTGCCCCATCAGGAGGCCTAGGGGGAAACCTAAACCTCCATGGTGGTCAACGCAGATCATGGCCGCAAGAAAAGAGTGCCGCAAACTGTTCAACAAGGCTAAGCGTACTGATGACTGGTCATCATATAAGGAAAGCCTTAGGGACTTCAAAAAATTAGTAAGGACAGCTAGACGCTCCTCCTGGGAGAACTTTTCTAGCAGGGTGGGGGAAGCATCAGAGACTAGCCGTCTACAAGGCCCTCCTGATCACCCCTTGTCTCCTGTTGAAAGATAATGGAGAATGGACTTGTTCATGTTTGAAAACATTGGAGCTTCTGACCGAAAGTCACTTCCCTGGTTCAGAGCAAACTATTGAATCGGCAGCCGCTACCATCCTCAATGAACTCGCCCAGAAAATCCTTAGTAGGAGCAAATTGGAATGGGCTATAAATAGTTTCAAGCCTTTCAAATCCCCAAGCTTGGACATTATACCAGCTGAGCATCAGAAAGCTGCGGAGATATTTATCCCATGGCTGTTGGCCATTTACAGGGCCTGTCTCAGCTTAGTATTCATCCCCAAGACCTGGACTGATGTCAAAGTTGTGTTTATTCCCAAGGGGAGAAGATCTCGCACTGATTCCTCCTAGATCTAGGCCGCTCGGGCTGCTGCGTAGTTGCATATGCGGATGACATTGCCATTGCAATCTCAGGCAAATACATTGGTTAAGAGTGGCTTGAGCGTTAACACGAACAAAAGGGAATTGATATTATTTTTCAGGAAATATAAGATTCCCTCTTTTAATACATCATTCCTCGGAAACCGGAAGTGTAACCGCCCCCAGAACAGAAACGCGATCAGCAACATCGGCCGATTCAGCGGACACCGACCAACAAATTCTCAACATCGTCAGGAACTGCCCTGAAATAAGCATCAGGCAGGTCGCACGACGGTTAGGATTGTCTTCAGGGAGAGTTTGGACCGTTATGCCTACTCTCCAATGAGGAAGCCAACCACAACCCAACCAAAAAAATGCTGCCGTCTCGCTCGTGTTTTGGTGGACATGTTCCAGCTTTTCGTTCGTATTAGTTAAAAGATTTGAATTGCCACATCACTGACATATAAGAACTGGACTGCTGATCCCGTACAAAAACTCACATCAAAAGTAAGACCAAATTTTGACCGAATTCTAACTATCTCGCTCTTTCTTAAGCCCGCAGGCAGACAAATTTACAAAAAAAAATGGCCAATAGCCAAGTGAAGGTGGCGCCATGTATGTGCACTTCTTTTGGTTTTTTCTAGTATCTTCGCGTGTGATACTTCTTTTTGATACTCCCAATAGATAAATAAAAGTAAACACAAGCTTTTTGCACATCACTTTTACCCACGACAGCCTTTACAAGTTGCCCGCCAACTCATCATTTTCCGTTGCAATCAGCTGTTAGAATAGTTTAACGATGTCCAACAGATGGCTACTTCATTTTGTGATACAACTTTTAGCTTGGGTTGGTATAAACGAGAAATGTGAAAGTTAGACAAAGGCAGAAAAATCATTTGTATAGCTATCTTTGTTTTTCTTAAGTCCCCAGCTGATTGCCGCGAGGAACATTTTTATGAAAAAATTTAACATTGAGCGTGATATGAGAGAAATCGGTTCGTGAAAGCTCAATTATTTTTAATTTGCGTCAGTTTAAACATAATTGTACGGTGTTTTAGGGCATTTTTAATAGCATGATTTGCTCCATGAGGATTGAGCCTGTGCTAAAAATGGTCTCATTTTTCAGACGACGGTTAGCAGTCCAGTTCTTTCATGTCAGTGTGCCACATGAAATTCAGCCGATTTCTAGTAGTGGTTCTGAGCCTAGCTAAATATTTAGTACTACTAAAATGTCAAATCTTAAGAAAAAATTGAGGTTAAGTGTTAGAAAAAACTTGCCGGCAAAAGTGAAGAAGCATTTTTAAGTGGAAATGGTATTTATTTGGAGTGTTAAGTAAAAAAGGATGAAATTTATAAACATCCTTATTCATAAATTACGAAATATAAATTTCTTCCTTTTCCATTTCACTCCCGATTAAAACAAGCAGAACGGTTTACATCTCACATCTACATTGATAAAGATGTGTACGAACGCATCTTGTCAGCCAACTGATAAGTGGTTGGTTTGTGGTTGGCTTGCTCATTGGAGAGTAGGCAGTATGAACCGAGAGGGACTACATTCATACCACCATATCCCGGTCCAAGCACTACAAGAAGAAGATTCCGAAAGACGATTGCAATTCTGCACTTGGCTGTTCGAGTCTGACATCGAAAACAGAAGGTTTCTAGACCGAATTCTGTGGACGGATGAATCGCAATTCACCCGTGATGGCATCACAAACTTCCACAACCTCCACACCTGGTCAGATGTGAACCCACATAGGACAAGGTGTCGGTCCTTCCAGCAAAGATTTAGTGTCAATGTCTGGGCTGGCATCATCAGCAACCAGTTGATAGGACCCTTCATCTTGCCCCAAGTGCTGAATAGTCAGCTATATTCGGACTTTTTGGAGAATACCCTTCCGGATCTGTTGGAGGACATCCCCCTGGCCACCAGAAGCACAATGTATTTACAGCACGACGGAGCACCTGCGCATACTGAGAACATTGTTAGGGCAAGGTTGAATGAACATTACCCAGAGCGCTGGACTGGACGAGGTGGACCGATTCCTTGGCCTGCTAGGTCACCGGACCTTACTCCACTGGACCTTCTCTTATGGGGAATGATGAAAGATGAAGTTTACTCAAGAAAAATCAACACCAGAGAAGAGTTAGTAACCAGGATTGGGACTGCAGCCACGAAAATACCGGAGAGACTGGCTACCATAGACCTCAAACGCGAAATAAGGCAAAGGCTACTTGCATGCATCGAAACTGGCGGAGAACATTTTGAACAACTTTTGTAGGACATAAGTTTTAATTGTAATTAGTTTTTAAGCGAATAAAATGTATTTTTTAGTTAACTTAAGCATAATTTCTTAAAAATTCGAATTGTCATGATATTCTGTAAAAGGATTTTTGTAAATAAATTTTCGTATCCTTTTCCTACCTGGGCATGTTGCACCTTTTTGGAAAGATAATTAGATAGGTAACCTTAAAAAAAAGTAGGTATGTTAATAACGTGAATTTCAGAGAAAAGCGGGGCGAAAGGTGAAAAATCGTGAAATAAAAGTTAATTTTTTCAACTTCCAGGGGCCAAGGGGTTGAGGATAGGGGGGCAGTATTGACCGGTTTGGAAAGGGCTTCGAAATAGTAATTTTTTGAGGTCGGTTTGGGGCCGCTGCGATGCGTAGGAAAAAAGATAAAAATACAAGAGCGGTTCCCATATAAAGCAACATCCTGATTTACGAATCACCCTGTATCTGCCGAACGGTGCAAGATACCCCTCCCCCCCCCCCACCCATACGATTTTTTGCTTGTCTCGGTCTGACCTTTCACCCCCTGCAATATTTCCCTCCCACCTCTGAACACCCTGTATACACAGTTAAAAATTGTGGAGTAAAATTTAATCTTTCGCTTGTATTACAGCCACAATGTGTCACATTGGTCATGCCGCGTTGGTAATGGCATTTCATTCACAGTTATAGAACAAGATGTAGTGCGAGTGGAAAGTGAAATTTGTGCGGGCAAAATTCACTGTTTTGCATTTATTTGAAAAGAAATGTGCCTACATTTGGCCAAATTTCACTAATATACTTCAATAGTTATGAATTCTTATAATTTGTTTAAAAAAAAAACAAAAATATTGTGGTCGGAAATAGGATAACGGAGCTGCGAGCAAAGTCGTAAAGCCGACCAGTGGTCGGTATCAGGCAGTTTTAAGTATAATTTAAAATTTAAACAAAAATTTAATTTTTATTGTGTATTTATTTATCAAACCTTCATCAACCATTGATTACTACAAAACATATTTTATATCAACAAAAAAAAAGTAACCTTAAGAAAGCTGACCCTTAATTAAAATTAATTTAAGAAAATATAGCATAATGACTTAAGACATTAGTTAGACTACCTTGCTACCTACTTATGACCTACCAAAAAATGTTTCTGAGAGTAGTTAAGTTAGTCAGAAATCTAAGAAATATTTGTACAAATGTCATTTATTCTAAAGAAGATATTTACATTTGTATAATTTACTATTCGTTTTTAACATTCAAATAATGGTGAAAAGTTATATTTTCTTTACATAAATATGAACGAAATCATTTAAAAATTCTTGACAAAGTTTGTAAATAATATTATTTTAAAATTTATTTCAAATATCTATAAACGGTGGGCAATTATGCTGTTTTGGTTAGTTTGCGCATTTCCGACCTACTGGTCGGATGTTAGGAATCCAGCAGTTCCAACACGACTAAATCTACAGCTTTTCAATTTATAAGAATAACCAAAACTAAGGAATATAAAACCTTATTAATAATACATATTAACCAGGTAATTTTTAAAGTATTCAAGTAGATATGTTCCAAGAAATATCGTCTTAATCGAGACCGTGTAAAACGAGACACCGCAAAAGGCCGGATAGGTTTAAATAACCTTTAGACCCTGTAAATCGAAAGAATATAAAAGAAATTCGTAGATACGTTCATAATAACCATGTAATAACTTTCTCAAGGTTCTACTGAATATTAAGTCTAGGAATTGACGCCTTACAAGGAAGGTATCCCGACGTGTTAGTTGCGACTAAAATATATTATTCTACATCAATTTTAAGAGATACGTACTTTTTTTTGCGGATAAGCATTTCTGGGGGTATATATACATAGTCCTGCCATAAGTTCTGTCCCTTGCAAACATGCTAATAACTTTTGAATAAAACAATAACAATTCGAAATATTTATACGGTTTATTTCTTAATATCTATAGAATATTAAAAAAAAAAACATTATTCAAAATGTCCACCCTTGGCCTTGATGCACCTCATCAAACGGTCCGGCCACACATCAATCGCAGCACGCACCACTTCCAAAGGTATCGAGGCAGCCATTTTAATCAAATCGGCTTTCAAGGTCTCGATGTTTCGGTGTGGTTTAGAGCAGGCCTTCTGCTCTAACACATTCTACAGGCAGTAGTCCAATGGATTCAGATCTGGACTTCCCGAGGGCCAATCCTCAACAGCAATGAAATCCGGTAAATTCAGCTGTAACCAGCGTTGCGTCGACTTCGCCTTTTGTGCTGGTGCTGAATCCTGTTGAAATATCCAGTGCTTCCCGGCGAACAAAGTTCCGCTTAAAAGCTTCATAACCTTATCCAAAATGTCGGTTTGGTAGTTGTCTGCACGCGTTTTTACACCTTGTTCACAGAAATGCAGTTATGTGACACCTTTGTAGGACACCCCCCACCAAACCATTACGGAAGCTGGATGATGACCTCTTTCCACCCTAGGCATCTTCTCAGACGCTTCTCGAGACGAATGAGCATAAACCTTGTCATTTTGGCGGTTAAACTTTTCTTGGACTATGAAAATTTTTTCATCCGAAAAGAGGATATTTTTGTATCCACCATCAGCGTGCCGCCTTAACAACTCCTTCGCTCTCATGGCTCTGATCTTACGGAGAGATGCTGTGAGGCGTTGTCCTGTTCTTTTTCTGTAAGCTCCAAGTCTGAGGTCGTCTTTGATGATGCGTGACATGGTCCTAGGTGGAATTTTCATTTCTCTAGCCATTATTTTCTGTTTCCGGAGAGGATTTCGCCGAATTCTTTCAGCTACGGCTTTAACGGCTGCTGCAGTCCTCGTTTTGCGTGGGCGACCCTTTCTTGGCCTGTCATCTACTGACGACATCTCATTGTACCGTTGGATGGTCGGATAAACAAATTTCTTAGAAATTTTCAATAATTTTAGTAGATCGTAAATCTCTCCTGGCGACTTTTTACATTTATGTAATGCGATCACTGCTGTACGGTTTTCTTTGATACCCCAGTCCATGTTCATTGCACGACTTATCAAAACCAAATGAGTTGTTTTTAATAGTTCGGGATATACTTAAACTACTACATAAAAAAGAACGATCAAGAGTTACCAGCATTTGTTTTAGCTGTGTTTTAAAAGCAGGGACAGAACTTATGGCAAGACTATGTATATATATATAGTGGCTCACAAAACTGATCACATGTTTCTGTACATTCTGAATAATTTCGCATTACGGCGCGGTTAATACCTGTTACTCAACTGGCAACCCATGTACATTTACTGTTAACGCCTTTAGTTCTATTGTCTCAGTTTCGAGGAAAGTACTGCACTTCAGTGGACTACTGATCGGTTTCTTTTCAATCCTCCATGTGATCAATTTTGAGATCTATTAAGTCACGTTTTAAAGGACGAAAACTTCATTAACGGTAAAAATAAAATTAAAAATGTTATTGTTATTATAGATCTAATAAACAGAGAGAAACTTACTCATATTTTAAATTAAATGAAAGTCTAGTGTAAATTCTTATAGAGAAAATGAGGCCTGTATCTCTTTGTAGAGTATTTAAAGTGTTAAAAATGAGATAATAATTATTCTCAAATAGCAAAAAGAGTTTACAAGAGTAGGTAGGTATCACAAGCTGATATCACAGATTAGTTCAGAATTCTCATGGTTGCTAGCTAACCGTTAGGTCATACTGAAGAAGTAATAAAGGCAGAACCAGCACAGCTAGTCTAGCTCGAGCATTCATTAAGACAGGGGAGCACAAGTTTATATTTGAAATATAATAAATGAAATAGATTAAGTCCGCAGTGTGTTTTAATTTAATTATACCGGCCATCAAATTAATCACAAATACGACATGGCGACGAGGATCAAAGTGCATAAAATTTAGTGATTTAAATTAGACTACTGTGCTGAAATAAAGACACATTCAACTCGGCAAAAGTACGATCGACAGATAAAAATAAAGCAGAGGATTCCGTATTTCGGAAAGTTAAGTGCCGGTGAAAGAATTTTATACTGATGTGAATGGGAATTGCCAAAAAGCCCAAATTGGAAGAAAAGAAACCACGTGGACGACCTCCTAGAACAAGAATTGTGACTATATATAAAAGTATGGATTATCTACAGAAAGTTGCTCCACTAGTGCTAGACGGAAACATCGCTGAGCAACGGAAGGTATTTAAACAAAATTTCGATTTTTTCTACATAACCGCCGAACTAAACAAAAAGAGTGAAAAAGTCCAAGCAGCGACGTCCATGAATGCCATTGGAAAAGAAGCAGTCAAGTTATTTAACAGCTTCAATCTGGAAGACGATAAAAAGAAGAAATACACCGAAATAGTGAAGGCTTTTGAAGAATTTTGTGAGCCGAAGACGAACAAAGTATATGCATGTTTTCTTTTTCACAACCAAAATCAAGGACTACAAGAGCCCTTCGACAATTGGCTCATGGATCTGAAGAAATTGATCTAAGACTGTGCATTTGAGCTCAGAGAAAATAAAGATAAAAGGATGTTGCGGACCGCATAGTAATTGGGACAGCGAATAAATTTCTACAAAAGAAATTATTAGAAACAGAAGGGTTAACAGCAGCGAAAGCTATTGAGGTGGCGAGATCGGCAGAAGCTACGAGGAAACAAGAAGAGGGTCTTCAAGGCAGAATACAACATGCAGAGGTGTTGCAGGAAGCACACGCTTATCAACAAATTTCGTAATGCAGGAATGGGGGCAGCACAAAAAACTCCATCAACTGTTAGTAATGATAGGTATTCACATAGGCCACAGGTAACAACAAATAAAAAAAAATATAGAAATCAAAACAGACAGGCAGATAATAAGCAAATGAAACTAATTTTGTAAAAAATTGCAGGTATTGCCTTAAGGATCACGTTAGCGGAAAATGCCCAGCGTATGGTAAAAAGTGTCAAAAATGTGGAAGAAGCAATCATTTTCAAGCAGCATGCATGACGAAAAATATAAATGAAGTATCAGAGCAAACCGTAAGTCAGGAAACTTTATTTATTGATTCGATTTCGGAAAATAATCATAACGAAAAACATTCTTCGATTGGAGAAATTGAAATTAATGGTATTAGTATGCTGTTCAAACTAGATACCGGTGCAGATATCAATATAATTCCACTTCAGCTTCTTTCGAAATTAGGCAACTATAAATTGATAAACAAAAATATTAAATTAGAAGCTTATGGGGGTTCTCAAATTAAAGTGAGAGACCTACGCTTTATGTGTCATGTAAAAGACAAAAAATCAGAACTTGAATTTGTATAGTTGTGAATGGTAAAATTCCATTATTAGGTTTACAGGCATGTGTAAAATTAGGACTCATTAAGCGGGTTAACTCGGTCATAGCTACGCAATATTCGTTACCTCGAGAAGCATTCACTCAAAAATATAGTGAAGTTTTCGAGGATTTAGGGCAATTCCTAGGTGAATATCACATAACATTGAAAAAAGATTCACACCCAGTTTTAATAGAGTCCCGGTCGCTCTACTTAAACCGCTTAAGATAAAACTAGAGGATCTATGCAAAAGGGGCATTATTGAAGAGGCTCAAGAGCCTTCTGAGTGGACCTCTAACCTCGTTATTGTAGAAAAACGCGATAAAAGTTTGTGACTTTTTTTGGATCCAAAGTATTTAAATCAAGCCAATTTCAGCTAACTAAAGTAAATTATCTAGAACACATTATTTCTAGCGGTGGAATTCACGTTGATCCGGACCGGCCACAAGCAATACAGGAGCTTTTTTTTATTCCAGAATTTTCCGACATATCTCAGCCACTACGTGAGCTTTTGAAGAATCGAGTTGTTTTTAGGTGGACTCCAGTACAAGAAAAATGTCTTAATGAAATAAAAACAAAAATGTTTCATGCACCTACTTTACAACCTCACTCTTCAGTGTGATGCGTCTAAAATGGGGTTGGGATGTTGCCTTATTCAAGACTGTAAGCCAGTGAGTTTTGCATCACGCAGCTTAAGCAATGCGGAAATTAACTACGGAAAAATTGATAAGGAGCTTCTGGCAATTGTATTTGCGTGTACAAAATATCACAAGCTCATTTATGGAAGACCTATAACATTAATCATTGACCACAAACCATTGCTTGAGATTTTTGACAAAGAAATGGGGCAAGTCAGTGCTCCTAGGTTGCAACGTAGTAGACTCAACATTTGAATTATAATTGCAATGACTCATTGATAACATTGTGTAAAAATAGTAATTATTAAAATGAATTATTAATCACTATATCAAAAAAAAAAAAAAAAATATATATATATATTTAGGGGGAGTTGTAGAATATTTAAAATGTTTAAAAGAGTAGGTAGGTATCACAGATTAGTTCAGAGTTCTCATGGTCGCTAGCTAACGGTTAGGTCATACTGAAAAACAAGTTTATATTTGAAATATAACAAATGAAATAGATTAAGTCCGCAGTGTGTTTTAATTTAATTATACCGGCTATCAAATTAATCACAAATACTACACTCCTAATACGAGGAAAAACATTGAAGTCGAGCTAAAGAAAGGTTTAAGTCATTGCGAAATAGCGAAAAAAGTTAAGTGCTCCGTTGGATTTATTAGCAAATTAAGAAAAACATTGAATTCAGAAATCCAAATGAATCCATCTGGACGTAAATTAATTCTTTCGAATCATTGCAAACGGAAATTAATTCGCAGTATCATGATTGGAAAGTGTAGTAATGCTGTTGAAGTGCAATACTCATTACTAAGAAACGATAATGTTGATGTTAGTGCTGAAACCGTTAGAAGAGTATTGCGAAAAGCTGCTTTAAAGGGCAGAGCAAAGGTCAAAAAACCTCTTTTAACAAAGCGGCATTTGAACCTTCGAAAGGCATTTGCAAAAAAGTACAAAATGTACACAGAAGACGATAGGCCAAAGGTAATCTGGTCGGATGAAACAAAAATCAATCGTTTTGGATTGGATGGACGATGCATGAAAGAAACAAGGGGAACAGTTATCAAAAAGATTGATAAAAGAAACTATAAAATTTGGTGGTGGAAATCTAATGATTTGGGGATCCATGACATCTGAAGGTGTTGGTATCTGTAAGAGAATTGAAGGTCGTATGACCGCTCAGATGTATACGGACATCTTATCATCCTCCCTATAACCTAGCTTAGAAAAATGGGATAAATCTGTTTCGGACGCTATTTCCCAGCATGATAACGAACCGAAACACACCGCTGCATTGACTAAAACCTACCTCGAAAGTCAAGGGTATCAAGTTTTGGAGTGGCCTCCCCAATCTCCAGACTTGAACCCAATAGAACACCTTTGGAGCCATACTAAAAGGCAACTCTCAAAATACAAAGATGTGGCAAAAACACTAGACGAATTATGGTCTAGACTAGGGTTCAATTTGAATGGGACAATATTTCATCAGACGTGTGCAAAAATTTAGTTAACTATATGCCAAGGAGAATTAAAGCTGTTTTGGATGCAAATGGCGGTCACACAAAATATTAAAGTTACTAGAACTTGTGAAAATGGTAAACTCTCAAAACTGATCACATGCTTATTTTAAGTTATTAATTTGTATTTCAGGAAACTGGTCACCAATCGACATAATATTTTACGTTATTAACTTAGTATAAAATCTCGAATAAAATTATTTTTGAACATTTTAAAATACATATTTACGAAAAAAATTATGCACTTTTATTGTTTGAACAAACTGGTGATCAATTTTGTGAGTCATTGGTAGGTTTTTTTTTAATTGCATTTTTATTATTTCCAAGCATTGTAAATATTAATCAATTATATGGCCTTGGCCAAAAGTATTAAGCCACCCTAATTTAATCTCTTTCTGTGAAAACTAAGGACAAAAATATCTCGCTATCACTTTTATTGCTTCCGTACCGTTCACAGGTAGGAAGTCATAATTAGGTAATAAATATTACTTGGAAAAGGATGGAACATAACCAACTAGTGCTAATGCGTAATTAAGGATTTCTTAGATGCATCAGTTGCAGTTTATAAATACTTAAATTCGGAAGCAAATTTGAAAGTCCCATTAGTCGTCAATAAAGCATCAAGTAAAGTTGTATGAAGGTAAACATGCCGAAAACAAGTGAGATGATATTGGTTCTGAGGAGCTGGATCCAGTTTATATACAAGGAAGGTTAAACGCAGAGGGAGATTGCGTTTCGCGGCCACTGGTTTCCATTAGAACAGGCCGAAATCGGACAGAAAAAGAGTGTTTTCGGCCCATGAGAATCGGAATTTAATTCTATCCTCGCTTCGAAATCGTAAAAAAACATCGTTTGAGCTGGCTGTTACAGCGTCGGAAGACAGTGGACCACAAGTATCGCTGAGGACTGTCAGAAGGAAACTTTTGGAAGCTGGCCTAAGAGGGTGCAAGGCGAGGAAGAAGCCCTGGCTCTCCAATATATCAATATCAAAAAGCGTCTGGAATGGGCTCAGCGCTATAAGGACTTCACTGAAGAAGATTGGTCAAAGGTTGTCTGGTCTGATGAGTCTAATTTTCAGGTATGTTGTTGCTTTATACGGCAAAAATCAATTTAACTCATTTGAAAGTTATTAGAACTCATTATGGTATTTAATCCACAACTTCATTTTTTCCTGTAGATATTTGGAACTCCATGTGCAACGTTTGTGCAAAGACGGATGGGGGAGGAATACAACGCAAAATGTACTGTGCCTACTGTCAAACACGGAGGAGGCAGCATCATGGTCTGTAGCTGTATGGCGGCTAACAGTGTGGGCGAAATGTTTGTCGTATGAATAGTCAACGTTATACAAATATACTAGAAGTCTGTCTTCAGCCGTCGTTTCGGAGGATATTTGGAGACGATAATTACAACGAAGTCATATTTCAATAGTACAATGCTCTCTGCCACACATCTCGGGCAACAAGACAGGTGATGGAAGAAAATAACATTCGACTTTTAAATTGGTCTGCTCAATGATCTAAATCCGATCGACGATTTGTGGTCAACTTTAAAGGCTAGGATCAGGAATCGTCAAGTTACATCAAAAGACAGAATAAAATTACCACAAAATATTAATAAATTTCACGTATAATACTTGCTTAGAAATATTTATAACTTAGGAGGTGCAGGCAATAAAGTCCCCATTTAAACCTAGCATGAGCAAGTTATGACGTAGAATGTGAATTCGCTGTAAAATATTTTAATTCCGGAGTTGAAGGTCTACTTCTGGTTTGAACAACTTCAAAGGTCATTTAGAGGCCGAATACGTTATTTTTTTATGAAAAATGTTTCGAATGAAAGTTTTGTATTTTTCATCGTGGAATTCGAATTCGAGGTCAAAATGTATCCATTTAATAAATGATTTCACTCCTTCTCACATCTATAACGCGGACGAAGCCGGATTGTTTTTTAAGGCACTATCTCAAGGAACTTTTGCTACAAAAGGCGATGAACCTACTGGTTGCAAGCTTCAAAAGGCTCGCCTTACATTACTGTTCATATGCAATTGGGAAGGCTCAGACAAGCATGTGTATGCTATAGGAGGATAAAAAAAAAACCGTGAATTTCGAGGTAAGCAAATTCCCATCCCTACCTACAGTCAAAAGAAAGCTTGGATGAATAATACAATATGGTTAGAAATCTTAACAGATTTAGAATGTAAATTGAAAAAAGAGCAAAAACATATTTTGCTTTTCGTGGATAATGCAAGTTGTCACAAAATTGCAGATCATGTGAATTTTGAATATATTTCCATTCAGTATTTACTGCCAAACACAACCTCTTTGGATCAGCCCTTGGACCAAGGAATTATACGGAATTTTAAAGTTTATTACAGAACATGTCTTCTAAGAAAGCAGTTATTAGCACTTGAAACAGGTCATACTCTTAGAGAATTCTCTAAAAGTATTAATATTTTAGAAGCACTAAAAATAATCAAGAGGTCATGGTGGCTAATAACTCCAACAACAATACAAAACTGTTTTAAAAAAGCTGGTTTTAAAATAGGTGAACAAAATCCTGAACAAAATGATGAGATTGAAGAAATCTTAGATTTACCTATTCCTGAGGATAAATTTGAAGAATACCTTCAATGTGATGATGATTTAGAATGTTATGGATGTTTAACAGACACAGAGATCATAGAAGAAACTGAAAAAGATGATGCTGACCTCGACGACGTAACCCGTGCAGAAGATAGAAATACAAATAATACTGAAGAGCCTACATTGCCGAGTCGGAAAGAAGCTCTAAATGCCTTAACCACGCTACGGTCTTAAGGCCCATTTACAATAAACGGATCTGAGCGCAACAGAACCGAAATGAAATGTTAAATTGGTTTTCTCACCACACGTTTTCTACCTCAGCGATTACATTGAAAGGATTACAAGCGGATTCGATCGGAATTACGCGCAGTCAATTTCGTTTGTTTAGAAATCGCCGGATTGAAGTGCGTACTTTGACATTTCTATCCGTTCAGATCCGTTCATTGTAATTGGGCCTTTACTTCGAGCACAACAATCTCTTATTGCAGAGCATTAACGACATAGAAGATAAATTATTTGAATTTTTCCTCTTACTTTATTGTTTTGTTACATAAAAGAATTAAAGTTGCTATATTTGTTTTTATGTATTGTATACCTGTGTTGACTTTTTGTTGAATTGAAATTACAAATTTTTATTTTTATGTACATATTCTATGCATATTACTATGTATTAACCACATGTTAAACTGAATTGAATTGAATAGAAGGATTTTTATATTATCAATCGCAAGTTGTATTTATTTTCAGCCATGCTCATCCAGCATTGTATATATGTATCTATGGATGGATGTGTTAGAGAACTGAAGAGGTACAATTGAATTTAAAAAGAAACTAATTGGTATAAATGCACATATATATGCATTTAACAGTGCTTCGTATAAATGCACATATATATACATTTATCCGTGCTTCGTATAATTCCACAGTCCGGATAAATGCAATTAATATTCTTGCAAAGTGGGTATGCATTTAAACGTGTCTTACTGTATTACAAAATAAAAAATTGATCCCGACCGGAAGTCAATATTTCGAATATTTTTGAACCAAAACAGCAATTGATTTTTCATTGTATATTTAAGAAAAATTGGTTAATCAAAAAGTAAAATAAAAAAATAAAAAAACCCGACTGTGTCAAAAGCGAACTAAAAAGATGGATACAAAATGACCTAGGAACATAATAAAATGTATAACTGAAATCCTTTTTTCTTAAATTAATATAATCATTATTATTATGGTAAATATTTGCAGTCGGAGGCATACATGTAGCAGGAGTCGCAGCAAGTAAATGAATCTGATGCCTATAACCATCGCACGGTTAATACGAATCAATAGACAACTCACTGATTAAAATCCATCTAGAATACATACATACCCAGATGCGCGTGAAAAAAACAACCCTGTCTTTGCTGTCGCGCAGTCGGGTAAAAAGGATTAGTGACTACCTTACCCCTAATTATGATCAACAAAAAACTGTTTCTCGCACCGTTCGGCAGTTACAGGGTGATTCGTAAATCAGGATTTTGCCTTATATGGGAACCGCTCTTGAATTTTTATCTTTTTTTCTACGCATCGCAGCGGCCCCAAACCGATCTCAAAAAATCACTATTTAGAAGCCCTTTCCAAAAAAGTTCACACCACCCCCCTATCCCCAACCCACAATCCCCCTGGAACTTGAAAAAATTAACTTTTATTTCACGATTTTTCACCTTTCGCCCCACTTTTCTCCGAAATTCATGTTATTAACATACCTACTTTTTATTTTTTTTAAGTTGCCTATCTAATTACCTTTCCAAAAAGGTGCAACATGCCCAGGTAGAAAAGAGTTGCAAAAGTCCTGAAATTAAAACATCCTCACAGGTACCTAATTGTACTTTATTGCACCATAATGGAAAAAGTCGTTAAGTAAACAATTTTTATGACAGCAAGTTCGGAAATGTTTGTTTAGTAAACACAAGTAATACATTTTTATTATTTCAGCAAAACAGTAATAAAATAATAAATGTAATCTCGTTAAATAGCGTTATTAGTTTATTATATCCAGTATTGCCTCTTAAGTATCCTGACGCTCCGTTTCTAATACCTCCTATGAATTATGGTATAAAAATGGGTAAGTTTGAAAGGACATTGACCACAGTTGAAGAAGCAAGCCATAAGAACGGGTGTTTAATAGAAAAAATTAAGATAAAATGGCAGAATTCAGTGTCAGGGTTAATTTATTTTAAACTTCAGGTTTGCGACTCAAATTGAATATTTTTGGCCGTTAAAGTAAAGGTACCCCGGAAGCTTTCATGACAGTGGAATAGGGATAATTGAAATGATGAAATTATGTATCTCTTTTTGTTCTTCAGCTTATATTCCCAGCTTTTCAAATTCTATGGAATATTAAGGGGGTAAATACAATTAGAAGGTCAAAAAAATCGATTTTTTTTGTTCCTCTAAAAAGTTAGGAAATTTCCCGCTCCAAAAAGTTTCAGGTCGAAAATCGAACTCCTTATATATTTTTTCTTCATTTTTCGAGAACGCTTTGTTCAGCGCATACCAGGTTTTCAAAACTTTAAACGCGTTTTTCTCAAAACAACATTTTTAAAATTTGCAACCACGATTACTCGAAGACTACTTGTCCAATTTAGCTGAAATTTTTAGGGTTTCTTCTTTATACCTTAGGCTTGTCGGTAAGCCTAATTGTTTGGAATTTTTTGTTGCAAAATTGAATTATTAATGCAAAAATGGCTGAAAAAATAGTGAAAATTATCGATTTTTTACAAAAACTACTACCAAACGCAGAATTTTTTTATTTTTTTCTAATTTTTGAGGTTTACCGAGAAATTACATATATATTATATTTGCCAAATTTTTATTATGGGCTGTTACAGATCAATAACACGACGCCCAGAGTGGTTGCATTTTTTTTTTTTGTAGGTCAACTTCACACCAGCGTACAGCCGCGTTTGTTTTCAAAAATTAAAAAAAATTTTTTTTACATTCCTCATTTATATCTTAACAAGTGTACAAAGTTTTACAATGATTGCATTAAATCTTCTTTGTGAAAAAAAATGATTTCTAATGCGCAATTTTTGCCCGTGTAGTTGTATTTACCCCCTTAAATGCACTTTTTTCATTTCACTATCACCGATATGAAATATTTACCCAAAATCACAGCATACTTTGTTTGAATTTTATAGCGTTCCGATTCTCCAAAACCTCTTAATCTCTAAAACTTAAAATTTCTCCAAAAACTTTAATGCAGAATATCAATTTTTTTAATATCTCTTATTTGAGAAATTTAAGAGGTTAAGAGATATATTAAAAATCTTTTATGTAGAATCGGGGGGTATATCTCCAAAATCGTTTATAAAAACAATGCATTCCTATTACCGCTTGAACAATTGTTTTTACAGTGGATTTGTTGCTTTGCGCACATATAATCTTAAGTAATTTTGCAATATCATGGATTATAAATAAAAAAACTACACTCTGTTTCAAAGCTATAGACGCACCTTATTAATGTTTGATTCCGAGAAAAATAGAGATCAAATGAAAAAACAAATGTTGCCACCAATTGCGTTACGCTTCATTCTTTTCAGTTTCCAAAAGAGTTTTGCTTTGATAACGGTACTTTTGTTATTATCGGAGAAAAAATCTGAGGAAGGATCGAAAAAAGTGTCTCATTGCTGTAAACGCATTTCACAAGGTAGGTAGTTTTGTTGATTGCCTTGAAATTTTTACAGAAGTTTTTAATTATTGTCTTCAATTCTAGAATTTAATAACTATGCTACGCGGTACAATATTATTATTTCATGAGGCGGGCGAGAATACCCAGGTACAATATTAACAGAAAGGAAAAAATGGGCAGTAGATGCAATGAGGAGTCAAAGTACATTCAAACTTGAAATAGCGCGACAAATTGAGGGGCCAAACCATGTTGTCCGTAATGATATTGAAAACCGAGATAATTACGGACAAAGACCACAGAAAGGACGCAGAAAAGTGTTGGATGGACGAGAAAAGAGGAAGATTGCTCAACTGGCTTCAAATTCTACCATTTCGGTGAAGATGATAAAGCATGAAGCCAACATTTCAGCCTCTATATTTACGGTGTGGCGGGAGATAAAACGAATCCGAATATTGTCCGAGCAAGGATGAAACCGGAACCTCGTCTGGAAGCCCATCATAAAGTATCAAGACTCTCCTTCGCACGCAATAATATAGGCTGTAACTGGAACCAGCTAAAAAAATTTACTGCTTTGAAATAAACCATATAAACAATTCTTCTAAGATAATTTTTTGAAAAAAAGTTTAATCTGAATGGGCCAGGCAGTCTGAACGGTTATTGGCATGATCTGCGAAAAGAACCCCGCTATTTCTCGAAGAGAAATTTCGGTGGCGGTTCACTTATGGTGTGGGGCGCATTCAGCAAATTTGGTACTCATCCTTGGCTTTTCCATCGAGCCGAATGAAGTGTACCGATTATCAAAATATCCTGCAAACCAGTCTCTTGCTATACCTAGGTAATTTTCCTGAAGAAAATTTAATTTTTCAAGAGGATAATACCCATGTAAGTGCATCGACAAGAGAATGGTTTGCAGGATACGATGTAGAGTTTCTGGAATGACCAGCCTGTTCACCAGATTTAAATTCAGTGAAAAATGTGTGGGAATAACTTGTGTGGAGAGTTTATGCGGACAATACGCAATTTAACACCTTAGCAGAGCTGAAAAAAATGCGTGGTATTCCTTAATGCCAGAACTACAACCATACATTGACTCAGTGAAAAATCGTTTGTGATGTAATTGAAAACCAAGCTGGACAAATAAATTATTAATATTCATTATTTTTTTTAAATAAGCAAATTTCAGTATAGAAGTAAGGTGAGTGTATAGCAATGAAATACGTTTTTCGACCCTTTAGAGTTTTGCAAAACTCTTTTGAAAACTGAAAAGAGTAAGCCGTAACGTAATTTGTAGCAACATTTGTTTTTTCATTTGATTCTCTATTTTTCTTGGAATCAAACATTAATAGCGTGTATCTACAGCTTTGAAAGAAAGTTTGTATGACGAATTGTTATTGTCGCGGTCGTTATAACCGCCAACGCCTGACCGTTAAATTAAGCAAAGTAATTGAGCAATCGAAAATGTAAACAAACCAATTCGCTCGGCGAATGACAGAAAGCATGCGACCACCAACTAACACACGCTCGCAAGTAATCTTCAGAATTTCCACACAGCCACGCTTTTCGATTTTTCGAAATGTCATGCCTCCTCTACTGAACGTACGCAGCCCGGGACGGTGGAGTGGAGTCGTTCCACCCCACGGCCGCTGAACAAATCAATATTTACAAACAGATGTCATTAGAATTGATTTTTCGATTTTCCTAATTGGAGCCCTTTCCGGGGCGACTGGCCGGAGACTAACATACCCTTCTGAGCTTATTTCGACATATCCCGGTAGTGTCTGATGTTTGGTTATTGAGCCGTCGCGAGCTGTGGCCTCGCTGTTCCCATCGATCCCCGACCCAAGACTAGAAAGACAGCCGCCACCACTGCTGGTTCCGACACTTCTGTCAGACGATGGAGACGGCGATGCAAAGATTTTCCTCACATTACCGCATTTTAAGCACTTCAAGCACTCCGTCGGGTTGATCAAGTTACAGTTCGTACAGGTCCATTGCAGCACTGAAGCGATTGTGCCCATCTTTTACCAATAAGAACATGGCTCTGGATTTTCTCTCGATGGGCGAACAATCAAACACACGAGATGGAGCTGATTTCACTCCCCAACTGGCCAGCACGCGCCCTTAGCTTTGTCTCTGCGTTTTTTTTCACAATCCCAGCAAGCTGCTCTGCTCCACACTTCACTGATAAGCATCAGCCCCCAGTACTTGCACGACACAACAAAATCCCAGACGAAAATTTTCTGATTAATCGAATCGAAAGTCGAAAACATACTAATACATCCCCGCGCCGACACACTTGACCGATGTCTGGCCGAAAACTTTTTCGAACAGCTGTTATCTACCAAGAAAGTTAACTCCACTCTTGACGAACACATTCGAAGCGGTGCTGCAACATGTTCGACTTCGACATCGGGCCCATGATTCAAACCCCAATCCGAATGCTTCTGATTCGGTCCAATCACTGACATACTATATAAGAACTGGACTGCTGATCTCGTACAAAAACTCACATCGAAAGTAAGACCAAATTTTGACCGAATTCTATCTCGCTCTTGCTTAAGTCCCGCAGGCAGACAACTTTACAAAAAAAATTTTCAATAGCCAAATGAAGGTGGCGCTATGTATGTGCACTTCTTTTGGTTTTTTCTAGTATCTTCGCGTGTGATACATCTTTTTGATACCCCCAATCGATAAATAAAAATAAACACATGCTTTTTACACATCACTTTCACCCACGACAGCCATTACAAGTTGCCCGCCAACTATCACAACTCATCGCCCTCACCAGGTGACCCACATCATTTTCCGTTGCAATCAGCTGTTAGAATAGTCTTGCGATGTCCAACAGATGGCTACTTTATTTTGTGATACAACTTTTAGTTTTGGTTGGTATATATGAGATATATGAAGGTTAGACGAAGGCATTATATATCTATCTGTGTTATTCATAAGTCCCCAGCTGATTGCCGCTAGGAACATTTTTAAGAAAAAATTTACAATTGAGCGAGATATGAAAGAAATCGGTTGCTGAAAGTTTAATTATTTTTAATTCGCGTTAGTTTAAACATAATTGTACGGTATTTTAGGGCATTTTTAATAGCATGATTTGCTCCATGAGGATTGAGCCTGTGCTAAAAATGGTCTCATTTTTCAGACGACGGTTAGCAGTCCAGTTCTTTCATGTGAGTGGTCCAATCTATTCCGACCGTTCCATTCAAAGTCCCTTTTTCGAGATCTTACAGAACCACTGAGTAATATAATGGACCTAATGGCCTGTATGATTTCCTATAGCAGCCAGATAATTAATGGTATGTCGCCTGAAGACAAGCTTAAGACGGTTAGAGGGGGGATACCCATAACTTGGCCCCCAAATTTGAGGAACGGGGTTCGAAGCATTTTGCTGTCCTAAATACGGGAAAAATAAAGAAAAAAATCTATCTCGACCCGTTTTCGAGATATAAAAAAAAATAGTTAACACTTGTCCCGTATCAACTCCAGACAGCAAAATGTTTCGAAACCCCGCCACGACACTGAAAAACTTGAATATTAACGAACCGCCACTATTTTCCGCACATTTCTATTTTACCGCCGATCAATTTATTTACACGCACGAATTACAACGCACGAAAAACACTAATTTGTTACAAAAATAAACCCGATACCGCGAAATGTCAATTTAACTACCAAAACAAGCTGAAGTTCGTTTCGTTCTTCTTGAAAAAAAGGTGTGCCAACTGCCAACCGCTTTAGCAAGTTCGTTGAGTTCGTTCTTTTTCGATCAATCGATATTTTGTAAAAGGAAAATATTTAGTTAAAATGCATTTTGTAAAAGGAAAATATTTAGTTAATATGCATTTTGTAAAAGGAAAATATTTAGTTAATATGCATATTTTGTAAAAGGAAAATATTTAGTTAATATGCATATTTTGTAAAAGGAAAATATTTAGTTAATATGCATATTTTGTAAAAGGAAAATATTTAGTTAAAATGCATTTTGTAAAAGGAAAATATTTAGTTAATATGCATATTTTGTAAAAGGAAAATATTTAGTTAATATGCATATTTTGTAAAAGGAAAATATTTAGTTAATATGCATATTTTGTAAAAGGAAAATATTTAGTTAAAATGCATTTTGTAAAGGGAAAATATTTAGTTAAAATGCATTTTAACTAAATATTTTCCCTTTACAAAATGCATTTTAACTAAATATTTTCCTTTTACAAAATATGCATATTAACTAAATATTTTCCTTTTACAAAATATGCATATTAACTAAATATTTTCCTTTTACAAAATATGCATATTAACTAAATATTTTCCTTTTACAAAATGCATTTTAACTAAATATTTTCCTTTTACAAAATATGCATATTAACTAAATATTTTCCTTTTACAAAATATGCATATTAACTAAATATTTTCCTTTTACAAAATATGCATATTAACTAAATATTTTCCTTTTACAAAATATGCATATTAACTAAATATTTTCCTTTTACAAAATGCGTATTAACTAAATATTTTCCCTTTACAAAATGCATTTTAACTAAATATTTTCCTTTTACAAAATATGCATATTAACTAAATATTTTCCTTTTACAAAATATGCATATTAACTAAATATTTTCCTTTTACAAAATGCGTATTAACTAAATATTTTCCTTTTACAAAATGCGTATTAACTAAATATTTTCCCTTTACAAAATGCATTTTAACTAAATATTTTCCTTTTACAAAATATGCATATTAACTAAATATTTTCCTTTTACAAAATGCATATTAACTAAATATTTTCCTTTTACAAAATGCATTTTAACTAAATATTTTCCTTTTACAAAATATCGATTGATCGAAAAAGAACGAACTCAACGAACTTGCGAAAGCGGTTGGCAGTTGGCACACCTTTTTTTCAAGAAGAACGAAACGAACTTCAGCTTGTTTTGGTAGTTAAATTGACATTTCGCGGTATCGGGTTTATTTTTGTAACAAATTAGTGTTTTTCGTGCGTTGTAATTCGTGCGTGTAAATAAATTGATCGGCGGTAAAATAGAAATGTGCGGAAAATAGTGGCGGTTCGTTAATATTCAAGTTTTTCAGTGTCGTGGCGGGGTTTCGAAACATTTTGCTGTCTGGAGTTGATACGGGACAAGTGTTAACTATTTTTTTTTATATCTCGAAAACGGGTCGAGATAGATTTTTTTCTTTATTTTTCCCGTATTTAGGACAGCAAAATGCTTCGAACCCCGTTCCTCAAATTTGGGGGCCAAGTTATGGGTATCGTGCCCGGTTAGACTTAAAACTCTTTGTCATCCGCGTATTAATGTTTAAGGAAATCATTCTGTAAAATATTGTTCAAATTAGTCGCCAATAAAAAATCTTGAATCTATAGCAGCCTACGGTGCATTTTTTGTTCCCTCTTTTTCGCGCTGAGGAAATAACAGCTTGTGAAATTAACATTCGATAATGTCAGAGCTTTGTTAGATTGCTGAATTGCCGTTAAAAGTTTGCTCTGAAGCTATTGGCACAGCATTTCTCCGGAGAGTGTCTCTTGCTGATGCTCTGGTTATGTCTATTTCATAGAAACGGAATTTGCATAACTTGGGACGGCAGAGATTATCAACCTCAGTTCCAAGATATTACACTAGTTTTGCTGCTGGGTCGTTTTGCTGGGAAATCTGTTAATATACAAATAAATAAATCTTTATGACTTTGCCTTACGATTATATAGACATCTTAATTTGCTGCACTCAATTCACTATTAAATTATCCCCCGATTCGACAAAAAAGGTAAGAGGGCTTAATCTCCTGATTGTTTAACAAGTTAATCAGCGTTTTAATAACCTCGATTTTAAACTTTGCTGTAAAGAGCTTTATTTACAAATTCTTAAAAAAAAGAATCGTTTATTTTTATTATTATATATTTACTAGTTGGGTTACCCGGCGTTGAATGAATACTTACTAATTAAACACTTCTCAAATGTTCTAGTTTGTTATATCCTAAAAATTGTTTCAACCCGAAAACCCCTTTTCAGATCAGCCATCTTGAATTTCCAAATTTTAATAATTACAATAATAACACAGCCACACAAAAAAAGAAAAGTGGTCTGTACTTTACATGCGATATATGGTTTTCGATGTATTTTCGCGCGCTGAGCACGAATCTGGAGTCAGAATTGAGCCATCACATCACAGTTAACTCCTAACCTCAAAAAACAGTTAAAAAATAGCAAAAATCCGGATAAATGTACAAGGAAAAATACAGGAATTTCTTTTTTTTATATCCAGATGTGTATTTTTATATAAAAGAACTGTGTGAATCCAAATCCACCGTCAGAGTTGAGGTGACACGTCATGTTTTTTTCCTAACCTCAAAAAACCGGGTCAGAAATATCGATTTCCGAAAGTCAACCGATTTACGCCAAATTCGGTGTGTGAGGGTTTTAGGGGTCACTGATCACGAATCTGAAGTCAGAGTTGCAAAATTCAAGATGGCGGACCCAATATGGCGGACAAGATTTTCGAAAATCAACCGATCTACACCAAATTTGGTATGTGAGGTTTTTCGGGATCGCTGATCATGAATCTGAAGTTTAGTTTGCAGAATTTAAGATGGCGGATCCAATATCGCTGAAGAAATTTTCGAAACCAACCAATCTACGCCAAATTTGGAATGTGGAGGTCTTTGGGGTGGCTGATCATGAATCTGATAGTTATTTATGGTGGCAACGCCTACTAGAAAAAAAGGGTAGAAGGACATATTTCCTCAAATCAACGACCTTAAAGTAGACTTTGTAACCATAAATCAATATCATATTCGTCCGACCTCTAAAACCCCCACATACCAAATTTGGCATAGATCAGTCGACTGTTGAAAATCTCGTCTGCCATGTTGGATCCGTCATCTTTAATTCCGCAAGTTTGACTTCAGATTCGTGATCAGCGAACCCAAAAACCCCCACATACTAAATTTGGCGCAGGTAGGTTGGTTTCGAAAATTTCGTCCGCCATATTGGATCCGCCATCTTTAATTCCGCAAATTAAACTTCAGATTCGTAATCAGCGATCCCAAAAACCCCTACATACCAAATTTGGCGTAGATCGGTTGATGTTCCAAAATCCCGTCCGCCATATTGGGTCCGCCATTTTGATTTTTGCAACTCTGACTTCAGATTCGTGATCAGTGACCCTTAAAACCCCCACATACCGAATTTGGCGTAAATCGGTTGACTTTTGGAAATCGGTATTTGTGACCCGGTTTTTTGAGGTTAGGAAAAAAACATGACGTGCCACCTCAACTCTGACGGTGGATTTGGATTCACGGGGTTCTTTTACATAAAAATATATATCTGGATATGAAAAAAAGAAATGCCTGTATTTTTCCTTGTACATTTATCCGGATTTTTGCTATTTTTTAACTGTTTTTTGAGGTTAGGAATTAACTGTGATGTGATGGCTCAATTCTGACTCCAGATTCGTGCTCAGCGCGCGAAAATACATCGAAAACCATATATCGCATGTAAAGTACAGACCACTTTTCTTTTTTTGTGTGGCTGTGTAATCATTCTAGCAATTTTCATTAAAATCCGTTGAAATCGCGAAGTTTTGGTCGCCATGTTACATCCGCCATATTGAATTTGGAAATTTTGCTAATATTCGAAATATTGCACTTCTTTTGTTTACGAAAAATTATCTGTTATGTTGGTCAATTCTGCCAACCTTACCTATCCAAAGTGTCGTGAAAGTGCTGCCATGTATGGAAACTAAAAAGATTTCCTGCCGAATGCGAACCAAATGTTTATTAAAGAGCAGAGATTTTCCATCTGCCCGCTTAAGGTTCCTATTTATTAATAAATAATTATAATTAATTAAAAATCATAACAATAAATAATATGAACGATGTTTGTGAGTTAACGGTCTTCTAAAACAACAAATAACTTCCAGGAACACAGTGACGATAAAGCTGTTCTTCACCTGACTGATTTTATTGGTCACTGGAAACCCTTCCATACCACAGGAAATCGAACTTTACAATTTAAACACAAATAACGGATAGCTGACATTATTATTATCTATATTATTTACAATCAACAAGCAATAATTACTACGTGCTGTAAAATTGGTGAACTTTTTGCTTTACATTCTTCATTAAATTTTGTACAGAAACAGTATCGAACGTATCGGACGCTCTTTTGTACTTCCTTTTAAGAGTGGCTATGTTAGAGGTGTGTTTCTTCGTTTTTTTAGTGTTCTCTTAATATTTGCCCAGTATTTGTCGAATGGCCTTAGTTCTGGATAATTTGATGGGTTCGCTTCTTTTGGTACTAGGGGTATGGATTGTGCATCGTATAAATTTCTCGCTTTCCTGCTGTAGTGGCAAGTTGCTAAATCCGGCCAAAAGAAAGCTGATGCATCATGCTTTCTAAAGATTGGAAGAAGACGCTTCTCAAGACACTCCTTAACGTATACATCCGTGTTAATTGTGCCTGTTCTCACGAAAGATGGCGATTTCTGACCACCAAAACCAAATATTTGACGGGAAATTTGGTGCATTGACGATCCTTAAACTTGGGATCTGTGTCACCCCTCTTCTTTGCCACATAAGATGCCTGTCCTGGAAGTTGGTTGATGTCCGCTTTCACTTAAGTTTCATCATCCATCATCATACAGCAATCGAATTTCGTTAGAAAATTTTCATACAAAATCCGGCTCCTGGATTTTGCAACTTGGTTCTTTTCTGATGTTCTATCGGCTCTTTTTTATACAGTGGTACCTCGACATACGAGTTTAATTCGTTCTGTAACCTTGCTCGTATGTCAAATTGCTCGTATCTCAAAGCAATTTTCCCCATTGAAATTAATTGAAATGCCATTAATCCGTTCCAGCTCCCAAAACACCTCAGTTGTTTTTGTTAAGTGTTTTTGAATAAGAAAAATGTATTTACAAGAAGAAAAATTTATTTATAAATAACAAATACATATTCTATAAAAACATAATAAAAGAAAAAGTGAAGTGCTCACGGAAGCGCTTAATTTTCGTCACTGGTTTTCGCTTTTTTCGTCAAGCTTTGATCATTTTCACCTGCAGATCGTTTAAAAAATCTGTCCAAGGAGGTTTGTTTCTTCCTCCCTTTCAGGATAGTCTGAGGTGGGAGAAACTGTTAGACGCTGCACACAACCCCAACATGCGCCCCGCAAGTTGGGGTCGTGTGCAGCGGTGTAGTGTGCGATTCCTCGTATCTCAAATCTTGCTCTCATCTCAAAGCAAAATATCGCTCGCTCGGCGGCTCGTATCTCAAAACACTCGTATATTAGGGCACTCGTATATCGAGGTACCACTGTACATGTAAACTTCGTAGGCCTTCTCTTCTGTTGATTCGTTGGATCGTAGCAAATGATGTTCCAACCTTATCAGCCACAACTTATTTAGTTGACGTGGACCTCGTAAAGCCTTATTCTTGCTCCTTGGATCTGATTCTCTAGACTATGCCTTCTACCAGTCTTACAAGGAGAAGGCACCTGGTCGTCATCACCAATTTCGCTCACATTTATAGCAAATGTAGGGCTTCGAAACAAATGCAAGTACCCGAAGGGGGAACTCTAGGTGGCCACGCGTTTACAAAATAATAGTATACAAACATTTTCAAGCGGCTCTAAATCCCATTCATTGTAGGATATTCCCAAAGCGGCGGCTGGTGCAGTGGTGAATATTTGGGCTTGAGATTCAGAGGTTACGGGTTCGAGTCCCATCGTGGGGATGCTTTTCTTTCGTGTTCGTAGTGATAAATTTTTTATTTTTTTTATTTATTTATATACAAAAGGCATAAATAAGGAAAAAAATTGGGATTGCGGACTTTTCAGCAAAGTATTGTAATTAAAGCGCATACCAAAAGACTTTGTACATTCAAATTCAAACTTTTATTATTTTTCAGATGAATTACATTTGGCGGGGTGATATTCATTATAGAAGCAGGGGAAACAGTAATTATTTCTGCATTTAGCACAGGTTATAATCGCCAAATTTTTACAATTACAACGTTGTTTCAACGTTTCCATATAAAAGCAAACTTGATTCACATTCATAAAAACTTCTCTCTCATCGCAAAGTTTAGCAGCGAACACGCGTAACGTAACACGTCACCGAATATTGGAGCGGATAGTTGGTGATGAACGATCGAATGTACTTTTATACAGTCTTCTCGGGATGTGATTTATTTTTCCTGCTCGATGAAATAAGAGCACTTTTGTATTTTTTTATGAAATTTTTCTATGTAGACGTTGAAACAACATTATGATTGTTATGCATCTGCTAGATGCAGAAATAATTACTGTTTCCCCTGTTTTTAAAATGTATATCACCCCGCCAAGTGTAATTCATCATGAAAAATAATAAAAGTTTGAATTTGAATTTACAGTATTTTGGTATTCGCTTTAATTACAATCCTTTGCTGAAAAGTCCGTAATCCCAATTTTTTTCCTTATTTAAGACTTTTGCGTATAAATCAATAAAAAAAATAAAAAATTTATCACTTCACTTAATTGCGGACTCGAATCTTATAAAAATTGGGAAAAATCCGAAACGCTGGGATTCGAACCCGTGACCTCTGAATCCCAAGCCAAAGTATTCACCACTGCACCAGCCGCCGCTTTGGGAATGTGCTACAATGAATGGGATTTAGAACCGCGTGAACATTTTTGTATACTATTATTTTGTAAACGCGTGGCCATCTGGAGTTCCTACTTCGGGTACTTTCATTTGTTGCCAAGCCCTACATATGCTATAAATTTGAGCGAAATCGGTGATGACGACCAGGTTCCTTCTTCTTGTCAGACTTAATTTAGTGCAAGGATAGTTCAGTGGTTCTACATAACTAGTCTCATATTGTTGTCTAGATTCTGTGATAATTATTAGGTAACTTTTAACTATATTTTTAAGATATTCCTATTTACAATATTTTTTATTAAGTTTTACATTTATTATTACTTATTTTATAATCTTTCAATTCAACTATACTTCACCTCCCCCTTTTAGCTTTACTTTAAGGCCGTTTTCGAATTCCCATGCACTTGCACTATTCCCTAACCAGTTTTAGTGTATTTTGGTGAACACTTCAAATTCGACAGATAAAATAGTGCAATTGCAAAGCAAACTACGTTTATTTTCGATCGCCCTACGCACTATTCGGAGTTTTTAGAAGAAATTTTAGTGAGAAAAATAGTTTTAAGTGCATGTGAATTTGAAAACGACCTAAATAATTTTCCATCTATACAATTTAAATCAACAAAAATCTTTAATTCGTGCGACAGTTCATTCTAATCTAAAATATGATATGAGTAGTTTTCAGAACTAAATTTTAAATTTATTTATTCCATATTTGGCTATTCTAATTAGTTATTATTTCAGTATATATCTTAAAATAATTCATATTTTCTTTTAGCCATTTTAGACATTTTATTACAATGAAAGTCTGCAATTTCGTTTAAAGTGAGTTACCACTTCTTTGCCCAATTTTTGATCTGCTGAACCAGATTTCCTTCCCGATTCGTACTTTCTCTAAACACTACAGGATTCCTGAGCACAATTTTGGATTGTCATCTTCGGGATTTTCCGTTTTTTAGCAAGGTCCCTTTGCGACATATTCTGATTTTCCACATGTGTGGAAAATATTAATTGGCGACGTACTTCTTGGCTGGCATCCATCTTTACTACACATGATCTTTGCACTTAATGTATGACGGGGGGGGGGGGGGGGGGGCATCCCAACCGTTTAGGAGTTACAGGGTGATTCATAAATCCCGAATTTTCATAGTATGCACATCATCAGTTTATTTTTATCTTTTGATCTACTCAACACAGCGACATCAAACTTACACCAAAATACTACTATTGCAATGTCCTTTCCAAAAATGTTAACTATACTGATCTACCTCTTACCACTGCAGTTACAGTCACTTGCGAAACTGAAAAAAATGTTTAGCAATTTTCTGAAATTTAGGTTTTCCCTAAATTTTCTCCGAAATTCATGTAATTAATATACCGGTTTTTTATTTTTATAAAATTCTCTATCTTATTACCTTTCCAAAAATGCACAACATCTCCAGGCAGAGAAAGGACATACAAATTTACTCGTAAAAAACCTCTTGCGGTATATTATAAAAATTTGCATTTTAAAGATATTACACTCAAATTAACCCTAAAATGGTTTTTATGAAATTATAACCTTATTATAATTAATGGTAATACATTACAAAGGCTAGTCAACATGTCGTGCGCCACTTTCGATACATGCCAATAACCCCCTTCTAATTCCCTCTTTAAGCTGTATTGTAGCCAGCCTCACCCGTATTAGAGTCGCTACAGTCTCAATTCGGTTAATTAATTCCTCTCTAATGTTAACAGGCGTTGAATAAACTTCATCCTTCATTGTTTTCCACAGGAAAAAGTCCAATGGAATATGGTCTGCAGATTTAGCGAGCCAAGGGATCGGTCCACCTGGTACAATCCCGCGTTCAGGACATTTTGCATTTAATATTGTTGGAACAATGCTAGCAATGTTCTGAGGATCCATCCTGTTTGTAAAACATTGCCCTTCGATTATCTAGAGAGACGTCCTCTAATAGATCTGTCAGTTTATTCTCCGAAAAGGCCCCTTAAATTTGGTTCTTAAGCCTTTCGGCACAATGAATGGTCTTATTAAATGGTTGCCGATAATACCAACACATGCATTAACTCTGATTGTGTGCTGGAATGAGATAACCCTTGTCCTACGAGTTTAGTATCCGAGGAGGTATGGAGGTTGTGGAAGTTTGTGATACCATCCCTGATGAATTGCGATTCATCAAAAAATTTGGTCCAGAAACCCCTGTTCTCAATGTCGCATTCTAGAAGTCAACTGCAGAACTCCAAACTTCTCTCGGAATCTCCTTCCAATAGTCCTTGAACTGAGATATGGTGATATGGGCGCAATACCTCTCGATGGGTTATTCATTCCAAACTTTAGCTGAAGACACTCCCAATCGTGTTGCGTTTCTTGCTCATTTCCAGGTTTTTTCTGCCGAGGGTGTTTATTGGCTGCTCAACATCGATAGAATTTTCCAATGTTTCAGATCGAGATTCCCTCAAATAGCAGTTACAGTTCCGGTTTCTCCTAATCTCCGGAAAGTACATGAAAATACCTTTCATTGAGGTATACATCGATTAGGGAATCTCCTTTGATATTCTTGTACAGGCTCTCTTTTCTTTCCGCTATACCTTAAATGTAAATTATATCCGCGTATTCCGCAAAAGTAAATTCAGCCATTTTTAGGGTTCCGTACCTCGAAAGGAAAAAACGGAACCCTTATAGGATCACTTTGTTGTCCGTCCGTCCGTCCGTCTGTCTGTCTGTCCTTTTTCTCAGGAACGCGTGGAGGTATCAAGCTGGAATTTATATCAAACTATGAAATCGGTAAAGTCGTTCTCAAGTTATTGCGTGACCAACGGAAATAGGGGCTCATTTTTATATATATATAGATACTCAGGTCTACTGTCCCTTGGAGCTGTGAAAAAATCAAACTTCTAAGCCAACGCAATCAAAAGATACAGCCGTTTATGCCGCAAATTTCCGCAAATATTCGATACTCGCAAGGGAATCAAAACCTACAGGGTACTTCCCGTGAACTCAGAATCTTGAAATTTGGTACGAAGCAAGGTCTTATAGCACAGATAAAGGAAAAATTGCGAAAAGCGTAAATTTTTAGTTACATCATATAATAAAAATATTTTACGGAACCCTCGGTGCGCGAATCCGACTCGCACTTGGCCGGTTTTTTTAATAATTTTAGCCTAAGAACATAAATAGTTATCGATTTGTTTTTCAACTATGTTCGATATTCGTTCTGACTGGCTGTCTTTTATAACAAAATTTCCATCAGGTATTAGTAATAGAGCGTCAGGATACTTGGGTGGGAACTGACACAAGTTAACTTTTTATAGCTTGTTTCAGCAGTAATTAAAATTAATTATATGTGTACCCTTAACAAGCAATTGCGACCATTTTTCATAGAAATATGGTTTATTTTACGAATTTCCTAGTACAAAATAATAAGGTAAGTCAAGTTTGTGACGGTATGCAAACAGAAGTCCTGAAGAGTGTCATCCTTAGATTCACGCCATACAATTTTTTGCAGATCAGCATCTCGATCATCAAAACGAATCTGTCGAAACATCATTTTGATATCATAGACCTACTTTCTCCAGGTTAAAATGATTGAGCATACGTCGATTTGAAGCTTTGGCCCAGCAGCAATATCGTAAAATATCGCGCTGCAATATACAATGAGAGCGACGCTACAGCTGGAATGAAAGAATTGGACTGCTAACCGTCGTCTGAAAAATGAGACCATGTTTAGCACAGGCTCAAATTTCATGGAGCAAATCATGCACAGTTATGTTTAAGCTGACGCAAATTAAAAATAATTAAACTTTCGTGAACCGATTTTTTTTATACCACGCTCAATTTTAAGTTTTTTCACAAAAATGATCCTCGCGGGACACTCAGCTGGGAACTATATAAAAGTCATTGTTCCTGCCTTCGTTTTACCTTCATATTTCTCATATATATCAACCAAAGTTAAAAGTTGTATCACAAAATTCCGTAGCCATCTGTTGGGCATCATAAAACTACTCTAACAGCTGATTCCGTTCCTAGAACCAAACTGAAAAAGAAACATGGAAACGAATCATCGCACTTCAAAAGTTAAAGTTCCACCAAACTTTGTGGCGCTACAAAGTATCAGCGCGTTCATTGTATCAAGCTGATTGCATTTTCCCGTATTCAAACTGATTTTGTAGCGCCACAAAAACGTGTGGCGTACATTGTATCTCGGCCTTAAAGAAGAGATAGAATTTGCGTTGCTGGAGACAGTCTCCATATGATCAAGAGCTCGATATTCGCGCATAAAGTCAATGTAATGAGTCTTGAAAATGGGATTAACTTCAAATCGTTTTTCCATATAAAGAAAGTCCCCATAGCTGCAAATCGCGAGTCTGCAAATATTACTGAATCCTTATAGTAAGGTCTTATAGGAAGACGAACAATGTAGAGTCTATTCGAATCACGTCTTGTGAATCACGTCACAGTTGCTGCATAAAACTGTTCGCAAGCACTATCTTCTTCTGTTAGAGTAGATTCCGAATATGCAGGTTCCTCCTGTTGCTAAAATGTTTGAATGAGTTTGCTTAAGGGAGGAGTATGGTATTTAATTTTTTTGCGTTTTATATTTTTTTTTTATTTTCTCATATAAATGTACAACTTCTTGAGATTATTGTGTTAAAATTTGGAGCCGATTGGAGTAAAACTAACGGAGATATGGAGTTGCAAGTCTCCGCTCCTGCGATCCGGCTTTGAGCAGTTCCTGTGCTTTATAAATTCAGTGCTTAGACTTTAAACGCGTTTTTCTCACACTTAGCATTTTCAAAGTCGGTAAACTCTCTAGCTCAAAATCTATTGCTCCGATCATTTTGAAATTCTACACACTCTTTCTTCACATAATTTACGAGTAAAAAATCATCGATTTTCGTAAAGCTGTCAATAACTCAATTTTCATTTTTTTCTCATGGCATTATTTTTACAATTTGTTTAAGTGATGTACTTTTATAACCTAATAGATGAAATAAATAACTTTTATAAATTTCGTGATGAAAAATCCAAAATATTGTGATTTTTTTTTTGGAATTCAAAACCCACGTAACCCCTTAAGTCTTCAGATTCACTAGAGATTCGTTCATGGAGAATTCTTTTAGACGAGTTTTTGTAGGCTGTTCTGATGGGGCCCGACAAAGTCCAACCTAATGCAGTATTTTGAGCAGATGGATGTCCTGTTCTAATTCCTTCCATTAACAATTCGCAATAGATGTCGACCCCAATAATGACGTCGATTGGAGAATTATCCACGAATGTCGGGTCAGCAAGTTGCAAGCGGTGCAAGCGAGGTAAATCAGATATTTTTATCTTTCTTGGGCTCCTCAATTGAGTTAGAGTTGGGTAAACTAACGCGTCTACTGTTATCTCAATGTCGGGATGCACACAAGATTGTATCTGTAGCTTCATTGTTCTATCTGCGACACCGATATGACATGAGCCTATACCAGTAAGCGGAACATGATCATTATTTAAGGTAGTTTAAGATCAGTAATTGCAGAAGTAATAAATGTGCCTTCTGATCCTTGGTCAAGAAGGGCTCTTGCCCGTAATTGTGTGCCATTCACGGATTTCAGGATAATCTGTGCGGTAGCAAGATGAATATGGCCCACAGGTTGCATAATAGTGCTAGTAGAAAGATCTGCTAATGTTTTTTCTGAGGAACGAGTCGCGACATTCGAAGAAGAGCATTGACCAGTAGTGACTTCCGAAGCCGTAGTAGAAGAAGGGATTGGGCTTGCTGGAAAGTCATGCAGTAGCGAATGGTGAGGTTGATGGCAATGCTTGCATCAATGAGGTGACGAACAATCGGCGATCGAATGATTTGCTCTTAAACAGTTGGCGCAAAGTCGTTTTTTCACGACAGGTTCATTACGCTGTGAAATTGTTCGTTGTCGAAATGAAGGACAGAATAGTAGCAAGTGCTTGCCAGTGCAACGAGGACACTTTCCAGGTGTAGAAATATGATCTCATTACATTGCGAATGCATGTTATCTAACTTTCTGAACGTTCCAATGCAGATTAGAGGTGGAATGAGATGTGGTTCCACAAAGATGATATTTCCAGGAAGATGTCATCAGGAGTAAAGGTAAGTGCAACGAAAATAACGCAAATTTTACTATTTTCAGGTGTTTTTCTGGATGCAACGCAGGATTAGAAGGATGGAAATATTGTGCAGTGTAGTGTGGTTACCGCTCGTGAATTCAATGAAATTCGAGAGGTATGACGTGAGAATTTTTAGTCGTGAAAGCGACTTTTTTGGAAATTCAAAGCTGAATTTCTCAGAAAGAAGAGCTTTCCGACAAAATTTTGTTGTATATTCGTTCGTTCTAAGACTACTTATACAAACTTTCCTACCGAGTTTCATTAAAATCCGAGAGGTTACCTTATTCTTAACTTAAGCCAAACTTTCTCAAGAGTATGAATGCAGTTTTTCAGAAAACTCCAACCAACTTCGTATCTGCACTAATGGAATCTTCCCAGTCCTTTCGTGTAACAGAATCGAATTTGCTTACTGTTACGAAAATAAGCCAGTCGTCCCAGGAGTTAACTGAGCGGTTAAGACTTTCTAGCGCGCTAATTGCTTCAGTAGTCCCATCGAAGAACTTTTTGAGATCATGGGCTGATTCTGCGTTCATTGGGGATAACGAGGTGATCAGTTTAAGGTATGAATTTACTAAGAATCGCTTGTTCTCATACCCATTGGTTAAAATTTTCCAAGCGGAATTATAATTTACGTCAGTGATAGCGGTATTTCGCACTAAATTCTCAACTTCACCGTACAAAACAATTCGTAAATAAAACAATTTCTGCGAACCGGAGAGTTAGTCTTTTGAATCTATCAGGCTGTTGAATAGATCTGGAAAAGAATACCACTCTGTTAATTCTCCACCGAATTTAGGCAATTGAATTTTTGGTAACGGATTTCTATGAGCGGAATTAGCTAGCGAAAGCCCATGGATATCGAAACTGTGAGGTCGTAGCGATTTTAATAGATCCTTAAGATGACGTGATGCTTCAAAATACGCGAATTCCGTGTCATCATACTCATTATGCGCAAAATATTCGTGATCTAGGTCATCAGAAGTAGCTTGTTCTAATAACCTTTCATGTAACTTTTGAAGTTTGTTCCAATATTCCGTAAGAAGATCAACACGAGTTTGCAGAAAATTCTCGGAGATTTTGTCTTTGTACGATTTATTTGTGTTAGTAGAAAAATTTAGAATTCGCTTTTCAATTGCCCTTTGAGTGTCTAAAAGCTTATCCATTTTCGGGTTAGTAATAAAGAATTGGAAAGAAATTACTTGAAGGCAAACGGTACTTCCTTAGCGGTTCTCCAGCATGAACCAAGGAAACTGGTGTTGTAAAGATTAGGCATGCACGTGTTTAACGGTATCACAGTCATCCAAAAGTTTAGTTTTCTCCGTAAAATCCTAATTGCACTGTCTTACACCAGACAAAGTCGCCTTATGTACAAGTAACTGGTTCACGAGTATCACCTTCACTAAACGTGTACAGCACCTACAATTCTTTGTCTGAATGTTTTCCGCGATATTATAAAACGGCGTTGTGTTGAAGCGTCCCGAGACCGGCATCAGGTCTCTTTTTAATTTCACTACTATTGAATTCAGGGAGAAAATTTAAAAATGTTTTGTAGACTAGCAAATTCACTTTATTGAAGCTCACTGATTACTGACTACAAAAGTTGGCTCGGTTGACGCTCGGACTAAAAATTGAACCGTTAGCTAAAGTTAGGATAATAATGATACTGAGTAGAGATATTAACAATGGATTTAAGGTACTATTACCGTCTAGAATTTTCAAAAATTGAATTTTTTTTTTTTTACATTTTTAGATTCTTTATACCTTCAATAATAACTGTCTAAAATATTAAATCGAAATTCGAAGCCAGTGCCGAGATATAACGACTCAATTGAAGCGCGCTCTCGGCTGTTCCCATGTTCTAAATAAACTTTAAATGCGTTTTTCTCGAGTTTAGGTTTTTTTAACTGGCGGACAGTTAATCTCCGGATCTACTGGGCCGATTTTAATAAACTTTGAAGCATTCTGTTCGTTGTTATATCCTGCGTGATAGTTTACCACAATTTGACCACAAAAAAAATATATATAATTTTTGAGCCTGAAAAAAGGTCGAAAAAAAGGGCGATTAGTAGAGGGAATATGGGGTTTCTGGGCCAATGCGCGATGTGCAGTGATTTTTTGAGCGAAAAGCACATTTTGGTATGGGGTTTCTGGGCCAATGTGAGATGTGCAGTGATTTTTTGAGCGAAAAGCACACATTTTGGTATGGGGTTTCTGGACCAATGTGCGATGTGCAGAGGTTTTTTGAACGAAAAGCACACATTTTGGTTTGGGGTTTCTGGACCAATGTGCGATGTGCAGAGGTTTTTTGAACGAAAAGCACACATTTTGGTGTGGGGCTTCTGGATCAATGTGAAATGTGCAGAGGTTTTTGGGCTGGCTTGGTCAGCCATCTCTATTTCTCTCTTCCCCTCTCCCCTCTCCCCTCTCTGTCTGTCTGTCTCATCACAGCTGTTGGGCCCGGGTCGAGTGGCCAGCCGTCATGCGACGATGACGTCATACGTCGCGAGAATTTGGTAACGCTAGAAATTTAATGAATTAAAAAGCGGGCTGTGTACGGTTTGGAGATTTGAACCAGGGACCGCCGACCTAAGAGGCATGTTTCGTAGCCACTACACTACGAAAGCTTCTGATTGTTGTTACTTAATTTGTGTATACATACGTCTGAACGAACGAGCGAGCGTTCTAAAAATAGAATTTTAATTTTTCTTTTGATCATGCTACTGCGACGAATTAAAAAGTAGGTTTTATAGGGACTGGGGTTTGAACTCGCGATCATCAGTGAATTTTAATTTTTCTTTTGGGTGTACTGGACTTGGGTGAGCGAATCGAAATACATAGCATGGTAGGCAGAGCTCTTGGTCGATTGCTCGACGACAGAATGAGTGTAGATGAATATGATTGATAAGGCGTTGATGGGTAGCGGGCAGCTCGTGGGATTTGAGTCTGGAGAAACTGTGTTGATAATTTTTTAAAGTTGGATGCAGAATTTGGATATGAATGTGAAGGTTGCGTGGATGGTGATAGAGCTGTTTTTTATGGTATGGGAATTGGGATTATATTGAGATAGGTTTTGGTAAGGTTGAAGTGTTTTGATTGTAAGAAACATTATTGAGATATCATATACCAAACATATATTTACGTTTCAAATTAAAATTAAAATACTTTTTTATTATTTTGTTGTCTTCTGTTAAGAGAGATTATAACTTATAAACTCGTGGGAAACTAAATTCAAAAAAGTACTTGTTTGCGGAAATTGTGGTTTTCTCTGCTGATATTATAAGTAAAATAACACAGCTATGAGAACTAAATTCATGCGCTTGTTACGGATATTGAGGTTTCCTAAAATGATTGGGGGCGCGCGAAAAAAAAAAAAATTTTTTTTTTTTGCGGATCATAAAAATGATTAAAATGTCTATAAAAGCAACCTGTAAATGACTGAAAATTCCACAGTATTGTTTTGAGTTTGATTACATACGAAGTCTCCCGATCAAAATGAAAAGTTTCGTGTGCAACGTGTGTGAAAAAGTTTTTACCCGAGGATACTCACTCAGGAGGCATCACAGAGCCGTGCATGGAGATGGATTTTTGTGCCATGTGTGTGGAAATTTGTTTGAAAGTGCACTTCATCTTGAAAAACATAAGTGTGATATTTCTGTGACAGAAAACAAGGTTGCTAAAAGCTCTACAATGTTAAATATGACCATCTCTCCTGAAGACTTGTTGAACGCCGGTACTTCGAAAACACCTACCCAGCCATCTAAATATTGTGATTTGTGTAAAATTACAATACGTTTACAGGATTGGAAATTCCATCTACGTACAAATGCACATAAAAATAAAGTCATGAGCTCTTATGATACCGGTAAATTCAAAATTTTATTTATTTTACTTTGAAAACTATCTTAATATTGTATAATCCTTAAGGTGCCTTAAAACGTATAAAATCTTCTTTTAAACAAAGAATTGAGACTTTGGCGCTATTGAATGAAAATGAGTCTTTATTAAACCCCAAAGAATTTATGCAAACTTCCAAGAACACCTTGTTGATCGCACTAGAAGATCTTTTACAAATACACAACTCTTTTAAATTCAATATTGAATTATTCTGTGAATATATAAAAATGGTGGAAAATAAGACAGAAGACGAGAATTATGAGCTTATATCATCAATTAAATCATTCCAAGCAGAAATGAGAATAGTGATTCTTAAAGAAGATATATATAAAATGTACGATGAAATGACAGACGATATTTTATGTAAAATGGATGAATTCCAAGAAAGAGACAGCGGTTGGTCGCTCATAAAAATCAATTGTCTTGAAGTCAATATCAACCGATATAACCCTCTGAGGGGATCTCAATATATCCCTCTACCAAAATGCTTACAGCAAAAACACGCTTGCATTAATATTCAAAATGATGATGTGTACTGCTTCAAGTGGGCAGTAATTTCGGCATTATACCCTGTAAAGGAGCATGCTTATCGTTCAATTTCATATCAGGTGGAAGATATAACTGCGAGAACCATCATTTTAAAAAATAATGTAAAGTTAGAGTTTGGAGACATGGAATTCCCACTAGGTATTGCTGATATCAAAATTTTCGAAGAGATGAATCCATCCATCAGTATAAATGTTTTCGGATACGAACAATTCGGAGCAGCAACATGTGGAATAGTCGGACCCTACTATAAAACCAAGGAAGAAAAGTTGAATCATATAACTATGTTGCTTCTTCAAGATGAGAACCGGCATCATTATGTTTGGATAAAAAATATTTCTAGGTTAGTAATCTAAATTCTTGAACTAGCTTAATATTAATCAAATATTTCATATAGATTAATTGGTAAGCAAGTAACGAATCACAAGGAAAGAATTTATTTGTGTAATACTTGTTTCCAACATTTTCACAATCAAGAAGCGTTGAACATACACAAGAAGGAATGCAATAAGATTGTAACCATAATGCCGTCTCCTGAGCAAGCGGACTTGAAATTCATCGGACATCATCGCCAATTAAAGGTTCCATTTACCGTTTATGCTGATTTTGAATGCATTCTAAAGGATGTGCACGGTTGTATTCCGAACCCACTTCGTGCATCAACTACTACGCTTCAAGAACATGTACCATGCGCCTTCGCTTATAACATTAAATGTTCGTTTGATCACAGATTAGATATATTTAGAAACTACAAAGGTAGAAATGCATCCTATTATTTTATAAAATCTTTAATAGATGACGTAAGGTATATTTTTAATGAATACTTAAGTAAACTAAAACCAATGATCCCCTTAACAAGTGAAGAACAACAAAAACAGTTTATGAGTAAACTGTGTTATATTTGTAATTTGGAATTAGGTAATGATAGGGTTGCCGATCATTGCCATTTAACAGGCAAATATCGTGGCCCTGCTCATAATGAATGCAATTTGAAATATCGAGTACCCAAATTTATCCCCATATTTTTCCATAATTTTTCGGGCTATGATTGTCATTTGTTTATTAAAAGTCTTGCTGAATTTGAGGGTGATATGAACATAATTCCTTTAAATAAAGAAAACTATGTATGCCTATCAAAAAGAATATTCGTTAATGATACTAGCATTGATAATAATACTATTGAACTTAGATTTCTTGATTCAAGTAGATTTATGCAAGCAAGCTTAGAGTCCCTAGCAAAAAATCTATCACCTAACGACTTTTTTACCGTAAAATTGGCTTTCTCCAATCAAAATGATTTCCAGCTTATGATCAGGAAAGGAGTATTTCCTTATGAATATATTAATTCATGGCAAATATTAGAAGAGGATAGCCTTCCATCTCAAGACAAATTCAATAATAAGTTTACGAATAGTGTGTGTTCCGATGAAGATTACGCTCATGCTAAAGCGGTTTGGAATAACTTTCATTGCAGAAGTTTGTGGGATTACTTAGAACTTTATTTAAAAACAGATGTTCTCTTATTAACCGATATATTTGAAAATTTTAGAAATATTTGTATGCAAATTTATAGTTTAGACCCCTGTCAATACTACACTGCGCCAGGATTGTCTTGGGATGCAATGCTAAAGACAACAAATATTACTCTTGAGCTTTTGACTGATATTAACATGTACAATTTTATTAAAAAAGGAATCAGAGGAGGGCTGGTTCAGTGCTCACTTCGTGGTTCTGTAGCTAACAATAAATATATGAATAATTTTGATAAAACTAAGGAATCAAGCTATATAATATATTTAGATGCAAATAACTTGTATGCTTGGGCAATGTCTCAATCACTCCCCTATTCTAAATTTGAATGGGTTGAAGATATTAATATTTCTGATATTTTGAATACTTCTCAAGATTCTGAAATTGGATACATATTAGAGGTAGATTTGGAATACCCCGAGACCCAACATGATAAACACAATGATTTACCTTTTTGCACAGAAAATAAAAAGCCTCCAAATTCAAAAACCCCCAAGTTGCTTGCTGATTTAACCAATAAATTTCAATATATTATACATTACCGAAATTTGCAGCAATGTATTCAACAGGGCTTAATATTAAAGCGAGTTCATAGAGTATTAAAATTTAAACAATCCAAATGGCTACAAACATATATAAATAAAAACACTTACTATCGAACTATAGCCAAAAATGCTTTTGAAAAGAATTTTTTTAAACTCCTTAATAATGCGGTGTTTGGTAAGACAATGGAAAATGTTGACAAACGCAAAGATGTCAGACTTGCTACGAGTTGGGAGAGTGATGGAAAACATTTGGGGGCCCGGGCTCTTATTGCAAAACCTAATTTTCACAGTTGTACCTATTTTACAGAAGATTTTGTAGCTATACAACTTGATCGTATTAAAACTACCTATAATAAGCCCCTCTATATAGGCTTTTGTGTTTTAGAACTATCAAAATGGAAAATGTACAATTTCCATTACGAATATATTAAACCAAAATATAATAGTAATGTTATATTAAATTATATGGATACTGACTCTTTTATTTACACAATATATACAGATGATTTTTATAAAGATATTTTAGATAACATTGATGAACACTTTGACACGTCAGAATATGAGCCTAACAATCCCTATCAAATACCTTTAAAGAATAAAAAAATTGTTGGTTTAATGAAAGATGAGGCAAATGGGGAAATTATAAAAGAATTCATTGGTCTCAGGGCAAAAATGTATTCAATTGATATAGATAATCAAGATTCAATAAAAAAAGCAAAAGGAGTGAAAAAAACATTTTTAGATGGTATAGACATAAGTAATTATAGAGATTGTTTATATAAAAAAGAAATAATATATGGTAATATGAGACATTTTAGATCAAAATATCATACTATATATACTCAAAATGTTAACAAAATAGCACTAAGTTATTTAGACGATAAGCGATGTATTAAAGAAGATGGTATTAGCACTTATGCGTGGGGGCATTATAAGATAAGTGTATGTAATATTCTAGATACAGAGTTTTAATAAAACAGTTTTTATAAAATTTAAAAGATACATTTGTTTTTATTTTCTTAATTTTGCATACAATCATTGGTTCTCAAAAACTTCTCCATCAAAAAAACATTCTCTTGTGCACAGACTCCTTTATGTATTGAGCAGCGATATGTATTGGGATATGAGGAAGGAAAGTTTGGGGCATTGCAGATCTTCCTCCATGTTGATTACAACTAAAGTCTGACCAAATAATTGTTTTATCCAATATTGTTTTTCACGCCCTTTTACATATATTGTTTTGTAGCTCAGCAGAGGAGTGATTAACGCTTTTAAATGATGATATGGAATGTATCCACTCGTCCAAGAAAACCCGTGATGATGATTTTGCATCCATTTAGCCTCTCGAATTTTTGATGGTGGTAACTCTTCAAACCCGTATGGTGGTAGAAACACAAAGTGCTGCATTTGGTTTTCATTTGTTAATATAGCTATTTCCTTTACTATCATTTTATTATTTTCATTCTTGAATCCTTGGATATCAACGATTGCACTCATTTTACTTAAATTATTACTCATTTCACTTAAATAATTTTTTGAACTTCACTAGTCAACGGGCTGTATTCAACTATTCGATCGTGAAGCAGCAAACAATAGGCTGAAGTATGTGGGGGGATATTTTGGTTACTTTTCAACTGAAGTCGAATGGCAACTGGTCCTGATTTTATTAATTCGTTTTGATGTGAGCAGTCTATGACTACCATTGGAGCCTCATCCTTGAATTTTTCTCTATTAATAAAGGTCGTTACCGAAAAGGATTCGATGCATTCATTTATATATAAATACAATCAGGAGAACAGGTTAAAGCAGTTAAAGCAGTTCAGAGATCAGTTAAAGCAGTTCAGAGAACAGTTAAACCAGTTTTATAGATCTGTTAAAGCAGTTCAGAGACCAGTTAAAGCAGTTCAGAGACCAGTTAAAGCAGTTTAAGGACCTGTTAAAGCAGTTCAGAGACCAGTTAAACCAGTTTTATAGACCTGTTAAAGCAGTTCAGAGACCAGTTAAACCAGTTCAGAGACCAGTTAAAGCAGTTTTATAGACCTGTTAAAAGCAGTTCAGATACCAGTTAAAAAATAATGTATAAGAGAAAAGGAGATAAGAAGAATCAAGAAGATACTATTAGGGAAATAGTAAAAATAAGAAATTCTTTAAAGAAAAAATTTCAAATGTTGAAAAAAGGAAAAATTCAAACGGAATCTCAACTAGAAGAAACATTCAAACCTATAACAAAACCACTTCATTATCTTGTTACAAAAACTAAAGAAAACTCTACGATTGACATGAAAAATGAGCCAAAAAATGAATATGATGAACTAAGTCAGCTTAATCAAACATCTAAAGCTATTTTTCCAAAATTAGAACACACCAGTACGCCATTAAGTAAAAAACAACACTTTTCCGCATTGGATGATGCTTCCTTTATGTCAACATCACCAGCATTACAAACATTTACCAAAAATGAAGCAAGTTTTAAAGAAATAATAGTAGACAAATATATCAAATTATATTCTGAAAATAGTCCTACCATTGATATTACATATGGTGTATATTTTGATGATAATCAGTGGAAGATAGGAAATTCAGCACTTGAAATCAAGAACGACAATTTTGTAATTGCTGGAAAAGAATATAAGATAACGCTTGGTTTATGCGAATTGCTTTTTATGAAAAGACCTGCAAAAAGCTTTTATAATGAGGAAGACTTGACAAACTATGAAAATATTATAGTCAACACTAGCGCCCATAGACGAAATTATGATCCTAATAGTCAAATCAATGGAAATAGAGGATATAAATTTACAAATATTATAAGCAAATTTAATTTACGTGTAGGAAAAGGTTTAATGCAACTACCTAAAAGTAATATTGATTATATATATTGGAATGATCCCAATGAATTGGTGGAAAGGTTGCAACTTTTAATAGCATCACAACAAGCAGGATATAATAATCATCATAATGAGATCATAGCCATATTAGAAGAACTTAAAGAAGCTGACATTATTGAATAAATAGGGTAGTCACTTCTCTTCTATGCTTATAATAACAATGAGTGTTGATAAGTTTTGGACGTTCGAATACGAAATTTTTGACACAAGGATTGTCAGGCTCGCGCGGTGAGAGAGGTCCGGCAGGTGGTAGGTTGGTTTGATAAAAACAAGTGTATAAACATTTCAAAATGGCGATTATAACATCTTTATTGTTGTTGTTGTTATTGAATCCCTGAAAATTTGGGTATAAAATGGTGGGTTCTAGCATGCAAATCTCATTTAAAACAGTGGCATTAAACGATTAACAACAGCATCAGCATGAAGAGCTTCATTTGTGTAAATTGTGAGAAATCTTTTACAAGGCCCGATAGCTTAAAAAGACATCAAAAATATCACTGTAAGAAAATGCCTGAGCCCTCTTCAACAGCAGTCCCAAAGGAAGAACAACCGCTCTCACCATCAACCCCTAAGAAAACGGTTGAACAACAAATCTTAGCGTCAAACCCCGAGAATACAGGAAGACAACAACAAGAATCCTTGACATCAGACCCCGAGAAAATGACGGCGCAGTTTACCTTTAAGATACAATTCAATCCTACATGGGACGAAATGCTATTGGGAATACATAATAAATCACCCTTTGGACTAGAGGCACAAAACTATTTATTGGAAGAGCTGTACTTTGATAAGTTTGAAGAGGCCTGCAAAAAACTACTGAAAGAAAAAAAGAGAGATGAAGGTGTTAAGATTATTGCGCGGTTCAAATACATCAACCGATTTAATGAACAGTTGTTTAAAACAGTTGAATTTAATACGGTTCTGAGGGGAGAAAACCTAAGGCAGGAGTATCTTACCAAGGTTGCGAGCCCTATAGTACAGAAAATTACCGAAATGGAGGCAGGAAAAACTGTCATAATAATGCATATGTGTTTTATTAAATTCTTTTTCGAAAATCTACAACCTTTGGAATCACAGGCGTATATTGAGCATGTACAGATAAATAACAGGGAGTACAAGATGGATGAAGACTGCAACTTAAAATTTATCGACATGGCCGAAGAAGAAGAAACACCCGGCTATAGACATATGTAAACGAACTATAATGTATGATGATGCTAATAAATAAAATTATTCCTTGTCTCACACCAAAAACATTGTTTTGAATTGGTTTTTTTTTTTAATTTTTTTTACCATACAACCAAGAACCCATTGTCGAACAGGTCTATACTTTTCCAGTTTTGTCTCCCGGTTTACAATTTCCATCATATTACTAATTGATGTGCTCAGTTTTCACCCAGCTTTAAATCTTATTCGGCAATATTACGAAATTCAACATGATTCAGAATTTCGCAACATTGTCAAACTAAAATCATTCATGATTAATAGAAGAGAAAAGTGTTCAACAAAATCCTGTTTTTTAGAAAATAATTGTGCAGTGGAGTGGAGTGGAAAGGTAAAGTGGAAAACAAACAGAATTATTTACTTAGATTCAACTTTATTTTCTCTTTTAATTTATAATTCAGTATAAAAATTGGGGTTAGAGGTTACTTTTGAAAAATTTAAATTGTAAGAGTTCTCAGTTGTTCCATAATATGTAACAAAGTATCCTCCTTCGTTGAGCTTTTCAATCGTCTTGGCCGATATATTGGTGAAACGTTCCGGTAAAAACATATGATGGCTGAAGTATGTGGGGGGATATTTTGGTTACTTTTCAACTGAAGTCGACTGGCAACTGGTCCTGATTTTATTAATTCGTTTTGATGTGAGCAGTCTATGACTACCATTGGAGCCTCATCCTTGAATTTTTCTCTATTAATAAAGGTCGTTACCGAAAAGGATTCGATGCATTCATTTATATATAAATACAATCAGGAGAACAGGTTAAAGCAGTTAAAGCAGTTCAGAGATCAGTTAAAGCAGTTCAGAGAACAGTTAAACCAGTTTTATAGATCTGTTAAAGCAGTTCAGAGACCAGTTAAAGCAGTTCAGAGACCAGTTAAAGCAGTTTAAGGACCTGTTAAAGCAGTTCAGAGACCAGTTAAACCAGTTTTATAGACCTGTTAAAGCAGTTCAGAGACCAGTTAAACCAGTTCAGAGACCAGTTAAAGCAGTTTTATAGACCTGTTAAAAGCAGTTCAGATACCAGTTAAAAAATAATGTATAAGAGAAAAGGAGATAAGAAGAATCAAGAAGATACTATTAGGGAAATAGTAAAAATAAGAAATTCTTTAAAGAAAAAATTTCAAATGTTGAAAAAAGGAAAAATTCAAACGGAATCTCAACTAGAAGAAACATTCAAACCTATAACAAAACCACTTCATTATCTTGTTACAAAAACTAAAGAAAACTCTACGATTGACATGAAAAATGAGCCAAAAAATGAATATGATGAACTAAGTCAGCTTAATCAAACATCTAAAGCTATTTTTCCAAAATTAGAACACACCAGTACGCCATTAAGTAAAAAACAACACTTTTCCGCATTGGATGATGCTTCCTTTATGTCAACATCACCAGCATTACAAACATTTACCAAAAATGAAGCAAGTTTTAAAGAAATAATAGTAGACAAATATATCAAATTATATTCTGAAAATAGTCCTACCATTGATATTACATATGGTGTATATTTTGATGATAATCAGTGGAAGATAGGAAATTCAGCACTTGAAATCAAGAACGACAATTTTGTAATTGCTGGAAAAGAATATAAGATAACGCTTGGTTTATGCGAATTGCTTTTTATGAAAAGACCTGCAAAAAGCTTTTATAATGAGGAAGACTTGACAAACTATGAAAATATTATAGTCAACACTAGCGCCCATAGACGAAATTATGATCCTAATAGTCAAATCAATGGAAATAGAGGATATAAATTTACAAATATTATAAGCAAATTTAATTTACGTGTAGGAAAAGGTTTAATGCAACTACCTAAAAGTAATATTGATTATATATATTGGAATGATCCCAATGAATTGGTGGAAAGGTTGCAACTTTTAATAGCATCACAACAAGCAGGATATAATAATCATCATAATGAGATCATAGCCATATTAGAAGAACTTAAAGAAGCTGACATTATTGAATAAATAGGGTAGTCACTTCTCTTCTATGCTTATAATAACAATGAGTGTTGATAAGTTTTGGACGTTCGAATACGAAATTTTTGACACAAGGATTGTCAGGCTCGCGCGGTGAGAGAGGTCCGGCAGGTGGTAGGTTGGTTTGATAAAAACAAGTGTATAAACATTTCAAAATGGCGATTATAACATCTTTATTGTTGTTGTTGTTATTGAATCCCTGAAAATTTGGGTATAAAATGGTGGGTTCTAGCATGCAAATCTCATTTAAAACAGTGGCATTAAACGATTAACAACAGCATCAGCATGAAGAGCTTCATTTGTGTAAATTGTGAGAAATCTTTTACAAGGCCCGATAGCTTAAAAAGACATCAAAAATATCACTGTAAGAAAATGCCTGAGCCCTCTTCAACAGCAGTCCCAAAGGAAGAACAACCGCTCTCACCATCAACCCCTAAGAAAACGGTTGAACAACAAATCTTAGCGTCAAACCCCGAGAATACAGGAAGACAACAACAAGAATCCTTGACATCAGACCCCGAGAAAATGACGGCGCAGTTTACCTTTAAGATACAATTCAATCCTACATGGGACGAAATGCTATTGGGAATACATAATAAATCACCCTTTGGACTAGAGGCACAAAAGTATTTATTGGAAGAGCTGTACTTTGATAAGTTTGAAGAGGCCTGCAAAAAACTACTGAAAGAAAAAAAGAGAGATGAAGGTGTTAAGATTATTGCGCGGTTCAAATACATCAACCGATTTAATGAACAGTTGTTTAAAACAGTTGAATTTAATACGGTTCTGAGGGGAGAAAACCTAAGGCAGGAGTATCTTACCAAGGTTGCGAGCCCTATAGTACAGAAAATTACCGAAATGGAGGCAGGAAAAACTGTCATAATAATGCATATGTGTTTTATTAAATTCTTTTTCGAAAATCTACAACCTTTGGAATCACAGGCGTATATTGAGCATGTACAGATAAATAACAGGGAGTACAAGATGGATGAAGACTGCAACTTAAAATTTATCGACATGGCCGAAGAAGAAGAAACACCCGGCTATAGACATATGTAAACGAACTATAATGTATGATGATGCTAATAAATAAAATTATTCCTTGTCTCACACCAAAAACATTGTTTTGAATTGGTTTTTTTTTTAATTTTTTTTACCATACAACCAAGAACCCATTGTCGAACAGGTCTATACTTTTCCAGTTTTGTCTCCCGGTTTACAATTTCCATCATATTACTAATTGATGTGCTCAGTTTTCACCCAGCTTTAAATCTTATTCGGCAATATTACGAAATTCAACATGATTCAGAATTTCGCAACATTGTCAAACTAAAATCATTCATGATTAATAGAAGAGAAAAGTGTTCAACAAAATCCTGTTTTTTAGAAAATAATTGTGCAGTGGAGTGGAGTGGAAAGGTAAAGTGGAAAACAAACAGAATTATTTACTTAGATTCAACTTTATTTTCTCTTTTAATTTATAATTCAGTATAAAAATTGGGGTTAGAGGTTACTTTTGAAAAATTTAAATTGTAAGAGTTCTCAGTTGTTCCATAATATGTAACAAAGTATCCTCCTTCGTTGAGCTTTTCAATCGTCTTGGCCGATATATTGGTGAAACGTTCCGGTAAAAACATATGATATTCCTGAAGTTCCAGCACTATTCGCTCTCCGTATCTCGTTGAAACCTTCTCGCAACCCAGGATAGCATAGGCTTTTAAGGGGTCCATTTCCTTGGCTTTCAACAAAGGCTTATAGTTGCAGCCATTCAATTCCTCCAAGGTAATAAATTCCTCGTTCAAATTTGCTGAATCCATTGTTAAACGAATAATGATGATGATTGACTCGCCGATGTAATATTAAAAATGAAACTATAAGTTTACTAACTAGCTGGTTGATTTAGAACAGAATGGCTGTAGAAATTTCGCTGCGCTTAATTTATACCAAAATGTTATCTAATGTCAAACATTTTTTATAAAACCAAATGTTGAATACTCAGCCATTCGAAAACCGCAATATCCTTCCTGACTCTTATAATTTTAACGCACCAACCGATTCTTATCAGACTACCATGCTATGTATTTCGATTCGCTCACCCAAGTCCAGTACGCCCAAAAGAAAAATTAAAATTCGCTGATGATCGCGAGTTCAAACCCCAGTCCCTATAAAACCTACTTTTTAATTCACTGCAGTAGCATGATCAAAAGAAAAATTAAAATTCTATTTTTAGAACGCTCGCTCATTCGTTCAGGCGCATGTATACACAAATTAAGCACCAACAATCAGAAGCTTTCGTAGTGTAGTGGCTACGAAACATGCCTCTTAGGCCGGCGGTCCCCGGTTCAAATCTCAAAACCGTACACAGCCCGCTTTTTAATTCATTAAATTTCTAGCGGTAACAAATTCTCATATGACGTCATCGTCGCATGACGGCTGGCCACTCAACCCGGGCCCAACAGCTGTGATGGACAGACAGACAGAGAGGGGAAGAGAGAAAACAGAGATGGCTGACCAAGCCAGTCCAAAAACCTTTACACATTTCACATTGATCCAGAAGCCCCGCACCAAAATGTGCTTTTCGTCCAAAAAACCTCTGCACATCTCACATTGGTCCAGAAACCCCAAACCAAAATGTGTGCTTTTCGTCCAAAAAATCACTGCACATCTCACATTGGCCCAGAAACCCCATACCAAAATGTGTGCTTTTCGCTCAAAAAATCACTGCACATCTCACATTGGCCCAGAAACCCCATACCAAAATGTGCTTTTCGCTCAAAAAATCACTGCACATCGCGCATTGGCCCAGAAACCCCATATTCCCTCTACTGCGATTTTTGAAAAAAATTTTGAAATGTCCGCCATTTTTTTATTTTTAATGATTTTTCAATTTTTCTGGTAAACTATCACGTAAGAGCACTTCCTTTTTGTAACTCTTTTTGAATTTTATGTTTCAGACTTACCGTTCCAGAGATTATCTGTCCGCCATGCAGCAATGTTTTTTTGAGAAGAAAATTTGAGCGCCCTGTATTAAATTTACAGTTAATAGAAAATAAAAATAAAAATTTTTTTCGTAATCTTCAAGAACTGTTTAATACTGTAAAAAAAGTTTGATAACAATATATAATATAGAAAGTGAAAAAAAAATTGTTGAATATATGTCATTTTTTAGCATTCTAGACGGTAATAGTACCTTAAGCTATTTGACCAAAGCAAGTTTAAAATTTACACGAAGCCCCAAGTCATTAGAATAATAAGCATTTAGGTAAAATGAATGAAGAAAATGTATATGAAATTTTGATACGGAACAGGCGGTAGAGAGAGAAATTAAATTACGTACCATATTGAGTGGCATATCACTGATTAGGTCTTTCAAACCCAAGATGATGTTTCCTAGAGTATTTTGCAGCCATAAGTTCCTTTTAAGAATTACACAACCTTAAAGTTGTGCAGGTAGGATCTCTACATATTTCTTGTTGCGCGTAATGAATGAATCTATACGAAATGCCCAAAGTAAATAACCTATTTATTTTGATAAGGATTTATACTGTATTGGTAAAAACTAAAAAGTCGTCAATAAAAAAGTAAATTAAAAAAATCAAAAAAACCCGACTGTGTAAAAAGCGAACTAAAAAGGTGGTAACAAGATGACCTAGGAACATAGTATAATGTATAATGGAAATCCTTTTTTCCTTAAATTAAAATAATCATTGTTATTATGATAAATAATAACAGTCGGTGGCATCAGATTCATCAACTTGCTGCGACTCACTCCTGCTACATGTATGCGATGTGTACGGTAGATTAGTAAAATCAAAATTGAATTTGCTTTAGCATACCGGTTTTCATCATCCATTAAATTTTCCATTACTCTATATCGGGATAAATTATTAAAACTTTAAAAAATTTTCTAAAAATCTGAAACACAATACGAGGGTAAAACATCGAATATAAAACAACTTGGTTGCAAACATCTACAATTTTACTTCATTGTACAATATAATAAAAATGTAAACAGTATTTTAACCTATAAAGTCTTTGATAAGTCTCCGCATATATTAAAATTAATTATCAAATAATCTTCTGTCGAGGGTCTCGTTGCAAGAGTCCTGTTTTCTCTGAAATACTTATCGACCAACCATGAAATACCGCTAAACGCGTAGTGAAAAGAAAATATTTTACAAATACTTAGCGCTAAGCAAATTTGTTAAAACTATCTAATAAATAAAACTACGTCAAAAATAAAATCATGTGGAAAATTGGATAAATCATCAGTTAAAATTTCTGTTCAAATAGCGAAAAATGTGAGTTTCAATTTATGTTTCCTCATTTAGCGTACAAAGTATAAACACGAAATTCACAATAACACCTAACAGCATACGTGTTGAGCATATGGTGATGTCAGATATAAAAAACATTCAAGTGTGGAATTGTTAAAGCTATCTGGCCCATCAGAAAATGAAATTCGATCCAATTAATTAACAGAACTATGGGGTGTGTGCTTGTTGTTATACTTTTTAATAAATTAATTAAAGGTTTACAATCCGTATAAGTATTTTGAATGTGTCTTCTTTGGTCACTGTGTAATCTGTCATTTGTGTGTTTCAATTTTGCGTTGCGATTCAGATAGAAGAAGAAGTTATTGAAAAATTGTTTAAACAAATAAAAAACATATTTCAAAATCTTCAAAAATATTAAATACAGTGAAACCTAGATAAGTGGGACCTGATAGTGAGAAACCTCTATAACTGAGACTTTTTCTCAGATCCCGGTAGTCTCAGCCAAAATGTGAATGAAACCCGGGTAAGTGAGAAACCTCTATAAGTGAGAACAAAATCTCGGTCCCTTCAAGTCTCACTTATGCAGGTTTCACTGTATATCCATAAGTTTCCCTCTAACATCTTGATGTCTGTCTGGTAACTTTTGGGTAAAAATTTCTTGAGTAAAAATCTGGTAAAAAGTTTCATATGGTAGTGGGGATAAACATCAAAAGTTACCAGACGACTTCAAGTAAAGATTGGGTAAATCTTAATCGTGTATGTAAACTGTCAAACGTGATCAAGATGTTAGAGGGAAAACTTATGGATTTATTTAATATTTTTGAAACTGAAACAGTGCACCCCGACTTGTATTGTAATGAATTTAATAAAGCGCACCCACGATTTATGTGACTTAATACTGACCCAACCAACTAGAATTCGTTCATACTCACTAAGTAGACAACGATAGCCGAGTTGAAAGTATGTAAACTGATTACTGATAACTTGAAGCTATGGTCACTTATAGACGTTTTTCTGAGCTACTGGAAAATTTTAAAAAATTTCTTTTGAAGTAATATAGTAGATATCCCGCGCCACATAATACTGATTTTCCTTTCCATTTTTTCAATAAGGGTTCGGCCATAAACTACGTTACCAATTTATAGAATTTTGAAACTACGTCCCATTCGTGGGCAATTGTAGGATTTTGCTACACCTCTCCCTGCATCTCGTATCACGAAATCGGAAAATGACAGGCAACAACGTGTTCGTTATGTTTTGATACGAATTCACATATGCTAGTGTCAAGTTTCAAACTTTCTTCTCCTTTCTTTCTTTCAATTTCATAGCAGCCGATGCTTTGCAAGGTCGATTAGATTGCCAGACGACGCGAAAATTTAACAACGGGCATGTCTAGTTTGGCAACATTACTAAGTATATAAACTCCCTCTCCCACTTTCGTTAATTATCGTAGTGTTTGGTTTGAGCCCTTCCCCCCTCAAACTGGTAACGTAGTTTATGTACGAGCCCTGATGGTTAATATTTATTGCAACGATTGTGTTCAGCTATATAGCGGAATTGTATTACATATATTCATTGCGATCCAAAGGTAAAGAGCACTAGCGATCGGTTGTTGGGGTTTGAAGGTTTGGCCAGACTCACTATGGTAAAAATTTCCGAGGAGTAGTTAGAATATAGGCCGTTTTCGAATTCGCATGCACTTGCACTATTTCTTAAACATTTTTAGTTTACTTTGGAGAACACTTCGAATTCGACAGATAAAATAGTGTAATTGCAAAACAAACTACGCGTCTTTTCGATCGCCCTACGCACGATTCGGAGTTTTTAGGAGAACTTTTAGTGAGAAAAATAGATTTAAGTGCAAGTGCATGTGAATTCGAAAACGGCCATAATATAAAAACTGCGTCCTAGACAAAATTCGAATTATATTATATACCTACTATATATATATTAAAATGTCTCGGAGTGATTTCAAACTAAATTGCGAAACTCTAGAGAAAAACGAATGTAATTTTTCTTGTTTACTCGCGAAAATTAAATCTTAAGTGTGTTAAATTTTCTTTTGTAAGAAATTCACTTATGATTTAGTTTTCGTCAGTAAATATGGAGAATTTTCCGCGGTTCTGAGAGTTTCAGGATATAGTGAAGAATCGTTTAAAATGTTTAACCAGCGAAAGTCCAAATAGCTAGACAGCTGATTCACTTTCGATATCTTTACTGAACTATAGTATACTATATATGTACATATATAAAATAATTCTTTCCAAATTCATTTACGAATCCTTTGGTTTGCTGGGCTAAGCACTATTATGATAGTGGATTGGAGTGTTAGTGCGTTGGCGAAAGTGCGCACAACCGGCTTCTTTTGAATAAACTTCGAATAACACTTACAAAGTGTACCATTAAGCTAAAAGATGTTTAACAAAAAGCGTAGAACATTAACTGGCTGTTAAGTTATCTAGATGTCGATGATGTAGATAAGTTTACTTGGCTGTCCGAAGACACACTTAGGCCATTATAGGCCCACTTTTTGTGATCAGGGTTTCTCGTGGGAATTTAATCCACAACCTCTAGCACCCTGTTGGCTCGCAGTCAACGCTTGCGTTAACAACCGAGCTATTGAGGCTCCTAAGTTTTCTAGGTTCCGTATCAAAAAAATAAAAAAGTAGCCCTTATTATGGGACTTCTGTATCCGTGCTTCACATTGTTTTTCTCAGGAACTAGACATGCCATCGACTTGAAATATGACACCCTCCTTCAGCAAATGATACCTTGATTACGCTTTCTGCTTTAGAACTTTTCGACTTCATAGTTATCGTGAGGTAGATTTTGTTCATGCTGTAGCTTCTTGAATTTTAGATTAGTTTTTATTTATAGAGGTATATGCAAGTTTTTAAGTTGTGAGCTGTCACAGAGAAACCGAATATTATAAGAGAGGAAAGTGACGAAAAGAAAATATGAAAGATTTTTATGTTTAAAAGAAATGTTTGCCATCGCTAGGACAAATATCCCCAGCAAGTCGTAATCCCAATTCGAACTGCCGTTTGTGTTTTTTTCCGAATAGGTGGTAAGACTTTGAATTTTAAAATCTGTATAGTGTGTTCTCATCGAAAGATATTCTTCACTAGTTACAATTAGTTAAATATTACTTTTCAGTAAAACGAACGACTTTTGCCGCCATAAGAAGTAATGTAATTTCGCGACGATTGTCAGATTCTTTAGATACAAATTCTTGGCTTTTATTTATGTTTTATAACCAAATGTTTTGAAACTACCAGAATAATGCTTAATCATGTAGCTCTCTTTTGTAGATAAATTCGCTCGAATTTGTTGTGTTTTTAAACATAAAGTTCGTTAATAAAATATGCATTCTATGGGCATGGCACAGTATATATTTCTTTTTTCGTTCATTCGTTAATCCTTACACACACATGAAATTTGAATGATCACTGACATATATAACCCAGTGCCAAAAAAATCGCCGCACTTTGAAATTCTTGGAAAAGTTCTAATTAGTTCTTAATTTCTTCTGAGAAGTCGTTTCGATATTTCCAGGTATAGTCCTTAAAGTAAGTATAAATACCTCTGCCAAAATTACTTTGGTCATCATTCCATTTGGAACGTTTATCAGAATAAGGTGACAAAAAATAACAAAAATTGTGCAAATATGCCGAATGTGAGGAATTTAAGTATTGAACAACGGCGAAGTAAATAATTTATCAAATCGAGAAATTGTGCGAGTGATAGCATGTAAACAGAGCTGTAAAATATTGCATTACTTTGGAATGCATTATCGTAGGCATTACCATTACAAGTAATGCAATGTAAGGATGATTACCAGTACCATTACCAGTAATGGTAATGCAAGAAAAACGAAGGCTGAGTACTACTGCTATACTGAGCAGTAAGTAATGCTGGTAATGGCAAGTAATGCTAAATAATGCTCATGTGAGTAAGTAATGTTAGTAATGGCGAGTAATGCTAAGTAATGCTCATGTGATTACAGTAATGGTGAAGTACCAGTACCAGTAGCTATAATAGTAATTCGATTTTTTGCATTACCATTACTGGTAATGGTACTGGTAATCATCTTTTAATTGCATTACCTGCAATGGTAATGCATGTTACTGGTAATGCCATTTTTTACAGCTCTGCATGTAAAGAATCAATAGTGCATAGATTTCTGAAAACAAAACGGAGTTTAGCGCGTAAAAGTGGAAGTGGTAGGAGAAAATCCACGCCACCACGAGATGACCGTTATTTGACTCGATTAGCGTTGTGGGACCGATTCAAATCAGTCTCAAGAATAAGAGTAGAACTAGCCGGAGCACAAGCAAGTGTACGGACAATCCAGCGAAGACTCAACGAGATGGGTCTTAGGTTAAGGCCAATGGCGAGTGGGTCTTAGGCCAAAAAACCTCTTCTTACAATAAGAATGAAGAAGCAACACTTAGAATGGGTACTGGAATACCGAATTTGAATAGTTGTGGAATGGAAAAGAGTTGTCTTTTCAGACCTTATGGGAACAGCCAGAGTATAGAGGAATAATTTACAATGGCGTTATTCCAACTCTGTAGGACCTGCTTAGTAACATCCCAAATGCTATTTTTCAAGATGATTCAGCTCCGTGTTGTCGTTCTTACTCTATAAGTATTCGAAGCCTTCCGATGAAATTTGATATTTTCTAAGATGTCTTATGACTTGTCTCTTAGTGGATAGTCGAATACAAGGAAAGTTTAGGAAGAACATCGTTGCGATGGCCTAGTTACAGTCCTGATCTTAACTTCATTTTTGGGCTCATATGGCCAAAAGGATTAAGGACAACAAGCCTTCTAACATTAATTCTTTGAAGGATTTCATAAAGCGGATATGGTTCGAGGAAATATCACCGGAATTTGGAAATCCATGCCTAGGAGGCTTGTCTTTCAGCTAAAGGAGAGAAACACCGTACTAAGAAGAATTTTTTTTTTAATTTAATTTTTGCAATTTGCAATAAATTTTAGTTTTAATTTTTTTAAATTAAATATTTCCTTTAATTTTCCAAATCTAAAATGGTTCTTTAATCCTTTTTAGGATCTGCAACATTCAATAGAATCATATTTGAAAGGAATTATCATATAAATGGAATAACAAGAATACTTCTCAATCGTATTCAAAAAAAAAAAAAATTGAATAAATGCGAGTGCGACGCTTTTTTCGTCACTGGGTGTATAATGGACCGCTTGATTTGCTATTTCACATGGAAGACTTTTTGTGGCGTTCCAACTAGGAAAAAACAAATTCAAATTTTGTTTTCATTCTTACTAAAATGCAAAATTCATATATGTGATTTGTGCAGGAATGTGATTTGTGATAGGAATACAAAATCGGCTTCAATTTTTCCTTAGCAGTTTCATATACGTCAGCTGTCTATTATTATATATGTCTGTAGTTGCTACGGATATAATGAATTTCATTTTGTAATTCTTATTGTTGCATATTTTGAATTAAGCTTCGAAGTGCAGATCGTATAGTATAGTATGTATGACATCATCTTGTGCACCGCTGTCGACAGTTTCCATACGTATTCTTCTTCAAATTTGTTGACTCTATATCACAAACAAATTAATTTTTCTTTACTAAAGGTACGGACACACCAAAAGCGAAACGAAGCGAATAATTTAAAATTTGGGAACATTCTGTCGCAGTCCACGCTTCGCTCATGTCGCGTTCTATTCGGACACTTCAATTAATTTGTACAGCACCCAAATTTTAAAATTGTTCGCTTCGCTTTTGGTGTGTCCGTACTTTAAATGATCTATAAATCTCCTGAGTAGCACCACCGAATTTTTCTCAAATTTTAGAATTTCCCGTGCTAAGTATTCCTTTGGTTTAAGCGTTTTTTGATATAATTATGAGTGATTGGCGTAGCGTATAAGATAATACTTGTCTCAAATCGTTTTTCCATTTTTCACTTCACTTGATGTTTCTTCCAACTAAAGATTTTCTTGTAATGCAAAACATATTCTTTATGTATAATTTCAAGCAAAATTTTTACAACTACACACAACAGTACCTTGTCATACAGAGTAACACGAAAGCATCACTTGCGAAAAATAAAAAGCTTTATCTACACTTACTCTGCGAGTAATCGCCACCTATTCCCTACATCTAACAGTTATCGTTCTTCGCACAGTCATTAGGATCAATATAAGATATAATACTACACTGACTACTATCATCATCGTTCTCATTAACTACTTCAGTCTCCTCCACCGGATTGCCACCACAAGCTACCATTAAGCTACCCCCGGTCGCTTCACATGCATCATCGCTCCCGCCCCTCCGCGTAATCCTCTGATAAAGCTCATCTATTGAGGTCTGACTGCCCTCAAAATCTTGCGGTAAAAGACAATCGTTCAAGCAGTTGTTGAAATCATCAAAGTCACCCTCATCGTCCATGTCGCTCACTTCGGACGACTGATATGGATAGTAAATATGATCGTCCGTGAGTGCTATGGTTAAATCGTTATCGGGCTGAGGGGCGTACACCCCATGACTTCTAATACTTAATTCAGAGTTCTGGTAGTTCAGATCACTTTCGTTTGTAGGACTTGACGAAAAATCCCGCCTTATTGCTTGGGAAAACATATTCAGAGAGTCACTGTTGTCATGGCACGAGGAATCTTCAGCAAAGCTGATCGGTTTCCGTCGATCTTGTGGTGACGGAAGATCATCGATCTCACATAAGCTGGGTGAGAATAAAACAGGACTGCTTCTCAGTCGGCTTTCTGAAAGATTTTTGGCTGGAAAGGGGTGGGCTATTGCTCCCAAAATCTCATCGGCTATTTGCGATAGGTTGCTGCAGGAAATTGACTTTGCATGTGCTTCATGGAAGCTATCGTGCTTTTTATTATATTGACTAAAATTAGTGTCCAAATCGACAAGAGACTTGGATTTCTGCTGCTGACAGCTGAATCGGATAGCCCGTTCGTCTGTGGTCTGGTAGACACGATCAGAAATCTGTAGGGCCTCCGAGACATATGCCTCATCCCTATCTAAGTCAAGCATATTTTCATCGTTAGTATTCCTCATTTGAACACTGCCAATCGGGGAAGGTTCGGGCAAGCCAATGGTGTTCATAGCAATGATTGGGCTATTCAGAGAAAGGATCAACTGTTCATTAGCGTTCGAGTTATCTCCTGCGGTTTGAAGCTCCAGCTCAGGACTCTTGTCGTGGTCTGAATTTTCAGATTCACCAAATATGTTACGAATGTTTCCATTCACGTAAAGAGGAGTACTCGTCCTATCACTCTGACTATTCAAATCGTTTCTTTCCATGTCAATTTCGTCCTGCTCAAGAAGATCGCCAATGTTAACCGATTTGCGAAATTTTTCATCGGCTCGCATTGTCACGATTTCATGCTGAGGCTGAGATGTTTCAGGAACGTTTGTATAAATGTTAGCCACCATCTCGATGTTGTTTAATTTATTTCGGGTCTGCAACACCCGAAGCCCCTCAGCACCTAGAACTAATCTTTCAGCATCGACAATCATGTCGCTTTCATTGCAGCTGTCCGAAAGTATATTCGGATTGCTGTTGGGCTGCTTGGTATCCTTGGAGTACTGGCCTCCATCAACAGTCAGGCCCCTTACATGGATATTGGTGTTATTCACCTTACTTCCTGAGCAGAAAATTGATATTCCACGTGTTTTAGGAAACGATCCAATCGACGATGACACATCGCTTGCCCCATCACCAAAATCCCCCCGCTCCAACTGCCTCTGCAGTTCAAAATTGCTCCTTTTAGCAAGTCTCTTCTGTTTTTTAAAAAATTTCCGAGCGACATTGGTTTGGTTTGGGTTGTAGAACATTTCAGCCGGTGGAATTTCTTGGGTCATAATAACAGGATTATGTACGAATTGTTGGCGGTTTACCAGCAATAGGTTAGTAGGAGACGTAAGAATTTTGTTGGGACTATCAGTTCGCGGTAGCGTAGCTGCTGAGTTCAAATCGACGTGTTTTAGATGATTTGTGGCGCTTGGAGGTCTGTTTTTCGAACACTGGCTGTTTGATCGCGACGCGGAATTCATGGTGCCGCATGCCTGATGGTATGTTACCGTGTTCAGCTCTTTGGCGTTGTCACTCACGCTTCGGGATCTGCAACAGCTTCGCGAGCAAGCATTTTTGCAGCTCATTTGTCTCCACTGACTGCGCACATCATTGCGAGTTATCGAATAAAAGAAAAGAATGAAGAGACCCAGAAGGGAAGATGTAATGGCGTAGAGAATGCTGAAGGTCTGCTCCTCATAGAGGATTTTACCTTCAAATGGAGTTACAAGGCTAGCAGCAGCTGATAGCCAGGACATCACGAATAGAACCACAAAAATGAAGTAGGCCCTTAGTTGAGCCCCATTAGTGTGTTCTAGATCATCTTGCATACTTGTAGTTGGAGAGCTTAAGGTAAGACTGCGGTATCTGTCCGGAGGGTGAAAATTATTTGTATTTGTTGCTGTATCCAAGAGTTCTATGTCTACATTTTCAGTGGCCTGGGTACCTTCAGAAAAATGTCCGTTTTGATCGTCCACGTTCCTAATATGACACCGAACGCATATAAAAAGAATCATCAAAAAAAATAAGAGGATGGTGGAAGGTACAAAAATAGCACTTAGTGCAGGTCCTGTTTTCAAAAAGCAATGAGAATAGGAGGCGTACTCTCTCATGTTAACAGCACCACTAATTCCACAGATTATAAGCCCTATACCCCAGCCAACAAGATATATCCCTAAAATTGGTTTTCTTCCTACGTTTTCTTTAGGTATATCGTCCAAAGGAATACGAGTTCTTTTCGAAAGTCTTTTGTACATATTACTGACGCTTACGCAAACCCACAAAATAACACATAGACTAAGGTAGTGAATAAGAATTCCAAAAAGTTGGCACACACGATGATCTTCAGTTTGAAATATCCCTACAGTGAATGTAAAAGCAAGACATGAGAGGGCAAGCCAGGTATTGACTAAAGAATGCCGCTGTCGCCTTGCCATTTGAATTGAGTTACCGTACGTAACATAGGTGGCAATATTCACCCAGGCACAAAAGAACAGAACAATGCCGCCTACGTAAAAGCCAGATGGTGAAAGACGAAATTTAGCACCGGCATTCTCATCAAGGAAATCATTTAAATATTTCTTGTTTTGCAATAAGCCATAGTAACCAAGTCGATTACAAGAAAACATAAGCAAACTGTGGAACGAGTACGAAATCTGGCAACCTTTTGTGGACCACAAATTGCTCTCAGAATCCCACCACACAGGTACAGGTGCACTGACGGGATTGTGATAAGGTTTGATTCGCAGAATTACAGAAATTGGATCAGTTAAGTTCACGGCCTCTTTGGTTTCCGATATGAGATTCACACCTATAACAGCTGAAGTCACTTCTAAATTGCTTTGATTCTTCTGCTGAGACAGTAAATTGCTATTCTGGAAAACAGCGATCATTAGCTTCTGAGAGGAAACCAGATGAGCGGATTGAGGTTGAAGTAACATGGGAGATACTTGAATTGAGGCGTCTATATTATGCTTATGGACATCGAAATTTTGTGGAGCAGTATTACACTGAAATGTTCTCGAATCTGAGTCGCCATTCGATCGAAACCAAGTACAGGTCAGACCCGTAAATGAATCTGTGCGAAATTTAAAATATTCAATGGCAATATTCGCCTTATGAGTTAGTGAGAGTGGTGTGTACTGCGCGGCTATCTCAACAGCATTTATTAACTTAGTACCTGAGTTATCCATTATTTGTGCTTGCTGCCCCAAGTAACTAGGAAGTGTGATCACTTGTGAAACTATATCTAGTAGCATAGAACCGAGATCCTTTTCCTGTGAGACAAAATTTAAATAATTCCTAAGTGTCTTTGCTATAAAAACTAAATCTATGGGATCCCGGAATTTTCGCAAGTTCTCCTTAGACTGTGTGTAGTTTCTCAATCGCTTGGCGCTTTCTAGCACACTCCCCCGAGCTATAGAGAGATTTACCTTCGCAAACTGCTCCAAAATCCTGGTTGTCTCACTAATAAATGGGCAAGACTCAGAATTGAAATTTTCCCAAGCTCCCTCTTCATTACACTTGTAGGTCGCGATGGAATTTAGAGGTGTTTCTCCAATGCAAGGAAGTTTAACTGTTTTCCCTCGAATCGTCCTGGGCCAATAGTACTTCCCCTTATTGTTATGGACTACAGTAGTCGGGCAGTATTTGGTCTTCTCGGAAATTACAATTACCGAAATTGTACGTGACAGATTTGCCTGTTGCGAGCTAAGACGGCAGTCCCACATCCCTGTATGATTTCTTGTGGCATAAGGGATCCTAAGAATTGAGTCCAACAGGCCACTGTCGGATAGGTGTTTAGCATCTATTTGAATTGATGGGAAATGAACTGTTGGATCACGATAAATAACATCTTCCGTTGAGTTGGGATCAATGATTTTATCTGACCAACCCCAGAAGACATGTGCCCGAGCAGGAAGATCTTCGGAGTCTCTAGGTGCACCTACTGCAACTCTGGGCGCTCGACATCGTAGTACTAGTTCATCACCTTCAAAAACGAGCTGGAAAACGATAAAAACGAATTAAGAATACTACATCAATTATAAAGGTCAATAATTGTTAATCAAACTTACAGTATTTCAAATCTATGTTTTACAGTTTAAAAGTTATAACCCGTGAAAGATATTATGAAGCAAAAAACTTATGTTCTCAACGAAAAAACAGCATTTTGCTGCATCTGTGCTTTTCGAAAGCAATAAAATTACTGAAAGCTGATATTACGACTTTGCAATAGATGGGCAATAAAAACATATGCAAGCAAAGAAGAAAAGTGGGATTAAATAAAGTAAGTGAATTTTACTTAAATAACTGCTGATATTCTTTTCTTTATAGTTTTGTTACAATCTTTACAATTATCATCTCAATTTATTTTTAAAGAAAAACGTTTATACCTTTCGGAATTAAATTTATTATAGGCCGAGATCGCAATTACAATCGCTAAAGTGAGCAGATTTAGTAGACTATGCTCTGCATGCTCATGCACCAGATCACAATTGTGGGAACAACTTCAGATGTACGAGCGAAAAGAAGACTAAATTTATTGCTACCGGAATAGGATTATAGACTCACTACAGAAACACAAGAGAAAGATACTAACTGAACTACGACGACTACAACGACAATATTCCGACAGACAAAGTCCTCGGGCTACATCTCTTAAATCCCAGCTAAAGGTCCTCCAACAGTTAATAAAAATTAATTATATGAAATCCATTAATAAGTATTGGAACGATAAAATCGCGCTATAAATGCCAGTAATCCGAGTATGTTCCCAAACGTAAATCAAATATTCAGGAGGAGGGCGAAAACAAAATTGAGAGCTTATGTATCCCGAGGACTCGACAGAGCGATGAATATATTAGGGAAGCAAGGCTAGACCCGGACGGGGTAGCTCTTGATGCGAATACGTTCCTCGTGGAGGAGGTGCAAGCTAGGGTTGACGTGATGGGCGCATTCTACCAGAGCGTGTATTCCATCACTAAGCATATACCATGCTGTATGCTTAGTGATTCCATGATCACTACTGTTCGGCCGGATCGCAATCTGGAGAACCGCGCACTTCTGAGTCACTTTCAACTTCTCAACGAGATAAGGGACTGGAATTGTGAGAATAGGTCTATCACCAATTTTAGTATTGATAACCCGGCTGATGATGTCAAAGACGAAGCAATGGGGCCTACTTGAGAGGGAGGGACTTGCCCTTCTCTTTCAAAGGACGAATTCAAAAAAATCATCTGGAGTTGATGGAATTCCAGCAGCAGGACCCATATTAACATATGGATGCCCGGTTTGGTTTAACAGAGCTCCTTCTTATATGGAAAAGATTCGCGTGTTTGAAAGGCAGTGTATTCGGGCATGCCTGTCAAAATATAGAATCGCGGCCTTAGAATATAAAAAATACTATTCAAATAAGGTGCTTTTCATTATAAAACTGATAAGAGGTCAAGTTTTAAGAGATATGTATAACGAAAACAATCTAATTTCAGGAGCTTATTACCCAAATCAGTTGTACCACGAGCGATCCAGAATAAATGGCTTCATCACTCCAGAGGCTTTTATATACCTAGATAGCGAGGGCATAATGCAAGATACGGCAGATACTCCAATCCTCTATCATATCCACCGAGGCACGAGGAATAAAGCGATTGTGTACAACGCAGACACTCTAACAGAAGAATTGATCCGCTTCAGCACTGGGGTCCCTCAGAGGGACAAGAAGGAAGCCCTCAAGGCCCCTTCTAAGTTTTGGTGGCTGAGGCACGTTCGCCATTTCCGGGCATTTGCGGACCGGTATGAGAAGAGCGCTTCTCCGCATCTGCTCGGCGGCCGTGCCGTGGGATTCTTGGGCCTCTTCCGTCGATCCACGTCAGCGAGGCCCACAGAAATTTAATAAATGTATTAAAAAAAAAAAAAAAAAAAACTAGCTGAGCAGTATATAAATGATTTTCCTGATATTGGCGAGAAACAATAAGCGTGCTCCATTTTCTATATACTTACTTATCTTTCTGTTTATTACCTTGTGCACGTACTTTGCCATTTCTATATAAAAAATTACTTCCTTCAAGCTAAAATTATTCATGATACTATAAACATTCGTTGTTGGTGTGTTCCATGGAAGACGAAAAAATATTTTAAGAGCCTTGTTCATTAACCTCTGTAAACGTTCGGGATTGCACTGTGGCGTTTGTGACCAGATGTTTATGTGATACTTTATGTGACTCAATAAATGAGCGATATATACTAATCTAAAAACAAAACCATTTGCCAGCAAACTAATTAAAAAGGAAAATCTGCATTATTAGCTGTATTGAAATGGCTGTAATTACTAGAGGGATGCAAAAAACAAAGCAAACTTAAAGGGGCTTTAAAGTTCAAGGTTACACCTAAATTTCCTGAGAATTTCAATTCTCTATCTTCTGTCCCACATATTCATTTTGAAGCTCGAAATATGCGATTTTTAAAAATTTTCAAATTTCAAGCTTATTTTTTTAACAGGGACCGTAAATAACTGTTATTTTTATATTTTTGATGTAAAAAATCAAGTAGTAAGAGTTGTTTGATTTGCATAAAACTTATACATGATACCCAACATGACGAGTACTTTACGATGACATGGTCACTTTTAAATTTTATACTTTTATTATAAAAGTCAAACTTAATAATTATTATAGATTTCAATTTCTTTCAATCAAAAATACTAGTTAAAATTAATTGAAAAAGTTTTAGGTCATTAAAGACACTTATTTTTGTTCTTTATTTTCTCAAGCTGTTCAAAACTGTTATGGAAAGACTTTTATTTTTTAAATCAAAAATAACTATTAAAAAATACTTTTATTTTTTTCTGTCTTGTATAAAAGTCTTTTTAAGATTTTTATTTTTTCAGTTTTTTATAAAAGTCGTTGAAGAATTTTATTTATAAAATATAAAAATAAAAGTCTTTGAAGACTTTTATTTTTAAAATATGAAAATAAGTCTTTTGCAGAAGATAAGTATAATAATCATCACGATTAGAAAATAACACTATCAAAAAAATCATAACATTGTACTTAATTGTTCAAATTAAGTACAATATTATGATTGCTTTTATAGTGTGACTCCCTAATCGCAATGATTTTTTTGTTTATCTTCTGCAAAAGACTTTTATTTTCATATTTTAAAAATAAAAGTCTTCAAAGACTTTTATTTTTATATTTTATAAATAAAATTCTTCAAAGACTTTTATAAAAAACTGAAAAAATAAAAATCTTCAAAAGACTTTTATATAAGACAGAAAAAAATAAAAGTTTTTTTTAACAGTTATTTTTAATTTAAAAAATAAAAGTCCATTGTAAATCATAATTTTTAACAAAAAAAAAATAAAATTCGTTCATAACAATTTTAAAAGATTTAAACTAATAGTAGGCGAAGATTATAGTTAAAAATAACTTAAAATATTTTTGGTGAAATATAATTGGTTCATTTTGTCTTAAATAATATAAGTTTCAAAGTAATAATTAATTTTAGATTTTTTATATATAACTTATAACAGTTACGATCCCTGTTTTTAATATAAAAAATTTGTCCAACGAGTCTATAATGGACTGTTGTTTTGTTTAATATAAGGACATGTACACAAAAACTAAATTTTTTTAATTTACCAGGAAAGATACTACAGCCATTTGACAATCATATAAACAAGTGAAAAAATCGTATTTTTAGGATGCTAGTATACTTCGAATAAAAATATTTTTCTATTTTCATATTTTTTTCCTAAAACTACTATATTGTAGCTTTCAAATGCGACCACAAAATATCTCTAATAGAACAATTTTGACAACGCATGGTGGTAGAACGTAAAAATCACACTTGAGTTATCAGAAAAATTAAATGATGGTGAATTTTCTCTTCTGACATCTAAACAAAGACACCCAACAAGTTTCGTCGAAATCAAAAATAGTGCGGCTTCAATTTGTTTTAAGTTTTGATGATTTTGTATGGAATGACCCTACTGCCAAATACGGAGGAGGCAGCATGATGGTTTGGCGCTGTATGGCGGGGAACGATGTGAGTGAAATGTTCATTCGTGAGGCTCACATGAAGAGTCAACGGTATATAAAGTCTGTCGTCAGCCGTCGTTTGGAAGGATATTTAAAGGCGGGGATTACAACGATATCATATTTCAGCAGGATACTGCTCTCTGCCACACATCTAGGGCAACAAGACAATGGATGAAAGAAAACAACATTCGATTTTTACATTGGCCTGCTCAAACACCGGATCTAAATCCAATTGAGCATTTGTGCCTTTAAAGTATGGCTAGAATGAGGAATCATCAAATAACATCCAAAGACGGCCTGAAAACCGCTCTAGTTACGTGAAGAATGGAACAAAATTACCACAGAGGAATGTAGAAAATTAGTTGGCAATTTACCAAATAGAATAAATGTTGTTATAAGGGCAAGGGGGAGCCTACACCGAGTAAAACAGGTAGCACACATCATGCATAAATACGGATGAAACTGTTTACATTTTGCCATTGCACATTTTTAAAGGCGACCTCGGACCTGGTAGAATATTTTTGTGTATTTGCTCGCTTACGAAAATTACAGGCTGGTCTTGATTTAACCGTAAATATGAACGATTGTAAAAGTTGTTGAATAAAAAGTGTGTTTTCAAATACAATTACTTAAACAACATTTAATTTGCTTTAGATAAATAATGGGTAAGCCTCATATAACGTGTTTGGTGTGTTGCTATGGAGAATGCAGTGTGTAATGCGTTAATGGAAAAGTTTTGTACTAAAACATGTTCATGAGATGCACCCTACAGAAGTGTTTCCAATTTTCCCTTCAAATTTTTGTCTTTCTTTTACTAATGACTTCTTTGTTACTACTTATTTCTTCGTCCCTCTAACGGTACCAAGGTCGAAAAAATATAAGGGCAAATGGTACGAGTGTCCCTTATTTTTATAGATATTTTTTGGTAGAAACCATAGATGAAGAAAATTTTGTTGAGGAGATAAGGAATAAAGGACTGAATACATAGCATCCGCTCAGTAAGGATTGTGGATGCTATGTACTCCGTCCTTTGTTCATGTTTATTTGTTTTTAATTTTTATAAGTAAATTTAAATGGTACACATCGTGAAAATTGTGTCTTTGAATAATTTATATAAATACTAGAGCTTCAATTTCTAGAATTAATATTCAGTAGAACCAATCTTCATTTTTTCATAAAATCTTGACCTCACTTTACGCGGTTATTATGAAAGTATCTAGCACTTTTCTTTATATTCTTTGATTTGATTTACGAGGTCAAACTTATTTGAACCTATCCTGATTTCTTAAATGCATGGTGTCTCGTTTTACACAGCTTCCATAGAAGGATTTTTCGAAGAACATATTTACCGTGTAAGTTAAGGGATCTATATATATCCTAGCGTGGCAGTAACTTTACACTCTTATTAATCGAGTATTGAAGTCATTTTACCGTGGCAGGCTCCAATGAAGTGTTTCTAAGATTGCAGTTAATGAGGTAGCAAAATTCACCCAGGTAAAATGTAAATGTATTCTAAAACTTAGAAAAACTCCAGTTTAGGGATATTACCAACTGGAATTTTTCCAAGTAGAACTCCTACGTTTGAATATTAAAAAACTTTACACTTGTCTATTTTTAATGCACGTAAATATATTTTAGCTTGGGAAAATTACCAGCTAAGATATTTTCTCGCACTGATACATAAAATAATTTACTTGGGATATTACCAAATAAATTTTTTTTTTCCAAGTCCTCGATATACACGTTGAACCGTAGAGAGCTAATTATAATTAAAGAACAAATTTGGCTGCAATATAATATATCATAAGTAATTGTATAATGTATAGTAGAATTTATAAAAATAAATAAAGAATTACGTTAATAACAATTAGTCTTTGATTTGAGATTCCTTTGACAAATCCTTTGCTTCGACTATAAGAGGTCAAGCTATAGATTTTCTATATTTTGTGCAATAGATCCAGATGCCCTTTTGGAATAATATTTTTATGTTAGACTAAGGTACGTCGAAACACGGAGGTACAGATTAGCAAAGCATTCTATTGTGACTTTAAGAATATTCTGAGAGCAATCAAAAAAGAAGACACCACCGTAATATTGGGGGACTTCAACGCAAAGGTTGGAAGCGGCGCAGTAGAGGATATTATAGGCAAATTCGGTAAGAAAAAAATATACATAGTATGATATACTCTGTGTGTTACACCGATCAAAAGTTAATAGGGGTGTAAGGCAGTTTGATGAACAGTTTTTGAGTTATGCAGAGTAACTAATTTTAATCGACTCACGTAAGTATAGCAAAAAATGATTGTAGATAAAATTTATAGAGCTCGTACGGAGACGTCTGATGATTGATCCTAATCTAGAGGACATATGCAGTGTTTGTAGTTTAGTTTTTTTAGAGATTGTATGGAACCGTTAAATCTATCTTTCGGCTAGAGAGGCACCCAAAATGCAGCCCCAGAGGGGCGGGGGAAAGGAAGGTCATAGGGTTGAGTGGGAGCTCATTCGAAAGTATATTTAAAGACCAAAACTAGAAGCTGTGCAATTTTCTTGTAACAAATTGCCATTCCATCATAGTGGCTCGGATCATGAATTTTGCCAATAGCTTTCTCCATATTACAAAATCCGCACGCGCAGATCTCGTCGTGGGAGATTTCATAGTTTTTATTTTGTCTTAATGCCAGATTTTGTTATGGAGGATTATGAAATGGGAGATTTTATGCCTGACCCTAACCGATCAACTAAGAATTTAAACTGTTTTTCCTAAGCTTCAACATAAGCATGGCATCTTTTTAAAGAGGCTATTTTAATGCGTTATGTTTGTTCGTAGATCTTAATTTCAAACTTAATACGAGTAACATTTATTCAAAAGTCAAGATAATTGTCACCATTTAAAGTTTCTGGCAGTTGAACTTGACCAATTATTTGGCCGTTTATAATACCAACTCACAGCATATTCCTGCTGAATATACAAAAAAAATGGTTGTATTGAGAGTGCATAGCGTTCACAAATTACAGTTATCAGGAAGTTTCCTTAAAAATTAGCAAATGATAAACCTTTGCTCTCTTTTAACCTAGTACACTGAAGGAAATTCGTTTAAACGCACTTCAAATTTTTAATACATCCCTAATTTTATAAGACTTGGCGAAAATTACGGGAAGAAACACCCTACGAAGGGGAATACAAAACTGACCATGCGTCAGAAAAATCAAATACCCGTCGAAGCGTCAAGAAATCGGCTAACAGCTTCGCAAATTGTGCCAAACATGGACTTGCCCGTAACAAAATGACGTGTTCGACAGATATTAGCAAGCAATCCGCACTTAGTTTTTAAGAAACCTGTTAAAAAACCTGCCTTATCGTCACAACATAAAATTGAACGCCTGAAATTTGCATTATAAAATTTTATTTATTAACCGTATAATTCAAAACTTGGTGCTTTGAAAATTAAATTTTTATGTATGGGAAATATAAATATATGCAAGACAGGTCGGTCTGATTTATGTACAATTTATTTATAGCTGGGATTCACTTAATATGGTTTCTGTATAACGCGGTGCAAATAAATCGGATTTATATTAATTCCAAGTTTCTTATAACGCGACAGTGGTTTCCATGTAACACGGTGGGAATTAATCTGTTTGTATAAATTTTGAGTTTCTTATAGCGCGGTTCCAAATAACGCGGTACAATTATTAATCGCGTTATAGGAGATTTGACTGTGTTGCCGTTTCGAAGACCTAATAAAATGGTGCCCGTTAGGACCAGTCTAATATTTTTTCAACATAATCAGTCAAAGTGAGGATAAAAACTCGTGAGCAAAAATAGCAACAATACAAAAAAAATGTCTTCTTGTAAAAATCGCAGCAATAATGAAAACGTCTTTGGTTACCATTAATAGCAGAAAATAAAATTGGAAAAAAGACAATACCAATATTTGTAGCTTCGATACCTGAAATGTTGTCGAAAGGTAGAGATTTTTATTTTAAAAAATGTGGTAATATCTCGAAAACCATGACATTTTTACTAAGGTCTGTAAGTTATGAGTCCTAAGTGGTCAGCGCAAAATTTATCACAGGTTTCTGAGACACCCTGTATATTCCATATAAAAAAACCGGAGTACAAGTTTGACTTGCACGCAGTGGATTCCGGACCTTATTTTCTAGAATTTCTAGAAATCTATAAGAACTAGGACTTTCGTTATAATTTTCCGGTATGCGTTATATGCTCAGATTTTATAATATACATATGTACATTCCATATAAAAAAAAACCGAACAAGCACAAGTTCGACTTGCATGCAGTGGGTTCCGTACCTTATTTTCTAGAATTTCTAGAAATCTATAAGAACTAGGACTTTCGTCATAATTTTCGGTATGCGGTATGCCGAGATTTTTCTTTATTATTTTAGGTCCAGCAGGCTCGGAAATAAAAGAAAAGCATAGAAAGGGTGGTCTGTTTTCGCATGCTATCAATATTTTTTATTTATAGTATTGTATATATACACCCATGGACAAATATAGAAACAGTTTGATCAGCACTGCTTTGTGCACTCTCCTTCTTTCTCCTTAGTTTCAAATCTAACGGTATGATACCAGCGAAAACCTAGCGACCACGTGCTACTTAAAAACTGCACTTTTAATAGTAGTTCGTACCAACGCAAACATCCTGTGGTGATATCATTTCGCGTGAATGCTATTTTACGTGGACAACTAATTAGAAACAGTATTCATTTTTCCATCTTATTAAACAAAAATTGATTTCTCTGAATAATTGCATTGGTAAATATTTAAGTTACATTAAATATTCATGTTAAGACATTATTTTTGTCAATACATTGTTTATAAACATTCGCAAGAAAAAAAATTGTAACGCTTCCATACACATGGAAGTAGTGCGTCTTTGGTAAGCAAAAATGTCTTATTGCCAAATTGCAAACAATTGATATGCTCTTTAAAACTTGTTTATGGAGCAGTAAGACATTCCCAAGTACACGGAACAATGGAAAATGTTCTAAGATCCCGGAAAATGTCTGAGCTAACAGATCGGCAAATCATCAGAGAAACGAAAAAGGACACTAGAAAGAATTCTACTGACATCCACCGCAAAATTTTCGGTGATAACGTAACGGCAGTTTCAGCGAGAACCGTTAGAAGGTGTTTGGCTGAGGCTGGGTTGCACGGCAGAGTTTCACGGAAAAAAAGGAATGAATTTTGATAAGCGTCATTTGGCCTGGACAGCAAACCAATGAAAATATGTGTTAGGGAGCGACGAAACAAAATTTAATAGAACCGGGTCCAGACGGTAAAAGGTCTGTTCGTCGACGTAAAGCCGCTGCATTTGATTCAAGGTATACTACTCTTGTTGTAAAGTATGGCGGCTGATCGATCATCGTGTGGGGCTGCTTCTCCTAGTATGGTATTGGTCCCATTCATAGCATAAAAGGCATCCTGCTGAAGGAAAAGTACGTCAACATACTTGAAAACGTAATGTTGTTATGTGCTGAGGGAAATTTGCCTATGATCTAGACATTCCAACAGGACAACGATCCTAAGCACACAGCAAAGCATACCAACAACTCTTTTCAAGCCAAATTTATTAGTGTGCTGGAGTGGTCTGCATCAAATGCGCCCCTCAATCCTATTGAATACCTTTGGGGCGACGTACAGAAATCAGGTTCTTCAAAAAACTTTAAAAATTTTGACGAACTTTTTATTGCAATTAAATTAGCATGGGAAAATACACCTGTGAAGAGATGTAGCCGATTTATACTTTCAATAAAGAAGAGGTGCGAAGAAATAATATTACAAACAGGTTTTCCTACGAAATATTGGAAAAAAAAACAATTTTTATTCCATCCAAAACGAGTGTTTCTAATTAGTTGTCCGGCGAAATTTATGTGTTGAAAATATTATGGCATTGTATTTAAAATGTTTAAAAAATAATTGAAATTAAACTATAAGTTTTAATACATTGTAAGTCAGAGAATGTTAATTTAGCTCCTTTTTGTACATATGAAACAAGAACATTGAGAATTTTCAACTCAATTCAACATCATATATGTGTTTCTAATTAGTTGTCCATAGGTGTATATATAAAATTAAGAAAAATTTCCAAGTATGTGTATATGTGGAGTTACTCAGATGTATTACTATGCCAATTTTCAAATTCCTACGAAAATTGGCTGTGACAGACGGACAGACACGCGAGTGATCTTATAAGGGTTCCATTTTTTTCCTTTGGGGGTATGCAACCCTAAAAATCAAATTAACCCTTGAATTTAACCTCTAGATTAAAGTAAAGGTCATCGTCAGGTGTCCTCGTCAGAGCCATGAAACATTTTTTATATTGTGTATATTACGAGATAACTACGTGAAAACTGTCCATCAAACTATTTAAAACGAACGTTGTCTTTTTGCAGTTGTAAACAACCGATGTCAGAGCTAGATTTAAAAAACAAAAATATTTTTACCTGGTCCTTCTCTGGTTTTAGCTCCAAGAGTGGCTGCAAAGGTGACTCGCAATGGAGGTCAGATCCCACCTTCAGTTTTTTCAAATGAAATCCCTTAAACGGTGGCGGAGTTTCACACTTTGGTGCTGGTTGCAGTTTCACCGCTAAAGTGTTAGACCACGCCACCAGCCATAAAAGATCACAATCGCAGGCTAAGGGATTTCCAGAAATGTCCCTGTAAAAGAAACTGATTAGTTTTATGGTATTGCTTGCCTTTGATGCTTACAATTGCTTCAGCCCTTTCAACTTTTCAAAAGAGCCCTGAAATATGTGGACTATCACATTTGTCGATAAATTAAGTTTGACCAAGGTAAGTATCTCCCCGAACATACTTTCGTCCACATGTTTTAATGAATTGAAGGACAGATCCAACCGCTTTAAATTCGTGAAGTTGAAGATGTCGGACTGCTCGATGAAGGATATCTGATTCTTGCTCAAGTCCCTAGAAGGAAGATAGAGTAGCATTAGTTGCTAAGGTAAGGATGTTGCGTTTAATTTACAAGTTGACAATATTCTCAATATCTTCTCCAAAGTCCAGCTCCTTGAAGCTCGATATCTTGTTCTGTGGAGTTCCTCCGCACTTTGCTTTAAGGCTGCCTGGATTCTCACTAATTTTTTTGCAGACGCACTTCTTAGGGCAAATTCCGTGTACCTCCCCAAGTACTGCGGCCAGGGCAACGGCCAATACAAGGATACGGGACATGATTGGTGTTTGGGGCTTATCAGAGATAAACAACTCGCCGAGAACTCATCTAAAAATAAACAAAAACAAAGTCAAACTTTCCTTGGTGTGAGCTGGCCGTGGTTTCAGAACTTTTGCTCCAGCTGTGGCATATTTTGATTCTACCTTCGAAGCACTTTATCCGAACTTTTTCCCAAGGGCGAAATTACCAATGTTCTGTCAAATTAGGCGATAAATTGGGGAAAATATTTGACATCCTCGCACCGCAGCGAAGAAACAAACAGCATCACAGCAGTCTTATGGCAGTACTATTGATGGATGCCCATAGCTGAAGGCAGTGCAGGGTTGCGTAGAGTAAGTAAATTGAAAAATATTTCAGTCGATAATTACTTTTGTTTTATTAAGACTGCCATTGAATATAGCATAAAATATGTAATTAAAATAAACCGACATAAATAAGAGCAGAAAGAGCGAGAAAACAGACAGAAAATATAAATTGTCATTGGGCTTAACAATGCCCAACAACGTCCAATTCTGACATTTCTTTTTATCAAAAGCACGCAGCGCTGCTTCGTACAAAATCTGATGGATAGGGTAACGGTCGGCAAAATTGTGAAGTAAATTTGTTTTTGCTACAGAGATTAAGAAATCGGTAAAATATGAATAGCCTTCGCAACATATTCCGCGTAAGGACCTTGTCGTTACTACGTCAACCGGTGACACAGCAAAGTTTATTATCAATCCAGCTCCAACAGGGCGCCAGTTTCTCGTTTGCTCTCAAATCTTTAAAGCCAGTTATTTTCGATGTTCCGGACTGCAGTCATTATTGTACTGCTGGGAAAATACGCCTAGCAGAAATATCCACAAAGCTACAGCTGATCTACACGTGCAAGGTGTGTCAGGTGAGAAACCTCAAGATGATATCAAAGAAGGCCTACGCTGAAGGAGTCGTGATCGTGCGGTGCGATGGGTGCTCCAACAACCACCTGATTGCCGACAATCTGGGATGGTTCTCCGACATGAATGGCAAAAAGAACATTGAAGATATTTTGGCAGAGAAGGGAGAGACTGTCCGCAGGGTAGATGGCAGCGCAGGCGAATTCCTCAGGAAGAAGGACACTAGTTAGCGTGGTATTATTTTAATTTCTTAATATTTTGCTATTGTAGATCCAATGTCATCGCTTTAAGAATTATATCCATATATACATATATTCCATAAATTGATAATCTTTATTGTTCTCGTCCTGCGGACGTCCCATTTGATAAACTTAATCTAAAACTTCATTTTTAAATGCATTCTCTCTATTATTGGTGTTCTAAGCTATTTAATTAATTTATTTCCTTTTCGGAGTCTGTAGGAAATTTTTGCAATAATTTTCCTATATAACAAGTGTGAAAAATGTGTTTCAATTATGGAGCAAAATTGCTAACTTAATGAACAAGCATTATATTATGTTGGATGGAATTGATTAAAGGCCGAGATATAATGTACGCGACACGCTTTTGTGGCGCTACAAAATGAGTTTGAATACGGGAAAATGCAATCAGCTTGATACAATACACCCGCTGCAATTTTGTAGCGCCACAAAGTTTGGTGGAACTTTAACTTTTGAAGCGCGATGATTTGTTTCCATGTTTCTTTTTCAGGTTGGTTCTAGGGACGGAATCAGCTGTTAGAGTAGTTTTACGATGCCCAACAGATGGCTACGGCATTTTGTGATACAACTTTTAGCTTTGGTTGGTATATATGAGAAATAAATTAAAAGCAAAAAAACCTTTTTTCAAAAAAGCTTTTATTTAAATGCTCTAAAAAGAAGAAAATAAAATTTTCCTTTCAAATTTTAACTATCAACTTATAGCCTCATTATACACAATTTATATGATCATAAAAGCTTGTCGCGAGGTTTGCGTAAGTACCTATAAGTATTTAATTAAACTGAAATTTAAAAAAAATTAAACTTAGCAGATTAAGTTACTCAATTAAATAGGTACTAGTTTATTTACACAAGTAAATCGCGCGACAAGCTTTTATGATCATATAAATTGTGTATAATGAGGCTATAAGTTGATAGTTAAAATTTTAAAGGAAAATTTTATTTTCTTCTTTTTAGAGCATTTAAATGAAAGCTTTTTTGTAAAAAGTTTTTTTTGCTTTTAATTTATTTTTTACTTTTTAGTTATCGCTGGCTAGGTTTCTGAGTCTGTTCATCTCATTCAACGCATCATTGTTGCAAGGTCGTTTGCCGGTTAATGTCGAACAGTCTAGCTCTTCAATAACATAAATTTCATAAGGGCATTGGAACGATACATGAAATGTCTACTTACTTTGACTTGGGTGTTTGGAAGAATGCGCCACTTATTTCAGCTTGGAGCTTACTTCTGCCTGAAGAAACACAGTTCCGGGTTTGATTTTGGAGTTGTCCTTCTCCTAGACAGGTTGCAGACCAATGCTGATGACGCCCGTCTCGCCAAATCACACAAGTCAAAGTTAATCAACCGATGTTACAGGCTCAACAAATTCTACCTCAAGAATAATCGAGGTCTCTACACCAAATTTCAGGTGGATTAGAGCAACGGAGCTTATAATCACCATCTTTTTTTTAACATGCATTTTTATTCTCAGCGAACCCTTTCATTTAATACCCATACTATAGGAAAGCATAAAAAACTTCAAAAGTCCGCCATATTGGATTAGGAGTGATGTCAGAAAATTTTTCTAATTATTCTCGGCAAGCCCTTTCATTTGATACCCATATTGCAGAAGTGCATAAGAAATAACTATTCCGCCATCTTGGATGTTCCGCCATATTGGATTTAGAATGACGTCACATTATTTTTCGAGTTACTCTCAACAAGCCCTTTCATTTGATACCCATATTGTAGAAGTGCATAAAAAATAACTATTCCGCCATATTGGATGTTCCGCCATATTGGATTTAAAATGATGTCACATTATTTTTCGAGTTACTCTCAACAAGCCCTTTCATTTGATACCCATATTGCAGAAATGCATTAAAAATAACTATTCCGCCATCTTGAATGGTCCGCCATATTGGATTTAGGATGACGTCACACAGCTTATCGTGTATTGTCCCCCAAACTAAACGTGTATACAAAATTTCAGCTCAATCGGTTGAAGATATCTGCTTCAAAATTGAGTAGCAAGATTCCACCCGAACAAACATACATACATACAGTGCAAGTTAAATAAAAGCTTTTAAAATATGAAGGTAAGACGAAGGCAGGAACAATGACTTATACAGGGTGTTCAGAGGTGGGAGGTCAATACTGAAGGGGGTGAAAGGTCAGACCGAGACAAGCAAAAAATCGTATGGGTGGGGGGGGGGGGGGGGGGGCATCTCGCACCGTTTGGCAGTTACAAGGTGATTCGTAAATCAGGATTTTGCCTTATATGGGAACTGCCCTTGTATTTTTATCTTTTTTTCTACGCATCGCAGCGGCCCCAAACTGATTTCAAAAAATCACTATTTGGAAGCCCTTTCCAAAAAAGTTTACACCACCCCCCTATCCCCAACCCCTTGGCCACAATCCCCCCTGGAAGTTGAAAAAATTAACTTTTATTTCACGATTTTTCACCTTTCGCCCCACTTTTCTCCGAAATTCATGTTATTAACATAATTACTTTTTATTTTTTTTAAGTTGCCCATCTAATTACCTTTCCAAAAAGGTGCAACATGCCCAGGTAGGAAAAGGATACGAAAATTTATTTACAAAAATCCTTTTACAGAATTTCATGACAATTCGAATTTTTAAGAAATTATACTTAAGTTAACTAAAAAATACATTTTGTTCGCTTAAAAACTAATTACAATTAAAACGTATGTCCTATAAAAGCTGTTCAAAATGTTCTCCGCCAGTTTCGATGCATGCAAGTAGCCTTCGTCTTATTTCGCGTTTGAGGTCTATGGTAGCCAGTCTCTCCCGTATTTTCGTCGCTGCAGTCCCAATCTTGGTAACTAATTCTTCTCTGGTGTTGATTGGTCTTGAGTAAACTTCATCTTTCATCATTCCCCATAAGAAAAAGTCCAGTGGAGTAAGGTCCGGTGACCTAGCAGGCCAAGGAATCGGTCCACCTCGTCCAATCCAGCGCTCTGGGTAATTTTCATTTAACCTTGCCCTAACAATGTTCCCAGTATGCGCAGTTGCTCCGTCGAGCTGTAAATAAATTGCGCTTCTGGTGGCCAGGGGGATGTCCTCCAACAGATCCGGAAGGGTACTCTCCAAAAAGTCCGAGTATAGCTGACTATTCAGCACTTGGGGCAAGATGAAGGGTTCTATGAACTGGTTGCCGATGATGCCAGCCCAGACATTGACACTAAATCTTTGCTGGAAGGACCGACTCCTTGTCCTATATGGGTTCACATCTGACCAGGTGTGGAGGTTGTGGAAGTTTGTGATGCCATCCCGGGTGAATTGCGATTCATCCGTCCACAGAATTCGGTCTAGAAACCTTCTGTTTTCGATGTCAGACTCGAACAGCCAAGTGCAAATTGCAATCGTCTTTCGGAATCTCCTTCCTGTAGTGCTTGGACCAGGATATGGTGGTATGGATGTAGTCCCTCTCGGTTCACAACGGTCCAAACTCTGCCTGAAGACAATCCTGACCTTCGTGCGACCTGCCTGATGCTTATTACAGGGCTGTTCCTGACGATGTTGAGGATTTGTTGGTCGGTGTCCGCTGAATCGGCCGATGTTCCTGACCGCGTTTCTGCTCTGGGGGCGGTTACACTTCCGGTTTCTTTTAACCTTCTGAAAGTCCTTGAAAATACCCTTCTGTCGGGTACACGCCGATTCGGGAATCTCCTTTGGTATTCTCGTACGGCCTCACTATCATTTCCGTCTACTAAACCGTACACGTAAATTATATCCGCATACTCTTCAACATTGAATTCTGCCATTTTATCTTAATTTTTTCTATTAAACACCCGTCCTTTTCGCTTGCTTCTTCAACTGTGGTCGATGTCCTTTCAAACTCACCCATTTTTATACCATAATTCATAGGAGGTATTAGAAACGGAGCGTCAGGATACTTAGAAGTCAATACTTGATATAATAAACTAATAACGCTATTTAACGAGATTACATTTATTATTTTATTACTTTTTTGCTGAAATAATAAAAATGTACTACCTCTGTTTCCTAAACAAACATTTCCGAACTTGCTGTCATAAAAATTGTTTACTTAACGACTTTTTCCATTATGGTGCAATAAAGTAATTAGGTACCTGTGAGGATGTTTTAATTTCAGGACTTTTGCAACCCTTTTCTACCTGGGCATGTTGCACCTTTTTGGAAAGGTAATTAGATGGGCAACTTAAAAAAAATAAAAAGTAATTATGTTAATAACATGAATTTCGGAGAAAAGTGGGGCGAAAGGTGAAAAATCGTGAAATAAAAGTTAATTTTTTCAACTTCCAGGGGGGATTGTGGCCAAGGGGTTGGGGATAGGGGGGTGGTGTAAACTTTTTTGGAAAGGGCTTCCAAATAGTGATTTTTTGAAATCAGTTTGGGGCCGCTGCGATGCGTAGAAAAAAAGATAAAAATACAAGGGCAGTTCCCATATAAGGCAAAATCCTGATTTACGAATCACCCTGTAACTGCCAAACGGTGCGGGATGCCCCCCCCCCCCCCACCCATACGATTTTTTGCTTGTCTCGGTCTGACCTTTCACCCCCTTCAGTATTGACCTCCCACCTCTGAACACCCTGTATAGTCACCAGCTGAGTGCCCCGCGAGGATCATTTTTATGAAAAAACTTAAAATTGAGCATGGTATAAAAGAAATCGGTCCGTGAAAGTTTAATTACATATTTTTAATTTGCGTCAGCTCAAATATAACTGTGCATGATTTGCTCCATCAAATTTGAGCCTGTGTTAAAAATGGTTTCATTTTTCAGACGACGGTTAGCAGTCCAATTCTTTCATTCCAGCGGTAGCGTCGCTCTCATTGTATATTGCAGCGCGATGTTTCACGATATTCCACGCGCCACAAAAACCCGTCGGGTAGTACATTGTATCACGGCCTTAACTTTTGAAGCGCGATGATTCGTTTCCATGTTTCTATTTCAGTTTGGTTTTAGGGACGGAATAAAACTTGAAATGCAGAATTTGTCATAGAAATGTAACTTGAGATTTCAATAGTTTTACGATGTCCAACATGGCTACGGCATTTTGTGATACAACTTTTAGCGTTGGTTGGTATATATCAGAAATATGAAGGTTAGACGAAGGCAGGAACAATTACTTTTGTATATAGTATATCTCTGTTATTTATAAGACTCCAACTGAGTGCCGCGAGGAACATTTTTGTGAAAAAACTTAAAATTGAGGGTGGTATAAAAGAAATCGGTTCGTGAAAGTTTAATTATTTTTAATTTGCGTCAGCTTAAGTATAAATGTGCATGATTTGCTCCATCAAATTTGAGCCTTTTCTAAAAATGGTCTAATTTTTCAGAGGACTGTTAGCAGTTCAATTCTTTTATTCCAGTCGTAGCGTCGCTGTCATTGTATATTGCAGCGCGATGTTTTACGATATTCCACGCGCTACAAAAACGCGTCGCATACATTGTATCTCGGATTAGATTAAAGAGTATCTATAACAAGAGAGGACACTCGAGCGGTTATTCCTTATCTTTTTTCGACCTTGGTACTGTTACAGGAACGAAATGGGAATTTCTGCTAGAAATAGTAATAAAGAAGGGATAAGTGAGAGAAAGACAAAAATTTAAGGAGAAAATTGGAACACTCCTGCAGGGTGCACCTCACAAACATTTCTTATCACACAATTTTTCTATAAACGCATTACACACTGATTTTTCCACAGCCGCACACCAAACACATTATATTATATTATGCTTACCCCTCATTTATCTAAAATATATTGAATTTTACTTAATTTATTTATTTATTTATTTATTTATTCCACATATAATAGGTTTAATCCTAAAATACATGGATATATATAAGCGCACTCGGGTACTATGCCCATATGGCGCATACCTTTAAATTATACATAACAATTTATAAAAAACTAATTAAAGGGTAACACTCACAACAATATAACAGTAGAATAACATTAAATAGAAGGGTATTTATAAAAAGGAGGACGCTTATTATATTTATTTAATATTATTTTTTCCTTATTATTATTAATTCTTTATTATTGTTATTATTGTTATTTTATTTATTCACTATTTATTTATTGTTATTTAATACTAAATGGATTTAAGTAAGTTAAAATTGGGAATTAAGCTTTATTTTCTTTTTATAGTCTATATATTTTGGCATATATTTAGTTTGTTAACTAGTTCCAACAGAGTCGCCGGTTGAGATGGGTCCAGGAGCTCGGCGAGCGGTGGGAGGGTTGAACCAAAAACAGCAGTGGAGTTTGGACACTCCGTTAGAATGTGCCTGATGGTGAGTGGCACTTGGCACTCTGGGCAGCCTGGCTGTGGGGACCTAGCAAAAAGGTGGGCTTTGGTCAACAGGCAATGGCCCATTCTTACCCTGAAAACTATCCTTCCTTCCCGTCTCGTTAACTCCCTGTTGTAGAGTGGGGCCACGTCTGAGGGGGAGTGCTGGGCGTGGAAGGTGCCGGAGTTCCGCCACTCCGCCACGTAGGCGTCCCGAATGAGTTTTCCTCCGTTTCTGATTAGAAAGCTGGAAACCTGGGGGAGATATTGTTGGGTGGTAATGGGGCTTGAAGCGGCTGCTTTAGCAGCCCTGTCTACTACTTCGTTTCCGCTGATGCCGATGTGGGCTGGGACCCAGTCCACTCTGATTTTACCTCTGGCTCCCAAAATCGTGCTACGAAGGTAGTGAATGTAAGGTTCCTGGGCGTTAGCCTCATTTAGCGCTTGCAGGACCCCCATAGAGTCCACGAAAATAATGCAGCTGTGGTTTTGGACCTTTGCGAATTCAACCGCTTTGCCCAGCGCGAAAATTTCAGTCTCAAAACTGGATGACAGACTTGATAGTTTGTAAGACCTTGTGCTGAAAGTTTCGAAACCTCGACGAGTGATGGCAATGGCTGCTCCAGCATTGTTTTGATCTTTGGAGCCATCCGTGTAGAGCACTGTCCAGCTGGTATGCCTGGACAGTTGCTCTAGATGCCTCTGGCGAAATTCTTCGGCGGTGGTCCTATTTCGTCTCGGTGCTATATTTTTGTAAACTGGGTAGTTTTGGAATTCATTTGCTAGAGAAGCCTCTTGCGGGCGGCAAGGTGGAGGGGTTGGTAATCCTAGGTCTACAATCAGGTCCCTCGCAACTTTGATAGCTGACTTCGAGGTTGGTCTAGGGTTGGGGACTAGATTATGCTGTATGGTGAAGTGGTGTGGCCTTCTCCAATCCAGTAGATTTTTTGCCACCAGTTTGAGTCTGGCGATGTTAATTCTAGTCGGTAAGTCATCTAGGCCAGCCTCTATCCATAAGGCCCTGTTTGGTGTAGTTTTGAGGGCACCAAAAGCTGTCCGGAGGGTCTTATTAATGGCCGTTTGAATACGGCCTAAGTTGATTTTTGTGGTTAGCCCATATATAAGCAGTCCATAGTTTGTGCAACCCCTGATCAGTGTTTTGGCTATATGGACTGTAGCATGCAATGGGGCGCCGTTTCCTCTAGCAGATATGGATCTGACTAGGTTATTAATTCTATCCAGTTTTGTGGTATTTTTCTTACAGTGGGACGTCCAGCTGAGCTTTGTGCTAAACTCCATTCCGAGGATTCGAATTTTCTCCTGTGCTGTGAAGTCTTCATCCCCAATGTCCAGCACACGGTGTTGTGGACGCCTTTTCCTGGAGAATACTACGTATTCAAATTTGTTATGCGGAAAGATTGCTCCGGTTTCGTGGCACCATATGTCCATTGCAGCTAGGCTTCTTCGAAATACCTCTCTCGGTGAGTCAAGCGTAGTAGTCAACAGTATGTTGTCCGCGTATACGTAAAAGTCGAGTCCGTTTATGATGTCGAGTTTTTGGATGAGAGAAGTGATATAGGTGTTGAAAAGCGCGGTGGACAGGGGTGAGCCTTGTGGGAGGATGTTTTGAATGGTTCTTTGTGCCGATGTGAAACCATTAACCCGAACCTGTAGGGAACGGGACGATAGGAAATTTTTTATCAGGTGGATGAATTCTGCATCAATGCCCCATATCTGGAGCTGGACGGCTATTACATCCCACCGAACCCTGTCGTAGGCCTTCTCGATATCGGCCGAGAGTAAAAATAACTCTCCTCTCTTGTCGAAGGCGTTCTTGATGGAGTTTTCCAGCTCCAGAAGGACCGAGGTTGTACCTCGGTACCTCCTGAAACCATGAACCTCCCCTGGTAAAATCGTCTCGAGAAGTGAGGAGAGTCTTCGGCTCATTATCTTTTCAAAGAGCCTTGAAAGACAGGGCAACAGTGAGATAGGACGGAGATCCTTCGGAGTTAATGTGCCTTGAGCGATGACGCCTCTCTTACGAATGGGTATCAGAACAGCATTTTTCCAAACCCGTGGAAAAGTGCTGCTCTCCAGCATCAAGTTATAAAGAGCGACTAGTCGCTCCTTGAAGCTATCAGGGGTCTCTTTAATCATTCTGTAAGAGATCTTGTCATGTCCAGGTGCCGATCCCTTACATTTACTAAGCACTATACTTAGTTCACGAAGGGATATTGGGGATGACAACTTTCTGTTAGGATCAGGGGAATAGGACCTGTCCGTGAAGGACCAGTTGTTCCTAGTTCGGACGTTTTCTCGACTAAAGGTGTTGTCGTGTGAGTAGCTAGTCCAAGATTGTGCTAGCTGCTGGGCAATGAGCTTGGAGTCTGTGATTAACCTGCTGTCGATGGTTAAGTTGGCAATTAAGCTGGAGGACCTGTTGCCGGCGATAGATTTAACTTTACCCCAAGCCCCGGCCAGATTAAGATTAGGATCTATCGTGCTGGCGAAGGAAATCCAGGCTTCCTTTTTCGCCTCCTTAATCTGTCTTTTAACAAACGCCGATTTCCTACGGTATATTAGCAGGTTTTCATCCGTAGGGTGCCTCTGGAAAGTTTTCCAGGCCCTATTCTTATCCCTGATGTGTGAGAGGATGCGAGAATTCATCCAGACTGGCTGGGATTTTGATTGGGGCGAGAGACAGGCATGCTGTTCGCCGCTGCCGATCTAATGATCCTTGTGATCTGGGCCGTCTCCTTCTCAATATTTCTCGACGGGAGCCTCCCCGCGGAATCCGCTTCAATTGTCTCTCTAAAATTTTCCCAGTTGGCTAAATGTTCCTGGAATTTCGTCACAGGCTGGGTTCTAGCTATTTGAAAGCAAGTTTTAATAATCAGGGGGAAATGTTCACTTCCCTCCGGGTTATCATGTATAAGATAATTGAGGCGGCCCGCTAGTCTAGGAGGAACCAGCGTTAAATCAATATTGGTTAGTGTGCCGTTGTGCGCAACGTGAGTTGGTGAATCTGTGTTGAGAATACACAGGGGATGGTCCTCAATCCAGGCGGCTATCCGTCGCCCTCTGGGATTCCAGCGCTCAGAGCCCCATAAAGGACTATGGGCATTGAAATCCCCACCAAAAATGGTGTTTTGGGGTAACTGACTGGCCAGAGACGCCAGATCTTGGCCTAAGATCTCCTGTGTATTCTCAAGATATACGCTGCAGATCGTTATTGGTTCCGGCATGTTTATAGAGACGGCACAAGCCATAATACCAGATGTTATTGTGTGTTCAAAAGCGGGGATGGAACTGTGGACAAGAATGGCCACACCACCATGCCTAGTCTCTCTCACGGAGTTTGTGCCAAAAAAGGTGTAAGGACCCAGCCGTTCAGGCTGTTCATCCAACAGGATGTTGGTTTCCTGAAGAAGAATAATGTGGGGATTGTATTTGGAAATTAGGAGGTCTAAACTTGGACGGTTATGATACAATCCTCTTAAATTCCATTGCAAAACCGTTAAGTCTCGCAATGAGGTTCGAGAGGCAGGATTAACGATATTAGACATGGGCAAAAAGAAAATTACTCCGCGTCAGCGGAGAAATCCGAGAAGGTGGAGACGGATACCATCAACTCACCATCCGAGATAAGCTCGTTTGGTTCTTTTTCAGTACTTAATTGTGGTCCTGGTATGGCCACATTTGGTTTGGGTGCTAGGGAAATAGAATAATTGTTATTTAATGTGTGTTCTGTATTCTTTGTAGTATTTAGAGTGGGTATTAAAGTGTTAGATATGTTCTTGGTTGACGGGTGTTCTGTGTAATTTGTAGTTTGTGGTGGATGCTGCGTTGTGTTTCGATTGATTTTAGTCGAGCGTTGTGGAGTGGGTACTGTACTTTTTTGTTCTTGGATTGGGGAGTTCGTCTTCTTAGTTCCAGCAGTGAAGCTTGAGGATTGGGGCTTTTCTGGATAGGTCGTGGCTTCAATGTTGTTTGCTTTATCCTTGTTAACCGATTTTTGTGTAGTTATGTCAGCATATGTGGAAGAAGATCTGGAAGGGTATGTGGCATAATATTCTTTTTTCGCCTCGAACATGCTACACTTCTTTAGTGTTTTTATTTTCAAGATTTCTTTGGCTTTTTTAAATTCCGGGCAGTCCCTGCTTGAGGAACCATGGGAAGCCGTCTTGCAATTTACACAGAATTTATCTGTGCACTGATTGGTTTCGTGGGGGCCAGGTTGGCCACAGTTTTCACATGTTGGAGTTTGGTCCTTACAATGTTTGGCGGTATGCCCTAGCTTTTGACAAAAGCGGCAACGCATAGGGGTCGGGAAATAGGGCCTTACCGGGATTTTGTACCACGGTCCTTGGATGTAAGGTGGGAGCTGGAAGGCATTGAAAATTAAAATTAACAAGCCTGTAGGTTCTCGTTTCCCCGGTTCTTTAATGCTTTGTCTTGTAATTTGAATCACCTCGGTGACTCCTTGGTCCCTGAACCCCTCTAGAATTTCTTCCTGGGTCATGGAGGTGAAGTCCCGGGCATAAATAGTTCCTTTAACTGAATTTAAAGTCGGGTGCAGTTCCACCTTAACTGGGATTCCAGCTATGCTGGTTGTGCGAGTAAAACGCTCTGCGACTACTTCGTTGTCAACCAGTAACAACAATTCGCCTTCCTTGAGATAACTGGCTTGAGAATATTTAGAGGAGATAGCGACCACTCCTTGTTTCACCATAAACTGGTTGAACTTTTTAAGGGGCTTTCCTGGTTCCGTCGATTGAATGGTGATGAATCGTGGTAAGGAGGCATTGCTATTAATTATCGTTTCCTTAACCGGTAAAGATGGATAGTGTGGATCGGATAATAGTGCTTTCCTCGGCCTTTTAGAGGCTGCTTTTTTAAGTGGGGGCTCTAGAATAGAAAAGAAATTTGCGCCGGCCGGACCGGACGCCATTGCGAAAATTTTGTCAGGCCTGGAGCCTCGGCCTGTAGTTGTTTTTAAATTAGCTAATTTTAGTTTTAATTTCTTATTCACAATAGTTCACAATATATACTATATATCGGCCACTACGTGGCTACTGCCACCTCACAGCGCTGTTTTTTAATTTATTGCACTTTTTCACTATGTCCGGTGAAAAAGAATGGCGACCGCGAAGAATTTCGCGCTCCAATTGGAAACTTATCCAGGAGGTTCGGGCGTAATCCCGTACCACCCACTTTAATGTTCCTTTTAATGCACTTAAATAGCTCCTAGAGTTATGCAAAATTATAAAGGCAATGATTGAAAAACTTATTCGAGGATAGTTTTACTTTTTCCCGCCAGATTGTACCTGGTTAGGGCCCCACAAGAGCCTTCGGAGCTTGTCCCCGCTTATCCGAGCGGAGTATCCGCGGCGCCGAATACAGCTGGCTTGGGTTCTTTTTAGTTCTTCTTTGAGATTGTGTGCAATAATATCCTGTTATAATGCACAGGAAATCCTGGATACCAACGATGAAGACGAATTCCTGTAGCCTTCTCTAATTTTCTCCTATAATCAATATTTTTAAATTCGGAATTTTTCCAGCTCGCTTTTATTTCACGTCTTGACGTTCCCAGTTAGCAAGGCCAACTGAATTTTACTTAATAAATTGCGCTTAAAAAAATAATTTTTTACTTAAAAGTTTTTAAGCTTGTTCACATTTACGAAAAAATCATGAGCACCCTATACTTTACTTAATCCCGCTAAGCACAAAACAACGTTCCTTTTGTTTCGCCCTTAAAAATGCACAGTAAAAAAATATAATACAATCTCGTCGGTGTGTGCGATTTGCTTTTTCCCCATTCTTCGATTCGGCATTTCCCTATAATTTAACATTGCGAGGCGAGATAGAATTGAGAGACTGCTACCAATATAGTATTTTTTTCCCGCCTTTAAAAATGCATTATGAAAAAACGCTTCAGTTTATTGCTTACGCTGTAAATGGTGCCTGTGAGAATTTGTTGGTGAAAATTTCTCTCTACATTTCTTATAAGAATTAACAAAGATAGTAGCCCTGATCTGGAAGTATTTTTTAGAGATTGCATATGGGTTGGAGTTTTGAGAGCGTGTTGAGAGTGTCCCTTAAGTTATCGATATTCTTTGTCTTCGATTATAGAGTACAAGGTGGGACGGTAGACGATTTAGCTGAAGTAATTTCATGACGTGTTAGTAACATTCGCGTTTGTGGTTGTGTACCCAATGCAGTCGTTCATTATTCGGAAAATGAAAAAGGGGCACTAAGTTTGAGACCCCACAGCAAATTTTATACACACCACACTATGATATATTTGGACGATTTTTTTCCATTGTTCAATTATCTCCCGATAGAATAATGCTACTGAGATGAATTTTGTTTTAAAATTAAAGTGCACACTTTGGCGGATATGGAAAAAATACTAAAAAGTTCTGACGACCTTCATTTGACCTTGAAAATTGGTTTCAAGTTTGACGATTTTTAGAAAAAATTGATATTTTTGAATGTAGAAACTATATCAATCTCCTCTTTTATTTTATTTCTGGCTGAAATTCCTCGGGAGGAGTTTTAGAACCAGAGAAGATCGATAAAGATCATTCGAAGATCACGCGGAGGTCATTTGAAGGTAATTTTCGAGAGGACTACCACGAAATCGCTTTTTTCGCAGTCTGACCGGGAAAAGGATTGTAGATTCGGTCCTTGGACGCTTTCAAAGCGTTGAAGGACAGCTTAAATGATGGTTTCATTAATGTTTCATTTAGGTGTTTATATCACATTTTACGTGCAAGTGAAACTCGCATAGACAATCGCTTCTTACCCCCTCCACCCCTCGATCCCTCTTCTGTACCGACGCGTCGAGATTTAGCCCGCCCCGCACTTCAGTTCTAACAAGTCATTAACGAGAGCGATAAGGTAGAATGTTTGTGTTTTGATACTACTGCTGTAAATACCGGCTTAAGAAGTGGAGTATGCGTTCTTATGGAGCAAAAAATTGATAAAGATATGCTTTGGCTTGCTTGTCGTCACCACATAATGGAAATTATGTCCTGGCTATAAAAATAAAAGGATCTAACAAATACAGATTTTGAATTTTTATTTAAAATTCAAACCTTGGTAGCGACCTCTAAATGTCATTTAAAAAATTCAAAAAAAATACTGAAATTCTTTCTTATGGTATATAATCAAATTACGTGGTGCCCTGCGAAATTAAAGAAAAATAATTTTTTTCTTATGAATAAGGACCACCCTAGTATACAGGGTGTTCAGAGGTGGGAGGTCAATACTGCAGGGGGTGAAAGGTCAGACCGAGACAAGCAAAAAATCGTATGGGGGGGGGGGGGGGGGCATCTCGCACCGTTCGGCAGTTACAGGGTGATTCGTAAATCAGGATTTTGCCTTATATGGGAACCGCTCTTGTATTTTTATCTTTTTTTCTACGCATCGCAGCGACCCCAAACCGATCTCAAAAAATCACTATTTCGAAGCCCTTTCCAAAAAGGTCAACACCACCCCCCTACCCCCAACCCCTTGGCCACAATCCCCCCTGCAAGTTGAAAAAATTAACTTTTATTTCACGATTTTTCACCTTTCGCCCTACTTTTCACCGAAATTCATGTTATTAACATACCTACTTTTTATTTTTTTTAAGTTGTCTATCTAATTACCTTTCCAAAAAGGTGCAACATGCCCAGATAGGAAAAGGATACGAAAATTTATTTACAAAAATCCTTTTACAGAATATGATGACAATTCGAATTTTTAAGAAATTGTACTTAAGTTAACTAAAAAATACATTTTGTTCGCTTAAAAACTAATTACAATTAAAACTTATGTCCTAAAAAAGCGGTTCAAAATTTACTCCGCAAGTTTCGATGCATGTAAGTAGCCTTAGTCTTATTTCGCATTTCGGTCTATGGTAGCCAGTCTCTCCCGTATTTTCGTGGCTGCAGTCCCAATTCTGGTAACTAATTCTTCTCTGGTGTTGATTGGGCTTGAGTAAACTTCATCTTTCATCATTCCCCATAAGAAAAAGTCCAGTGGAGTAAGGTCCGGTGACCTAGCAGGCCAAGGAATCGGTCCACCTCGTCCAATCCAGCGCTCTGGGTAATTTTCATTTAACCTTGCCCTAACAATGTTACCAGTATGCGCAGGTGCTCCGTCGTGCTGTAAATAAATTGCGCTTCTGGTGGCCAGGGGGATGTCCTTCAACAGATCCGGAAGGATATTATCCAAAAAGTCCGAATATAGCTGACTATTCAGCACTTGGGGAAAGATGAAGGGTCCTATCGACTGGTTGCCGATGATGCCAGCCCAGACATTGACACTAAATCTTTGCTGGAAGGACCAACCCTTGTCCTATGTGGGCTCACATCTGACCAGGTGTGGAGGTTGTGTAAGTTTGTAATGTCATCCCGGGTGAATTGCGATTCATCCGTCCACAGAATTCGGTCTAGAAACCTTCTGTTTTCGATGTCAGGCTCGAACAGCCAAGTGCAAATTGCAATCGTCTTTCGGAATCTCCTTCCTGTAGTGCTTGGACCGGGATATGGTGGTATGGATGTAGTCCCTCTCGGTTCACAACGGTCCACGCTCTCCCTGAAGGCAATTCGAACCGTCGTGCGACCTGCCTGATGCTTATTTCAGGGCTGTTCCTGACGATGTTGAGGATTTGTTGGTCGGTGTCCGCTAAATCGGCCGATGTTCCTGATCGCGTTTCTGCTCTGGGGGTGGTTACACTTCCGGTTTCTTTTAACCTTCTGAAAGTCCTTGAAAATACCCTTCTGTCGGGTACACGCCGATTCGGGAATCTCCTTTGGTATTCTCGTACGGCCTCACTATCATTTCCGTCTAATAAACCGTACACGTAAATTATATCGGCATACTCTTCAACACTGAATTCTGCCATTTTATCTTAATTTTTTCTATTAAACACCCGTTCTTATCGCTTGCTTCTTCAACTGTGGTCAATGTCCTTTCAAACTTACCCATTTTTATACCATAATTCATAGGAGGTATTAGAAACGGAGCGTCAGGATACTTAGGAGTCAATACTGGATATAATAAACTAATAACGCTATTTAACGAGATTACATTTATTATTTTATTACTGTTTTGGTGCAATAATAAAAATGTATTACCTGTGTTTCCTAAACAAACATTTTCGAACTTGCTGTGATAAAAATTGTTTACTTAACGACTTTTTCCATTATGGTGCAATAAAGTAATTAGGTACCTGTGAGGATGTTTTAATTTCAGGACTGTTGCAACCCCTTTCTACCTGGACATGTTGCACCTTTTTGGAAAGGTAATTAGATAGGCAACTTAAAAAAAATAAAAAGTAGGTATGTTAATAACATGAATTTCGGAGAAAAGTGAGGCGAAAGGTGAAAAATCGTGAAATAAAAGTTAATTTTTTCAACTTGCAGGGGGGATTGTGGCCAAGGGGTTGGGGATAGGGGGGTGGTGTTGACCTTTTTGGAAAGGGCTTCGAAATAGTGATTTTTTGAGATCGGTTGCGATGCGTAGGAAAAAAGATGAAAATATAAGAGCGGTTCCCATATAAGGCAAAAACCTGATTTACGAATCACCCTGTAACTGCCGAACGGTGCGAGATGCCCCCCCCCACCCTTACGATTTTTTGCTTGTCTCGGTCTGACCTTTCACCCCCTGCAGTATTGACCTCCCACCTCTCAACACCCTGTATATATAAACTCCTAAATGCAATGAGGGAATGACTGTGAGGGAATGACGAATTTTAACTAAAGCTACAAAAACAGCGGCACATTACCTCAATTTGCTTGTTGCATTTCGAATATGCATTTTACTCCCAAAAACGCATAAAAACAACAAATTTTATATACAGGGTGTTCAGAGGTAAGAGGTCAATACTGCAGGGGGTGAAAGGTTAGACCGAGACAAGCAAAAAATCGTATGGGTGGGGGGGGGCATCTTGCACCGTTTCGCAGTTACAGGGTGATTCGTAAATCAGGATTTTGCCTTATATGGGAACCGCTCTTGTATTTTTATCTTTTTTTCACCACCCCCCTATCCCCAACCCCTTGGCCACAATCCCCCCTGGAAGTTGAAAAAATTAACTTTTATTTCACGATTTTTCACCTTTCGTCCCACTTTTCTCCGAAATTCATGTTAATAACATACCTACTTTTTATTTTTTTTAAGTTGCCTATCTAATTACCTTTCCAAAGAGGTGCAACATGTCCAGGTAGGAAAAGGATACGAAAATTTATTTACAAAAATCCTTTTACAGAATATCATGATAATTCGAATTTTTGGGAAATTATACTTAAGTTAACTAAAAACTACATATTGTTCGCTTAAAAACTAATTACAATTAAAACGTTTGTCCTTTAAAAGCTGTTCAAAATGTTCTCCGCCAGTTTCGATGCATGCAAGTAGCCTTGGTCTTATTTCACGTTTCAGGTCTATGGTAGCCAGTCTCTCCCGTATTTTCGTCGCTGCAGTCCCAATCTTGGTAACTAATTCTTCTCTGGTGTTGATTGGTCTTGAGTAAACTTCATCTTTCATCATTCCCCATAAGAAAAAGTCCAGTGGAGTAAGGTTCGGTGACCTAGCAGGCCAAGGAATCGGTCCACCTCGTCCAATCCAGCGCTCTGGGTAATTTTCATTTAACCTTGCCCTAACAATGTTCCCAGTATGCGCAGGTGCTCCGTCGTGCTGTAAATAAATTGCGCTTCTGGTGGCCAGGAGGATGTTCTCCAACAGATCCGGAAGGGTATTCTCCAAAAAGTCCGAGTATAGCTGACTATTCAGCACTTGGGGCAAGATGAAGGGTCCTATCAACTGGTTGCCGATGATGCCAGCCCAGACATTGACACTAAATTTTTGCTGGAAGGACCAACACCTGGTCCTATGTGGGTTCACATCTGACTAGGTGTGGAGGTTGTGCAAGTTTGTGATGCCATCCCGGGTGAATTGCGATTCATCTGTCCACAGAATTCGGTCTAGAAACCTTTTGTTTTCGATGTCAGACTCGAACAGCCAAGTGCAAATTGCAATCGTCTTTCGGAATCTCCTTCCTGTAGTGCTTGGATCGGGATATGATGGTATGGATGTAGTCCCTCTCGGTTCACAACGGTCCAAACTCTCCCTGAAGACAATCCTGACCTTCGTGCGACCTGCCTGATGCTTATTACAGGGCTGTTCCTAACGATGTTGAGGATTTGTTGGTCGGGGTCCGCTGAATCGGCCGATTTTCCTGATCGCGTTTCTGCTCTGGGGGCGGTTACACTTCCGGTTTCTTTTAACCTTCTGAAAGTCCTTGAAAATACCTTTCTTTTGGGTACATGCCGATTCGGGAATCTCCTTTGGTATTCTCGTACGGCCTTACTATCACTTCCTTCTACTAAACCGTACACGTAAATTATATCGGCATACTCTTCAACACTGAATTCTGCCATTTTATCTTAATTTTTTCTATTAAACACCCGGTTTTATCGATTGCTTCTTCAACTGTGGTCAATGTCCTTTCAAACTTACCCATTTTTTACCATAATTCATAGGAGGTATTAGAAACGGAGCGTCAGGATACTTAAGAGTCAATACTGGATATAATAAACTAATAACGCTATTTAACGAGATTACATTTATTATTTTATTACTGTTTTGCTGAAATAATAAAAATGTACTACCTCTGTTTCCTAAACAAACATTTCCGAACTTGCTGTCATAAAAATTGTTTACTTAACGACATTTTCCATTATGGTGCAATAAAGTAATTAGGTACCTGTGAGGATGTTTTAATTTCAGGACTTTTGCAACTCTTTTCTACCTGAGAATGTTGCACCTTTTTGGAAAGGTAATTAGATAGGCAACTTAAAAAAAATAAAAAGTAGGTATGTTAATAACATGAATTTCGGAGAAAAGTGGGGCGAAAGGTGAAAAATCGTGAAATAAAAGTTAATTTTTTCAACTTCCAGGGGGGATTGTGGCCAAGGGGTTGGGGATAGGGGGGTGGTGTAAACTGTTTTGGAAAGGGCTTCCACATAGTGATTTTTTGAAATCAGTTTGGGGCCGCTGCGATGCGTAGAAAAAAAGATAAAAATACAAGAGCGGTTCCCATATAAGGCAAAATCCTGATTTACGAATCACCCTGTAACTGCCAAACGGTGCGAGATGCCCCCCCCCCCCCCCCCCCACCCATACGATTTTTTGCTTGTCTCGGTCTGACCTTTCACCCCCTGCAGTATTGACCTCTTACCTCTGAACACCCTGTATATATCTTGGGGCACGGCAGGGGGGGGGGGGGGGGGGGGGGGGGGGGTCTTGTAAAACGTTACGGTGCGTTACAGGGGCGGGAGGGGGTATTGGAACAACAGAAAAACGTTACGATGCGTTACATGGGGGGGAGCGAGGGTCTAAAATTTACAAAAAATGCGTTACGTAATACTTGAACGCTCCCTTGCTGGACAGTCCACTGACGATATTTTTTTCGCGAATTCAAGTCTTTTCAATCGATTTTGTTTTGATAACAACGGTTTCTTCCTGCAGACGTGTCCAAATAAACGAACTTCGCCCAAACGTCATTTAATAGTATCAATAGATGGTGCACAATCATTTTCACCAAATACTGCTAATTTACACTCTGTTCAACAAGAAAGGAACCGCCCTGTTTCAAAGAATATAACAGATATTTCTCTCTCTCTTTCAGTAAGTGATTGCACCATGGTGCATGATGCCAAAACTAATTAATTTCAGCGTCACTTGAAACGTCATAGTGCGCGCAACTTATTTAAAGTGAATTCAAAATACGCGAAACGGTATGAGGCTATCTTTTTGTGCAAGCATACAAAAGGACGCTACTGCAAAGGCAATTAATACCTTATTGACGGAATGTTTTGGCTTCTGATACATTCCATTTTTTCGTTCATAATATCTGTTAGTTTATATGCATACTTCGTTCAAAATCTCATCTCCAATGAACAGAGATAAAACATCTGCAGTATCATTATAATTACCTGGTATTTGTATTCAGGGTGTTCCCAGAAAACCATTATTTCTTAGGTCAACCCTTAGCTGCGTTTTTTTAATGATATATATAGATCTCCCCATACAAGTTAACCAACAATCTTCTTCTTCGTCACTTCCTTCGCCTTCTTCCGAGGTGTCTAAAATTACCTGCGTATACTTCTAGTAATCCTCCTAAAATTACTATTAGTTTCTATATCTTCCTAGCATTACTATTAGTTTCCAAAAATGTTGTTTCCGAGTTTATATACCCCTTTTTTAATGCGATATATTTAAAATATTTCAGGTCCAATCCCTTCCCTATATATACACCCATGGACAAATAATTAGAAACAGTTTGATCAGCACTGCTTTGTGCACTCTCTTTCTTTCTCCTTAGTTTCAAATCTACTTAAAAACTGCACTTTTAGTAGTAGTTCGTGCCCACCCAAACATCCTGTGGTGATATCATTTCGCGTGAATGCTATTTTACGTGGACAACTAATTAGAAACAGTATTCATTTTTCAATTTTATTAAACAAAAATTGATATATTTTGAATAATTGCATTGGTAAATATTAAAGTTACATTAAATATTCATGTTAAGGCACTATTTTAAAAGCTTTTATTTAACTTGCAATGTATGTATGTATGTTTGTTAAGGTGGAATCTTGCTACTCAATTTTGAAGCAGATATCTTCAACCGATTGAGCTGAAATTTTGTATACACATTTAGTTTAGATGACAATACACGTTAAGCTATGTGACGTCATTCTAAATCCAATATGGCGGACCGTCCAAGATGGCGGAATAGTTATTTTTAATGCATTTCTACAATATGGGTATCAAATGAAAGGGCTTGTTGAGAGTAACTCGAAAAATAATGTGACGTCATTCTAAATCCAATATGACGGAACATCCAAGATGGCGGAATAGTTATTTTTTATGCACTTCTGCAATATGGGTTTTTTATGCTTTCCTATAGTATGGATATTAAATGAAAGGGTTCGCTGAGAATAAAAATGCTGGAAAAACTGACAACTTAGATCTAAGAAATATTATACCATCAGATATAAACAAGACAGGAGGGCTACCTAAGGAGCTAATAGGGGTACCGGTTAATTCGTGCGGTTTTCTAACAGATGGCTTAATTTGTTTTATATTCCAGTGAGTCACCTTTCCAAATATGTGTTGGAAAGCTACTGTCATATAGTTTCAGAATCAGTATGTGTCATTTAGCTGAAGCGTAAACAACAATACTTTTTTTTACTCTGAAAATGTCGAAGTTTGTGCCGAATAAAGTGTTTTTGCGGGGAGTACTTCTTCATTACTTCAATATGAAGAAAAAGGCTGCCGAAAGTCATCGTATTTTGGTGGAAGTGTATGGTGTGCATGCTCTAGCTGAGCGTACGTGCCAGAAGTGGTTTGCACGGTTTAAAAGTGGCAATTTTGACTTGGAGGACGATGAACGGCCCGGACAGCCAAAAAAGTTTGAAGACCACGAATTGGAGACACTGCTCGACCAAGATCCATCCCAAACGCAAGAAGAACTTGCAAAATCACTTGGCGTCGCTCAACAAACCATTTCCGATCGTCTAAAAGCAATGGGAATGATCCGGAAGGTAGGCCATTGGGTGCCGTATGAATTGAAGCCAAGAGACGTCGAACGCCGATTTTTCGCATGTGAACAACTGCTTCAACGGCACAAAAGAAAAATTTTTTTTGCATCGAATTGTCACTGGCGATGAAAAGTGGGTCCATTACGATAATCCAAAACGTCGGGCAACGTATGGATACCCCGGCCATGCATCATCATCGACGGCCGTTCAGAATATTCATGGCCTGAAGGTTATGCTGTGTATTTGGTGGGACCAGCTGGGTGTGATCTATTATGAGCTGTTGCAACCGAATGAAACGATCACAGGGGAAGTCTACCGACGACAATTGATGCGTTTGAGCCGAGCACTGCGCGAAAAACGGCCGGAATATGAACAAAGGCACAGCAAGGTAATTTTGCAACAGGACAATGCTCGGCCACATGTTGCACAGGTCGTCAAAACCTACCTTGAAACGCTCAAATGGGATGTCCTACCCCACCCGCCGTATAGTCCAGACCTTGCGCCATCCGATTACTATCTCTTCCGATCAATGCAACATGGCCTGGCTGACCAGCACTTCTCCAATTATGAAGAAGTCAAAAATTGGATCGATTCGTGGATAGCGGAGAAGCCGGCCGAATTTTTCAGAAAGGGTATTCGTGAATTGCCAGAAAAATGGGAAAAGGTTATAGCTAGCGATGGACAATACTTTGAATATTAAATTTGTAACCATTTTTTCACAATAAAGCTTCAATTTTCCAAAGGTCTGGTGAATGGTGCCATTGGACATATTACAGAAATTATATGGCCCTGCTTCCGAAGAGCACAAATGTATGACACTGATATACCATCCGTCCGTATAGACTTCGGTAAAGACGGTGTTCACCTCATTCAGCCCAAGTCTGTGCAATTTCCAGCAAAATATAGTCACGGAACCGCAGAACGAAGAATGCTGCCAATTGTATTATGCTGGGCTTGCACAGTACACAAAATGCAGGGTAGTACTATCGACCACGCCGTTGTTTACTTAGGCTCGAAGCTCTTTGCTGCTGGTCAAGCATACGTGGCCTTAAGTAGGGTAAAATCATTAGAAGGTCTCCTTATTGAAGAGCTAGACTGTTCGAAATTAACCGGCAAACGACCTTGCAACAAAGATGCGTTGAATGAGATGTACAGACTCAGAAACCTAGCCAGCGATAACTAAAAAGTAACAAATAAATTAAAAGCAAAAAAATCTTTTTTAAAAAAAGCTTTTATTTAAATGCTCTAAAAAGAAGAAAATAAAATTTTCCTTTAAAATTTTAACTATCAACTTATAGCCTCATTATACACAATTTATATGATCATAAAAGCTTGTCGCGAGGTTTGCGTAAGTACCTATAAGTATTTAATTAAACTGAAATTTAAAAAAAATTAAAATTAGCTGATTAAGTTACTCAATTAAATAGGTACTAGTTTATTTACACAAGTAAATCGCCAAATACATCAATTTTACATTAAAATGAAGGGGACTGCACAGATAAGCGAGTGGTTAACACTCGTCCCTTGAAAAGTTCGCCAACTTTCTACTTTTAAAACTCGCAAATGTCAAAAGGGCAGTTTGACATTCTTGATTTTGTGATGGTGATGTGTGTGATGTGAAGTGCGATTTCAAATTTCTGGTAAGGAACTATATAGAGACATGAAATATGTTTTAAAGCAACTTCCTCCATAATTTCAGTGCATTCGACTAAAGTAACACATCAAATGAGCAGATTTTTGACATTTGTGAACGGCTTATCTGTTCGGTTACTTTTTGCGAGTGGAGACGAGTTCTGTGGGACTTTTTATCTGTTTAGGCTGTCATGGGCTGAGGGAAATTTGCCTGTGATCTAGACATTCCAACAGGACAACGATCCTAAGCACACAGCAAAGCATACCCACAACTCTTTTCAAGACAACTTTATTAGTGTGCTGGAGTGGCCTGCATCAAATGCGCACCTCAATCCTATTGAATACCTGTGGTGCGACGTACAGAAATCAGTTTCTTCAAAAATCTTCAAACATTTTGACGAACTTTTTACTGCAATTAAATTAGCATGGGAAAATATACCTGTGAAGGGATGTAGCCGACTTATACTTTCAATAAAGAAGAGGTGCGAAGAAATAATATTACAAACAGGTTTTCCTACGAAATATTAAAAAAAAAACAATTTTTATTCCATCCAAAACGAGTGTTTCTAATTAGTTGTCCGGCGAAATTTATGTATTGGAAATATTATGGCATTCTATTCAAAATGTTTAAAAAAACAATTGAAATTTAACTATAAGTTTTAATACATTGTAAGTCAGAGAATGTTAATTTAGCTCCTTTTTGTACATATGAAACAAGAACATTGAGAATTTTCAACTCAATTCAACATCATATATTTGTTTCTAATTAGTTGTCCATGGGTGTATATAAAAATGAAAGTTCGTTTGTTTGTTGCTCAATCACGTCTAAACGTTTGCATCGATATTTTTCATTTTTTGTCCGAAGGTAGTACATACTCCAACTTAACATATAGGCTAATTTTTTTCGGATAATACATAGGGTTTCACAATGGCGGATCCAAGATGGCGGCTGAAAATTTTAAATTTGAAGAAATTTTCATGAAAATGGGGTTTTACGGTCAAATCCGCTCTCCAAATTTAGAAATTCAAGATGGCGGATCCAATATGGCGACCAAGATTTCTCGATTTCAACGGATTTTAATAAAAAGTAGAACAGCGATTGTTTTGAGGTCACTGATTTTGAATATTATCAAAATTTAGAAATCCAAGATGGCGGTTCCAAAATGGCGACCAATATTTCTCCATTTCAACGGTTTCTAACGAAAATTGGTACATTGATTATCTTGAGGTCAATGATTTTGAATGTTATCAAAATTTACAAATTCAAGATGGCGGACCCAATATGGCGACCAATATTTCTCGATTTCAAGGGATTTTAATGAAAATGAGTACAATGATTATCTTCAGGTACCTGATTTTGAATGTTATCAAAATTTACAAATCCAAGATGGTGGACTCAATATGGCGACCACTATTTCTCGATCTTAACGGATTTCAGTGAAAATTACTACAATGATTATCTTGAGGGCATTGATTTTGAATGTTATCAAAATTTACAAATCCAAGATGGTGGACCCAATATGGCGACCAATATTTCTCGATTTCAACGGATTTTTATTGAAAATTAGTATAATGATTATCTTGAGGTCACTGATTTTGAATGTTATCAAAGTTTACAAATTCAAGATGGCGGACCCAATATTTCTCGCTTTCAACGAATTTTAATGAAAATTGGTACAATGATTATCTTCAGGACACTGATTTTGAATGTTATCAAACTTTACAAATCCAAGATGGCGGACCCAATATGGCGACCAAGATTTCTCGATTTCAACCGATTTTAATGAAAATTGGTACAATGATTATTCTGAGGCCTCTAATTGTGAATATTAGCTAAATTTCCAAATCCAAGATGGCGGATCCAACATGACGGTCAGAATGTCTCGATTTCGACGGATTTTAATGAAAATTGTTACAATGATTATTATGAGGCTAAAAAGTTCGAATATTCTCAAAATTTGTAAATCCAAGGTGGCGGATCCAATATGAGACCAAATGTCTCGATTTCAATGGATTTTAATGAAAATTAGTACAATGATTATTCTGAGGCCACTAATTTCGAATACTAGCAAAATTTCCAAATTCAAGATGGTGGATCCAAAATGGCGACCAAAATTTCTCGATTTCAACGGATCTTAATAAAAATTTGTACAATGATTATTATTACTATTTTTGAATATTATTAAGATTTTTAAATTCATGATGACGGATCCATAAAAGGGTTTTCGGGTTGAAACAATCTTTAGGATATAAAAAACTAGAAAATTTGAGAAGTGTTTGATTAGCAAGTATTTACCCAACGCCGCGCCGGGTGAAACCTGGGTTACCCGGCTAGTAATAAATAAAAAGTAATTTCTCTTTTTACTTTATTATTGCGCACGTCAAGAGCGTAACTACAACTAAGGTAATGACGATTACTCTGCACATTCATATGACGCCCAACGGCGTCATCCATAACAGATAACAGTATTTAATTTGACGCCACATAGCGTCATCCGTAGTTAAGGTGTTAAAAAATCTAAGAAGTTCGTTCTGAAGTGGGTAAACTGGTATTTGGAGTCGAAAACTGTCAACGACTTTCCTGGACGGGGGGTAAAGAGAGTAATTTCAAAGAAGGAGGATATAGTGATACTACAGTTGTTTGAGCGCACCCGAGCGCGAGGCGAAGGTTCAACTGGCAAAAAAGGGAATTCACGTCAGCATCAATACAATAGAAACAAACGTAGAAAACCGTGATATCAAAATACCTTCTTTCCGAAGCCCATATAGAAAAACGAAAGGCCTGGATTACCGAGAATTTGAATCGCGATTGGTCGAACATTGTGTTCAGTGATGAATCGACTTTTTAGGTGTAGACTCGCATGAAGCGTTCTTGGTCCACTCGCGAGCGTGGCCTCCTAAAATCAGTGAAACAGATGTTTGGACCCAACTATGATGATTGGGTCTTGCAAGAGTATAATAATCCCAAACATCGGAGTCAACTGTGCAGGATCTGAAAAGCATAAAATAACATAACAATGTTGGACTGGCCATCCCAGACGCTAATCCAATTAAGAATGTGTGGGGCATAATGAAGAACCAATTAGCTAGAAGGCCTGTGTATAATCTCAAGCAGGTTATTCGGAAGATATGCCGTTCGCTGTCCATTGCATATGCGGAAAAACTCGTTGAAAGCATGCCAAGAAGATGCCAGCCCATTTTCGATAGCTTAACTACACAATTTATTAATAGGTTGCGTCGTAGTACTTTCAATAAACTTATATGTACAAAAATTAGAAATATATATTTCCTCTGTTCTTGTTGAACAAACTGTAATTTCTTTAGCTGATTTGTGGGGACAATTTTGTCTTCTCTCTCAGTTATTACACGGGCTGGGCTCTACGTTTCCGGCAGACATTTGTTGCCAACTTTTTAAGAAAATGTTTGATGCATTAAAAACCATAGTTTTAGATCACTTCAATGTTCTTACAATTTCACTCCAAGAATTTGTATCCTTATGTCCACTTATCGCGAATTTTATGATCTCATGATTTGTTTTTATCCATTTTTTATTAATTTATCAATATTAGAAACACTGCATAAACTATAGAGTTTTAATATAAGCACAAACAGACCGGAAAATTCACGAAAAACCAATTGCGCTGCTCTAGAAATGCTCTAGAAATGCAATTGATAACAGTTACTTATGACAATATCTATTGCTTAACACTCCCAAATCATTGATTTTTTTTTATGTAGCTGATACGATTTTTACATTACAAGATATTTGTTCTGCATGAAAAAATGAAACTTTCGCGGAAACAGAATTTGGTGACATTTTTTCAAAACCTGATGTCAGTTGAGGAGACCTGTGCCTATTGCACTCTCAGTTTCGAACCTTTTGAGATGAAATTTGTTAAAGGCGTATATAGATAACCCAAAATCGGAAGTAATAAAAAATAGGAAGAAAGTTCCTTTCCATATAATGAAAAGTAAAAAAAAAACCTTTTGAGTGAGATACGTCTTCCAATGCAGTAAAGATTGTCTGGAACTTTTTAATTTTAACCCTCCAATCGCGAGATATTCCCTTTCAAAGTTGTGCAACCAATGCAAGTTTATAAACCTACAGTAATTTGAGTTTATAAACTTGCCTTGGGTGGCATCAACTCCAAAAATAACTGATTAGATATCATAAATATTTAAATATTAATAATTTTGTACATTGTCAAATGTACATTGTACAAAGAACACTCCAATTTTCTTTAAAGTAATAAAAAATATTATTTTTAACTTCTAAGTTTAAGTTTGTACATACATGTATAGAGGCAAAGTTTTAAAATGGATTTTTTTTTAATTTTTTTTTTTTTTTTTTTTAATTTTTAGGTTACGGGAGGTAGCTGGAATTCATCCCCTAATTTTCCACCCTTAGAAGTGGTATATTATCTTAAAAATGGGACCCTCGCGAATGGGACAAGAGACAAGAGGAAGGTATAAATGGGACAGCCCTCGAGATATAGCCTATTTAACAAGAAAAGAATCATTAAAATCGGTTCACAATCGGCGAATATATTGCGGAACATACATACAAGAGTAAGGATATTTCCTTCAAATTTAAATGGGACCATCGTCGAGATATAGCCTATTCAATAAAAAAGAAGATCAGTTCCAATCGGTGAAGATATTGTGTAACATACACACAAGAGGCGGGATATTTTTTTCAAATTTAAATTGGACCACCCTCGAGATATAGCATTTTCAATCAAAAAATAATTAAAATAGGTCACAATCGGCGAAGATATCGCGTAACATACACACCTTCGAGAAATATCCTATTCAATAAAAAAAAAGAAACAATAAAGTCGGTTGACAATCAGCAAAGATATCGCGTAACATAAAAAAAAAAACTACAGTCGAATTGAGAACCTCCTCCTTTTCTTGAAATCGGTTAAAAATACATGTGATATCAACACCTGTGCGCGAAGTAAAAGGGAATGGAAAAACTGACCCCGAAAAAGAATTTTCGCTATTTTTAAATTTATCGCTTTATTTTAAAAATGCTTTTATATACAAAAAGTATTGTTTTAAAAATAAAATATAAGTACATAAAAAATTGTTTTGTGGCACACCTGTTTCTGGACCATATGAGTTTCAGGAAGGCTTTTCATTCATCGACTAGAATTCTTCGTACTGGAAATATTTTAATCCAGCTCACTACAAGACGTGTAAATTTCGTTGTTTTCCCGACAATACGATAAAAATATATATGGCAAGTGCACGTTTTGTATTGGCAAAACTGAAACACTTTTTAGAATTGTTTTAAAAATCTTTAAAATATCACTGAAAATCTGGGCCTGTCCAACTTGCGCGCGAAAGTAGAAGTCGGAATGTTTATACAGAGAACCACGGTCTCTTACATCCTCTTACAGCCTCTTGAAACTCAATTGGTAGTTCGAATTGTGACGTCGTTTGAGAATGAAAAGCAGCGATACAAAGAGTGTTTGAGACACCAAAAGGAGCTGATTCAAATTATTTTTAACAATTCTTTGGTCTAAAGGGAATTTAGGAATGAAATCGAATTTTCGAATATTTTTAAAAGCATTATTCAAACTCTCTTCGGTTTGCTCACGATTGCATAGCTGAGGCCATTGTAGCTGCGATGGTCAAGGGTGGGATCATCGGTCATCATCGCTGTTGAGACAGATTTAATGGAGGTTGCCACTTGAGGGCCAGGTATGCTGGGCTTCCGCAAGATTCCATATCCTAAGTAACTATCGTCGGCTAGACGACACGGATGCATGTCAGGGCCTGCGATCAATTCGTAATCATTTGGGGTGCTGGCTGGTGACTTCTTCTTCGATCCTGGCGGAGCCACAGTTACAATAGTCTTATATCCACTTGATGTAGTCTTGCTGTTTGGAGTGAGGAAGTCCAACCGGTCGTAAGCCTCGTCTGGATCCACCTCGTCGGTGTTTGAGTTAATGTTTGGCTCTTTCTGCTTATTATTATCCCTTTGTGACTGCGTTCGCTGCCAGACAAAGTCTATTAAATCGTCCTCAGGTGTGCTGACATGCTCTGTATGTTTTATCTCACCAACTCCCATAGTCTTCCATGCGTCTGTTATCGTTTCAATGGATTCATAGTCTCTCTCCGGTTTCTTACTTTCGTTGCGGAGCGGCAGATCTGGAGGTTTGCTACTATTATTGTTCAGCGCGACCGGTTTAGTTATATCGGGGGATGGTGATTTAAGCACTACAGTTGTGCCCGTCTTTATGGGGTCGCTCGTGATTGAAACTGGTTCATAATTTTGAAATTTTTTATATTTATCACAAGTTTGCGCCTTTATCTCAGCTAGTTTGTCCAAATTGAGCATTTTTCTCGGTGGCTTGCTTGGAATGTGCTTCGTAATTGGTGGAATGTTAGTCGAGTTAGCTGAGATATTGTTCAGAGAGTCATTTGAAGACAAAAATCCGCGAATGGACGCACAACTATGCGTTAGGGAATCCTCACTTATATTTTGGTTCGGCGATGGTGGCAGTGGACTTCTTGAGCCAGCTTCCATAGATAAAGCAGCATTAAGCTGGTTCTCTCCACAATCTAAAGTATTCAAGCTTTCCCCACTGATCAACTTTTTCATGCACTTCATCTTCGACGACATGCAACGAAATACCTCTTGTGGACTGCTGTGGTCAAGGGTGAACACACCTTCGCCAGTATCACATTTTCTGCCGGCTTCAAACGTGAACTTACCGTCCCGATAACCGTACTTCCTTATAAACCTATATGGCCACTTGGCTATTATAATACTTAAATCCTCAGCCGATTTCAGTTGCAATTCGGTTGCAGTCAGGTGAAGCATGTAGTTTTTTGGCTCGAGATTGCAGCGGATTGATGTTTCGGATGGAACCAGCATTACAATAAACAATCCATCGCCGTAAGAGCTGCAGTATAAATCGTTATCCTCTTCTATTGCCGAATTTCTGCACATTGTGCCACCCGTGTCCCGGAACGCTACTGTTTGCAGAGCCGTCACCCACTCTTTTAAGTCTTCGTCTGTTAGAGTATTCAGTGTGAGGGTGCCAGTTTTTGTCACCAGTTGTATCAGGTTCGCTGGAGCTGGCTCCTGGGTGATCTTCACGCAATTTTCTAGAGTTATTATTTTCGGATTTTTGTCCTCCTTTGACTCACATATTTCTAGACGTTCTATACCGTGTCGACTGGATTTGAAAAGTAGGCAGTATCGTTGACTGGATTTCTGAAAGATAAAAAAAATATTTGTTTGTTTAGATTAGGCCAAGATAGATTTAACTATTTAAGTGAAAAATCATTCATTCATTCATTTCAGACCATAATGATAAACAAAATCATCTTTCTTAACACATATTATCCTAGCGCCCCATACTACCCGTTATTTTAAAAGTGGGGATCAATTTAACATTTTTATCGTAAACAAAACAAAATTTGAAAGTATAAGGAGTCCACTTTTTCTCTTTTAAAAAATGGTAAAAATGCTGTTCAAGCAAGAAAAAAATTAGTCGATGTGTATGGAGAAGCCATACTGACAGAACACCAGTGCCAAAACTGGTTTGTAAAATTTCTTTCCGATAATTTTAATGTCGAAGATGTACCACATTCTGGAAGGCCAGTTGAAGCTCATGAAGACAAAATAACGGCATTGATTGATGCGAACCGCCGAATAACAGCTCGTGAGATCGCTAAGAGATTAAATTTATCGAATTCTACCGTTCATGCTCATGTGAAGCGCCTTGGTTTTATTTCAAGACTCGACATATGGGTTCCACATGTTCTTACAGAAAGAAATTTGCTCCGTTGCATTGACGTCTGTGATTCGCTTCTCAAACGTCAAGAAAATGATCCATTTTTGAAACAAATCATCACTGGGGACGAGAAATGGGTTGTCTACAGCAATGTTAAACACTGAAGATCATGGAGTAAAGGAGATGAACCGGCTCAAAGAACTTCAAAAACCGATATTTATCAAAAAAAGGTGATGCTGTATGTTTGGTAGGATTTCAAGGGAATAATTTTTTTTTTTTTTTTTGAGCATTTACCGTACAATACCACGATCGATTCTGAAGTGTACTGTCATCAACTGGACAAATTGAATAATTCACTCAAACAGAAAAGGCCAGAATTGATCAACAGTGTTCCACCAAGATAATGCGAAATCTTATACAAGGTTGGTAGCTCGCCAAAAGCTTTTACAGGTTGGATGGGATGTACTCACATCCACCATATCCCCCGGATCTGGCACCTTCGGATTATTATTTATTCCCTACAAAAACTTTTAGACGGCAAAACCTTTACTTCAAATGAGGACGTCAAAAATGACTTGGATCAGTTTTTTTGGCGGACGTTTTATGAGCGTGGAATCATTGCTACTACCAGAAAGATGGCAAAAGGTATTGGACCAAAGTGGAGAATATGTAATTGAATAAAATATGTGTGCACTATAAGAAAATCGCCTTTCATTTTCAAAAAAAAAACCAAATTACTTTCCGAACAACCCCATAGAAGCCACTTTTTAGATATTCATAAAAAACATCTAATTGTTTACGATTGAGCAAGTAAAGATATACTACACATTCATCATTCTTTCTTAGATTGGTGTTGCGTTTGGTTCTTTTGCGAGGCTCCACAAATTGTGTTGGGAAGTGAATTTTAAATTTTGTTGTTTCCCGTGTTTTATTGAAGTAAGGATTTATTTTATTCAAAGCAAGTAAGTGAGGTCGGTTTCTTCATGTTGGATGGTCATTTTTATTAGAGATTTTGAGATTTCGAATCACCCACTTTGTTGATTAAGGTAAAGCTTTTTGTGAAAATTGATGTGGTGAGTTATCCTTGGGTCAGAGATTTAGTCATACGGACGCAGGTTTTGGTTAACTGAATGTATCGATAGTTTTCTGCTGTATTGATAGTTTTCTGCTGTATCGATAGTTTCTGCTGTAATTCGGGAATACCATTAATCCATTCTTTGGGAGTACGATTAATGTAATGGGTCTCACATACACGACACCGTCTGCGAGATTGTTTATTTCTCGATCCGGTAATTTTTATTATTCTATGTTTTTTCATATCTAAAGTTAACCTAATTAGTGAATCATACTTAGAGTGATGTCTAGTTGATGGTCCATCTTCTCAATTGGTATGTTATTTTTAATCCAGAATCCTGCGATTTCACTTAAAAATGATTTATAGGTCAGTTTTTCTCGGGCATGCAAAGTCTTGTAAAATATATTTATTAATAACAATACAGTCTCATACGCTCTTAAAATTCAAACCCATATGCAAACTCTCAAAAATACACCCAGCAAAATTTTCCATTAGAGAAAGCAGGTATGCTTTCGACAATATCGTTAACCACGGGAAAAACCCCCGTGAATAATAAATACATACAATAAATAAAATATAATTTGTTTTACATAAATGATGGGTAAGCATCATATAACGTGTTTGGTGTGTGGCTGTGGAAAAATCATTATGTAATGCCTTTATAGAAAAGTTTTGCAATAAAAGATTTTTGCGAGGTGCACCTTGCAGAAGTGTTCCACTCTTCCCCTAAAATTTTTGTCTTTCTCTCATTTATGCCTTCTTTATTACTTATCTATTTCTAGTACAATTTTCCACTTCATTCCCCTAACTGTACCAAGGTCGAAAAAAATAGGAAAAAATGTCATGAGTGTCCCCGCTTATTATTGATACTCTTTGGCTGAGGTTACAGAGTCCGCATGTGGAGAAATCCCGCCTACGGTCGGGACAAAGAATATCTATTTCAACAACAAGGGACACTTTAATACCCTCTCAAAATTCCAACTCATATGCAAGCTCTCGAAAATACACCCATAAAAATTTCCCATTAGATAAAGCAGCTCAGGGCTACTACCTCTGTAAATACCTGTAAGAAATGTAGAGAGAGAAATAGTCACCAAAAAATTCTCACAGACAGCTTTTACAGTGTAAGCTATAAACTGAAGCTTTTTTTATGAACTCTTTTTTAAAGGCGTTCCAGTTTCCGAGCATGAATACGGACGAGATTGTTTACATTTTTTCATTGTGCATTTTTAAAGGCGTTCTGGTTTTAGATTATTGTGTGCTCCGCTCGCTTTGTGAAAAGTACCGGGTGGTCTTGATTTGTTCGTAAATGTAAACACGCTTAAAAGTTTTTAAGTAAAAAAGTGCTTTTTTAGACGGAATTAATTAAATAAAATAAAATGTGCTTTAGATAAATGATGGGTAAGCATAATATAATGTGTTTGGTGTGTGGCTGTGTAAAAGGCGGCGTGAAATGTGCTCATAGAAAAAGTTTTGTGATAAAAGATTTTTGTGAGGTGCACCCTGCAGGAGTGTTCCACTTTTCGCCCCAAATTTTTGTCTTTCTCTCACTTATGCTTTCTTTATTACTAACTATTTCTAGCATAAATTCCCATTTCATTCCTGTAACGGTACCAAAGTCGAAAAAATATAAAGCCTGCGTCCATAGAGTCCGGAATTCGTCCGACTCCGGAAAACGTAAGTTGAACTACATGCTTTCTTATGGGGGTGCACCCATAGAAATGCGTTGCCGCAGTCGCAGCCGGATTGAAAAGTTGAAGGCCCGCGCCCATAGAGTCCGGAATTCGTCCGACTCCGGCAAACGTAAGTTGAACTACATGCTTTCTTATGGGAGTGCACCCATAGAAACACGTTGCCGCAGTCGCAGCCGGATTGAAAAGTTGAACATTTCTTAACTTTTGATCCGTACTACATGCGGCAAGGAAAGCATCAAAGCTTTGCTTAAAAGGTTTGAGCCTTAGCTAGAAATCAAACTTCAAGTTTTATAACTGCCGCCGGTACACTTTGTTTGCTGGCTGTCCAGTGCCACAATTGCCTGTACGACTAATCGTTGAAGTCGTACAGAAACAAACTGCTCAAAGAGAAGGCTTGGCAAGAAGTTGCCAAAGTTGTCGGCGCCAAAAGCATGAATCGAAAGTATCTTTTTCTTCATATATTCACTTTGAAAAAGCCATGTTTGTCACAGTCCTGCGGTAAAATTATTAGCAGTTTATAGAAGCAATGAAAATATGTTAATACCTGATACATTGGTCGCACCCAAAAGCGGCGCCTTTCCTCCAATAATAAAATAGTAAAGTCCCATTAATAGAAATTTAATTACTCTATTAATATACATCGTTGTCTTTTCAATTGCACTTTGCTTTTTTCAATAACCATGATGAGAACCACTTTCAGCGCTTTTAAGTCAAAATGATAAAAATTTTGAAAGCTTGCCGCAGAAATTCCGGATTCTATGGGCGATACTTCTGTTTTCCGGACGTCAAAAGCTTTAAGCTTACCGGAGTCGAGCAAATTCCGCACAAATTCCGGACTCTATGGGCGCAGGCCTTGAGGAGCGAAGCTGTAACATAATGTGGTATGCTTAAATGTTGTGCTCATATATCACACAGGCCTTAAGGAAATACGTCACGAGTGTCGCCTCTTGTTAATAGATACTCACTCTTTGGGTCGGGAGTGCAACCCCTACTGAGAGGGAATTTTTTTTTATTATGGAGCTGATCATGCTGGGTGAAGAGAGCAGAGACGGATTAAATCTGTTTGCTTCGGGAAACTTTTGGCTGGAGGTTCCTTTGGTATTGTGAGGATTTAGAAAATAGCTCTAAGCGAAGGCAAGCTAGAATTCGACACGGCACAAAGTGCCAACAGTTTTGAAATGTATCCTCTAAAGCTAAAGGAACCTTAAGGACATTTTTGAAGTGTAATAAAACGAATAAGTGAATAAAAATATATGAGCACAACATTTAAGCATACCACATTATGTTACAGCTTCGCTCCTCAAGGCCTGCGCCCATAGAGTCCGGAATTTGTGCGGAATTTGCTCGACTCCGGTAAGCTTAAAGCTTTTGACGTCCGGAAAACAGAAGTATCGCCCATAGAATCCGGAATTTCTGCGGCAAGCTTTCAACATTTTTGTAATTTTGACTTAAAAGCGCTCAAAGTGGTTCTCATCATGGTTATTGAAAAAAGCAAAGTGCAATTGAAAAGACAACGATGTATATTAATAGAGTAATTAAATTTCTATTAATGGGACTTCTACTATTTTATTACTGGAGAAAAGCCGCCGCTTTTGGGTGCGACCAATGTATCAGGTATTAACATATTTTCATTGCTTCCAGTGGCACTGGACAGCCTCAATCAGGCGGCAAACAAAGTGTATCGGCGGCAATTTTAAAACTTGAAGTTTGACTTCTAGCTAAGGCTCAAACCTTTTAAGCAAAGCTTTGATGCTTTCCTTGCCGCATGTAGTACGGATCAAAAGTTAAGAAATGTTCAACTTTTCAATCCAGCTGCGACTGCGGCAACGCGTTTCTATGGGTGCACCCCCATAAGAAAGCATGTAGTTCAACTTACGTTTTTCGGACGAATTCCGGACTCTATGGGCGCGGGCCTTCACTGTAGAATGGGCAGATTACGTTCGACATGCTTGGGCTTGATTAGGCAGCTCATCACGAGTAAGAAGATGAATCACAGATATGTTTTGATTCGTACCGTCGATTTAGACAGTGCATATGACGGGGTGGACCTGGGTAGATAAGCTTCTTGAAACTTAGAAGATGGTGATTGGGGGAGGGGGGACGGGCTGTATGAATGCTATTGGAGGACTGCCGCAAGGCAGCTCCTTGAGTCCTGTCTACAGTGTCCAACAGCATTGTACTGTTGTAAGTGGTGTCGAACTTAACCAATTTGCATATGATTTCTGTTTTGTGGCAGAGCGAGGCAGGTCACTATCTTGTGATGAATATAAAATAGAACACTTGAAAAAAAAATCAGTATAGCCATAACAGATTTATTAGGGCAAGTGTGGGACTTGTCACCTCTACCCCTAACCATATACTATCCTCTTGCGGGAGATATTTCCCCACACCTCAGAGCTAAGATTATCACGTGTAAGGAATTCTGAGGATTTCGTAAAAGCGATAGTTTAGCAGATTCGCCCTGTGGAGCGGAATGAATGGGTTATACCGCCATAAGAAGCAATGTTATTTCGCGGAGATTCTCGGACTACATCATCCTATACATGTGGTAGTGAGCAGGTCTACTTCATGGCTTGTTTAGTTTCCTGGGGGTTTTGCTTTGTTGCTTACGGTATAATTGCTGTCTGAGAGTTTTTTGGTAACTATTTCTCTCTAAATTTCTTATAAGAATTAACAGGGGTAGTAGACCTGACCTGCTTTATCGAATGGGAAATTTTTCTGGGTGTGTTTCCGAGAATTGCACATGAGCTTGGACTTTGAGAGTGTCCCTTCTTGTTATTATCGATATTCTTTGTCGAATTCGTCACTATTGTCGATGCTTCTCGTATTAAGGTATTACTACCGTCTAGAATTTTCAAAAAATCGATTTTTTTAATTTTTCGACTCTCAAGAATTACCTCCTAAAATTTTGTAAAATATCCATAACATAAACAAAGTTATAGCACTATATAGCTAACTGTATTAGCTGTATTAGTATTATAAATAAAACGCACCAAAACTTTAAACGAGTTTTTCTCGAAATTACTGTTTTGTTTATTAAGGTGTCCTGTGTGGTAATTTCGACTTAAAAATCCAAACTTGGTAAGAGAAAAAAATTCAAAAAAGGTCAATTTTTTCAAACATCCGCCATTTTTTTTTTTTTTTTTTTTTTTTTATACTAAAGGTGATAGATTACCATGTAAGAAGTCTTCCTTTTTAAGATGGCGTTTGATTATTTTTGTTTTAGACTTGCCAATGCTGAGATTAACTAGCGGTCCGGGGACAACCTTTTTTTCGAGTACTCGACAAATAAGAAAAAAAGGAAAATTGAATAACAAAATTTTTTTTGTATTTTATGAGGGCCCTATAATTTTGTTAAACAATTTCATTATCTAATGCGGCTGAGAAAAAATTCTTAAAAAATTGCGATTTTTTGGCCCTCTAGACGGTAGCAGTACCTTAAGCGATTTGCATTGGAATGTTGGTATGGAATAAAACGGGCATTTCGGCCTTCGGGATAATTGCGTCTTAAAAATTGAGTGGACATTCTTTGTGAGTCTATATTCTTTGGTTGTCAGTCCAAGAGATTCAACCTGGATGGATGGTCAATATGGTTTTGATGCCAAAACCAAATAAGCCATCTTAAAGTGCGCGTATTATAGGGTCGTTTCCAAAGTTAATAAATTTATTTACGAAAATATCAACTTATGGTATATATAATCATTGACTAAACAGGCGCATTTCGGTCTAAAGTGGAGCCTAGTGGAATGATATGAGTGAGTTGAAATATGCTTAAAAGTTCCTATACAGCAAAAAAGGAGTAACTTTATATTATAATAGTATTCGTTCAAAATATAAGGGTAATATTTCAGATACCATAAAACAAATGAGATGACTTTGTTTGTACCATAATTTAAAAATGCTTACTTGTCAATGGCTACAGATATTGACTAAATTCCTTGTTAGATAAAAAAAACTTGTCCTTGGTGTACAATTTTTACAAAATCAAGGATAACATGTCGGACAGTTGCGAAAAAATTGCACAAAAATTCAAATTTGAGGCCCGAAAGCTCAAACACTGGTGAATGGATTATAATACATACACTTTAAAAGGATTAAGTATTCTGTTTCACAGAAAGGCTCAACTTTGGTCCTGCGATGTCATTGAAAAGACTTACGGGCATTAAAATGAGCAAACAACCTTTGAATGACGCGAATGCAACTTTATCTTGAGGGGGAGGTTTAGAAGAAATTGTTTATCAAAAAGGAATCGATTGGCATACCCTCCGAACGCGCTGTAAGTAAGGCATACAATTTTACTTAAAAGAATATAAAAATACAGTAGAACTCCGATTATCCGAACGCCGATTAACCGAATTGCCAATTATCCGAATCGGTCCTCAGCGTAATATAAAAAATTAGTAATTTTTCAATAAAAACAAGTTTTGTGGGTAATTTTTCAATAAAAACAAGTTTTGTGGGGACGCAAGAATAAAAAAAATGCGAGTGACAATTGCCGTGTTCAACTTAATAAAGTTTATTCTATGTGTGAAAGTTCGTTTTTCTTTATTACCAGTCTATGTCTAATTATCAGAATTTTCGATTATCCGAATCGACCCCTGTTCGACCCGATTCGGATAATCGGAGTTCTACTGTATATACATTTATCTGATATCTTCATAATGAGAGTATTTCAACCATGGAACACTTGTTATATATGTATAAAAACAAGAAATTTAAAATGTAGTCTTAGCTCCTCCGAGGTTTCAATTTTCAGCGATTTTTAAATGAATTAATTAGTTTCGTAACTAACTAATATATAACAGAATAAATATCACACTTGTTTATGGAAGTGTAACATTGAACCTGTTGAAATGTTATGTCACACCTATCTGTGTGGTAAACTTTCAGATGTAAACTTTTGGTAAGGTGCACAAACGGCTGCAACTTTGTTTGTGGGTAATTGATAAGTTAAAAAGTAAATCTAAAAATATAATTGAAAAAGTTAGATATAATACTATAGTTATTCCTTTCCTTTGTAATACTTTGTTAAAAGCTCGAGCTCACTTTTGATTGCGTTTAAATTCTCGAAATCAACACAAGAAATGAGTCAGAATTTTCTTCTGCACGTTATGTACCTCAGCTTGAATGTTCCAAAATAATTCAAAATTCAAGAAAATTGTAACCTTTTACAAATGCTGTATTGTTAATCAAACTAACAAATATTCGAATGCTGGCTGGAGTTCCGAAAACGTCCAACCTGAGATTGACATGAGAATTTTTCTGAACATTCGATTAGGCTTGGAAAAAGAGTACTTCAAAGAGTTCTGGTGTATTTGAGAGGAAGGAATAGAACATTTTTTTTTTAAATTTCACTAATATTTTTAGGTGTGTACAAAATTTGTTTATCCACGTGATTAAAAAATATTGGTAAAAATGTATGAAACAACATTATCACGAACATATTCTCGAGACAGTTAATAACAAAAAAATGAATATAACGGCAATAACATTGATAAATTGTAATAATAAATAACAAAAAAATGTATAAATGGATAATAATAATAACAATGAATAAAAAAAAGATTTGAAAATAATTGATAATAAAAAAAAAGAACAGTAAGTAATAATCATAATAATATTAACAACAAAAATAATACACTGAGAAAAATTATGAGCCCAGGATCTTCATTTTCTAGATCCCACGGCTCACAAATGTAAACTGTTTCGGGATAGCTACAGTTTATGGGCGTTGGAGGTAAATGTTGGAATATATATGTTTATTTTCTTTTAAGATATATATTGTAACTTATAAAACCTTTCTATGAAGCATTGAAAGAATTAGAAATACTATGAGCCTTTTTATCTGTAATCAACTATGAAATGTATATGTGCGACATGTTTGCATACTACATATAACGCACAGGCACATGGAAATTTATATTTCTTGAAGAACTATCATATAAGAAATCTGGCTAAAAACAATAGCTATGAGCAGAAAACTTCGAAGTTATGTTCTGAAAAGTCATAATTTTCAGCTCATAATCCACGAACGTACCGCTCATGGTTTTCTTTTTCCAGCGTAACAATGATGAATAATAATAAAATATATAGAAAAAAAGCGATTTAAAGCCGGGAAAATGTTATATTCATAAAAAAACGAAAAAATAGCAAAGACAAAAATTATTTAGCCCTACTATTTAAAGGCGCCAAAAATCATTTTAGGTATTATGATCTCATTGGACGTTTTCGGAACTTCAGCCCGAATAACTCGTCATTTTTAGCATTTTTAAACGCTTATTCGGTAAATGCATTTTTAGAAGAAAATTTTTAAGATAAAAGTTTCTTCTTTTTAAATTACCGTTCAGCATATAAAAATTGAGTTCTTGTTTGAAATTTCAAAGCTTAGGGTCTTGCCAGGCTATTCGTAGCAAATTACTTGCGCTTGACCAATTTTTTTCTTTATGAGTATGAATATTTCTGCGCTTGACCAATTTTTTCCTTTATGAGTATGAATATTTCCGGATTTTGTGAGCTAAAAAATTTTCAGATAAAGTAGTGGAAATTATATACTTATATCAGAATTTCCTGTAGTTTTTCAAGGCAGCGTAGTAAATTTAAAAAAAAATTTTTTGCCTACAACCAATTCCAATTTTTTTTAATATATCTTTCGTCCATTGGCTTAACCCAAAACCCAATCAATTTGACTCGTTGGCAATGGATTTAAACCACACACAATATATTTTATATATTTATAGATTTTGGATTGCTTTTGGATCAAATTTATTTGCGAATATGTTAAATATATGCTACAGGGTGACCAAATGGAAAGTTGCCTAAAGTATACCTATGTCTTTTCCTCTCTAATATGTCGTCGAAGGTTGGGACCTCATAGTTATATACTAGAGTGTTGTCATTTTCTGTTGAGACGTCATAAAAAGAAATACGTACACTTTAAAATTAGTAACCTTACAAACGGAGAAAAATCGAGTGGTTTTATTCTAGAGGTAAAAACTATACTGAAGCATATAGAGCGGCCTTTATACAAAGTTTGGAAGTAAAAATGTAGCCAGCCAAAGCACTCAGAAGGTAAGAATTATAAAAAAATTATTCGATTTCATCGTATGAACTCATTTATTAATAATGTTTTCAAGCATTTATGTAAATAGTTATCCCCTGGCCGATTTTTGTAGATTTTTTTAAATCTCAATAAGTATCTGTCAAAAATATCTCATTCAACTGGAACTACTAATTTAAAATAAAAATGATATTTTTACTGAATTTATACGTTTTTTTATTTTTTTCCCCTGCACTCATTTTAAAATTATGAATGATTAGTTTAGGCAACTTTCCATTTGTCACCCTGTATATATGTAACACTAAAATAAAAAGTTTTAGAATCTTTCAAATGATAACCCACTGGGACCTATGTAATTAGTAGTATGACTCTTTTAGTATGTTACAGTACCCTCTATAAAAAATAAAATACATATATATAAAAGTAATTTAATCTAATTATAGTTTTTAAATGTTTAATTTAACAAACTCTAAACATTTGTTTTTAAATAACAAGAAATTAGGTTCATTTTTAACATTACTATTTGAGTATGGTATGAAAATTAGTATTTTCAGCATTTAGTGATTATTTGATTGTCACCTGAAGTCATTTACGTTTCGTAGTTGGGTCAACTCCTATTCTCAAAGATATAGTTATGAGTGTCCCCAGTCGCAATTATTGTTTAACATTTAATACTGACTTATAGTTGTGGGTCTGCTGCATTTCAAGATCGTATCAGTTTATTTTGTACTTTTTGAAGCCTCTCTAAATCACATATCTTGCAGCACTTACATAATATTGTGGAACAGTAATCAAAGTGAGGTTTTATCATAATGTTGTAGACAGTAATTGCAGTTAAGTTATCCATTTTATTTGGAATCTTTTTAAAAAAGCCAATCTTTCCAGATTTTTTTACAAAATTTCGAATGTGAAAGATGTATTTTCGTATTCGAAACCTCAAAAATTCGATTTAGATTTTTTGAGTTTTCGAATACGAGAATCCATCTTTCTTCCACATTCGAAATTTTGTAAGTGACATCAAAAATTGATCTCCAAATCTCCTTACAAATCATCATAAGTGTATACTTACCTATGATGATTTGTAAGGAGTTTTTTAATATAAGTAAATTTCTAGCTTCGAGTCAGGATGGAGGGTGGGGCAAGTGCCCCATCCTGCCCCACTATGGGTACGCTCATGTTGAGAACAGAATAGAATGCAATGGCGTTAATGTTGCTTATCGACATCCATCTCTTATAAAATTGACACATACAGAATGACAGCTTGAAAATGACTGAAACTTATGTCATTAACCTCTTCAGGGACGAATTTTCGAAATTCGTAAGGGGAGCTATTAGTTTATTAGAAAATAACTACATTAAAGAAACCAATGACTTTCTTTTGAATTTTGGAAGTTCGTCTCCTGAAGAAGTTAATATATAAGGAATATTTGAACAAATAGAATTTAGTTTATCTTTGCATGACTGACTAAAAAAAAAACCAAACGTACACATATGTGGCCAAGGGCGTGAAGAGGTTAAAACAGCAATGAATAAGCTACATATAACTAAAGTGGAGGGCGAATTAGATGCATTCAAATATGTCTTTTAATGCAACCAAGTTCAGAGCAGAGTTTCTACTTGCACACTTATTATATTACCAGTTGGTTTCTGGGACAATATGGGAAAAATTGTAAACATCCACTTTTAATGGATTTCTCCAGTCCCTACAGAATTTAAAGCAGTCTATTGTGTATATTTTCAAACATTCGCCCAGTACTTTTTTAAAGTAAAAAATACCTCTAACTGATGTTGTGATCTCTTTTTTTTACTATAATTAACTTAATCGCGTGGAAATTCAAATAAAACAAACAACAAGTAGCAGTCCAAAAATACATGAACCTGTGGGATTATGAATCGATAACCTTTCGAACATGTTTAAACCTCTTTTTAATTGGTAATATGCATATTCGCCAGATGGCAGTTTACAGAAATTATATAGTGACTCACTTGTACCTATGAAAACTTACGTTTCTCACTTAATTTACTTAGACTTCTGATAGTGAATAGTTCCAATAGACCAAGGAAATGCCTATATAAGCTCAAGTCGTTCAATTCTAGCAAAATCATTACCGAAGAAGAAGCCTCCAATGTTAGCAAGCGAGATAAGCGAAACTCTGAGTGATAAAAGATATCATTTCTCCGAATTAACCACCGAGTGGGATTCACGTGTCTGTAAATAAAGCTCCTCGAGATTATCCATTAACGCATCATCTCTACTCGGGCCGACGACACAAAGCAAAGCAACTAAAACACCCTGCAATGGCATTTCCTCTTGCTTAGTGGCTTTTTGTAAACACGGGCGACGATGGGGGGCATTCTGATTCAGATCTCTTCTACAGTACGGAATAGACGCACGAACATGAAGAAATTGAACTTTTCAGATGTGATTGCGTTAGGACAGCAATAATACATCTCCGGGCCTAGATGAGTACTTAACCGAAAAAAATAAAGAGAGAAACTATCCTGAAGTTCTGGACATTCTGAAAAGCTATCACCCCGAAGAGCAAAAGTGGACAGACATAAGGGGCAACGAAATGCTGGCAAACCTTTTTAGATATCCGATTGAGCGAGAATCCGGACTGAGTCGGCACATTAAGATAGCCAGCGAGGACGGGTATTTCGACATCCATTTTCAGGTGTTCCTTGTTTTCTCGATCGATTGACTAATTCAAAACTCACTATTAAACCTTTCGGAAACATTGAAACTGATGCATTTGCAGCTCTATTTGCATAAAAATAAATTGATCACGTCACTATAAAACAAAAAAAGTTTACGGCCAGGGTAGTCGCGTACTAAAATTCGCGGAAGGCCTAGCCACTGTTCTCCGGTGGCAGGAGCTTTTCTTCACAATCCACCGAAATTGTTTAATAAATTTCCAGCAAATACTCTACGATCTCGGCAGCGCACAATAAAAATAAATTGAGGTAAAGGCAAGTTTTCAGGCTGTAAAATTCTCCTTAATCTTTTGCACACACGGACACACCGACGGAACTCCAAAACACATATGAATATGGGAAAAATTAATATTCAGCTCGGTGCCACAAACTCAGTCGAATCGAACCTGCTGTGCGCCATTCCCTTGCTCTTTGGTTACTCGGGGCAGACTGATTAAATTTTTGAGTAGAAGCCGCGTACGCATGCGTAGATGCTCAAAACGAGTTTAGCTGCCTGCTCACACTGACGCATAAACATAGAACTTGTGTGCGTGTTGGATGATTTTATGATTGCTTGATACTTGGGCTCATGTTTTGTTTCTGGCAGCCATAATCATAGTATGTTTTAGCACGAATTGGAATTTATGTCTACTTAATGAATGCCGTGTTCAGAAACTCATTCCGGAATGATTAGAATCATTTTCTGTTCGGAAACCTGACATCTAACATTCATTATAATTCTGGAATGAGATTTCAACCGCTCTGAGTTTTTCTCGGGTTGGCGAGAATCACTGACATGAAAGAACTGGACTGCTAACCGTCGTCTGAAAAATGAGACCATTTTTAGCACAGGCTCAATCCTCATGGAGCAAATCATGCTATTAAAAATGCCCTAAAATACCTTACAATTATGTTTAAACTGACGCAAATTAAAAATAATTGAGCTTTCACAAACCGATTTCTCTCATATCACGCTCAATTTTAAGTTTTTTCATAAAAATGTTCCTCGCGGCAATCAGCTGGGGACTTAAGAAAAACAAAGATAGCTATACAAATTATTTTTCTGCCTTTGTCTAACCTTCACATTTCTCGTTTATACCAACCCAAGCTAAAAGTTGTATCACAAAATGAAGTAGCCATCTGTTGGACATCGTTAAACTATCCTAACAGCTAATTGCAACGGAAAATGATGAGTTGGCGGGCAACTTGTAAAGGCTGTCGTGGGTAAAAGTGATGTGCAAAAAGCTTGTGTTTACTTTAATTTATCTATTGGGAGTATCAAAAAGATGTATCACATGCGAAGATACTAGAAAAAACCAAAAGAAGTGCACATACATGGCGCCACCTTCATTTGGCTATTGGCCATTTTTTTTTGTAAATTTGTCTGCCTGCGGGCTTAAGAAAGAGCGAGATAGTTAGAATTCGGTCAAAATTTGGTCTTACTTTTGATGTGAGTTTTTGTACGGGATCAGCAGTCCAGTTCTTATATGGCAGTGGCGAGAATGATTCTGTAGTATGCTTGTATTGGTAAAAGGAATTCCTGCTTAATTTTTGTGTTGTTCAGATGCTATTTCATTTAGTTTCGTTGAACTATATATACAGGGTGTTCAGAGGTGGGTGGTCAATACTGAAAGGGGTGAAAGGTCAGACCGAGACAAGCAAAAAATCGTATGGGTGGGGGGGGGGCATCTCGCACCGTTTGGCAGTTACAGGGTGATTCGTAAATCAGGATTTTGCCTTATATGGGAACCGCTCTTGTATTTTTATCTTTTTTTCTACGCATCGCAGTGGCCCCAAACTGATTTCAAAAAATTACTATTTCGAAGTCCTTTCCAAAAAGGTGAACACCACCCCCTAACCCCAACCCCTTGGCCACAATCCCCCCTGGAAGTTGAAAAAATTAACTTTTATTTCACGATTTTTCTCCTTTCGCCCCACTTTTCTCCGAAATTCATGTTATTAACATACCTACTTTTTATTTTTTTTAAGTTGCCTATCTAATTACCTTACCAAAAAGGTGCAACATGCCCAGGTAGGAAAAGGATACGAAAATTTATTTACAAAAATCCTTTTACAAAATATCATGATAATTCGAATTTTTAGGAAATTATACTTAAGTTTACTAAAAAATACATTTTGTTCGCTTAAAAACTAATTACAATTAAAACGTATGTCCTTTAAAAGCTGTTCAAAATGTTCTCCGCTAGTTTCGATTCATGCAAGTAGCCTTCGTTTTATTTCACGTTTGAGGTCTATGGTAGCCAGTCTCTCCCGTATTTTCGTGGGTGCAGTCCCAATCCTGGTAACTAATTCTTCCCTGGTGTTGATTGGTCTTGAGTAAACTTCATCTTTCATCATTCCCCATAAGAAAAAGTCCAGTGGGGTAAGGTCCGGTGACCTAGCAGGCCAAAGAATCGGTCCACCTCGTCCAATCCAGCGCTCTGAGTAATGTTCATTCAACCTTGCCCTAACAATGTTCCCAGTATGCGCAGGTGCTCCGTCGAGCTGTAAATAAATTGCGCTTCTGGTGGCCAGGGGGATGTCCTTCAACAGATCCGGAAGGGTATTCTCCAAAAAGTCCGAGTATAGCTGACTATTTAGCACTTGGGGCAAGATGAAGGGTCCTATCAACTGGATGCCGATGATGCCAGCCCAGACATTGACACTAAATCTTTGCTGGAAGGACCGACACCTTGTCCTATGTGGGTTCACATCTGACCAGGTGTGGAGGTTGTGGAAGTTTGTGATGCCATCCCGGGTGAATTGCGATTCATCCGTCCACAGAATTCGGTCTAGAAACCTTCTGTTTTCGATGTCAGACTCGAGCAGCCAAGTGCAAATTGCAATCGTCCTTCGGAATCTCCTTCCTGTAGTGCTTGGACCGGGATATGGTGGTATGGATGTATACCCTCTCGGTTCACAAGGGTCCAAACTCTCCCTGAAGACAATCCTGACCTTCGTGCGACCTGCCTGATGCTTATTACAGGGCTGTTCCTGACGATGTTGAGGATTTGTTTGTCGGGGTCCGCTGAATCGGCCGATTTTCCTGCTCGCGTTTCTGCTCTGGGGGTGGTTACACTTCCGGTTTCTTTTAACCTTCTGAAAGTCCTTGAAAATACCTTTCTTTTGGGTACATGCCGATTCGGGAATCTCCTTTGGTATTCTCGTACGGCCTTACTATCACTTCCTTCTACTAAACCGTACACGTAAATTATATCGGCAGATTCTTCAACACTGAATTCTGCCATTTTATCTTAATTTTTTCTATTAAACACCCGGTTTTATCGATTGCTTCTTCAACTGTGGTCAATGTCCTTTCAAACTTACCCATTTTTATACCATAATTCATAGGAGGTATTAGAAACGGAGCGTCAGGATACTTAAGAGTCAATGCTGGATATAATAAACTTATAACGCTATTTAACGAGATTACATTTATTATTTTATTACTGTTTTGCTGAAATAATAAAAATGTACTACCTCTGTTTCCTAAACAAACATTTCCGAACTTGCTGTCATAAAAATTGTTTACTTAACGACATTTTCCATTATGGTGCAATAAAGTATTTAGGTATCTGTGAGGATGTTTTAATTTCAGGACTTTTGCAACCCTTTTCTACCTGGGCATGTTGCACCTTTTTGGTAAGGTAATTAGATAGGCAACTTAAAAAAAATAAAAAGTAGGTATGTTAATAACATGAATTTCGGAGAAAAGTGGGGCGAAAGGAGAAAAATCGTGAAATAAAAGTTAATTTTTTCAACTTCCAGGGGGGATTGTGGCCAAGGGGTTGGGGATAGGGGGGTGGTGTAAACTTTTTTGGAAAGGGCTTCCAAATAGTGATTTTTTGAAATCAGTTTGGGGCCGCTGCGATGCGTAGAAAAAAAGATAAAAATACAAGAGCGGTTCCCATATAAGGCAAAATCCTGATTTACGAATCACCCTGTAACTGCCAAACGGTGAGAGATGCCCCCCCCCCACCCATACGATTTTTTGCTTGTCTCGGTCTGACCTTTCACCCCCTTCAGTATTGACCTCCCACCTCTGAACACCCTGTATACAGGCGTGTTCGGAAACACCTCGTTTGGATCATTCCAATTTTAAAAGTTGTGTTTTAATATGGCAAAATTGTGATCTGGATAAACCTCGATCATTTTAACACTAGGTTTTCGGACATTTATTGTATGATTTGTAGAGATTCCGGAAAAATAAGTGTAGAATATATTTCAGTTCCAAATAAATGGTCAATTATATTAGATTAAATATATTGCACTACAAATTTATAAATACAACTTCTGTAAATTTCGCCATGAAATTTGCAACGCGTCAAACCTAGTTCCGTTCCATAAACCGGCACGATACCCATAACTTGGCCCCCTAATTTAAGGAACGGGATTGGAAGCATTTTGCTGTCCTAAATATGGGAAAAATAAAGAAAAAAATCTATCTCGACCCGTTTTCGAGATATAAAAAAAAAATAGTTAATACTTGTCCCGTATCAACTCCAGACAGCAAAATCTTTCGAAACCCCGCCACGACACTGAAAAACTTAAATATTCACAAACCGCCACTATTTGCCGAACATTTCTATATTACCGCCGATCAATTTGTTTCTAAATAAAGCACCAAAAACACTAATTTCTTTCCAAAATAATCGCGACACCGCGAAGTGTCAAATTATTTACCAAAACAAGCTGAAGTTCGTTCCGTTCTTCTTGAAAACAGGAAAATATTTAGTTAAAATGCATTTTGTAAAAGGAAAATATTTAGTTAATATGCATTTTGTAAAAGGAAAATATTTAGTTAATATGCATATTTTGTAAAAGGAAAATATTTAGTTAATATGCATTTTGTAAAATGAAAATATTTAGTTAATATGCATATTTTGTAAAAATTTTGAAAAATTAGTTAAAATGCATTTTGTAAAGGGAAAATATTTAGTTAATATGCATTTTGTAAAAGGAAACGAACTTCAGCTTGTTTTGGTAAATAATTTGACATTTCGCGGTGTCGCGACGATTTTGGAAAGAAATTGGTGTTTTTGGTGCTTTATTTAGAAACAAATTGATCGGCGGTAATATAGAAATGTTCGGCAAATAGTGGCGGTTTGTGAATATTAAAGTTTTTCAGTGTCGTGGCGGGGTTTCGAAAGATTTTGCTGTCTGGAGTTGATACGGGACAAGTATTAACTATTTTTTTTTATATATCGAAAACGGGTCGAGATAGATTTTTTTCTCTATTTTTCCCATATTTAGGACAGCAAAATGCTTCGAACCCCGTTCCTTAAATTTGGGGGCCAAGTTATGGGTATCCCCCCCATAAACCTATTGTTAATTCAACTGTGATTAATTTTATAGCAAAAATCGGGATCCGAAAATATTTCAGCTGATTATCCACCTTTCAGTATTAGAAGTTTCAAAAAATCGTGATCTAAAGTGGTCCTCATTTTGCTCGTTTGAACATAGAAGAATATGATCTATTCTGGATAAAAATTAAGAGATCTTAACCTCTTAACTACTATCAAAAATCCTTTTAAAGGAATTAATATGCTACGACATTATTGAAGAAACATTAGAAATACACTGATTTCTTATAATTTGTGAATTCTTCTACAAAAAGAGGTCCATCTCTTGGATTAAAGGGATTTTTCAAATCAATTAAGAGGTTAAGAGTTCTTAACTTTTATGTAGAATTGGGGGGTTATATTAAATGTTTTGTTACATTGCACATCGCTCATCGTTTCTAATGTTTTAACTTTAATATCTAGGTATAAAAACTAACTACAAAATGTATTCAGTTCTTTCAAAAATGTTGAATGTGATATTGGTTTGGAGGAGCCTATTGTGAATAAACATATAAAAGGGATTATTTGATTTCAAATTGTAGGTTGAACCTAATTTAAACGCATAAAAAGACAAAATCAATTAATTTTAGCCAGAAAAAACGATATACAGGGTGTTCAGAGGTGGGAGGGAAATATTGCAGGAGGTGAAAGGTCAGACGGAGACAACCGAAAAATCGTATGGGTGGGGGGGGGGGGGGGGGAGGGGTATCCCGCACCGTTCGGCAGTTACAGGGTGATTCGTAAATCAGGATTTTGCCTTATATGGGAACCGCTCTTGTTTTTTTATCCTTTTTTTTACGCATCGCAGCGACCCCAAACCGACCTCAAAAAATCACTATTTCGAAGCTCTTTCCAAAAAGGTCAACACCACCCCCTATCACCCCTGGAATTTGACAAAATTAACTTTTATTTCACGATTTTTCACATTTCGCCCCACTTTTCTCCGAAATTCATGTTATTAACATACCTAGTTTTTATTTTTTTTAAGTTGCCTATCTAATTACCTTTCCTAAAAGGTGCAACAAGCCCAGGTAGAAAGGGGTTGCAAAAGTCCTAAAATTAAAACATCCTCACAGGTAGCTAATTACTTTATTGCACCATAATGGAAAAAGTCGTTAAGTAAACAACTTTTATGACAGCAAGTTCGGAAATGTTTGTTTAGGAAACACAGGTAATACATTTTTATTATTTCAGCAAAACAGTAATAAAATAATAAATGTAATCTCGTTAAATAGCGTTATTAGTTTATTCGGTATTGACTCCTAAGTATCCTGACGCTCCGTTTCTAACACCTCCTAGGAATTATGGTATAAAAATGGGTAAGTTTGAAATGACATTGACCACAGTTGAAGAAGCAAGCGATAAGAACGGGTGTTTAATAAAAAACTTAAGATAAAATGGCAGAATTCAGTGTTGAAGAGTATGCCGATATAATTTACGTGTACGGTTTAGTAGACGGAAATGATAGTGAGGCCGTTCGAAAATACCAAAGAAGATTCCCGAATCGACGTGTGCCCGACAGAATGGTACTTTCAAGGACTTTCAGAAGGTTAAAAGAAACCGGAAGTGTAACCGACCCCAGAGCAGAAACGCGATCAGGAACATCGGCCGATTCAGCGGACACCGACCAACAAATCCTCAACATCGTCAGAAACAGCCCTGAAATAAGCATCAGGCAGGTCGTACGACGGTTAGGATTGTCTTCAGGGAGAGTTTGGACCGTTGTGAACCGAGAGGGACTACATCCATACCACCATATCCCGGTCCAAGCACTACAGGAAGGAGATTCCGAAAGACGATTGCAATTTGCACTTGGCTGCTCGAGTCTGACATCGAAAACAGAAGGTTTCTAGACCGAATTCTGTGGACGGATGAATCGCAATTCACCCGGGATTGCATCGCAAACTTGCACAACCTCCACATCTGGTCAGATGTGAACCCACATAGGACAAGGTGTCGGTCCTTCCAGCAAAGACTTAGTGTCAATGTCTGGGCTGGCATCATCGGCAACCAGTTGATAGGACCCTTCACCTTGCCCCAAGTGCTGAATAGTCAGCTATATTTGGACATTTTGGAGAATACCCTTCCTGATCTGTTGGAGGACATCTCCCTGGCCGCCAGAAGCGCAACGACGGAGCACCTGCGCATACTGGGAACATTGTTGCTGGATTGGACGAGGTGGACCGATTCCTTGGCATGCTAGGTCACCGGACCTTACTCCACTGGACTTTTTCTTATGGGGAATGATGAAAGATGAAATTTACTCAAGACCAATCAACACCAGAGAAGAATTAGTTACCAGGATTGGGACTGCAGCCACGAAAATACGGGAGAGACTGGCTACTATAGACCTCAAACGCGAAATAAGACGAAGGCTACTTGCATGCATCGAAACTGGCGGAGAATATTTTGAACAGTTTTTGTAGGACATAAGTTTTAATTGTAATTAGTTTTTAAGCGAACAAAATGTATTTTTGAAGTGAAAACTTCTTTAGCGGCGTTGGGCAGTTTTTGGTAGGGGAAAATGTTATGAGTTTGCGTCACCGACATGCTCATGACTGGCGCATGCGCAGCGGCCGTGTGCTGTGCGCGTGAGACGATGGGTGAAATCTCGTGCGTTCGCGTCACCGACATGCTTATAGCAGTACATCTGTAGCAAATGGATGATAGCTCATAATCATTGCCATCTCCGCATATTAACACTTACATTTTCCCTTCACCCCTTTCCCCGCAAATCTCTTCTGAAGGAGGACATCTCCAGAAAAGGTACCTTTCCACATTCTGGCTCAGAACTCCTCCAGATGATGACCGATTTTCTTCATTCTAATTTTGTATGAAAGCCCCCCGTCGGCGGCATCTCTGCATACTAACACTTATCTTTTCCCTTCACCCCTTTCCCCGCAAATCGCTTCCAAATTAGGCCATCTCTAGAAAAGTTAATTTTGCTCACTTGCTTGGAGGAGCCAAATCTTAACCGATTTTCTTCATTTAAATTACATATGAAAGCCCCCCGCGGCTGCCATCTCAGCATATTTACATTTATTTTCCCCGTTCATCCCTTTCCCCTCAAATAATTTCTAAAGGTTCAAATCTCTAGAAAAATTACTTTTCTGCATTCTAGCTCAGAACTCCTCTAAATAATAACCGATTTTCTCCATTTAAATTTTGTATGCAAGCCCTCCTTGGGTGCCATCTTCGTGTATTTATATTTATTTTTTTCGTTCACCTCTTTCTCCTCCAATGATTTCTTAAGGTGGCCATCTCTAAAAAATTATGTTTCTACATTCTGGCTCACAACTCCTCCAAATCATAACCGATTTTCTTCATTTAAATTTCTTATGAAAGCCCCCCACCGGTGACATCTCTGCATATTTATATTTATTTTCTTCGTTCACCCCTTTCCCCTCAAATGATTTCTTATGGTGCCAATCTCTAGAAAAATTACTTTTCTGCATTCTAGCTCAGAACTCCTCTAAATAATAACCGATTTTCTCCATTGAAATTCTGTATAAAAGCCCCCCATGTGTACTATCTCCTGTTAAGATGAGGGCGAAGCCCGAGCGTCGGTCAGGCGAAGCCGGCCATACCAAAAATACAAGTTTTAATATTAAAAGTTCTAAGTTTTCACTTCTATCGGCAGTCCCTATGACTGCCAATTTTTTTAGTTAACTTAAGTATAATTTCTTAAAAATTCTAATTGTCATGCTATTCTGTAAAAGGATTTTTGTAAATAAATTTTCGTATCCTTTTCCTACCTGTGCATGTTGCACCTTTTTGGAAAGGTACTTAGATAGGTAACCTTAAAAAAAAAAGTAGGTATGTTAATTACGTGAATTTAGGAGAAAAGTGGGGCGAAAGGTGAACAATCGTGAAATAAAAGTTCATTTTTTCAAAGCGTAAAAGCGAGAGTTTCGCAGATTCATCCTGTGGAGCGGAATGAATGGGCTGTACCGCCATAAGAAGCAATGTTATTTCGCGGCAATCATCGGACTACCAAAATCCCCGGGTATACATATAAACACAAACCGTGAAGTAGAAATTGCATACGTAGTGATGTAGTCCGAGAATCGAAGCGAAATAACATTGCTTCTTATGGCGGAAGATCTGAAATATGCCACTCCATTCGCCTGAACTGCTGAACAATAACTTTTACGCGAAAATGATGTTCTACAAACTACAACTATGGAGGAATACCTTTCTAGTGATCTGAAAAACGTTGTCACAAGAACAAATTACATATTCGATTTTTTAGCACTTCAAAATAACTCTAACCATTTCTCCGAACAAGACAGCAGCGGCAGGTCGACTTGACAGGACGACTTTCCGTGTAATTTGTTCGATGGGCAGTAAGAGTAACTTTTATTTATTTTAAAAATTTGATTGGCCTATGAACACATATTTAGGTTTTTTAAGGCCTTGAATACATTGGGTTTCTTAATGAATTATGCTAATAGGATAAATATATATATTCCTACAATGTCTTATTTAATTTAAGTTCAGTGAAGTGAAATATAAACTAATTTTGCTAGATTGTCTTATAAATATCAGCCTCTTTAAGAAAGTTTATTAGGTTTTTCAGCTCATCAAATTCTTCGGACTTAAGGGCACTATGGTTTCTAATATTGTATTTTAAGCAGCGTAATGTGGACATGTATTAAGAAGATGTTGTAAGGGTCTCGTTACGTTCGCATTTAGTTGGCTCCTCTTTTTAGGGTTCCGTAGCCAAATGGCAAAAAACGGAACCCTTATGGATTCGTCATGTCTGTCCGTCTGTCCGTCCGTATGTCACAGCCACTTTTTTCCGAAACTATAAGAACTATGGGTCAATATTTGATAATTGGCCAAAACAGGTCCCCATAACTATTTTGTAATTTTAATGTAATATTTAAACTTAATAGTATTTTCATAATGTAGTGCAATACTTTGTTTACATATCCAAACACTTTGGTGAGTATATGTTTGGTTTTCATATAGTAAAAATAAACAAAAAGTGCTAGATGTCATATTTCCTGTCGGTGGAATTTTCCTTTTTGGTGACATTTTTTAATAATAACATGGAGAATTAAAAATAAATTATAAAAGCTTGATTATATTTACATTGTATGTACATTAATCTAAAACTGTGCAATATTTTATTTCAGATAATATGATATTAAACTAAAAAAAAATCATAAAAAATCTAAGCGAATGGTCACGACGTCATTAGGCTGCCGAAATTTAAATTTGAATTTACCGCGTTTTATAATGTCGCGGACAACGAATGAGCGCATTCTAAATGGACGCGGTGTCCATGTTTGTGATTGGTGAGAAGAGAGACGCGGTGTCGGCCGTTGCTTCGGCGTTGCAAACTGATTATGGCATGTGCGTGCGTATAGTTGATACACTTTGTCATTTACCTGTGAGGCAATTAGGAGGTGAATCGTAAGTAAATTATTCTGCTTTTTGTAATAAACTTTCACGAATTAAGATATAATTCGTATCACCTGATGATTTTGCTGTTATATTAGTTATTAGAATGTATGAGAAATATAATGTGCATTTTTGTCATTTTCCTGTGGTCATTTTCCTGTTATTTTCTTGACAGGAAAATGACTCCGTGGCAGGAAAATGACAACACAAGGTAAGTAATTTTATTAATTTATTGTAATTTTGTTTCAGTGTGCAATAATTATGGCTCCAAAGAAAAAAACCCGAGAAGAAATGTTAGAAAGAAAGCGAGAATTGGAGAAAATGAGATACCAACGAATTAAGAACGATAATGAACAAAGAAACGCATTGAAACAAAAGAAGAAAGAATACTATTTAAAAAGAAAAGCGGAGGGTAAATTTAAAAACATTGCTGAATTAACTCCTCGGTGTAAAAGAGCCAAAAGAAAAGAGTGGCGAAAAAATACAGCAAAATATAGGGAAAAGAAAAAAAAAAATTTGCAAATATTGCTCAAAAATCCCTAAAATCGAATAAAGTGTATCGATTTGATAGTTATTATATAGATTTAACTTGGCTCTATTACTTAGACGTCAATTATGTATAAAATACGACAAAAAATATATATTTTTTTTTGTAGTCGTTTTCGACCGATTATCAAATATTGACTCCTATACTGTTGAAACTTGGTAAGTAGATGTATTCTGTGAACCGCATTAAGATTTTCACACAAAAATAGAAAAAAAACAATAAATTTTGGGGGTTCCCGATACTTAGAACTGAAACTCAAAAATTTTGTTTCATCAAACCCATACGTGTGGGGTATCTATGGATAGGTAGAGTTCAGCCGTGAAGATACTTGCATGTGGGAGTAGGTGGTACCTATAGCATTTCTACTTCATTATATTTATATGCACATCCTAAATCAGGCTTCCGTAATCTAAAATGGGTAAGATGACGAGGTTCTGCAATTGAAGTAATAGCTTGCGGTCTGATCCAAAATTAGAATTTGATAATATTATTAGGAGATTTAAGTTTTTAAACGCTTTGGATTTAATTTCACTTATATGTTTCTTCCAATTCAATTTTACATCAAAGTTAATTCCTAGAAATTTGTGTGATTCCACATATGTTAAAGATTTATCCTTTAGCTTTAGTACTCGGTTGAATACATTTTTTCTTTTTCTAATGAAGAGCATAGCTACAGTCTTGGAAGTAGAAAATTGTATACAATTGCGATTGGATCAGGAGTAAATTTTATTAAGCGCATCTTGGAGTTTTCTTTTTAAATGGGTTAGTTTTTTGTCGGACATACATATCGTAATATCATCAGCATATGTGACTATTTTTACTGGAAGTTCAACCTCTTGGAAGATGCTATATATAAGGAAAAGGGTTACGCTAAGTATTTCGCCCTGGGGGATTCCGTTCTCCACACACTTTTCTGATGAGAGGTGATTTCCGTTTATTATTTGGAAAGTTCTGTTCGTTAAGAAGTTCTGAATGAATTTTACCATATTACCTTTCAGCCCCATATTTAAAAGTTCTTGTAGGATCTTTCGTGTCCATAGTATATCATATGCTTTCTCAATGTCGAGGAAAATGGCGATTAGAAATTTTTTCGTTCCAAAAGCTTCCATGACTTCTACTTCGAGATATGTTTGTGCGTCGTTTTTTCCTAAATCTACATTGAAATCTGTTAATTTTATTATTATGTTCTAGATACCAGACTAGTCGTTTGTTGATTATTCTTTCCAGTAACTTGCATAGGCAATTAGTTAAAGAAACCAGCCTGTAACTTTTTGGGTCCAGAGGATTTTTCCCTGGTTTGAGTACTGGAACTAGGAGGGTTTTTCTCCAATTCCCAGGAAAGGCATTGTTTTTGTAAATGTCATTATAAATGTTTAAAAGATATAATTTATCGTCAACTTTTAAATTTTTGATCATATAATAATGAATCATGTCGTGACCGGGAGACGATCCTTTAAATTCCTTTAAGGCATCTTCAAGTTCGAGTAAAGTGAGAGGAATATTGTACTCACAGTTTTCATCCGCTGGTATGCAGAGGACTGATGATTCAATTTTGTTTTTGTATCTTAGAAATTCGTTAGTATAATTTGAAGAGCTCGATTCATTAGAAAATGATTCGGCAAGTTTCTCTGATATTTCTTGGGGGGAGTTTATAACTTCTCCGTTAACGGTAATGGAATTTATGAGGATGCTTTTTGGTTTTCCTTTGATGCTTCTAATTTTTTGGAATATTTCTGAAGCTGGGGTTTGGCTGGATATAGTTCCCACATAGTACCGCCATGATTATTTTTTTAATATCATTAATTATTAATTATCATTTTCTTGCTCGATATTTGGCACGGATGAAATTTTTGAAATCGTCTAAGTCCATGGTTCTTTTATATTTACGTAGGAGTAAGGGGTTCGATCTTTAATCAACTTGTGAATTTCATCGTTCCACCATGGGACTGGCTTTTTTTGGGGTGAGTTAGTCAGAAAATGCATTGATATCTCTGCAGCTTGAATTATTTTATTAGCAAAGTCATTTTCTATTTCACATATGTTGTTGAAATCATGAAGGGACTTGATCAGGTTTACATTGTTCCTAAACGTCTCCCAATTTGCTTTTTTGATATTAAACTTGTTACGTAAGGTTATCTTGGTAGCTTATTAACGGGATACTTATGGGGGGTAGTGATCACTTCTGTGGAGGTCTTCTTCTATGAACCAATCGAAATAATTTTGCAGGTTTGGGGAGCAGATACTGGGGTCAATAGCACTATGGGTTTTATATGAGAAGTTGAAGAATGTTGGTTGGCGATTGTTCATAAAGTTTAGTGATTTATTAGTTAAAATTTCTTCAATCATCTTGCCACGGGAATCGATTTTATTAGAACCCCAAAGAGGGTTGTGGGAGTTGAAGTCTCCTAAGGGGATAAGTGGATAATTAATTTGTTCAATCAGATTATAGATGTCTTCGCGATTTATAAGTTCATTTCCTGGCAGGTATACATTACATAGGACGAATGGGATAGGAAGAAAGAGTTCTACTGCTACAGCTTGTAAGGAGGTATGTAAATGAATTTGTTCACAGGCATAAGTGTCATTTACCAAGATTGCAACTCCCCCGTGAGCCACAGTTTCAGATTCTAGATTTTTATAGAAGATATTGAAATTCTTATATTCTATAATTAAATTTGAATTTAATTTCCTGAACACAAAAAGCTAAACTTTTATACTTTTTAGAGAGTAATATAAATTCCTCTGAAAAACCCCTTACAATTCCATTGGATTATATTTAAGTTTGACATATCGTCGTTGCGCGTGCAATACCGCGAAAGAGCAGTTTGTAAATACCGCGTAACAGCAAAAGGCGCAAAATTGAAATATTGCGCCTACGGATTCTTAACCCTCAGTCACACAAGGCCTTTTCCATTTAGAATTCACAAAGGCGGGTATGGTCTACCCGTCCAGAGTTTGGACGTGAATACCGTATAGTGAAAGTATTCGTTAGCAATTTCGATGCTACTTTTTCATTTGTTTGGGATATTAACCTTTCGTTCCCAACATAAAAAATTATTAATTGTAAAAATTACACAGCAATAAACAAAAAAAAAAAAAAGCAAAATTTCAGAAAAACATTTTTTTTTCAAAAAATTATAAAACATATCAAGTACGATTTTTAAAAAGTATAAACCATCAATCCTTGTAAACAAATGTTCGAACTATCATAAAAACAGCACGACTTAGTATTTTACTCCAAAAACCATATTTTTTTTGTAATTTGAAAATGAGCAATTTTCCAAAGAAGTGGAAGAGCAAATTACAAGGCAATTTCAACCGCATTCCTTCGTGCACGGGTTTCCATACTAAAAGCAAGGATTTATTATAGTTTAATAGTTCAAGAAACACCAACTTAAATTGTTTTACATAAAAAATTATGTCTTCATACTTTAGAAATAGGCCTCCATATACGAATTTACTATCCTTAAACTGTCACAGAAAACACGCATCTTGCTCATTTTTTGATCGCTAGAAAGAAAAAAAAATGATAAAATATTATTTGTATACTAAAAATATACATCAAAAGTTGATGTAATTGCTCTTTTGTACGCATTTTTACTTACTTGTCAAATTTTGATTATCGACGTTTTCTAACGAATTCACACATGGCGGGTATAAAATACCCAGACCAATATTCGGACAAATTAAACAGTATGCTAGGTGACACTAATAACTTTGACGAAGCACTAATTAGGTACTTTGGTACCTCTACTTTTTTTACGCATGCGCTTTAGACATGTACCCCTTCCCCCTGGAAAATGCTACGCGTTTCTAAAAGGCTCTGGGTATGGTATACCCGACCTTTGTGACTGAGGGTTAACATAGTTTCGCTCCATATAGATCTCACAGAATTTAAATTAGCCTATAACAAACCTCATTTTTGACATAAAAAAATTCAATTCTATATAAATGTTTCATTTCAAAACCGCGTACAGTCAAGTCTCCTATAACGCGATTGATTCGTACCGCGTTATATGGAAACCGCGCTATGAGAGACTTCAAATTAATTCAAATCAGGATATGCGTTCTATGGAAACCGCGTTTTGAGAAACATAGAAATAAGATAAATCAGAATAATCTATACCGCGTTATATGGAAATCACCACCGCGTTCTATGGAAACCGCGTTATAAGAAACACAGAATTAATACAAACTAAATGATTCGTACCGCGTTATATGGAATCTCAGAAATAAATAAATTCTATACCGAGTGTTTCAGACCACCCGTCCACCCCTAATATCTCGAGAAATAATCATCAGATTGAAAAATAAAAAAATAGGGGTAAAATATTTTCGAAAAAACTATTTAACCAAAACCACCCCCACCTCCCACCCCCACCCCCATGGGCGGGGGTGGGGGTAACTTTTTTTCTTAAATAGCACCCCCTATTTTTTATTGCGGATTCGGAATCTACAGGAAAAAATAAGAAACTTTTGTTCCAAACATTTTTTTTTTATGCACAGATGGCCCTGTAATCGCAAAAAACTATTCTATCGGTCATATTTGCTTAAGCGTTATTCAGCCGGGATACGAGAAAAGTTTTGAAACAAAAGTTGTTCATTTCTTCATGAATAATTTAAATCTCTAGTAAAAAATGCCGTTCCTCCCGAAAAATTACCTCCCAGTCCATTTTTTATCTGGAGTGGAGGGGAGGAGAGGGGGTTATTCCCGGATTCGTAAAGAAGTATGGCCTTATTTTTTTTTTCTTTCTTAAGGCTATCTCCTCTAGGGAATGTGCCAATAGTATGGCCTTATGTTCAAAAAATCTGAAATTGAAAAAAAAATTGGGTTCCTATTGAAAAATTAACTTTCTCCACCCTACAGATAAAAATTGACTAGGGGTCAACGATTCCAAAGAACCAATGGCATGTTGCACCTTTTTGGAAAGGTAATTAGATAGGCAACTTAAAAAAAATAAAAAGGAGGTATGTTAATAACATGAATTTCGGAGAAAAGTGGGGCGAAAGGTGAAAAATCGTGAAATAAAAGTTAATTTTTTCAACTTCCAGGGGGGATTATGGCCAAGGGGTTGGGGATAGGGGGGTGGTGTAAACTTTTTTGGAGAGGGCTTCCAAATAGTGATTTTTTGCAATCAGTTTGGGGCCGCTGCGATGCGTAGAAAAAAAGATAAAAATACAAGAGCGGTTCCCATATAAGGCAAAATCCTGATTTACGAATCACCCTGTAACTGCCAAACGGTGAGAGATGCCCCCCCCCCCCACCCATACGATTTTTTGCTTGTCTCGGTCTGACCTTTCACCCCCTTCAGTATTGACCTCCCACCTCTGAACACCCTGTATAAAAACTGCATTCTCAAAGTAAGAAGTTGTGACTGATACGGTTAATAAAAAAGATTTTATAATAGAAATGACAATGAATCTGTAGATTTTTACATATTTAAATTTAGGTTTAATGAATACTAGAATTGACAAACAGGGGAATACACCACAAATGTTAACAATGTACATACAAAAATTGAACACATCGAATAAGTGTTGCCAAAAATAAATTTTTCAAGCCATTTGAGTTGTTGGAATGTTCTTATATCAACGCGTTATAAAGAGACCGCGTTATAGGAGAACTTGTCGCATTTTTCACACCGCGTTATATGGGAATCGCGCTATAAAAACACCGCGTTATAGGAGACTTGACTGTACCTGCTAATTGTAAACTACTTTTTCTGTAATTTGTTGTAACTAAACCGCGTAAATGACTTTATACAGAATCTAAGCAAGTTATTAAAGTGATTTTATACGGAATCTAAGCAAGTTACTAGTAAGCTAACGTTATTTTCCTATAAATTAGGTCGCAAAGAAGTAGCCTTAGAGTTCAATCCATAAAATGTAGTTAAATGGGTAAGATATAAAATCGTAAAAACGCAGATATCCGGTATTTACGAACTGCTCTTTCGCGGTACCGCAGGCGCAACGACGATATTTTAATTAGAATCAGAGTCACTACAACTAATAGAATTCATTTCAGTATCTGGGGGATTGTTGGAATTTCTTTCGTTATTTCTAAGCGCTTTTTTAATGAGTCTTTTCTGACGAATTTAAATGTTTTTAGGCAGAATTTTTGCCGTTTTTTTGCTTATTGTGAGTTTTAAAGGGGGAATTTTACCTTTTGGGTGAAACGTTGTGGTGTCTTCTTGAAGTTGTTCGGGAAGAACGCTGCCATTTCCGTTGGTCGTTGGTGTAGCGTAATGGTTTCTTTCACTGGGGTTCTTTGTTGTTTTTGGTTCATTGCTTTTGCATCCTGGTTAGTGACACGATTTCTATCGTTGATGTCGGTTTTCAGAATTTCGTTATTTTTGTTGTTGCATGTACACTTGTTGTTGCATGTACACTTGTATGCATGCGTTAATTCTTGTGACTTGAGCAAACGTTTTACGGACTGTCAGGGGGTGTCGTTCTTTATATAGCCGAATAGCTTGTCTCATATTAACCTTTTCCAGGGTCAGTATTTTTTTTAATTTAGAAAAGAGCATTCAAGGATAATATACAAAATTATTGATATTTAAATATTTACAATAACTAATCAGTAATTTTTTTAATTGGTGCAGGCAAGGCAAGTTTTAAACCTACAGTAATTTGAGTTTATAAACTTGCCTTGGCTGGCACCGACTCCAAAAAGCAACTGATTAAATATTTAAGTACGAGTATAAATAGTTTTGTATATCGTCCTTGAATGCTCCTTTCTTTAAAGTAATAAAAAATATTATTTTTAACTTTTTAATTTAAATTTGTATATACATTATACATACAGGCATAGTTTTGAAGTCGTTTTTTATTTTTTTATAAATTTGAGTAGTTGAGAACCTCCTTCTTTTTTTTAAGTCGGTAAGAAGAATAAATAAAGAATACCCAACTATTTGATCTAAGGCCTTCTTTTTTAACACCCGAGTAACGTTTAAAATTTTAGCGAGTAAAATTTTCGGATTGTGCTTTATGGCCAGTTCATCGTAGCAAAAAAATCTTACTTTTTTTTTAACTTGGGGGTATTTTTAAAGCTTTTATTTAACTTGACCGTGTTGTCCGTCCGCCTGTGCATTTTTTGTGTAATTCAAAATTAGAAATCAAAGTTTAACTATGTTCGGATAAAGCCAAAACCTTGAAATTTTTCACACTGCTAAATTTTTGATGACACTACAAGTTAAAAGAAATTTTGAATCTGCGATAATTTTTTAACTTTTTATTGCGCTACTTATAAAAGCATGTTTTTTAGTTTTTTAAGCCATAATTTTTAAATTATTATAATGTTAAACTTATTTGGATACTTTATCTTTAAAAGGGGCGCCGAGGAAAATTTTGCCCTACTAAACACAAAAGCTTAAGGCCGGCACTGTGTATACACATACTGCACCCATTTCGCGTAATTTAGTTATCCTGCAAAAAATATAAGTATTACAATTTTGTTAAAGTTCTAGAATATTCCACAAATTACCAAAAAAAAAGGCGACTTTTCTTAATAAATTCTCCTCGCCTGCAGACATTGAATTTGACCTGTGGAAATATTCTTTAATTAAGTGGATGGACTGGCCTTCACATGTGTCATTGGGCTGGTCTGGTGACCATGACCGCAGGAGGCAACGATGTCGCATTAATCATAAAGTACTATATGTAAATGGCTTAGCATTAGTAGACAAAATCAATTAATAGAGTAATGATCGATCACTATCTAATTTTAGACACTTAAATATACTTGTTTGCAAAAGATGCATTTAAGATATAACTCAACGAATACGCATATTCAAATGTAATATAGAATTGCGGGAGAGCAAAATCATTATAAAGAAATAATTTGTGAATCAAAATACAAAACATTAACTTGTTAAACCTCAGCCAATTGTGCAGAAGCTAAATCAAAAAGTGGGTAAGTTCAATAGAATGAGTTTGTTTGCATAGCTAATACTTATGTAAGCCCTATAACAAAGTGGAGCTCTTCGGGCTTAAAATTGCATAATGCAATTAGAAGCAATGCTCATGCCGTAGGTATTAACTCAATTTTTCGTCAAGATATGTACATTAGGGTGCTTTTTTTTCGCGACTATTTTTTTTTTTTCAGTCCCACCTCGAAATTTTGTGGCTAATACCTAAACATACATTCCCTGAAAATTGGAGCCCAAAAAAATAATATTTAGTACTAGACCAAGACGCATAAAGATTTCCCATATAAAATACACGTGAACTTTGATTATTTTTCTTCAAATCTCTACAACTCAGAGGCATTTTATGGCACAATCTTGGGCAATGGTAGGGTTTCTTCAGAATTGAATGCTCTACAAAAGTGTTCATTGCGATGTAACCCTAACTCCCACCAGCGAGGTAGTACGGGTCATTGACCCCAATTTTTCCACGAAATTCTCGCTTTTTGCCCCTATCTCGTAAACAACAACAGCTACAGAAAAAGTGAATATTACAAACTTGTAGGAAATTTAATTTGCTCCAAAAAGTTTTTGAACACCAAATCGCTAACATCGATATTTCTTGAGATATTGGGCTTTGAAGTTGAGGTAGTGTGGAAGTTTCATGGATTATTGAGCTAAATTGTAGAAACACTACCTCAACTTCAAAGCCCAATATCTCAAGAAATATTGATGTTAGCTATTTGGTGTTCAGAACTTTTTTGTAGAAAATTGAATTTCTTACAAGTTTGCCATATTCACTTTTTCTGTACCTGTTGTTGTTTACGAGATAGGGACAAAAAGCGAGAGTTTCGTGGAAAAATTGGGGTCAATGACCCGTACTACCTCGCTGGTGGGAGTTAGGGTTACATCGCAATGAACACTTTTGTAGAGCATTCAATTCTGAAGAAACCCTACCATTGCCCAAGATTGTGCCATAAAATGCCTCTGAGTTGTAGAGATTTGAAGAAAAATAATCAAAGTTCACGTGTATTTTATATGGGAAATCTTTATGCGTCTTGGTCTAGTACTAAATATTATTTTTTTGGGCTCCAATTTTCAGGGAATGTATGTTTAGGTATTAGCCACAAAATTTCGAGGTGGGACTAAAAAAAAAAAAAATAGTTGCGAAAAAAAAGCACCCTAATGTACATACATACTATAAGTATTTGTGGCAAAAGTTGTTAGCTAGAAACTAGGTCATCGGAAGCATTGCTTCAGTTTTTGCCTGCGGGTTGTACAAAATAAACACAAGATATTTTCAAAAACCACAAATTCTTGAACCTATATTGTATAAGTTAATTTTCAATAGGTTCGGACCTTTAAAAAAAAAATAAGATTTACTTTATAACGATGTGATTTACACAATTTTATTGCCATATCAAAACTTAAAACTTATTACAAAAGGTTCTCTATTTATTACTTAGCTTACGTTGACCTGTGTCAGCAATCAAGTGCCACCTGCCATCGGTGGGATGATCGCACTTGGTCAGACATGGTGTCTGCGATTTGGATGGCCGGTAAGGAAACGTGTTAGGAAATTTCCATAAATCTGGGGTTGTAATGTTTTATAAGATTTTCTCTTTTTACTGGTTTTATTAGTAAAGTTTTACAGTTTTCTGTTTTCCGTATTCGGTATATTTATAATATATAAGAGTGTGGAGTTACTAGAGGGAATTTTTATTTCAACGAAGTCAATAGCTTCTTCAAGATTTAGATAAGGGAACGTACCCAAACTACGTGACCCGTTCTGAGGGAGGGGGGGGGGGGGGGGGGGGGGGGTCTTCAAAATACCACGCTTGGTCACGGGGGGGAGGGGGGGGGGGTTAGGTTTTCGTCACGTAGTCAATATCCTCTAGGAAAATCTCGCACTTTTTCGAGCTATATTCAAATACGGCGCGCAGAGTTTAGCGCTTTCTAAAATCACAGGTGACCAGTGGTGGATTTACCAGCAGGCTGAGTAGGCTTGAGCCTAGGGCGGCAGATTTTAGGGGCAGCAAATTTAGGACCAAAAATGTTTGTTTATATCTCACAGAAATTAAAAAGATTTATATTTATATACCGAAACTAATATTCCGTGGTTTCGCCGGCTATCGCCGTCGACGGAATTCTAGGGATCAAGCGCCGTCATCTATATATAAATATAAGAGATAATAAATCGAAAGACTATTTAGAGTAGACTGCACAATTTGTTTTAAATAACAACAAAAAATGAAAACCAGAATTAATAAAGAAGTGTATAAAGAATAAATAGAAAAATATTTGAAATTAAAATTGCAACACATTTCACAATTCCCAAAGAAAGTCATGTAATTTTCACTATACTGTCTGACAATCCGCCATTTCATTTGTAACAACCCAATACAATAACATATTTCCAGTTGTAACATTATGTCTTGTAAAGACAGAAGAGAAGCTGACCAATAATGAAAACCTGCAACACACGCAGGAAATAGGCTACAAACTAAGATAACTGTGTATAGTTTAATATCAGTAAAAGGAAAAAAGTTTTCAGAAAGCTTTTTCATAACTTAAAATGGTCCACGGTATCAAAAGATTTGCTATGGTCTAAAAGAATCAAGATAGTAAGATTGGTACTATGCAGAACTTCCAAAATATATCTGTTGTCACATTTAACACAGCCATTTTACAACTATAGAACTTACGAAAACCCGACTGGGACACAGACAACAAGTTTTTAATGGTTATGTACGGAGTCATTTGCTTATATAACAATTTCTCAAATATTTTACTAAGGAAGCACATAATACTAATAGTTCGTTAATCACTAAGTCCACAAGGAAGCGCTTTTTTCGAGCACAGATATTACAGTAGCTCGCTTCCATAGAGTAGGAAATTGTGAAGTTGGTAGACAATGATTAATAACGTGCGTTAAAACCTTTGCAATACCATAATCAAAATCGTTTTTAAAAACCGAGGAGACTTTACTAGAGAATATTATTATTAAGCTACAGTTAAAATTACACGTCAATCGATAAAAAATTATAAAAGCTAGAGATACGCTAAAGAAGATCACGAAAAAAAAAGATTCAACTGCGACGCCTGTCGCACTCTGGATTTGCATCCAAAAAATTGTTAAAATTTTTGTTAAGTGCTTTATGACTTTTGTTAACATGTACACAAAATCAAATTACATTATATTACAAAATTGTCATGAAAACAAAATCCAAAAATTACCCTTGATTTCATACACACAAGGTAGTATTACCCCTTAAGGAATTCGTCATATTTTGTTAGAGTTTCGTGATAGGAGGCTGCCTCAAAGAATTCACATTAAGATCACCACATATAGTTACATTTGGAGTGATTAACACGATTGTAGATAGGGATTAAATGGAGTAAATTCGATAGGTGGACAGTAAACTCCAAATTAACCCATTTACATTATTAAAGCCAAATAAACTTTTTTAACTTTCTGTTTGCAAAACATGATTTGAAACCATATTTAAGAATTACTACGTGAAAACTAAGAGGGGGGGGGTCTAGGCATATACTACGGGTGGTTACCGAGGGGGGGGGAGGGGGTTAAAAAGTCGCGAAAAATGGGTCACGTAGTATGGGTACGTTCCCTAAGGTACATTATTCTTTTCGAAAAGTTCTCTAACAATATTAAGTTAACTGTTTGTTTAAAAAAAATGATTGCCCAATGTAAGGCATTGTCTACGTTATTTCCTCTTTTATTAGATCTAGTTTCTTTTTAATGTTTATAATAATTTTATTTTTTACATCTTCACTTGTTTTAATCATGTTTACAATATTATTTGTTATATTCGTAATGTCATTGATTCGATCGATCGTTGATTTGTTAATTATTATTTGTTTGTTATTTATTATTTCCCAGAACGTTATTTATTTTTGCTTTTGATATTAAAAAGTCGTCATGGTCCGGGCATCCATCGAGCCATTTCCATGCGCTACCGAGAAAATTTAATGATCTTTTTAGCCTAGTTTTAGGTTTTAATCGGTTTAGTGAGGATATGATTTGTGTAGCTCATCATGAGTGAAGAACGGATGCATGGGATGGTTTTTATCAACGTCGTTTGCGACTTTTATTTTCAGGTCTTACAGTGTTTTTTGGTATTACTCCAAATCGATAACATGAATTAACTTAAAAAGTGCTCCGGTTTGTATTCCTGGGGTTCCCGTATTTAGTGTTATTATATTTGAATTTGATTAATCTAAACTTTGGACCTCTGTGAGACAGTAGGTTAGGGATAGTCTGTAAGAGAAAAAGAATAATGCTAGCTTTACTATTTTGCCTGATTCTGTGAGCATGGTTTTCTTTGACTATTCTTTCCTATATCGTGGTGATAGTTTCGAGCCTATTGTTTATTTAATTTTACTAAAATAGTTTCGCGTTAGGAATAGTCTTTGATTGTTTGCCTGCTTTTATTGTGGTTACTAATATCTATTTTTTGTTTTTCTGTTCTGTCGGATTGACGCTGACATTTCGGCCAAAGAAAACTTCGAGTGGTCTTTTGCCTGTGGTAGAGTGAATCGTATGCGCTTTAAGGCATCGGAGTATTTCAGAGAGTGTTGAGTGGAATCGTTCTACTTGGCCATTTATTGAGGTAGCATATGGGGGTGTTTTGGAAATTTGAATTCCGAGTTGGTTTTCGATCTTGAAGCTACTTGAGGCAGAATTTAGTGATCTTTCATTGTCTATAACGATTATTTTGGGAATGCCAAATGAAAACAAAATTTCGCTTTAAGTAGCTTTACTTGTGCATATTTTGAGAATTTATCGATCGCTGTCAGAATCAGAATCAGAATCATTTATTCGACTAACTTGCATACATGTATTGATTACATTGGGCCATTCCACACGTGTATTCTCGCAGCGTATTCAAAATGGTTTTATAGGGGAGAAGTATATTTTGTTCTTGCCCCTATAATGATTTTGGTACCATAAGAACGGTATTCCTCCCCAGTTACAGTCAATAGAACATCACTTTTTCGTAAAAGCGATAGTTTAACAGATTCGCCCTGTGGAGCAGGATGAATGGGCTCTACCGCCATAAGAAGCAGAAGAATATTATTTCGGTGCAATCATCACCCTATACATGTAGTAGTGAGCAGGTCTACTTCATGGCTTGTTATATAGTTTCCCGGGGGTTTTGGTTGTTGCTAATACATTGACTAGATAGGTCTAAAGTATTTATAATACTAAGCTTAACCTAAGAGGATACGTCGAAGATGTGCCACACACCCATTACAATACTACAGGGGTGTGATGAGAACGCATCCTATCCACTGACATATAAGAACTGGACTGCTGATCCCGTACAAAAACTCACATCAAAAGTAAGACCAAATTTTGACCGAATTCTAACTATCTCGCTCTTGTTTAAGTCCCGCAGGCAGACAACTTTACAAAAAAAATGTCCAATAGCCAAATGAAGGTGGCGCTATGTATGTGCACTTCTTTTGGTTTTTTCTAGTATCTTCGCGTGTGATACATCTTTTTGATATCCCCAATAGATAAATAAAAGTAAACACATGCTTTTTGCACATCACTTTTACCCACGACAGCCTTTACAAGTTGCCCACCAACTCATCATTTTCCGTTGCAATCAGCTATTAGAATAGTTTTACGATGTTCAACAGATGGCTACTTGAGTTTGTGATACAACTTTTAGCTTTGGTTGGTATATATGAGAAATATGAAGGTTAGACAAAGCCATTATATATTTATCTCTGTTATTCATAAGTCCCCAGCTGATTGCTGCGAGGAACATTTTTATGAAAAAACTTAAAATTGAGCGTGATATGAAAGAAATCGGTTCGTGAAAGCTCAATTATTTTTAATTTGCGTCAGTTTAAACATAATTGTACGGTATTTTAGGGCATTTTTAATAGCATAATTTGCTCCATGAGGATTGAGCCTGTGCTAAAAATGGTCTCATTTTTCAGACGACGGTTAGCAGTCCAGTTCTCTCATGTCAGTGCATCCTATCACATCCAGCAAAAAAACACGTACAGTCTTGATAAATCAAAGTTGATTCACCTGATACAGTCTGAGACAAAGATTTCTTCTCTTGTTATTTCGTCTACATTAATTTATGATTGTGCAATTTAAATATCACCTTATTTTAGGGTTTTTAACTCTAGTCAATGATAAGAATAAAACATCTAACTATGAGATTCTGAATCTCTTGTTGAGGTATGCTGGTTACCTACTACAAACGAGTCTAAATTTACTCTTGGATGATAAACACTTGTATGTATTATTGTCAAGTTCCCTACAAGGAATATATTACTATTTTATTATACTGTATTTTTTTTTGTCCCCTAATTTTATCGATTTTATCTAAATAGGTACATAGCTTTATAAAATTAAGGCAGTTTTGCGTCCTGCATCAGCTCGTGATTTTGATAGTGAAAAGGGTGAAGGGTAATAATCCCAAAGACTTGAACTTGAATTCTTTTGCATTGCTTTATTAATTAAATAGTTATCCAATCCCGGTAAACTTCTTAAGAACCTAAGGCTTAAATTCAACAAATATCTCATTAGTGTTAGACTGTTTTTTTTTTTTAAAAAGGTGACGGTTTTGCATATAATGTAATTATTTGAGTATTTTCTTTGGTTCTAGTTTGATAATGCCTACCAATATACATTCTTAAAATTTGCGCTCGAATATTTCAAATTGCAAAGCTGCCGTAGGTGCTATGGAGAACCAGTGTATAAAACCGTAAGCAATGGTAGGTCGAATTAACTGCTTATATATAAGCAGCTTACCGAGCTCCACTCTCCTACCATTACTCACCAAAGACTGTGTATTAAGTTCTAATCCAATGAGCTTCCTATTTACCATTTGACATTTCTATTATAAAAAGAGCATGTCTTTTTTGTGTTATTGAATCACATCTCTCAATAGAGGTCATAAACTGATTAATCCTATCAAATAGGGTCTGAATTGGCACTCCGAATAAATCCATAGACAAATTCAAAAAATCCTGCAACTTGTTTTTGGGTGAACACAGAACTGATTTAAAACTGCTTCCAATTATGGGTAAATCACTAGTCACATCCCTGTCAATGCCAAGAGCTGCATCTCTATAACTAACTCCCTTCCTGGTTTCCAATTCCTTCACTTCCCTGCAAATTTCTGCTTTTATTCCTAATCCCTCCCCATATACACCCCTCCTATTTCTAATTTGTTCCCTTAGCTTAATGTAGGTAGGACAACCCTTATAATTTTATGGATGTCCCAATTCGCCACAGTTCACACATGTCCTAATTATTTCATGATTGTCTTTCAATGGGCAGTCTCTAGTGTGATGTTTTTGCGCACATCTTCTGCAGAATGTTGGCTTGGTGCAATTTATTGCCAAATGACGAAAGTGCTGGCACCTAAAACACTGAACACCCAAGAAATTCTCTGTTGCAAGATGGACTTAGTATTCAATACTTCCGAAATATCCTCACGAGGTTTAAACTGCACCAAGAACATGTCCAGATCATAATTTTTTTTTTTTTGAGTAAGAGGTCGCGAATCTACTTATTTTAAGGGGGCCAATACAAGGAAAGATATGTTTAAATTCTCCCATAACATCATCAGCAGTATAGGATTCGTGCAAACCCTTAAGCAACACACTAATAGGCTTTTCTTCAAAACTCTACAGCTCAGAGGCATTTTATGGTATAGTCTTGGTCAATGGTAGGATTGAATGCTCTACAAAAGTGTCCATTGCGGTGTAACCCTAACTCCCACCAGCGAGGTAGTACCCCCAATTTTTCCATGAAATTCTCACTTTTTGCCCCTATCTTGTAAACAACAAGAGGTACAGAAAAAGTGAATATGACAAACTTGTAGGAAATTAAATTTCCTCCAAAAAGCTCTAGAACACCAAATCGCTAACATCGATATTTCTTGAGATATTGGGCTTTGAAGTTGGGGTAGTGTTTCCACAATTTAGCTCAATAATCCATGAAAATTACACACTCCATCATTAGCCTTTCTTCTTCTTTCTTTTTTAGCCTTTCTTCTTCTTTCTTTGCTTTAGCTTCAAATCTCTTATTTTTTTAAATCAATATATCGTTCTTTTTCTGTTCCTTCAGTTCTTCTTTTTGTTTCTCAAATTGTCTCCACTCTTCGGAAGAAATAGCTCCTATTCTGTTAATTGATTTTATCTTTTTTGTTGCTTTAGATACACCAGGCAGGGTCAAATGCTTATTTAAAATGGGTGATCGATTTCTTGATTTTACAACATCGGACAAGACAGTTATTTCGTTTTTTCTATTTTTTGGACTTTCATTTAATATGTATTGCATATTTTGTGTCTCTTCTTGTTCAATGTTATTCTCATTTGGATTTAGTTTACATTCTTTTTTTATGACTTTCATATTACTCATAGTATAATTATTATTTTCGAAGAGTAATGTGTCTCCTATATTTTCTCTATCAATTTTATCTTGGTTAGTATTAATTTCTGATTCTACATCTTTATTTTCCATATATTCTTCCGAAATTGCTCTTGGTTTGTAATTAGGGGGCCATTCTTCGTTATCTTCTTGATTGTTTGCATTAAATACAGTAGCTTCCGAATTCTGTGTTTTTCGGATTTCATAATTTTGGTGAAAGACTTCAAAGTCGCTTATGATTTCGAATTTGTTCAAGGGTATCTCACTTTCGGTTAAGTTATTCAAATTATTTTCCAATGTGTGATCACCTATAATTGGCAAACTTATGTCTAGAATTTCGACTGATTCTGATGCTATTTTTGATTGGTTTCTATCGGTATGACCAATAGAACTGTTAACAATTTCGAATGCGTCACTAGTTGAGTTTTCTGTTGAATTCAAGCTTTCAGTTCCGGTAGTATATTATTTCTTACTGTGTTCAAAACATTGACAACGGTTTTGGTGTCAACTCCAGCATTTTCTAATTCGTTACTGAGCTGATTAACCCATTAATGCGCAAAACGAGGATTTTGTGCACGCAAGTTCAATTGTACGATTCGAATAGCAAATTGGCGCGAATTTCATCCAAATCCGTATATAAGGGGTTTTTGAGGGTGCTCTTTCAGAATCTGGCATTTGTTTTGCATAAAAACTTCAAGAACCCTATTATTTTTTTGGTTTTTTCAAAAAAGTGCCGATTTTTTTTGGTCATTTTTCGTCTCAAAGTCGATTATCTTGTCGTTACTGCTATTGAATGATCATATAACCACCAGAAATCGCGGTCCGGATGTCTACACTTTCTCAAACTATGGTTTTGAATTTTTTTTTTTTTTTCGCTTTGGTTTTTGCAAAATGACCATTTTGTACAGCAATGTAAAAACCTTAGCGATTTTTTTACACGAAAAGGATCAACTTTACAAAAAAAATTTATATGACAAAAAGTGCTTATAATTAGCCAAGAAAACATGTAAATTTTTTCAGAATTGTTTGGACTATTTTTGGTTTTTTGGACTTGGCCAATTTTTGAAAAATCCAAAAATGTCTCGAAAAATTCTGAAAAAATTCACACGTGTTCTTTGGCTAATTATAAGCACTTTTTGTCATATAAAATTTATTCGTATAATTCGTCCTTTTTGAGTAAAAATATCACCAAATGTCATCATAAAAAAACTATTTTTATTGTCAATGCCAAGAGCTGCATCTCTATAACTAACTCCCTTCCTGGTTTCCAATTCCTTCACTTCCCTGCAAATTTCTGCTTTTATTCCTAATCCCTCCCCATATACACCCCTCCTATTTCTAATTTGTTCCCTTAGCTTAATGTAGGTAGGACAACCCTTATAATTTTATGGATGTCCCAATTCGCCACAGTTCACACATGTCCTAATTATTTCATGATTGTCTTTCAATGGGCAGTCTCTAGTGTGATGTTTTTGCGCACATCTTCTGCAGAATGTTGGCTTGGTGCAATTTATTGCCAAATGACGAAAGTGCTGGCACCTAAAACACTGAACACCCAAGAAATTCTCTGTTGCAAGATGGACTTAGTATTCAATACTTCCGAAATATCCTCACGAGGTTTAAACTGCACCAAGAACATGTCCAGATCATAATTTTTTTTTTTTTGAGTAAGAGGTCGCGAATCTACTTATTTTAAGGGGGCCAATACAAGGAAAGATATGTTTAAATTCTCCCATAACATCATCAGCAGTATAGGATTCGTGCAAACCCTTAAGCAACACACTAATAGGCTTTTCTTCAAAACTCTACAGCTCAGAGGCATTTTATGGTATAGTCTTGGTCAATGGTAGGATTGAATGCTCTACAAAAGTGTCCATTGCGGTGTAACCCTAACTCCCACCAGCGAGGTAGTACCCCCAATTTTTCCATGAAATTCTCACTTTTTGCCCCTATCTTGTAAACAACAAGAGGTACAGAAAAAGTGAATATGACAAACTTGTAGGAAATTAAATTTCCTCCAAAAAGCTCTAGAACACCAAATCGCTAACATCGATATTTCTTGAGATATTGGGCTTTGAAGTTGGGGTAGTGTTTCCACAATTTAGCTCAATAATCCATGAAAATTACACACTCCATCATTAGCCTTTCTTCTTCTTTCTTTTTTAGCCTTTCTTCTTCTTTCTTTGCTTTAGCTTCAAATCTCTTATTTTTTTAAATCAATATATCGTTCTTTTTCTGTTCCTTCAGTTCTTCTTTTTGTTTCTCAAATTGTCTCCACTCTTCGGAAGAAATAGCTCCTATTCTGTTAATTGATTTTATCTTTTTTGTTGCTTTAGATACACCAGGCAGGGTCAAATGCTTATTTAAAATGGGTGATCGATTTCTTGATTTTACAACATCGGACAAGACAGTTATTTCGTTTTTTCTATTTTTTGGACTTTCATTTAATATGTATTGCATATTTTGTGTCTCTTCTTGTTCAATGTTATTCTCATTTGGATTTAGTTTACATTCTTTTTTTATGACTTTCATATTACTCATAGTATAATTATTATTTTCGAAGAGTAATGTGTCTCCTATATTTTCTTTATCAATTTTATCTTGGTTAGTATTAATTTCTGATTCTACATCTTTATTTTCCATATATTCTTCCGAAATTGCTCTTGGTTTGTAATTAGGGGGCCATTCTTCGTTATCTTCTTGATTGTTTGCATTAAATACAGTAGCTTCCGAATTCTGTGTTTTTCGGATTTCATAATTTTGGTGAAAGACTTCAAAGTCGCTTATGATTTCGAATTTGTTCAAGGGTATCTCACTTTCGGTTAAGTTATTCAAATTATTTTCCAATGTGTGATCACCTATAATTGGCAAACTTATGTCTAGAATTTCGACTGATTCTGATGCTATTTTTGATTGGTTTCTATCGGTATGACCAATAGAACTGTTAACAATTTCGAATGCGTCACTAGTTGAGTTTTCTGTTGAATTCAAGCTTTCAGTTCCGGTAGTATATTATTTCTTACTGTGTTCAAAACATTGACAACGGTTTTGGTGTCAACTCCAGCATTTTCTAATTCGTTACTGAGCTGATTAACCCATTAATGCGCAAAACGAGGATTTTGTGCACGCAAGTTCAATTGTACGATTCGAATAGCAAATTGGCGCGAATTTCATCCAAATCCGTATATAAGGGGTTTTTGAGGGTGCTCTTTCAGAATCTGGCATTTGTTTTGCATAAAAACTTCAAGAACCCTATTATTTTTTTGGTTTTTTCAAAAAAGTGCCGATTTTTTTTGGTCATTTTTCGTCTCAAAGTCGATTATCTTGTCGTTACTGCTATTGAATGATCATATAACCACCAGAAATCGCGGTCCGGATGTCTACACTTTCTCAAACTATGGTTTTGAATTTTTTTTTTTTTTTCGCTTTGGTTTTTGCAAAATGACCATTTTGTACAGCAATGTAAAAACCTTAGCGATTTTTTTACACGAAAAGGATCAACTTTACAAAAAAAATTTATATGACAAAAAGTGCTTATAATTAGCCAAGAAAACATGTAAATTTTTTCAGAATTGTTTGGACTATTTTTGGTTTTTTGGACTTGGCCAATTTTTGAAAAATCCAAAAATGTCTCGAAAAATTCTGAAAAAATTCACACGTGTTCTTTGGCTAATTATAAGCACTTTTTGTCATATAAAATTTATTCGTATAATTCGTCCTTTTTGAGTAAAAATATCACCAAATGTCATCATAAAAAAACTATTTTTATTTTTACTCAAAAAGGATAAATTATACGAATAAATTTTATATGACAAAAAGTGCTTATAATTAGCCAAAGAACACGTGTGAATTTTTTCAGAATATTTCGAGACATTTTTGGATTTTTGAAAAATTGGCCAGATCCAAAAAACCAAAAATAGTCCAAAAAATTCTGAAAAAATTGGTATGTTTTCCTTGGCTAATTATAAGCACTTTTTGTCATATACAATTTTTTTGTAAAGTTGATCCTTTTCGTGTAAAAAAATCGTGAAGTTTTTTATTACACTGCTGTACAAAATGGCCATTTTGCAAAAACCAAAGCAAAAAAAAAATTCAAAACCATGGTTTTAGAAAGTGTAGACATCCGGACCGCGATTTCTAGTGGTTATATGATCATTCAATAGCAGTAACGAAAGAAAATCGTCTTTGAGACGAAAAATGACCAAAAAAAATCGGCACTTTTTTGAAAAAACCAAAAAAAATAATAGGGTTCTTGAAGTTTTTATGCAAAACAAATACCAGATTCTGAAAGAGCACCCTCAAAAACCCCTTAAATACGGATTTGGATGAAATTCGCGGCAATTTGTTATTCGAATCGTACAATTGAACTTGCGTGCACAAAATCCTCGTTTTGCGCATTAATGGGTTAATAACCTTGATGGTAGTATTCAAATGCCTGTCCTTAATTTTGGTGCCTGGATATTTCAGATTCTTGGTAGCATTATGATGTTTCTCAAGATTATTTTGTACACACTTTGAATAGTCCAAGGCGTTTGGATTGCATGGGTATAATCCACATTTGCGAAAACCGTTGATGATTGTTACAGACAAATATTGTTTCTCCAAGATTTTTTTAAGTAATGAGCAAAACGTTGCCTTGGTCAAGACACTGTTGAAATTTTCAGGTTGAGTTGTCCATTCGTGGACTGTATTTTTCCATTCTGCCTTCAAAGGTTTAAATACACTTACATCAGCAGGCTGAATCAAATGTGTCGCATTTGGTGGAAGTGCATAAAGGATAATACCATTTTCGTAGCAATATTCGCTGAGACGCATTGTTAAGTGGCTCTTATGTCCATCAACAAAAACTAGAACTGGTTTTTGTATGTTTTGTTCTTCGATCCATTTGTTCAAACCTTTAACAATATAATCAAAAAATATATCTAATTTCATCCAACCAGTTTCTGACTTTCCTAACAACCATCCATCAGGGATACTGTTAATAACATCTTTTGGTGGTCTTACATATGGAAAGACTACACAAGGAGGCAAAATTTTCCCAGAAGCCGATATAAATATAAGGACAGTAACAGTCTTTTTTTCGTTGCCTTTTACAATTTTGTAGACGTTTTTGTATCCTCTGGGTGTAATGACTTTTCCAGTCTTAGGACATAGATAAAAACTTGTTTCGTCACCGTTAAATATTCGGTCTGGGTCAGTCAAAATATCACTCGCATGTATTTCTTCTAAATGCTTTATTAGTTCAGCAAACCACTTCCGAATACCTTCTTCGGTTACAGCGGCTCGACCCTTAGATATATTTTCTGGGGTCCTCTCCCTTAACTCGGGATTTCGTCTTAGAAATGACTTGTACCATTTTTTCCCCGGCCTATTATTCACAAATGGGTTCAGCCTATTATAATATTATGGACGGTATTAAGGAGATCATCACATTTTAAAGGGAAGCCACATTTTGCTAACGCTATGCACCAGTCGTTCAAGGCAGTTTCTTCCTCTTTGGTCAGCACTGAAGATGGTCCCATTTTACGGGGCATTTCTGGGACCCTCAAATGTAATCGATCTTGTAGCGTCCCTCGCGGAACGCCAAAAACTCGACTGGCTTCTCTAATCTTCATCCCATTTCTAATCGCCGCCATAGCTTGTATTAATTGCTCTTCTTTGTACTGGTGGATTGGTCTTTTTGACATGATGGAATTCTAAAACAAATGATATTCATGCTAAAATAACCGTGCATAAATTTAACCCTAATTAAAAAATTAAAAAAGCTTTAAGGTACTATTTTGTGCAACAAGACTAACGGTTGACTACTGGATTTGTAGACCCATTGGTCGACCCCTGATATGCAATTACATTTGTACGCGGCTGACTACTGGTCATATAAGAAAATCACGAAAAACCAGTAGTCAGCCACTTATGGCTGAGTACTAGATCTACCTTAAAAATTCGAAACCCAGTAGTCGGCCACCTAAATTATAATATACTAAACAAATAAAATGCATGTAATAGTTAATTTTATCACAAAATAAACATTTTATTGTAACACAGTATAACAATCCACCTCAAATTACAGAAATTACACACAAAAACTTACCGAAAGCTCGAACACGTTTCCTTAAGAAAAAAATTGTGACAGCGACGCGTCTAGTCATATCTTAGGCAGCAGTGCAAATGAACGAGTGTAGCTCGTCAACCTGACATGCTATTGCTTCGTAGGTGTGCGTATTACTCAATAAGGAGACACGGACTTGATTAAACGTTATTTTAAAGGTGTAAACAAATTTTGACACTATTTATATGAAAATAATGTCTGGAAAGGCTGAGTACTGGTGTGGGGCTGACTACCGGGTGTTTTACCCTATATACCATATTTAAAAAAGTACTTAATTGCTTTTTAACCCTTTTAAGCATCTGCACAATCCTAATAATTGTCTGATTATGGATGGTTTGCTATATATGTCAAAAGTAAAAACGACATTGTTGCTTTTTAATGTGCGTAGGTCTTCGATTAACTGATATTGGAGTCATTAAATTCTCGTTAATACCCAAACGATTTGGGAAATCGGAAACTTGCCAAAGCTTATTCAAATAATATGACCTACGCGGAAATATCTTTTTTTCTTCAATTGCGTTTACTAGTGCTTTACATATGGCCATTATATCCAGCCAACTTAAGACTACATGTCCTAGTTTGTCTAACTTGTCAGTGAACGTTTACGGAACAAAAACAAAGAAAAACATTTTAGCTCTCCTTTGGAGCAGCCTTATGGACTGCACCTAGGCGTTCCCCCCTTAAATTTCCCTCGAATTGATTAATCATTCCTAAATTTGTACATTTTACCATTGCCCTTCCAGTGGTTGAGGAGCTTTCCAGTGAAGGATATAGAGGAGCTTTTTTTCGTTCCCAATGAATTGGTGACCGCCACTTGATTGTACCTTTAGCTGCGCAGTTGTTTAAGAGGCTCGGTAAATTTGCAAGGCAAGCATCTATAGTGTACGACAATGAGTCTTACCTCCTTATTCCAGTTGGCGGTATGTCCACTCCGTGAAGGAATATTGCGGATATAACATTCGATTAGATCAATGACACCCACGTACTATATGTGCCGAGTTAGAAGAAGTCCGTCAGTTTCTCGAAGTTGTTTGCTCGGGTTGGATGGACTTCATACAATGGGTGTGGAAAATTATGGCAACTTTCCGGTAATAGTGGATATCGTGGGATAGGTATATACGTGTAGTCATGCCGTCTCTGTGGGATTACATTAATAACGGACGTAGTAGTGACGATGGCACGGCACACCATAATCTGCAGGAAGGACTATTTCAAATCGCGTCACAGACATGCAGTATCCTGGTGCAAGTAAACAACACTAACAATATCAGCTACGGGAATAATGCGACCAATGTCCAGTATAATAACTTCCATGCCGGTGAGGCGGGACCGTCTTCAGAGGATGGCGTCACCTCGTGCATTGAAAGTGAGCAGCGGGTGGTGCTAATTCCACCGACTATTTCCACTAGTACAATCACGAAAGCCACCTTTTGGGCTAGCAAGCGTGGAGGAAGTGCAAGAAAGCTGTTCTCGAACTACAAGCACCGGTTGTCGGTAAGTGTGTGTAAACCAACTGTTTTAGCAATTTTTGGGTTAAGGTTGAAGTTCATTTAATTTGCTATACGTTCAGCATAGACTGAAAGGGCATTTTTAACTTTTAAGAATTCTAGTTTGGGATCTTTCCCTAGAATGCGGCAACTGCAACACCTTTATTATAATATCCATATAAATTCCACTATATCTTCTCTTTTCACCCTCAAAACATTTTTATATTTAAGTTTGTCCAGCCCTCTCATTGGGCGAATAATGGGTTTTCCTGCCTGGGCCACTTACTGAAGCTCGTATGGTGATAATTGGAAACTGCTGAAGGTGAAAAGGTTTCATAGTGAAATGAAACGATTTTATTTACGTTTGCGGTAATTTGAAACCGCTTAATAAGGATGGGTAGTCACGACGCTTACTATAGCTTTTTAGGGTCGTTAACATTTATATTAACTCTATTGATTTTCTTGCTTTAATTATTTATGATGTATGCCTTGGATTACAGTTAGTTCATAAAAGGCGAAAAACTCGTATATCTCCCCCTAACGTTCATATTTAGAGGAGATGGTGCACGAAGCCTTTTCGATGTCTTGTTGCTAGCATACGTGGAAAATGTTTGCCGGGATTTCTACACACTACGATGAACCTCAATATCCGTTTAATTTTGCATATGGCATTCTAACGTAAACAAGCCTTGCGGCACTTGCCACGATCAATACGCTACATTTGATTTCATGAAGTTCAATTGAAGTTAACGTATGGGGGTAGGAAGCTTAAAATTCCCACGTTATATGTACGTAATTCAAATTCGATTGCTGGAAATTCTGTGCTATCGTATACTGTTTCCATTCCACATTCAATCACTGCTCTTTCATGGTCAAAGAAACTACCATTCTTTTCTCACGCGACGTGTATTTAATCAATATACACGTGTCACTTCTAAGGCTCTTCGTTTTATCATTAATGAACGTAAATCGAAATATAAACTTGGACTTTTATTGTTGATATTAGAAACACTCTCTACAAAACGCGATTTTAGGAATAGTTTGGAATTTTTTACATTTATTTAATTCAGGTTGCTGTCTGCCTATAAAAAAATTGCTTTTTGAATTGAGAAGTTCCCAAATAGTTTAAAAAGTTTGCATTTAGAATTAGTTTTTAGTAAACAGTTTTTTAAGATTATCATATCTGCAAAATAGGCGTTTTTTCAGCGATCTTCATCATCATCATCATCCTTATCTTCGATCGTTTCTATAAGAGGCACGTTTAACATTTCCAGCACTTCCTTAGGAAACGGTTTCCTTTTCTTATTATGGTCCTTCTCTTGGATGCAATAATTGGATCCGAAGCTATGTCTGTATTAATGTGGATTCTGGATGTTTTTCTAGCATGGAAAAGTTGTAGTTTTTGCTATCTCGATTCAGTAGTTTTTAAAATTAACGTAGTTCACGCTAAATCCGCATGATATTAGCAAATCTTTCTATAACTTCAGGATCTAAGCCTGTGATAGCCCCAGATTTTGTAGGCTCAGCAAAAAACTTCCTTGCCGTATTTCCATCGTTCGAGTTGCCCCCACCCTGCTCAGTTGGTCTACCACTAATCCCATTTGCTGGTAAAACTTAGTTGTTATTTCTTCTTTTCTCTTTTTTTATATTTGCTTTGGCTTCTGTGTCCCTCGCTTTCCATTGCCTTAATTCCAGTTTTTATAATATACATATATGTAACAAGTACTCGTAACATCTAAGGAATGAGTGCAGTACAGATATCCCAAACTTAAATGAACTAGTCGTAGGATATTGTTTCTGCAAAAGTAAGTCAAGGTTGTTAAGCTCCTTGGATGTTGCCTTGCACACATTACACGCTTGTGATAACGAAGTGTCTGTGAGTAGATTGCACGTCTTTCCGTCCATCATTGTACACACAGCATGATATTTGAACTTGTAACATTTATCCCCAAGAGTGACCTCAGTAGGCTGCAAACTTGAGATTTGTTCCTCTATTGCTTCATAATGAAGTTTTACCGACTCCTTTGTCTCCTTCTCAATCTGCAGGCGAATGACGCGGTTATATCTCGACGAAGATGGACTTGGGTTTTGCCAGAAAATCTGTTTACCATTGGTTGTGATTTCTGACATTTGCAATGGAACTATAGTACACAGAATTATATTATTGTCTCCATACAATAAATTGTTGGCAAAACATTGTTTGTAAATGGAATGGTCACCACTCCCGTCAAGACCCCACTATTACTTGTTTTTCGTGTGATCGTGGTGTAGCAGAAGTACATCCTGCTGAACATGAGCAAGGCTTTGTATTGTATGGTCCAAAAGATCTTGAACTGGAATTTGCACTTCAGTGTCCATGATTTTTATGTTATTCGGATAACACTTCTTTTTTGTTTGTGCTATGACGTTATAAGACGGATAGATGTTAACGCCTCGTGATTTCGCCCCTTTTTGCCAATGAATGTAGTCTTCTTTTCCCATTTCTGAATCAATTATCAGCGCTAAGGCTTCTTCGGGATACTAAGGCTTCATAGCCGAATATGATGGCGTATAGTGAATTTGTTTCATGATTTTGTATCTGCGAGGGCTTGTAGTTAAGGCTAAGTTCACTAATTGTGCAGCTGGGCTGGCTTGGGCTGGCTTGAGCAGCAGAACACAATAGCTCTGGGCTTGACTCAGACAACCTTGGTTTTATAACCCTTCGTTTTGTTCGTAGAGAGCTCTCTTCAAAAGATTTTGCAGGTCTGCCTCTGACTTTTTTCATATGCAATTCGCTTTTTTCCACTTTTGTAACAGTTTTGAAACAAACACTTTCAGAACACATTTAATTTGATTTACACTGTCTTTTGACTGTTTATATTCACTAAACTTGTCAAATATGTAATTGGTTCATCGTTCTACACACTGAGACGATGATTGTTTATAAAAGTTTTTGCTTTTCAACATTAAGACCAGATCCATTTTTTTAATGTTTAATTCCAAATGACTTGGTCCGCTCCGATTACCTGCGAAAAAAGGGTCTAGTGTCACAATGAGTTGGTTTGAGTTCCTAGAATTGACAATACTAACAATCAACAAATGCGCAAGTGTAAATATTGAGGACAGAAAGCAGTACTAAGCAGACCTTTTTTTGAAAATCTAAGGAAATACATATTTTTTTTTTGAAGAGTATGAGTGGAATGAAATCGTCATTAATTATTAACTAGGGTAAAAATAATGAAATTATAATGTTGTTATATAATAAACATACCTGTGGCTTCTATTTCCATAATGAATATTATTATTTTTTGCGCGAGGTGAACGAAAATAACACGTTATAATGCTTTCGGGTTCCGTATGCAATTAGCCGTACACTGAACAACGCTCACTTATGGGAGCTTCGGGCGCCTTTGTTATAAACGTAACAAAAGCTATTTTTGGTCAGCACGATAGAACGACTACTTGACTCGGGGAATACAATAAATTTTAGACCTTATCTCTAAGTAGAAAAACCTATTTTTGACCCCCTAAAGTGGTTTTATTGCCGTATATGCGACGTGAAATCACTTTTGAATTTTGTTTTTTTCGACATAATTGACATTTATTCACAGCCAGGTCCACCACGATTTTGACAGCTGACGCTTGTTTCGATTGCTATGATCGATTTTGTATGATTTTGTATGACGTGAAATCACTATGAAAAATGCAACGACTGTCCGACTTGGTCTGAGCTAGAACTGTTACCTGCAGGTTGTGAAGAGCACTCAAACTTAATTTAGCTCCCTTTGGGTTTGATAATGAAAAACGCGCCTTTAGTAACAAAACTAATTAAATGGACTGGTTTTTATATATTTAATATGTTTGCAACTAAAATAACAAGGTTGGGAAAGAACAAAACGTAATTCAAAACGCAATAGTCTTCTTTGTTTACTTCCTCATGCCCGCGATCAAGTTGCTTATACCGCGTGCTACTTAGTGGATTGACATTGACTCATAATAGGTAGTACTGCTGTTTATGCAATATTATCGGGAGCATGAGTAAGTGAAGTCGCGATCTACATTAATATGAACTTATTTCTTAATTCTTTATTGGGTGTGTGAATATGACTCCGCCGTTCTTACTTAAAATAAAACACATTTGCTTTATTAGAAAATTAAAGAAAAGTTTATTCAAAGTATGCTCCATCGGCAGCTGCAACCTTCGCCCATCTTTCAGGTCATTTACGTATAACTTGAATGGAGAAATTCTGGTCTTTTGAGCTGATCCAACTATCAATCCAAATTTCCATTTTTGGATTTTTCAAAAATTGGTCAAATTCAAAAAACCAAAAATAGTCCAAAAAATTCTGAATAAATTCACACGTATTCTTCGGCTAATTCTAAGCATGAATTTTTCTGTTCTATGAATTTTTTGTAAAGTTAATCCTTTTCATGTAAAGAAATCGCGAATTTTTTATTACATTGCTGTACAAAATTGCAATTTTGCAAAAACCAAAGCAAAAAAAAAACTTTCAAAACCATGGTTTGAGAAAGTTTGGTCATTCGGACCACAATTTCCGGTGGTTATATGATCATTCAATAGCAGCAACGACAAGATAATCGACTTTGAAAAGAAAAAAGACAGAAAAATTAGCATTTCTTTATAAAAACTCAAGAAATAATAGGGTTTTTCAAACTTTTATGCAAAACAAATGCCAGATTCTGAAAGAGCAAAACCCCTTATATACGAATTTGGAAGAAAATCGCCCCGATTTGCTATTCGGATCGTACAATTGAACTTATGTGCTCAAAATTCTCGTTATGTGCATTAATGGGTTAAGGGGAGGTTCCTCTGATCGACTCTGAAAAGTTCTTCACTTTTATGAATTTTTTTGAGGTATAAAGAAATGTGATATGAACAAACGGTTTTTTGTACAATGTTTATTGATAAAAAGAGTCCCTAAATTTATTTTTTCCCCCTCTTTCAATTCAAAATGGCGGCTCCAGCCATATCTCCGCGAGGCCTTGCGCGCTATATATGCGTCTGCGCGGGACGTTCCCGAGGGTCGTAGGGGTCACTGAAACATGAACATTTTTTAAGTTAGTTAAATAAACATATGTTGCGGCCCTTCAACCAAAAATTTCGAAATTTTGATAAAAAAAACAGAGAAAGTTATCCACTTGAAAATTAAGGTCGTGTTTTGGGGTGTGTTTTAGTTGTTTAAGACAGGCGTAAACATTGTTTATTATTAAAATATATTGTTAATAATGGTTCAAGGGCTCCGAAATTGAATTTTACACATGACTTTAAAATTTCAAGTGGATCCGATCAGTGGTTCTCGAGATACACTGTCCCGGGCACTGAAAATATCAACTTTCGGGAAAACGCGTTTGAAGTTTTAGAACCAATTTCGCCTTGTTCGCTAGTTGTGCCGCGTTGACAGTTGCACACTTCTCTTTGAAGCGCTGTAACTTTCTAAAAACTGCATAAAACGCAAAACGGTTTTAGGATCATGTTTTTAACATATTATAGATTGATAATATGTAAAAAAAAAAAAATCGATTTTTTCATCGCCGATCAAAGGAACCTCCCCTTAAATAGAGTTTGTTATACCAAAAAAAAAAACTTCCATTCTTACTAATGGGAAATTTTTGTTCTATATTTTTGAACAATCGCAGGGGCCATCCACGTAACTGCGTCTTAAAAATTAAGTGGACATTCTTTGTGAATCTATATTCTTTGCACGGAGGGCTCAAAACGGATCTTGGTGCTGGTGTCTATGCACCTAATACTAAAGTCTCGGTTGCTATGCGCAAATACCTCAGCGTCCTCCAGGCTGAAATCCATGTCATTGAAGTCTGTGCCCTCTTAAACGCCAACAAAGGACTGAAAGGTGCCAATATCTACTATCTTCTTCGATAGCTAAGCGGGCCTGAAGGAACTCTCGTTATGGCGTTTTTCGTCAAGACTCCTTATAGAGTGGTTTTCTACCCTTCAGCACCTGGCTACCACCAACTGGACACGGTGTTGAAGGAAATGAGGTTGCTGATGAACTAACTAAGGAAGGTTCATTATCTTGATATCAGGGTCCTGAAGTTTTTTTGCTGGTATTCGACCAAGACTGTGATAGAAAAATGGAATAGAAGTCAGCAGTCTATATACTGAGAAAATATCCCTGCGATGCGTCAAGTTAAAAAGCATATCAGATCTATGCCTATACTGTAATCAACGCTTCAAGAAAAGTGGATCTCATATTGTTGGCCTATCTGGCCACCATAGGCTTACTACCTACATAAGATAGGTCTCTCAAATGAGACGGAATGTCGTCTGTATCTTGAAGAAAATAAAACTATACATCATACATCTTGTGTGCTTGTCCTGCTTTAGCATGGTTAAGAAGAAAGATCTGCAGTCAAGAATTTTTGGAGTGGCAACGTTGCCATCCTCTTCTGTTAAAGACCTTCTGGCGTTCCTTAGGGTAGCAGATCATCTTTTACTTTAAAGGGGTTTCGGCACAAAACATCTTTCGGTCGAAGTGCCCACCATAAGGGTCACCCCTAACAAAGAACATATTCATATTCTTACGTTTAATTTTCCGTTCTTTTTACCTCAGCGAGCAAAATAATAGTTTCGATTTAAAAAAATTTCCTTGACCTTGATATGACCTTGACGGTCATGGCCAAGGTCATAATTCAACGTAAAATTTCTGCTCTTTCTAAATCTGCGAAATAATATGGATTCTGATGTAGAAAATGACCCTGGCCTTCGTATGACCTTATGGTCATGGTCAAGGTCATGTTGAACGTAAAATTTCCCAATCTTTCCAAACACGGAATAAAAAATAGGGGTTCCCATTTGAAAAGCTGACCTTGACCTTCACCATCGAACAGCCAGGGAAAAATCCTAAAACTTTTGTCGGAAACATTTTTTCCCCAAATGCATTTTCCGAAAGTTATTTTACTATTTGCATACTTTTGTGACACCCGGTATATCAATATCAACGAAAGAATAACTCCAAAGCTAGCAACCATATAACTATAACTATAACGCGATGTTTTTATAGCGCGATTCCCATATAACGCGGTGTGAAAAATGCGACAAGTTCTCCTATAACGCGTTTTTGATACAAGAACATTCCAACAACTCAAATGGCTTGAAAAGTTTATCTATGGCAACACTTATTCGATGTGTTAAACTTTTGTATGTACATAGTTAACATTTGTGGTGTATTCTCCTGTTTGAATTCTAGTATTCATTAGACCTAAATTTAAATATGTAAAAATCTACATATTCATTGTCATTTCTATTATAAAATTTTATTTATTAACCGTATCAGTAACAACTTGTTACTTTGAGAATACAGTTTTTATAAAGGTCTGATTTATAATAAATATTCTGAGATTCCATATAACGCGGTACGAATCATTTAGTTTTATTAATTCTGAGTTCCTTATAACGCGGTTTCCATAGAACGCGGCGGTGGTTTCCATAGAACGCGGCGATGGTTTCCATATAACGCGGTATAGATTATTCTGATTTATCTTATAGTCTAAGAGCTGGTCGCCACTTCGATTAAGGTACAGCTACAAAGCTGAAACTTTTATACATAGTATTTAATGTAATTGAAGTAAGAAAATCCACTTCTGGCAGGATTATGGCGGTGTGGCGGTAGCTTTAACCGCACTTCCTTTACTATCATTACCATAGTAAAGAGTACTAAATTTTAGCGCATCCGCATCCGCATGAAATTCGTCCACGAGTTGACCGGCAGTCCGGAGCGGAATCCCAAGCGGAACAGTACTCTCTTTTATTTTCAAGTTGCCAATTTATTATTTAAAAAAAAAGTACTACTACAAGTCTGGCATCTTATTTATTTATTTATTCATATATCAACAGGTACAATTGGTTGACCATCTGACACTAAGCAGAAATATAAACAAATGTTAAGTAAAAAAGAATAAGTAAATGAGCAAAAATATGAACGAAATATAGTTAATTGATTGTTACACAGTTGAGTAAAGATTTTTTAATTGTATATCTAGAAAGGTTAAAATCTAAACAATTAAAGTAGTTATTGTAATCTTTTGACATGGACGAAATCGGTTCAAAACTGCCGTAATTGGTTCTGTGGTAGGCGGAATATAAAAAGTTTCGTCCTCTGGTCATTCGAGGTCGTGAATTAATATTAACTAGGTTCAAAAGAGTTGGAGAGTCTATAGTGCCAGTAACAACATCATGCATACACAACACACTAGCAACCTCCCTACGTTTAGACAGCGACGTCAAACATAAAACCAACAACCTATTTTCATATGGAGGAAGATTATAGGGGTCTCTCCATGGCAAAAGGCGAAGAGCATAGCGCAGGAATCTCTTTTGCACTGCCCTAATGCGGCATCTACACTATAGAAGCATACTCCAAAATGGGGCGGACGAAGGTACAATACAAAATTTTTAATATAAAAGGGTCATCAAAGTCCTTCGACCAACGTTTCACAAGACCAAGTGCAGAATTCGCTCGATTAATTATGCCGTCGATATGGCGCCCAAAGTTAAATTTACTATCAATGACCAAACCAAGGTCAGCAACACTATTTTGCCTAGACAAAGGCTTGCCAAGAATTTTATAAGTGTGCTCCAGAGGGGAGCTTTTTCTACTAAAAGAAATGAAAATACATTTGCTGACATTTAACTGCATGCAATTTTTTAAACACCAAGTTTCGAAACAGGCAAAATCGGCTTGGAGGCTACGGGCATCTTGTAAGGTCTCTATTGATCTATAGATTTTTAAATCATCGGCGAAAGCTAACACATGAGAATTACGTATAAGAGGAAACAAGTCGTTAATAAAAAGCGTGAACAGCAGGGGTCCGAGATGGCTACCCTGTGGGACGCCGGATAAAACGGAAACAGAATCAGAAAAGGTACGGGAATACTTAACTTTAAAAGAGCGACAAGTAAGGTAATACTTAATCCAATCAACGAGATTTTTGGAAAAACCAAGGCGAGACAGTTTAAAAATTAGCACATCATGAGAGAGCTTGTCAAATGCCTTACTGAAATCTGTATACACACAGTCGACTTGTTCATGCTTTTCCAATTCATTTAGGCAGAAGTTAGAGAACTCAACTAGATTCGTGACCATCGATCTAGCCTTAACAAAGCCATGTTGTTGAGTAGATAAGATAGGGCTACAATAAAATGTTAAGTAGCTAATGACAATAGCTTCGAAAAGCTTGGAGATCGGCGAAAGTTTAGCAATTGGCCTATAATTCTCTATTAAGTTCTTTTTAACCTTTTTGAAAATAGGAATTACATAAAAAAGCTTCCAAACATTAGGAAAGACAGAACAACGGAAAGATAAATTAAACAGAAAAGTAATAGGCTCAACAAGTGGAACACTACATTTACGGAGGACAACACCAGGGACCTTATCAGGAGAATCCGAGAAATCTTCGTCAATTTTATTCATGTTTTCTAAAACAGTACAAGGTACGCATTGCTAAAATGTTTAGCAACGAGGTTAGAAATAGTAGCTGAATCATGACCTGTTTCGTTGTCAAGAGTTAAAACGGTAGGATAGTTGTTAATCTTCCGTTTACTGTTTACAAAATTCCAAAATTCCTTGGGATTAGTTTTGATGTTAGACTTTATACGACAAATGTACTGGCGGTATAGACATTTAGAATAATTATTATATTGTCTTCGCAAGTTAGAATAGTTGAGGTAATCAACATCCGAGTTGGAACTCTTAAATAGGCGCCAAGCACTGTTTCTTCGGTTTCTTAATAATCTTAATTCATTATCGTGGATTATGCAAAAAGTCCCTTTTTCTGACCAGAGGAGCAAAACGAGAAAAACCCCCAGAGACCAACTCATAGAATTTACTCTAGGCGACGTCAATATCAAGACAGTTGTAAACCGATGACCAGTCGCAGTCAAGTAAAAAATTATTTAGGGAATCAAAATCAGCTTTCCTAAAGTTAAAGAAGTATTCATTTACTCTATTGTCAGATGGTGGGTTATGAAAAATGAAGGAAACCAGCAAAACGGGATGGTCAGGAACTGCGCTGAAAATTGGGTCCAAGCATATGCAAAGTTGCACACACTATCCACAATCTTATATCTTATATCTTAATTAACACTATTTTGAATACAAAAAAAAAATTGCCAGACGTTTTTCTCGGTTACAAATACCTATCAGGTGGGTTTAAAGGTGCTAAGATGGGTAGCACTGTATTCAAAGCTGATGGGTAACACTGTATTCAAAGAACGAAAAAGTACATTTCCTGAAATATTTTCAGTAGAAGTCAGATAGGTATTTGTAACCGAGAAAAACGTCTGGCAATTTTTTTATTGTATGTATTCAAAATAGTGTAAATTAAGATATACTCAGATGCCAGACTTGTAGTAATACATTTTTAAAAATAATAAATTGGCAACTTGGAAAAAAAAGAGTATAGTTGCAACCGCCATAATCCTGCCAGAAGTGGATTTTCTTACTTCAATTACATTAAATACTATGTATAAAAAGTTTCAGCTTTGTAGCTGTACATCGAAGTGGCGACCAGCTCTCCGACTATTATTTCTATGTTTCTCAAAACGCGATATCCATAGAACGCATACCTGATTTGAATTAATTCTAAGTCTCTCATTGCACGGTTTCCATATAACGTGGTACGAAGTAATCGCGTTATAGGAGACTTGACTGTATCAATACCAACGAAATTGCCAAATTTACAGTATTCATCCCAACTTTGAATAACAAATGAACACATAGTGTCCCGTTCGCAACACTTTCCGTCCATATACACTGTACGACTATTACGGTGTATAATTGGATTAAGCAACCGAACGCACTATTGAAAAATGTCTGTTTTGAGACGATTAGAGTTGAAGGTCATGCATGCTCGAAACTTTCTTGCAAGAAAGCAATCACTTGCATCGTCGCGACCGGCACACGAGTTAATGTTAATTTTGAATCGACTACAGAATAGATAAAATCCACTATACCCTGTGGAAGGTTTGCTTTCGTGTCTGCTATTGGGCCTATATTCACTGTACTATTACAAGTGCTACAGGCAAGCTTAAATTAATTGCTAATTTTCATGCAACAACGGGCCGCGGCCAGTGTTATTTTCCTTAGTTTCACTGAAAAGCTCTGCAGTGCATATTGGCATCGTTTTTTGCAGCATAGTGCAATTCCATGAAATAAAAATATATAGAAAAAATAGTGCGGTAATGGAGCTACATACGGTTCATCGTGATCTAAACTTTATGATAGATTTCTTAAATAATTAAAAGTATTAGTTTGTTAAATAATTACAAAATTTTAATTAATTCGGTGCTTAAATACCATTGTGGTTGCATAGATTTAGGCAGAGTTCGTGGTGATTCTATGACTTGCAGTATGCATATGCTGAATAAGTTGCGTACATCCAAATCGTAGTTAGCGCATTAACGTTTTAATGCTAATTGTTGCAACTTGAAAAGGTCATATAGCTTTTTTTCCTGAGATAGTTTTATAGTGCCCCTTTTCGTTGCATGTGGATTAAAGGTGCTTCTCTGCGAAAATTCGGTTTAAAGTAGAAAAATCGACAACCGCACTAGTGTTCAGAGTTATAATGTATAAAACTCAGAAATCAGATGAGTAGCAATGGAACAGATTGCCTGCTGAACTGCAAATGCTGTTCTGTTGTAAGTACGATTTAAGCCTATTTTCGATTCCATATTGTCGCTATCGATCTAAAATGAGATTACAGGTATAATCCTAAGCGTGAATCAGTATGCACAATATCATACATCTTGTATAACATGAATACTGACTCGGTTAGAATTTATAAATAAAATAATTGAGTAAATTACAACGGAACGGATGGCGGCGAAAAACATTGAAGAAGCTACATCTTAAGTTGAATAACAGCCCTAGGAGTAAGAAAACTTCCGGAAAGAAGAAAAATAATGTGTGTAGTTTATTTAGAAAGAATGGTGGGCCTGTGTACAGATCACTCACCATTTGTGATCGATGTTAAAGAGGCTCAAATGGAGTATGTCTGAGTGATCACAAATGCTAAATAGTAGAATAACAATACAAATTACAGAGAGAAATGTTACATTTATTGATTGAATTATTACTTATTTTTCATTTTAAATAGTTGAAATACTCCTTTTTTTATTTCGATATACGTTGTTTACGTTTTATATTGTATATTAGACTACTGTGATAAAAAATAAGGTGAATTTGTTTATAAATGAAATATATTCTTTTAAATCAATTTCATCCATAATTTCATGATTTCATAGTACCCGCGAAGTTTATGTGAAAAATTCACTTTATTTTTTGTGTCACAGTAGTATATTACACAATGTTAGAATAACAATAAGGGTATTCATGAAACTAGATAAGTTTATGTATCGCGTATTTGCTTATATTTACGCGCAGCATTTCATGAACGTGCCACTTTTTAAATTGTGAATTCTGCACTTCGCTGTTCGGCTGTCGACTAATATCAATAAGTAGTAACATTCAAGATGCCAAGAGTAAGCGAAAAATTAAAATTAATAAAACAGTGGGAACAATTGGCCTTTAGTGATTTGTTAATGCTGGAATTATTCGGAAACAAAGATGGTAGTGTTTGTTGGTTGTAAAAATTCGTTTGCCAAATTAAACTTTTAAATGTTTTAGCTAATCAACTTAAGAAGGAGGAAAAAATTCTTGACGAGTTAACGCTCGCAATGCTGGTTGCAGAAAACTGTTACATTACAGTGTCCCAAAATCACAAAACTTCCTTTCGGATGTTTTGCCGTATTTGGATGAAAAACGATTTACTCAAATTGTACGAGTTAGCTGGGTTTCGTTTTACCTTCGGTCTGCTGTAATTCATATTTAATAACAATTTTGTCAATTAAATTGTTGAATTTAATTAAAGTTTCGACTTACCTTGGACATTTTTCAGCAAAAAATCGCGCAAAGAAATTTGTTCTTCTGACCCACTGACGTTTGTGTAAGTTTATCAGATCGTTTACACACCGAAATTGCCGCATAAATTTATTAGGTTTGTGTATTAGATTTTCTATACAAATGTTGACAGTTCATTTATGAGGCTGGGAAACTTATGCGGTTTACGCGAATACGAGGTCAATACGCTTTTGCATGAATACCCTTAATGTGTTTTACTTATAAATGCTAATCACTGACATATAACAACTGGACTGCTGATCCCATACAAAAACTCACTTCGAAAGAAAGACCAAATTTTGACCGAATTCTAGGAGCAGAAACGCGATCAGGAACATCGGCCGATTCAGCGGACACCGACCAACAATTCCTCAACATCGTCAGGAACAGCCCTGAAATAAACATCAGACAGGTCGCACGATGGTTAGGATTGTCTTCAGGGAGAGTTTGGACCGTTGTGAACCGAGAGGGACTACATCCATACCACCATATCCCGGTCCAAGCACTACAGGAAGGAAATTCCGAAAGACGATTGCAATTCTGCACTTCGCTGTTCAAATCTGACATCGAAAACAGAAGATCGAATTCTGTGGACGGATGAATCGCAATTCACCCGGGATGGCATCACAAACGTCCACAACCTCCACACCTGGTCAGATGTAAACCCACAGAGGACAAGGTGTCGGTCCTTCCAGCAAAGATTTAGTGTCAATGTCTGGGCTGGCATCATCGGCAACCAATTGATAGGACCCTTCATCTTGCCCCAAGTGCTGAATAGTCAGCTATATTCGGACTTTTTGGAGAATACCCTTCCGAATCTCTTGGAGGACATCCCCCTGGCCACCAGAAGCGCAATGTATTTACAGCACGACGGAGCACCTGCGCATACTGGGAACATTGTTAGGGCAAGGTTGAATGAACATTACCCAGAGCGCTGGATTGGAAGAGATGGACCGATTCCTTGGCCTGCTAGGTCACCGGACCTTATTCCACTGGACTTTTTCTTATGGGGAATGATGAAAGATGAAGTTTACTCACGACCAATCAGCACCAGAGAAGAATTAGTTACCAGGATTGGGACTGCAGCCACGAAAATACAGGAGAGACTGGCTACCATAGACCTCAAACGCGAAATAAGACTAAAGCTACTTGCATGCATCGAAACTGGCGGAGAACACTTTGAACAGCTTTTATAGGACATACGTTTTAATTGTAATTAGTTTTTTGGCGAACAAAATATATTTTTTAGCTAACTTACGTATAATTTCTTAAAAATTCGAATTGTCATGATATTCTGTAAAAGGATTTTTGTAAATAAATTTTCGTATCCTTTTCCTACCTGGGCATGTTGCACCTTTTTGGAAAGGTAATTAGATAGGCAACTTAAAAAAAAACAAAGTAGGTATGTTAATAACATGAATTTCGGAGAAAAGTGGGGCGAAAGGTGAAAAATCGTGAAATAAAAGTTAATTTTTTCAACTTCCAGGGGTCATTGTAGCCAAGGGCTTGGGGTTAGGGGGTGGTGTTCACCTTTTTGGAAAGGACTTCGAAATAGTAATTTTTTGAGATCAGTTTGGGCCCCCACCCATACGATTTTTTGCTTGTCTCGGTCTGACCTTTCACCTCCTGCAATATTTCCCTCCCACCTCTGAACACCCTGTATATAGGGAATAGGGATTCCTTTTGCATGCTTATAATAATCTCCTATTAGAATTTTAGGTCCTATTTTCTTATATTTTGGTAGTAATTTAAATGTTTTTGATATATCGTTCCATGATTTAACGTAGGAATGGTCTTTGTTTGATAAGTCTACAGCCTCTCTTTTTCGGTTTTTTTTTTTTTTGTAATATACTTCTCCTTTTGTTTTTGGTTTTTACTAGCTATTTCATTATACTCTTCCGGTCTAATTTTTCCATTAATGAAATCGAATGACCTTTTGCCCGTAGTAGAATGAATTGTTTGATTGTAAATTGATAATGCCTATAATAATAAGTTATTTAAACTCATATTCTCGAAATTATTACTTGCTTTTAATATTCTAATATGTTCATTTAAGGTTGAATGATACCTTTCTATATCAGAATTTCCGGTATGTCTTTACGCTGTAGTTGTGTGAACTTCTATGTTATTTTCTTGTAAATACTGTTTTAAATTATGCACTCTAAAACCTGGTTTTCCGTCTATAACAAAACCTACTTCTTAACTTATGCATAGTCACATGCTTTGTGAATTTATCAATAACCGTTAAATACATTGTTTATCTGTTTGCGATCCAGACATCGATATGTAAAATTTCATTAGGCTGGCTCGGTGTTTCTGTTATTTTGTAGAAGGGTTTATACGGATTTCTGCCGTACTTTGCTATATTGCAGATTTCGAAATTGTTGATAATTCTCCTAATTTTTTCTTTTAGATTCGGTATGTAATAAACACTTCTTATTTCTTCATACGTTTCATTAATTCTCCTATGATTAAATTTGTCATGTGTTTCTATTAAAATATCCATTGCCTTTTCTTCATCTTCAAAAACTTACTGCTATTTATTACTTTCAATAGTTTATTATTACTAAAATATTTTAAATAAACTTCCTGAAGTTGGGCAAACAAATGATCGTCATTTGAGTACAGTCCGACGGTTCCTCTAAGCTGGCAAATAGTTTTTTAAATGTCTAGGATGAAATCCTCTTTAAATTCCTTGAGTTCATTGATTAGCCTTCGCTTATTGAATTTTTTACATAATGTGTGCTTATTAACTTCGTCGCTTTTATTTAGAACGATTTGTGTTTTAAAAATAGTTATTGGAGAATAAGTTATTGGAATATGGTTTGAACTGTCTTCATTAGCATTATGAATTGTTGCTCGCGTTGATATGTTGTCATTTTCCAGTACAGAAGAATCTTCGTGGAATACTTGTTCTTTTATTTCATTATTATGAATTTCAGTTCTTGATAGCCCATCGGCTACATTATTGTTTTTTCCTTTTACGTATTCTATATCATAAGTGTACTCATCAAGTTTTATTTTCCATCTTTGTAATTTACTATTTGGTTCTTTCAACGAACCTAACCATACTAGTGGTAAATCTTCTACCACAGATATGTATAGGGCCCGAAATATTTCACTGCCCATATTATTCCAAGCAATTCCTTCTCTACCGTGGAATAGTTAATTTCATGTGAATTAAGTGTTCTGCTTGCGTAGCTTATAGGGTGACCATCTTGTGATAATACCGCTCCTAGAGCGTACTGTGAAGCATCTGTAGTCAAAATGAACTTTTTACTAAAATCCGGGAATTTCAATACTGGATCGGAGGTGATAAGAGTTTTCAAATTCTCAAAACTTTTAACGTATTCCAGATCTTTAATATTTATTTTTTGGCCTTTCTTTAAATAATTGATCATGGGTTTTGCTATTCTGGAATAATCTGGGATGAATTTTCTATAATACCCAATTATTCCCAGGAATGATTTAATTTGTTTAGTTGTTTTAGGTATTTCATACTTTAATATTATTTCTATTTTGTTCGAATTAGATTTAATACCATTTGTTGTTATAATGTGGCCTAAGAATTCGGTCTCTTTTCTCAGAAACTCAATCTTATCCAGTTGAACCTTAAAATTGACCTCTTTTAACTTCGAAAATATTTTTCTTATGGAGTCAATATGCTCGCTCTTCTAGACTAGTGGAAAATATGATAATATCGTCTAAGTATACTAGACATATTCTCCTTAGAAATTCTGACAAATCTGAATTCATCAGCCGTTGAAAAGTGGCTGGCGCATTTTTTAGGCCGAATGGCATGCGCGTGAATTCATAATGTCCTTCGTCAGTAGAGAAAGCGGTCTTTCTTATATCACCATTTTCTATCTCAACTTGGTGAAAACCCTTAGCCAAGTTGAATGTGGTAAATTTGTCGTCTATTGTCACGGCATTAAGTTTTCGGTAATCCACAACAATCCGCCACTTTTGCTTCCCGGAAGCATCCATCTTTTTGGGTATGACCAAAGAACATATAACATGTCTAAGTCAAGATTTAAAAATTCAGAGTCCATTTCATTGGATACAAGTCGGAAGATTTTGGCATCGTCAGCATAACACAAGGTCCTTGAGTTATTTAATATCAGAGATACATCATTGATGTAAATAATGAAGAGCAAGGGTCCCAGATGGCTGCCCTGAGGGACACCGGAAGTGTTTTTTATTTCGTCAGAACAAGCTTCGCGAAATTTAACTCGCTGCGTCCGATCAGACAGATAGGAGTTGATCCAATTCACGAAAACAGTGGGAAAACCAAGAACAGATAGCTTGTAAATCAAGATACTGTGATTAATTTTGTCAAATGCTTTACTAAAGTCAGTAAAAATGCAGTCGACTTGCATTCCAGCTTCAATAGCGGTAGTGCAATAATTAGTAAATTCAATTAAATTAGTTGTAGTAGATTTACCTTTTACAAAACCGTGTTGGAAGGAATGGAGAAAAGGTTTACAATGAAAATATAAGACATTGCAAACAAGCGCTTCGAATATTTTGGCGATAGCGGGTAAATTAGCGATAGGGCGGTAATTGGAAATATTGCACTTATTGCCTTTTTTATGGAGAGGAATAATAATGGATGTTTTCCACTGTTTAGGAAAAGTACCACTACGCAAGGATAAATTAAATAAATAACACAAAACAGAAACGACAGGTAAACAGCACCGTTTGAAAAAAAACAGTAGGAATACCATCTGGACCATTCGCGAAGTTATCAGCCAAAGTAAAAATATAATTAGAAACAGATTCCTCGTCAAGTATCAGATTTTTAGTCTGTAAGGAGGTCGGCGCAAGCTTCGTCAGGTGGGTAAAGTCGTCAGTATTAATATCACAGTTTTTATCACAGAACGCAGATCTGAAGAAATCCCCAAAACAGTTGGCTATGTCCAGAGGATGAGCACAATGAGTGTCACCAAATTTCATAGCCGAAGGATACCCATCAGTCTTACGTTTTGAATTCACAAACTTCCAGAACTGCTTAGGTTCACTACGAAGGGTCGACTGCATTCTGAGCAGATAATCATTATAACAATCATTTTGATACAAAATGTATTGGGTGCGTAACTTATAATAGAAAGCATAGTCAGCGTCGTTCCTTGAGCAACAAAATCTCTTCCAAGCTTTACTTTTTTTGATTTTTAAGGCTTCTTAAAGTATCATTTACCCACGGTTGTAGTGAGGTAGATCGCTTGGAAGGAACAAGAGGAACACAATGTTCAAAACAAAGAAAAATACCATTATAAAAGTTTTCTACGGCTTTGTCAATGTTTCGCTCTCCCAGCACACTAGACCAATCGTAAGCAGAAAGCCAATCGTTCATTTGAACAAAGTCAGCTTTCTTAAGGTCATAACAATAGTTTATAGCTTCAAGATTCGATGTATACGACATCCCAGGATCAAAAGAAAGAAGCAAGTGCAGAGCAGGATGATGTCCAGTCTCGGGAACCAGGGGAGCCAGGCAGCGCTTCACGAGGGTCCCATCCGGGTCAGATGAAAAAACCAAATCAAGAAACTTGCCGGATTCATTACATATACCACAAGATTGTGACAGCCCAGCCGAGACGATGTTGTCGATAAAAGATATGACAAACTGAGGTGAAGAACAAAATATGGGCTGCAGCACGGCGTCTTCTGAGTCAGATTGCCAGCTAATAGTAGGCAAGTTGAAGTCGCCAAGAAGCACCAGCTCATCAGACGGCAACAAAACAGAATTGAGCCTCTCAATGTAAGACGCCAAGGAATCGAAAGTGTCAAGAGTAGAGGCAGGAGGTAAATACACAGTAGCGATGTAAACTCTCCTCTGTTGAAGTTGAACAGCCCCACAGATCAGCTCCAGATCTCTGGAATCCACGAAATCAACCAGGACGCAAGGCAAGTCACGGTGAACGGCGCATAAAACTCCTCCCCCAACAGGGGCGTCAGAAGCAGAAAGATGGCGGTAACGGCGAAACACTATGTATTCTGATCCAAACAACTCAGCGTCACCAAACCTCCCGCACAACCAGGTTTCGGTCAAGCAGACCACGTCGAAGCCAGAGTTTATTGAATTCGCAAAAAGCCGGGATGTTTTATGTATAATCTTGATAATGTCAAGAAGAAATTATTTGAACAAATATAATAGTCTTTTCACAAGAAAATTTTGAACAAGTGTGTTTTTTTTTTATTCTCAAAGAGAGGGTCCGCTTAATCAAAGCATATCTCTTGCTGCGATATTTTTAACTTGTTAAAATATTTAGTTTTCTGTTTGCCTTCTTTTCAGTTTTTTTTACGGCCCATGAACAATGTTTTGTCAATAAAACATCAATGAAACAAGTATCATAAATTCAAGAAGTTGGATTCTATGTTCATAACAGGAATTAAGCGTATTAAACCAATCTTGTGTCAAAGTCTTGCTATTTCTGACGTATTTTTAAAAATTTCCTCAAAGACAGTTATGTCTATTTTGCACACATTAAAAAATTCATTTGATGGAGCATAAAGATTACCAAAATCTGAAATTGATGGATTATAATTTTTTGCAAATATGAATACCTATCTCTGAAGGACAAGTTAAAACTTTTCCGTACTATTTCTTCACAACTTTCACATTTTATTTTTAAAAGCACTTTAAATACTACGTAACCTACAAAATATCTCATAGAAAGAAGCTCAATTCCAAACTTTTCAGACCCGAAAATGTCTTCTATCATACGGTCAGCATATTCAGTCTCCAATAATTTACATTTTAAACCCGATTTTTGACTCATTTTAGCATATAAGATAGTAAAAAATAAACAAAAATAATCAATCTTTCACAGAATAATTGAATCGGTCATTTCAAAAACCTCTTAAGTCACATTTTTGTTTTAACATGCTTTTTTTGCTGAAAATGGTTCCTTAAACCTTTAACTGTTTAATTTTATTTTAAGAACTTTTTCAGCCCGCAAACTAACGAATATTGTAAAATGTAAATTTTTTTTAAATTTCTTGATCTGCCCTTTTTCACAAATAAAAATTATTGTCGTTTCGTTGATTGATAATACAAATGCTATCTTTTTATCATTGTGGCGAATACAATCGACATTATGCGAAAAATCGTGGTTTGTTCATGACGAGTATACTCGACATAAACAGTTAAAGGGTTAAAGGGAGATTCGTATTCTGAGTAAAAACCACGTAAGTCGATACATTCCTTCCTCTTCCAATAATACTAAATTAAGCATAAAAAAGTCCTTTAAAACTCATTTGTTTGTGTATGAAACAGTTTTTATTGATTCCTGAAAAATTCTAATTGAGTGACTTATGAGGTTTTTGAAATGACCGATTCAATTTCAGTATTTAAAAAATGTTATTCAATATTTTAGAGTAAGTATATATAAATTCAGTATGTATCTTAACGTAATAAGTAAAATATTTAAATGTTTATATAAATCAAATTAGCATCCAACATCCCACGAGCAGTTTTTTATCGAAATCTAAAAGAGAAATAATTCCGACAAACATCAGCCACTCACGCAGCGGTAACAGCCAAAGGCAAGGCACATGGGCAAAAGCTCTTGCCAAACGAAAGGATGTTCTGAGCTGCCGCAAGAAGTGAAATGTAGGCGACTGTAGGGTTCTGCTGGCAGAACCCTAGAAGAAAATTTTCAGCTCAGCTTGTTTGTTCCTAGTGCGAGTTCTTTATGTTATACGTTCTTTGATATAACTGATTAATTTGAAAATATTTATCGATATATATAATTGCTTAAGAATAAAATTTTATAATATTTCTTTTACTTACTTTTAATCAACAAATTCTTCAATATCAGTAGTAGGTTTCTTAATTTCCAATCTCTTATCCTGATATATCATAGAGATAAGCGGATCTGAGAAATAGACTGTGCGGTGAAACACATCAACACATCATATCTACTATTTTGACGTGAATGTCTAAACATGTTTCGCTTGTAATACCTCATCATCATCATTTAGCTTTTCTACAAAAAACAAAAACAAAAAAAAACAACTGGGAGAGGCAATTGCTTAGCAATTTGGCAGCCATATTTTAAAAACTTGTGTAAAGTTAGGCTCATCCTTGCCCATGGAAATAATTCGTAATACAAGCAAGAGGTGTCCCACGAAAATTTCTCCAGATTTTCGAATATATATAAGTGTCTGCTTACTTTTTTAAATGGGAACCCATATTTTTGACCACGGAATGACTATGATCTTAACCATGACCTCAAAGGTCACATCAAGGTCAAGATGGTTCTTTAAATTGGAACCTGAATTGTTATTGCGGATTTGGAAAGCGCAGAAGTTTTGCATCCAAATGTGACCTTGACCATTACCTTGAAGGGCATATGAAGGTCAAGATGGTTTTTTGAAGGGCAAGCCATATTTTTGGCCACAGAAATGGAAAGAACGGAAAATTTTCAACCTTGACCATGACCTCGAAGGTCATATCAGGGTCAAGATGGTTTTTTGAAGGGCAAATCATGTTTTTAGCCACGGAAATGGAAAGAGCGGACCTTCGAGGTCATGGTCAAGGTTATAGTCCTTCCATTTCCGTTGCCAAAAATATGGTCTCCCCTTCAAAAAACCACCTTGATATTGATATGACCTTCGAGGTGATTGGCAGGGTCATGGTCAAGGTGAAGGTGTGGTCAAGGCCACATTTGGACGCAAAACTTGCATTCTTTCCAAATCCGCAGTAACAATGCAGGTTTCCCTTTAAAGAGCCATCTTGACCTTGATGTGACCTTCGAGGTCATGGTTAAGATCATAGTCGGACGTAAAATTGCCCGCTTTTTCCACTTCCGTGGTCAAAAATATGGGTTCCAATTTAAAAAAGTCAACTTGACCTTGAAAAGGCCTTCAAGGCCATGGACAAGGTCAAATCTACGGCTACCATTGAATATCCAGGGAAAATTCCTAAGACTTCTGTCTAAAACTTTTTTCTCCAAAATGCATTCCTCGAAAGTTATTTCGCAGTTTCCATACTTTTGGATCACTCTGTATGTGAATTAATTTAAACCATTACATCTTACTACAAAGTTTATTACTAACAATACTCATTATTTAGTCGTATATTATTACTGAACGGCGATTTCGTGATGATTCCCTTGAATAAGACCTTTGAATGACCTCAGAGTGGCCACTACCGATAATTCTTGAGGCTATAACTCGACCTAAGCATCCAAGAACTAGATCTACAATCCTTTTCCCGGTCAGCCTGCGATAAAAGACGATTTCGTGTTGATCCCCTTGAAATGAACCTGAATGACCTCCAAATGACCCTGGACTGGCCACTACCGATAATCCTTGAGGCTATATATAACTCTACCTGAGCATCCAGGGACTGAATCTATAATCCTTTTCCCGGTTAGCCTGCAGAAAAAATGCGATTTCGTGGTGATTCCCTTGAAATGACCTCTGGATGATCATAGACTGGCCACTATCGATAATCCTTGAGGCTACTACTCGACCCGAGCATCCAAGTACTGGATCTACACTTGTTTTCTGGTCAGATCTCGAAAAAAGGCGATTTCGTGGTGATTCCCTTGAAATAACCTTTCAATTGACCTTCAAATGACCTGTGGATGACCCTAGACTGGCCATTACCGATAATGCTTGATGCTATAATTCGACCTCCATGATTGAATTTTCAATCCTTTTCCCGGTCAGACTGCGAAAAAAAAAGTGATTTCGTTGTATTCTTCTCGAAAATTACCTCCGCGTGATCTACGAGTCACCTCTATCGATCCTTTCTAGTTCCTGCAGAGGAATGTTAGCCAAAAATAAAATAAAAGGGAAGATTGAAATCGTTTCTACATACAAATATATCAATTTTTTCTAAGAATCGCCAACTTTGAAGCGAATTTTCAAGGTCAAATGAAGGTCACTGGAACTTTGTACTATTTTTTTCCGAATCCGCAATTGCTTACATTTTAATTTAAAAGAAAATTCATTTCAGTAACATTATTCTATCGGTAGATAATTGAAAAATGGAAAAAAAATGCCTCCAGATATATCATCGTGGGGTGCCCCGGTTTTACCCCAGCTAAAATCTGGGGTAAACTCAGGCTAATGATGAATATCAGTTCAATTTCAAGTGGAATTAATTCTTGCTGCGGGACAAGAAGTTAATTTTAGCAAAAAGTAGTGGTTTTATTTTAGAAATTTTATGCAGAAGGTCAGATGACAGTTCTCCTTTTTAATAAGCTGTTCGTTGAGCTGACAAGCACTGGGGCACCCCATGTTTTTTGACTATTCTCAGGGCGCACCAGGGCGCCCTGCAGTGCTACAGGTTTTTGGGTTAACGAACAAACCTGTTTATTTTGTCTACCTGTCAATAGGTTTGTTCGTTGGCCTTGATGCGGCCTGAGAATTGTCAAGAAACGTGGGACGCCCCCGTCAGCCCTTGTCAGTTCAACGAATAGCTTATTAGAAAGGAGAACTGTCATCTGACCTTTTGTGTAAAAATTCTAAAATAAAACCACTATTTTTTGATAATTTCCACATCGAAACGCTGAAATTAATTTCTTGTGTCCGCAGCAAGAGTTATTTCCACTTTAAATGCTACTTCTGTTAACAAACAAAACAAAACCAAAATGTCAGACGACAGTTCAACTTTTTAATAAGCTGTTCGTTGAACTGAAAAGGGCTAATTGGGGCGCCCCACGTTTTTTGACAATTTTCAGGGCGCCCTGGAGTGCCATAGGGTTTTAGTCAACGAACAAACCTATATACATATAAAGAAAAGTAGTACTCGAGTAGTTCACAATAAAGTAAATTATATCTTATTTCAGAGATCGTAATTGATTATTTCCAACAAATGATAAAAAAATATTTTCTATGGTATAATTCTGTGGCATGTTCCCCAAATTCTAAAAAGTTCAACAAAAAATATTTGGGAATTACAAACGAATCAGAGCGAAGAATGAAAATGTATGACCTTCAAACGCGTAATTAAATTGTTCATATATTTATAGTTTGTTCTCTTCACGGTGTAGAGAAAACGTGAACAATTAATGTGATATTCATTCTGATATACATATATCAGACATTTCATAATATGCTTCCACGTTTCGAAGGACTTCCGGAAATTGTGTAGCATATCAAACTGACCATGACTCCCGACGTTTCCACCAATAAGCAAAACACTCCCGAAATATGTTGCGATTCGTTAATGTTTCTTGTCAATTTGCCAAAAACATCGTGTAAATATAAGGGCTCCTTTTATTACTATGCAGCAGGAATCACGTAAAAGGTTAAAAATAAATTCATAAGATTGTTGTCCAATATTTTACCCTAGTAGTTAATTTGGACATGTATTAAAAAATTAATTGGAAGGACAACGAGGAGGATACCACGCCACCTGGGCACGAGTGCTTACTGTAGTGAGGTGAAATGAATCAAGTTAATTTATGTAAGTATGGTATACCACGCTCCAGATGGAATATTAGCTGAAAATACCTAAATCCTCTGGAACAGTAAATACATATATAATTCACGGAATGGCGAGCTTAATTGCCGACGACAAATGTAACGCAAGGGCTTAACGGAGCCGGCTACATATTTTATGGCGCATTATTGTTATTGTCACGTTACTGCGGCATAGCGCCTTTCGGTAACTCTGCGTTCATGCCATCTATTGATTGAGTCCTGAAGAAATTTGTTAGCCGGGCGCAACAGATGTACTAGCTACCTGCATGCAATGTAGGTAAACGTAAAGATTTTTTGGTTGGCATATGAGCAAATTATGAAAAGCATATATACGAACTGGAAAATGTTGTCTTGCCCTGGATCTCAGCCTTAATAGTGACGGCACAGTTTGACATCTGTGAAGTAACTATACACGAGAATAGGCACATGCAGTTATTACTAGTTTCCCGCACGATTTTTTCGGAGAAAGTAAAAAGACCGGCTTCTTACCTGCCGATAGTCTTCTCTACATTCAGTCAATATAGACTTCGTGGTAATTAAAATGTTCAGAATTTAGAGTTGCGCGACATGTTCATTCAAAAGATAATTTTATAGTAATTGTAGTGACAGTCTAAAAAAAGTAAATAAAGATAAAGCTTACGGCACTTCGAGCGAGAGCTCAGCAGTGTACTCATTTTACTTAAAGTAATTTAATTAAAAATCACAAGCATCTAAGCTTGCGTATGGTGCTGATTTGATAGCAATATGAAAATAAAAATAAAATTGAAGAGCGCTCTCAATAAGGAGAATGAAGCAAATAAAACAAATGTGAGTTTCTCCAATTGCTGCTGAGAAGTGACGATGCTGATCGAGCAGCATATTTACATACGTTACCTACCACAAATTTTTAGTAAATGTACTTTAAGCAATCATTATCTCAATTTTCAGACTGTCTTGGAAGGTGGCGGCCAAGCCGGCGAAGATGATTTTGAGCTATGGGATCAAAGCCAAATGCTCCGTTCTGATCACAATAGTGGAGGATACAAGTGTGTTTTATTATAATACCAAACAAGCATATATATCTAATATCAATTTAATTTCGCAGGTGGAATCATGGAGCCTGGTGCAAACCATCTTGTATACCCATCACGGTGATTCTTACCTTAATTGTTTTAGTCGTACTGCTTCCATTACTTGAACATGCAAACGAAAAAAGTTTGCATGCCAAAACAAATGGCTCATCATACATTTGTACCGACATGTGCAGGTAAGCAAAATTTTTTCATTATGTCAGAAATTCTGGGAAATTAAATCCGAATTATTGTTTGTTTGGCAAAATTATTGGTGCATATTAAGGGGTTATTCTCATGTAAATGCATAAATTTTACATCTTTTTAGGGAATTTTTTTTTATAAGACAATAAAATTCAATCACTTTAATTTTTTTATATGTTTTTATGTATATCTTAAACTGCATAAAAACATTTTTTTTTTCTTATTTTACATTTTTTATATATTTTTTTTTTAAATTAAATTTTCGATAGGTTTTACGATTACGATTTTGCGATACCAAAAAAATCAGGTGGTTAGTAGTCAGTTTGGACTACTCTTCATTTCGACATGTTGAGGGTGGGGGACTCCCGCCGTCAAACCATCGGTTTTGTAGGACAAACGTTTTTTCGTGTTTGTTATCAAATTATCTCTAGACTAAACTATAAAAATAACTGTTAGTATTAACATTTTTACATTTACCAGATCGACATATTTGACGCCCCCGCAATTTGTTAGCTACCTCTACCGAGAATTTTCGCAGATAGAATAGTTGGGCGTCTCGGAGAAAGGAAACTGCTAACGAAAATTTAGCCTGTTAGTAAGCAACAAAAAAAAGGGTGATGTACCGCGGAATATTAACATAATTTTTTATTACTATACTTCATTGTTCTTGTAAGACTATGAAGTGCTCTTCAGGGAATATAAATTTGGTATAAGGGTTAACACGTTCAACTCGGCGTGGACCATTTGTGGATCACCGGTAATCCACACCTAAGTTTCCTCTACAAATATAGTTGTAAGTATATCTGCTAACAGTTTCACGAAATTAATCAAACAGTTATAATTGGGTCATTCACTTCTCGTGATAAACTAAGCACAAGCCATTGATAACGTAAACAAGCAGTGGCCGCCGGAAAAATAAGCAACTTATAACCTCGCGCTCTCGCCCATCATGTAGACTTCGAAAAAGCGTGCTGGGTTGAACGTGTTTAATATTTTGATTTAGACAACACAATACATTTTTCAGTATTGGTTTCTGTGTCGGTTTAGATTACTATTCCTCCGTTTGCAATTTTTGCACTGGATATGATTGGTGTTTATATCTCCCTCATGTTTATACATATTGGTCCACAATTCAGAACCATGTAGAAGGATCGACCAAATATAACACTCTAGGAGTTTTAATTTTAGTTTTAGATTAAGTTCGTTCCTGCAAAAAACTCTGACTTTTTTGTGAAGGCTTTCCTGGCCATCTCAACTTTCGATATGATATAAGTTTCTTAGTTTTTCTACCTTTTCAATACCTATTTTAAGTGTAGCTAATTTTTAGAGAAGACCATAAATTTGGTTTTCTTTACGTCCTGTCTAGACGATATTTTAGACTACACCGATGAACTTTATTAATTGCTCTCTGCAGAGCTTCTGCACTGTCATGATTACAGCATCATCTGCGTATTTAATGTTATTATTACTTCACCATTTATTTATATGTCGTCTTCAATGTTCTCTAAAGCTTCTAGCATGATGTGCCCTACATAGATATTGGAAAGCATAGGAGAAAGAATGTACCCTTGTCTTATATTTACCCCTTTCCATATTTTCACTTCTTCCGTTTACGGTTATCCTGATATACATATTTTTAATCTAGACCTTTGCTCTCCAAAATCTCCATCAGTTTTGAGTGTTTACTCTATCGAACGCTTTCTGGTAGTCAAACAGGCGACGGCATTTCTGAATTACCGTGTTAAAAAGCTACAGTCTCTAGTACCATACCCATCTCTGAAACCGAATTGGGTTTCACATATTTCAGATTCGCGTTTTCTAACTATTCTAGTATGGATGATTTTCAGAAATTATTTAAGTATATGAGACATCAGGCTAATCTTACAATAACAATCACATGACGACGCATTGTTCTTCTTTGTAAGAGTGATAAAGGTGGATTTTAACCATTCTGTTGGAATAACTCCCTTATCATAGATGGTGTTGAAGAGGTTGTTCAGAAGTTTGATGCATTCCTCGTCCAGTAATTTCAGCAGCTCATTTAGGATCATGTCGGCACCTAACCTGTTCTTTGCCGACATATTTGCATATCTTACCTCGCTAAGTAAAATTGATGGGCCATCTGCGTCATCTCTGACGCCAGGAGATGCACGAACATAATTGAAAATAAATTCTTTTTTCCGGTATCCGTAATTTTCTTTACTTGTTTGTGAAGTAGGAAACTGTTGTTTTTTTTTGCCAGCTTTTCAATATCTTTACAATGATCTTCCCAAAATAAGATTTTATTATTTATTTTATTTTATTATTTACTTTTTCCACTTTCTGCGCTCATCCAATAATAGTAGAATTTCGTGCGTCATCCAATCTTTGCTGCAGTTGTTCTATGTAGGTGTAGGAAAATTACTATTCAATGCTTCTATAAGCGGTTATTTAAAACAGCCATTTTCTATCTAAATCAGATTCGTTTACGATCATTTGCTTTGTAGCATGTATTTTCCTATTGAGAATGTTAGGGATGGTCATTCATTCTCTCTGAGAATTTAACCTTTAACAAATTGACTACCGTGTCACCCAGATTCGGGTGACACGTAATAGCTGAATAAGTTGCTGAGTAAAACTAGGCAGTCAATGTGCTTTACGATTTAATTTCGAAGAATCGTGGGCGTGCACACAATTAAAAGCGTAAATCTATGCGTGAAGTTGTAAAGCATTGATAATAATAAATATGAAGATAATGGTTTATTACAAGTTAGAGGAAACTTATACGATTTTTAAATCTTTAAATTTGCGGCTGGTGTAATCGAAGTATAATTTGGCACAGGAAATCTTTGCAGGCGAGATTCATTATTTTCACTTAAAATATATTTACCTGAACAGAAACCCTGCTTTGTATTTTTTTTTTAAATTGTTTCCTTTGTCTGTAATATAGACATTGCTGCACTCAATTCACATTATCCCCCGATTTTATAAAAAAGGAGATCTTAATCTCCAGATTATTTAACAAATTAATTTTAAACATAACAAGGAAGTCTATTTACAAAACAGTAAGAAGTCTTAGCTTTTATTCAAAACTGGGAGGTATATAAATATTTCAAATTCATCGATTTTCGTATGCACATAACAAATACCGCACTCGAAATATCGATATAAGTTTATTAACAAGTTTTATGATAATTTGTTTATATTGAAACCTTTATTTTTATTATTATATAGTACTGTGATCAAAACGTAAAGCCAATTTTGAATTTAAATTGCTTTGACTCGACTGATGCGGTAAAAGAAAAATCGAAAAAGGAACTGAAGGCCATTCCAATCATCGAGTTTCAGAATAGTTTCGAGGATTGGAAAAATCGCTGGCATAGGTGTATTGTATCGGGCGGGGACTACTTTGAAGGGGACGATATAGATTTTCAAAGTTATAAACAATTGGCTTTACTTTTTGATCACAGTAGTATTTATTATTATAATTATGTATCATACAACGTTTTCATAACTTAAATTTTATCGGTCACAAATTCTTATAAATATTGGTAATCTAGTAGGGATAAAGTTTGAACAACATATGTAAGGCATTTTTAAAGGTTTTTATTAATATTAATTGGATTTAAACCAAATATTTCTTACATTTTTGTTAACTAAATATTTAAATTCAAATAATCTTCAGCTATTCCGCATTAATAAAACCTGCGGATTCGGCCCATCTACGCAATGCGAACAGAAAGGACAGCGCTATATATATCTTCTTTCGTCCCGCTGAGGCTCCTCTGTTGTCAAATTGGCGGACGCCTGAGACAGGAAATTGAGCGGTCCATGTTTATATATGTCAGTGGCGTAACCTTAACTTTTACTGCTACGATATAGTAATCGAATTAATGTCAGCGCCAGTATACGTTTTAACCCTTTGCGGCCGGTGTCCCCGTAGCGGGGACATTTTTAAATCGTCTTAGAAGTCGGTGTCTCCGTAGCGAGGACATTTTTAAACACAACAAATCAGGTTCAACAAATTCTGTGTGTAATATCCATATATTGACTTTAAATCCTGTACGGAAAAGTAACTACGAAACGCTAGATTTGCTCCGACCTGCTGGTACTCCCAAAAGCGAAATCTACCGACCGCAAAGGGTTAACACATTTTTTTGCTTTTCTAAAACGGTAATTTACCTGTATATAATACAGGGTGATCCAAAAGTATGGAAACGGCTAAATAACTTTCGAGGAATGCATTTTGGAGAAAAAAGTTTTAGACAAAAGTTTTAGGAATTTTCCCTGGCTGGTGGCTGTAGATTTGACCTTGACCATGGCCTTGAAGGTCATTTCAAGGTCAAGTTGACTTTTTTAAATGGGAACCCATATTTGTGACCACGGAGATGGAAAGAGCGGACAATTTTACGTCCGACTATGACCTTAATCATGACGTCTAAGGTCATATCAACGTCAAGATGGCTCTTTAAAGGGAAACCTTTACTGCGGATTTGAAACGAGTGGAAGTTTTGCGTCCAAATGTGACCTTGACCACAACCTTCTTGACCTTGGCCACGGAAATGGAAAGAGCGGAAAAGTTTATGTTCCCCTTTAAAGAACCATCTTGACCCTAATATAACCTTCGAGGTCATGGTCAAGGTCATAGTCTTTCCATATCCGTGGACAAAAATATGGTTCCTCCTTCCAAAAACACCTTGACCTTGATGTGACCCTCGAGGCCATGGTCAAGGTCACATTTGGGCGTAAAACTTCCACTCTTTACAAATCCGCAGTAACAATGCAGCTTCTATTGATCTTCCCTTTTCTGTTTGAGGGAATCATTTAATTTGTCCAGTTGATAACAGTACACATCAGAATCGATCGTGGTATTGTTGGGTAAAAACTAAAAAAAAAATGATTCCCTTGAAATCCCACCAAACAGACAGCATCACCTTTTTTTTGATGAATATCGGTTTTCGAATTGTTTTGAGCCAGTTCATCTCTTTTACTCCATGATCTCCTGCGTTTAACATTGTTGTACAAAACCCATTTCTAGTCCCCAGTGATGATTCGCTTCAAAAATGGACCCATTTTCTTGACGTTTGAGAAGCTAATCACAGAGTCAAAGCGATGGAGCAAATTTCTTTCTGTAAGAACATGTGGAACCCATAGATGTAGATGTAGATTTCAGGAGGCGGGCGATGATACCCAGCACTTAGACCATGTGGTCCATTGTACATACCTCAGGAGAAGAACGCCATCTGAATTAATCTTGTTACCCTTCAAGAGCCGTTAGTCGTTTGGTTCGTCTAACAAAGCTCATTATTTTGGGTAACGTAAGATTGTGTAGCTCTGACGTGGCTACTATAAGTGCTCCGAGTGTATCGGCTCTCGCTCTGAAGTAGAGGGGGCAGGAACTCAGGAAGTGGTCCATGGTTTCCTCCGCCAGCTCGCATTTACAAAATGGCGAGTCAACAATCCGTAGAGTGTGAAGATGTTTGTTCAGCTTGCAGTGTCCCGTAATGACACTGATTGCCAAGCTGATGCTTCTTCTATTGCAGCTCACCAACCATTTAGTTAAGCCTTGATCGGCCTTTTTCAAAATAGCCTTAGACTGCCTGCAGTCCCCCCTAGCATACCATCGTTTATTGTGCTCTTTTAGGGCCCACTCATCGAAGATGTGTGTAATAAAGGATGTTGCTAGGCCTACACATGGCTCGGGGCCTGTCAATGGGGTATTGGAGCCCTTCCTGGCCAATGAGTCAGCAATATCGTTACCCTCGATGTTGCTGTGACCAGGGACCCATATGATCGCCACCTTGTTTATTCCGGCGATTGATTCAAGCGACTTTCTGCATTCACCTAATAGTTTCGAGGATATCACATCCGAATCTAGAGCCTTTAAGGCTGCTTGACTATCAGAGAAGATAAATATGTTCATCTCTCGTATTGTAGTGGCACATGTGTTTATGCCTAGAATTTCTGTCTGGAAAATAGTGGAAAAACTGCCAACTGGTAGGAAGATGTACAGGCTCTCCGTTTGTCCATACACTCCCACACCCGCGTGTCCACCCGCCAGAGAGCCATCCGTAAACCACACGGAGCTACTCTCTGATGTATTGTTCCAGAGATAATTTTCTTCCCATTCTGTTCTAGAAGGGAAGTGTATTACATAACTCCTGCTTGGACAGATTTGAGGAGCTGTGTGATCTGAGATCATGAGAACAGTTTTGTCCAAGTTAATCATCTTTTCCCAGATTTTTAGATGCCCTACCTGCTGAGTATTAATTTGCCACAAATTGTTTAACTTCAGGCGGTAGGTAGTTTTCATAGCTTCTTTCTCTGCGAAGATATCAAGCGGAACGAGAGATAATGCCAGCTCCATGGTGGCAGTTGGAGTGGTTCTCATAGCTCCCGTGATTGCAAGGCAGGCCATTCTTTGGATTTTAGCTAAAAGTTTCCCGAATGTGCCTAGCTTTGTCTTATGCCACCAGACTACCGCGCCGTAGCAAAGACTGGGTCTTATTACTGCTGTGTAGATCCAGTGAAGACATTTTGGGCTTAATCCCCAGGTGGAACCGAAAGCTCTTCTGCACTGCCAGAAAGCTGAAGTGGCTTTTTGTACTTTGTTTTCCAAGTGCAGTTTCCAGTTTAGTTTGTCGTCGAGCGTGATCCCTAAGTATTTCACACTCTTGGTATACTTAATCTCTTTGCCGAAAATGCGAAGAGATTTAATACCTTCAAGCTTGCGCCTGTTGGTGAAAACCATATGGAAAACCATGTGGAACCCATATGTAGAGCTTTGAAATAAAACAAAGGCGTTTTACGTGATCATGAACGGTAGAATTCGGTAAATTTAGAGCCCTATTATGAAAGTCGATTTCTGTCGACTCGACTAGCGAAGACACTAATTTTCTTATCATCCCAGCATTGAAAATGTGTCTTCGATAGTTGAGTCGAGTTAAATCGACTTGCGTAATAGGGTCCTTAATCTCTCAGCGATCTCACGTTATTCGGCGGTTCGCATCAATCAATGCCTTTATTTTGTCTTCATCAGCTTCAACTGGCCTTCCAGAACATGGTGCATATTCAACATCAAAATTGACTCGCAGCTACCGCGTGGCGAATCAATTTTAATATATCCTTCGATTTGATAAGGGAGCGTTCAAGTATTACGTAACGCATGTTTTGTATATTTTAGACCCTCCCTCCCCCCCATGTAACGCTGTTTCTGTTGTTCCAATACCCCCTCCCGCCCCTGTAACGCACCGTAACGTTTTACAAGACCCCCCCCCCCCCCCCCCCCCCCCATCTCTTTGGTCAACTTTTTGGGTTTCTATGTAGATTCTTTACTTTCTCTTCTAGGTTGTGGACTTTATCACTGAATTGAAGAGTTAACTAATCTACTTTTTCGATGACTTGCTGATATGTTTTAGAGAAATCGTCCCTTAATTCAGTTTTAATAGATTGTAATTATTTCAGCAAACTAAAAAAAGTAACAGAACTATTAACTGGAGTATAATTCCCTTTTCTTGATTTCTGTCGACTCGACTAGCGAAGACACTAATTTTCTTATCATCCCAGCATTGAAAATGTGTCTTCGATAGTCGAGTCGAGTTAAATCGACTTGCGTAATAGGGTCCTTAATCTCTCAGCGATCTCACGTTATTCGGCGGTTCGCATCAATCAATGCCTTTATTTTGTCTTCATCAGCTTCAACTGACCTTCCAGAACATGGTGCATATTCAACATCAAAATTGACTCGCAGCTACCGCGTGGCGAATCAATTTTAATATATCCTTCGATTTGATAAGGGAGCGTTCAAGTATTACGTAACGCATGTTTTGTATATTTTAGACCCTCCCTCCCCCCCATGTAACGCTGTTTCTGTTGTTCCAATACCCCCTCCCGCCCCTGTAACGCACCGTAACGTTTTGCAAGACCCCCCCCCCCCCCCCCCCCCCCCCCCTCCCCCCATCTCTTTGGTCAACTTTTTGGGTTTCTATGTAGATTCTTTACTTTCTCTTCTAGGTTGTGGACTTTATCACTGAATTGAAGAGTTAACTAATCTACTTTTTCGATGACTTGCTGATATGTTTTAGAGAAATCATCCCTTAATTCAGTTTTAATAGATTGTAATTATTTCAGCAAACTAAAAAAAGTAACAGAACTATTAACTGGAGTATAATTCCCTTTCATATACATTAGATAAGATCTACTGATACCAGGCGGACGTATCCACTTCAGCGATATTAAATTATTAACCGTATGCCTTACGATTTAATTTCGAATTTATTAATTCTCCTTTAGAATTTGACTGCCAGCCATTCCTTCAAATGTCATTAATATGTAATTAACTCTATGGAAGCCTTATATAGGTTTCAACCGGTTTATTATTATTGCATGTATTATTTTATTCTTCATCGAGTTGAGCATGATTAAAGTTTCAAAAAATATGTATCGGCCTGAAATTCTTTCGGCGTCTTAAAACGTTAAAAACTATGAACGTTAATAATACATTTCTTGGGATACAACCATTCAAAACAATAAATTAAGAGTACTTTTTTAATATTTTTCAGCATACAGTTAGTGGAAAGCATTCCCGAAGGACTGAACTATCCGCCAGATAGCCCTGTATTTTTATCAACTTATGAGGCATGGTCGACATTATTAGGTTTAGCTAATTCAACTTTAGATATAGGTTCATTTTACTGGACATTGCGGGGTTCAGATGTCTACAACCACACATCATCCTGGCAGGGTGAAAAGATCTTCCAAAAAATTCTTTTAGCTGGAACACAACGAAAGATCAAAATTAGAATAGCACAAAGTTCACCGACACAACAGCAGCCAAATCTCGATACAGAATTCCTTATCAAACGTAATGCAGCTGCAGTACGTTCAGTAAACTTCCCCAAACTGCTTGGTGGCGGAGTTTTGCATACAAAGTTATGGATTGCTGACGGTCAACATTTTTACATAGGTAGCGCTAATATGGATTGGCGATCTCTGACTCAGGTATGTATTTTTGTGATAGTAGGAAATGAAGTTTTCCCTGATATGTATATTTGCGTATGAAAATTTAATAATAACTTAATAACTTTTATCCATAGGTAAAAGAACTGGGTGTATTTGTTACTAACTGCACTTGTCTTGCAAGAGATATCTCCAAAATATTTTCGGCATATTGGTTTTTAGGGCGTAACAATTCTCAAGTGCCTTCCAACTGGCCTGAAGAGTATAGCACAAAATTTAACTTAAATTCACCTCTTCGCGTGAACTTCAATGATAATTTTGAGTTCAAGACATTCTTCTCGGTAAATAAAGATTTAATTTCCTTCTTATAATACTCATAATAATAAATTTTCGATTTAACAGAGTTCTCCGCCCCCTTTATGTCCACGGAGTAGAACAGACGATTTAAGTGCGATAGTTGACACTATCCTGCACGCCGAGAAATTCGTACACATAGCAGTAATGGACTACTTCCCTCTATTGATATACACACCTACAAAGAAGTAGGTTACTTTTTTCAGGTTATTCAATTAAAAATGTATACAACTTCCGCTAGATACTGGTCATTCATAGATGACGCGATAAGGACTGCTGCCATAGAAAATCAAGTTTCTGTGAAACTGCTTATATCTTGGTGGAATCACTCGAGACCGTCAGAAGATTACTTCTTGCGTTCCCTTGAAAGTCTTACTAATTCTTACAGGGGTGTGGATATTCAGGTTGTAAGTATATCAACTGGTTAAAAATGTACCATTTGAGAAATTTTAATAATTTATCTTTCCCGATGCAGAAACGTTTCATAGTACCTTCGACAGAAGATCAGTCGAAGATTCCTTTTGGGCGAGTGAATCATAACAAGTACATGGTTACAGATAACACCGCGTACATTGGGACTTCCAATTGGTCCGGGGACTATTTTACAGATACTGCAGGTATTGGACTGATACTTCGGGATATTAACTATGATCGCACGGATAATGAGACTACCATACGCACGGAATTAGCTAGTGTATTTGAAAGGGATTGGAACAGTATATATGCTATTGATTTAAAGAAGGACTCGTATTAACTCGCTTATGGTGATACATATTTCTAGAGAAGGAATTGTGGTTGTAATTTTTTACATTTGTTGCCTTAATAAAAATTAATTTTAAGAAGTGCACTTATTTGCGATTCGAATTTGTGTTCATTGAGTGTTGGGTTATTAGGGTTAAACAGGAAATATCAAGACTATAAATTTGTATAGTGGGAGAAGAATGACGACTTATAAAAGTAATCCATTCAATTTGAAAAAAATGTTTCCCGTTAACACAATATTCAATTTAGTTTAAGTATGAAAATGGCTAATTTGATGATACTCACATTTTTTCTATGGAAACGTCTTTAGATGGAAAAGAAACCATTTTTTTAAAAATTGCTAATTATTTGATTTGCATTCACTCCATAGAATACTTAATGACATCTCATCATGGGCGATATGCTTATATCCAAAAGCCAAAAGCTAAAGCAAGTTTAACACTCCTTGAATTTTAGACCGCTTCCTTTTAATGGAAATATAAATGCACGTTTTTTCCGGGCTATAAGGTCAGTGGATTAAGAATGATAGAATTAAATTTTCTTTTTTAAGGTTTAAGGAGCTGTGTGTAACTTGCTTTTATCTACGTAAATTTAAATTTTCCTGACAAGGTTTAAGGAGTGTAGTACTCGCGTTCCTCCCGACTATTGGGTTTGTTAATTTGTTCTACTTGATTTTAGATACACCCGCAAAGTATTTTATTACTTGATAAATATTTGTTGTAATTTTTTTAATTTATTTTCAAAAATTTCTTTTCAATTTCATCAAGTTTTTGTTAATTTTTCCTGGAAATTTCGCCCCTTTTAGAAATCTGCAGCCGTACGCCATGGCGTACTTTGCGTTATCTATAATCTGATTCAGGCCATCTTACAATATTCCGACCTTTGATTCTGAAAGCTTCTTGACACAAACAAAATACTAAATATACGATTACTTACTGATACTATATGTTTATTGATCAACCGCTACAGTAGCTAATCTTAATACAAAATAAAACGTGATGAATGTAAAAATAACTGAGAACTTTAAGCATGTGTTGTGTCGTCTTCTACAAAATCCTTTGCTTGCTCTTTCGTGACACAATCGATGTGACTTACTTTATTCCTAAACCGTACACCGTAGAACTTATGGGCGTTTTCTAGCAATTCCGGTCTAAAAGTCGTCGTTATAAATTGGGCTTTGTCACTTAGTTCATGGATCATGTCTGCAACAGCCTTCCTATGCTGAGCATCCAAAGCCTTGAGGAAAACAAAAAACATTATATTTGCTTTCCATGTGTAATAGTAATAGATAAATCCAAAATTGCTTCATATCTGCATCGCAGCATTTTTCAAACCCGTACTATACTACCCAGCAATTTTGATTCACATTTAAATTATACTGTATCTCACCTGATCGATTTCATCAAAAAGATAAAACGGCGCTGGATCACATTTCTGTATAGCAAAAATGAGCGCAAGAGCAACCAAAGACTTTTGTCCTCCCGAAAGCTGATTCATTTCCCTCATTTCAGCGTCTGCACCAGTAAACGATACCCTTATTCCGATACCTTGGAATTCATCCGAGCTTGCTACTCCGTCTACATCTTCACCATCATTGTCTTTTGTTTTCAGGACTAAGTGACCCGCTCCTTGAGGCACCAACTTCTTAAATACTTTTGTAAAGTTTTGGGCGACTTGTCTAAATGTAAACTGAATTGCTTCCACCTTTTGCATTTCAAGACTTTGCATTAACTCGCGGATCTTTTGGTCGCCAATGTCAAGCTCCTCTTTTCTTTTATACAATTTTTCCTTTTGTTCAGAGAAGCTTAAAAACTGATCCAAGGCTTTTTTGTTTACGTGGTTGTATTTTTTTAAATGCTGATTGGCCTTTTCGAGCTCTTTGAACAAATTTTTTAGGGACATCCTTGTGTACGCCGGATCAACCTGCAGAGAAATTGGATACATTACTGAATATTCAAGGTTGTTTAAAAATATTACTGACCTGCGGCAGAGCGCCTAGGCTTGCAATTTTTTCGGTACATTCATCAATTTTTTGATGAAGCAAGTTCTCCTTTGCAGCCCACTTTTCCATTTTCTTCGAATCTTCCGAAATTTTCTCTTGACCATCCTTCTCTTTCTGTGTCCAAATCTCCAAATCTTTTTGCAGAGATTTCTGTAATTTAACGGCTTCTTGAACTCTGCAAAAGAGAATTACTGCGTTAGTAACTTTTCCGTTTAATTATGAGCTTGTTCTTACTTCTTGTCCATCTCCTCAAGGTCCTGGTTTACTTTTTTAATGCGCTTTTCTGTTGCTGTTAGTTCATTTCTACAGTTATTCAGTTTTCGTTTTCTGTCCTCAACCGAAATTTCCTGCAGAGCTTGAATCAGTTCATCACGCCGGCGGAACAAATTATTCGTTAGCAGGTTGTCCAGTTTATTTTTTATAACTTCCAGTTGCATACGTGCAGTGAATGCTTCCTTATTTTCCTGATTTAACCGTCTTATATCGTCATTCAACTGATCCACCTCTCTCTGGTCCTGTGCAGATAGTGAGGACATAAGCTCCTGATGCAACTCACTTTCGAGACCTTCCTTTGTACTATTCATTGCCTCTAAATTGGCTTTACATTGTGCAGCAGACCTTTCTTTTGGAGCTCTGTACTTCTCAATTCTTAAAAGTTCTTCTCGCATTAACCGTATATCAGCTTGAACTTTTTCAAAAATATCCTTGGATTTGCCTTGCTTAGTCTCAGTTTTTTGCATCTCAGACACGACGCTGTTAATGCTTGCTTCAGTCTGCTTTAATTCATTCCGAAGAGCTGCAAGTTCTTCCTCAAAATCACGAATAAGCTCGCTGTATTCGCTCCGCTTCTTCTGCATTTCGAGACGCGAACGGGAAGTGTTAAAGTATCCTCCAGTTAAGCAACCTTTGGAGGAGACCTGGTCCCCTTCGAGTGTAACACAATCCAAACCCGTACTTTTCGCTAGCTCAGTAGCTCTCTCCAGATTTCGGCAAATTAAGGTTTTCCCAAAGATGTATCTCAAAGCTTTGTCGTATTGCTCCTCGTATTTCAACTTGGATATCATCGGAATCGAGTCAGGATCATCCGGGTAGTCGTGAACTTTAACTTGCAATCGGTTCAAGGGCATGAATGTAACTTCACCCGGGAGTCGTTGTGCATTCATTTCTTTCAGAATCGCTGTTCCAACCCTATCTGTTTCGACTATGTGATGGAACAAACGATTGCCAGCTGTTACCTCAACAGCAGTGTAAATCGTTTTATCGCAGTTGAAGTTCTCAATAACTGGTCCATAGTAGGCATTTGCTATTTCCGCATCCTTTCCACCACGCTCCAAAAATATATTTAGGACCTTCCGTACCGAATCCCTTCCGTTTAAAATTGGCTGGAAAAAAGTAATGTGGGTGAGCTCATAAACGCCTAAAAATCGGTAAACGGACGTCGGAAAAATGGACGTCTGAAGTGTTTTTATCTAACGCTTGCTTCTTCTTATTATATAAATACGAGGGGTGATTCAAAAGTAATGATAATCTGATATTTGTAATACACAGAATGAAAAGAAAAAAATGGTTAGGCTTCTTTATACCCTCAATAGTTGAGCATAAAAAATCATATAAATAACGCGTCATTTTGGAGGTACGGATACGTGCGAAGCGATAATACGAAAGTGGAAAAAAGGAGGAAATGCGCTAGACAGACAGCATAAGTAAATTAATGATTAGTACTAATTATGTATTAATGTTGGTCATGAGCTTATCATCATTACGGCTGCTAAATCACGAAAAACTTGATAACTTACGATTTGCTAAATGACCAATTTTTATTGATCTTATATCTAAATGATGAAAAATGTACTAGAATTCAGCTGATTTTGTATTTCTATACCAGTTGTAACATTACTTTGCACTATACATTACAAAGAACAACAAGAAGAAAAGCACAAGGACTTTTGAATAATTGACGGCTGATAAATCATTATTAAGAAATGTCGATTTGTCACCACTTCACTAATTAATAATTTGTGCTAAATGAGTAATATACTAATTATTAATTTAGTGCGTTGTTTGTCTAGGGCAAACGAGCTGTCATATCAACTACTTTTACTTGAAAAAAATATCTACGAGATATGCGCCGAGTTGGTGGAAACACTGGGAGACTCTTCTCCTCCATGTTCACACAGGTGCACTCTAACCTAGATTAAAGACAGAACATTCACTGAAAATTACCATCGCAAAGGGCGCCCATCCAGATACGTCGGTGAGGATAATGTCCAAAAAGTCTAAGATGTGGTGTTGGCCGGATGAAGAGTGACCATTAGACATTTAATTGAGATCACAGAGATCTCATATGGCAAAGAGAACAGGCAGAAAATTCTGCAACCGGAAGTCCTGTTCCACCATGACAACGTATCCGCTCACAAGGCGAAGTTTCGATGGCTGCCATCCATGAAGCAGGCTTTGAATTGCTTAAACACCCTTTTTATTCTCCAGATCTAGCCTCCATCAACTTCTATCTCTTTCCTAGGTTGAAAGAACAGCTCAGAGGAATGAAATTTGAAGAAGCGAGGTGATAGAGGCATTTATGAGGGTCAAGATAACGAATTTTTTTAATTTGCTGACTCGCAATTATGTTTCTATAATTTCTATCTTTTTGCCTCGTCTACCTCACCGCGAGAGCCGATACACTAGGTGCATTTACAGAAACCACAACCGAACTATACAAACTTATGATTTTGTTAGACGAACTAAACGACTAACAAATCAAGAGTGGCAACGAGATTAAAACAAATGGTGTTTTTGTCCTGAGTATGTATTATACAATACACCACATAGTCCAAGTTCTGGGAACAATCGTCTGAATGATGGATAGTCTAAGTCTCACTAAATGCTTATACCACCCTCGTTGAAAAATTTAGCGAAAGTGGAAATAGTTTCCTTATTTTACAAGATTACAACAGATTGTTTTCAGTACTAATATCAGGACAGGTTTTCGTGCCGACTGGAAACATCTAGTTAAATGAATTGCAGGTAATAAAGATCTCTTACAAAGCATCCAGCAATGACCTCCTGGCAGGGTCAGTAAGTTACTTGATAATTCCAAAGGTAGCGCCATCAGGCAATAGAAGTTTAGAGTAGCCCCCCGCTCCGGTTTGTTCAAACTAAGTATTTATTATTTACCATACCTAAGATTTTTTTTTCTGCGTTATTTACAATATCTTAGAAATTGCTGGGCAGATTTCTGTGTCTGATAACTCTACTAGAGTACTTTCTACGTTTATGTTGAAAGTGTTCCAGTAATTCTAAAATATCGTGTCTGAGACTCATAATTGATTATCTGGTTTGTTTGTTGCCCTATTCAGCACTATCGGATCTTCAACATCGCCCGTTCAGTTAAGCTTTGCAATAGCAAAACTTTTCAAACGAAAAAGTTTAGCAATTTTATCGTTCGACAAGCACTTGTGCTTGAACGTTTTTTTTAGATTCTCAGTTCTGATTATGGCTTTTTTAATTTCACTTGCAATTTTATAGAAGGCAGATCTGTAATCAATCTCATGGATAACCATTGATTTGAGATCTTCATTGAATTATTTCTAGCTACGAACAAAAACAAAAGTTTCCTGTGTTATTCTGAATTGATCATGACTTTTCTCCACACACTCTCTGAGTTATCTGTTCGAACTCGTCCTTCCTCGTCCCAAATCCTCAGAACTACTTAGACCTCCTTCCCCCATGCCTACTTACTTCCTATGAATATTGTTCTTACTCATCCCCCCTAACACACTTTAGAGCAAAGAGTATCTATAACAAGAGGGAACACTCGTAACGTTTTTCCTTATCTTTTTTTCGACCTTGGTACCGTTACAGGAACGAAGTGGAAATTTTTGCTAGAAATAGGTAGTAATAAAGAAAAAGACAAAAATTTGGGGCTGTTGTATATTCAATATATCTATTTTAATAGATACTAAAAAGTACGAAGAACAAAGACTTAAAACAAATGTTGGGAATAAATATTTTAAAAACAGCCCTTGAGACTTCATCTCAAGAAAAAAAGGCACCCTTGCACATTTGTAAGTGCATTGACTTAAAGAAACCTAATAAACATAACACCCAACAATAATTTACGACTTACGTAAATTATATACGAACGATGACCCGACCCTTGAGCATAAGTGCCGAGGCAAGTGGGCAAAGTACGGTCAAGCCGCACGCGAACAATGGAAAGCATTGTCGATGCATTAAAAATGCTTTGATCGCTTTTCTTCGATTGATAACCGACCGCAAGAAATTGAGGTTTCATGCGATCGGGGTTCAATGAAGAAAGAGAGTCCGATAAAAATCACGAACGCGATCACAGCTCCGAGCTGACGATTCGATCTAAAAGTAAAGTAAAGAAAAGTAGTCGGAAGAAGTTTCAGTTTCGGGAAGTTTATCTAAGTTTCATAATTTCGGGAGTTAGTGCCTAAGGTTTACAATTTACTGTGCAGAACTAGTGTGTTTAATTTAATATAGTGTAGTGGAGTGATACTGTAAAACTCCATACCCCACTCACAATAAAATAAAGTTTATGTGCTTAATCTAGTGAAGCACCTGTTTTACTTAGTGCCCGTTACCCCGGAGTATCTTTCCCGATCTCCCTTCTCCACGATTAAAGATCACGCGCATGAACAGCTCTCCTCAATTAATTCGATTAGCTCGGGAGCTTCGCCGCTAAATCAATCTAAAATATTACCGGCAGCGAGCGTAGGACAAACGCAAAAGTCCCGCTCCCACAACTTAGTAACATAAAAGTTGTAACATTTTGGCGCAGCCGGTAGGATCAGGGAAGCCTAGTTTTCATAGTCACGAAAACTATAAGAGCTTGAAAAGCCTTGATCCTGCGATCAAAGGGTTTTTGCGAAAACCCCAACGCTCGCGGGTAAACAACTTTAGTTGCCTCTGCTCCAGGCGAGCAAGCAATTACCCCGCTAAAAGGGAGAACAACTTTAGTCGCCGCTGTTCCAGGTGAACAAGCGATCTCCTAATCCATTCCGCAGTGCAAAGCAGCACCAACGTGGGAGTAACTACAGGAAGCAGATCGAGCAAGTGAATGTCCGACGCAGAATTACCTGAGTGCCCCCGAGGAGAGGAGACGCCAGCCCAGCCAACGAGGGAAAACATCACCGAAGAGGAACAACAGGCATCGAGGGAAAACACCCCATCACCACAACCCGGAACATCGAGGGAACAAACCACCAAATCGACTCCACATCCAGCGAGGGATCACCCCACAACACAGCGAGGGACTCCAACTTCCACCTCACATCAACCACCAGAAGGAATCCGCCTGCGCAGCGGAAACATCTTGTCAAGACCCGCAGCGGATTTATCTGTAAGTCTAAATCAATATTTAACTAATTTAAGCGAAAAAGCGCGAGTATCAGGGGGAATCTCTGTGCGGCACACTATGGGCTAAACGGCATTTTTTTCGTTTAAAACCTAATATCTCGAGAAAAACCGAAGATATTAACGTAAATTTTTTTTTAAATTGAAGCTGAGACTATGTAGATTACTGGAAAATTAACCACAATGGCTGAAATGAAAATAAACACTATGTAACATAACCTCAAAGTTGCATTTTTTTCTGAAAAATTGAATAATCTCACACCATCAAAAAACTTGGTCTTTATTTTAAATGTCATATATGCTATCCGATGAACTTTAACCTGCTGATCACGAATTCGAGGTCAGAATTGCCCCCCACCCTACAGTTTTCAGAAAAATGAAGAATTTCCGTGCCTAGTATAAGCCTTTTTAACTCTTTGAGTTACAAAAGACGAGCTTAAATAAATTTTTACTATAACATACTAACTGAAGGTTTTTGGGGTCGCTGATCACGAATCTGAAGTCAGATTTTGAAAATTCAAAATGGCGGATCCAATATGGCGGACCAAAATTTTTATATTTGATCGAATTTGGACTAAAAATTGAATACATGGGTTTTTGGGGTCGCTGATCACGAATCTGAAGTCAGATTTTGAAAATTCAAAATGGCGGATTCAATATGGCGGACCGAAAATTTAATATTTGACCGAATTTCGACTCAAAACTGTATACATGGGTTTTTGGAGTCGCTGATCACGAATCTGAAGTCAGATTTTGAAAATTCAAAATGGCGGATCCAATATGGCGGACCGAAAATTTAATATTTAAACGAATTTCGACTCAAAACTGTATACATGGGTTTTTGGGGTCGCTGATCACGAATCTGAAGTCAGATTTTGAAAATTCAAAATGGCGGATCCAATATGGCGGGCCGAAAATTTAATTTATTTTTTGGATCCGCCATTTTGAATTTTCAAAATCTGACTTCAGATTCGTGATCAGCGACCCCAAAAACCCATGTATACGGTTTTGAGTCGAAATTGGGTCAAATATTAAATTTTCGGTCCGCCATATTGGATCCGCCATTTTGAATTTTCAAAATCTAACTTCAGATTCGTGGTCAGCAACCCCAAAAACCCAAGTATACGGTTTTGGTTCGAAATTCGGTCAAATATTAAATTTTCGGCCCGCCATATTGGATCCGCCATTTTGAATTTTCAAAATCTGACTTCAGATTCGTGATCAGCGACCCCAAAAACCCATGTATTCAATTTTTAGTCCAAATTCGATCAAATATAAAAATTTTGGTCCGCCATATTGGATCCGCCATTTTGAATTTTCAAAATCTGACTTCAGATTCGTGATCAGCGACCCCAAAAACCTTCAGTTAGTATGTTATAGTAAAAATTTATTTAAGCTCGTCTTTTGTAACTCAAAGAGTTAAAAAGGCTTATACTAGGCACGGAAATTCTTCATTTTTCTGAAAACTGTAGGGTGGGGGGCAATTCTGACCTCGAATTCGTGATCAGCAGGTTAAAGTTCATCGGATAGCATATATGACATTTAAAATAAAGACCAAGTTTTTTGATGGTGTGAGATTATTCAATTTTTCAGAAAAAAATGCAACTTTGAGGTTATGTTACATAGTGTTTATTTTCATTTCAGCCATTGTGGTTAATTTTCCAGTAATCTACATAGTCTCAGCTTCAATTTAAAAAAAAATTTACGTTAATATCTTCGGTTTTTCTCGAGATATTACGTTTTAAACGAAAAAAATGCCGTTTAGCCCATAGTGCGGCAGTGCGACGATCTCGAGAAACAAATAAAACAAACTCGAGATCAACGAGAAGCACAAATCAAAAAACTAAAAGAAGATACAGAGAGATTCCGCGAAACCCTAATTAATTTCGACTCACGATACTCCCGCTCTTTCCCAAACTTAGAAATAAATTCAATAAATTCAGTGTTAGATAATAAGAGTGATTTAGATTTAAGCAATCAAAGTGTTAGTGATAAGAACGTATCCGCGGCCGAAATTGTAATCGATTGGCTGAGCGCGTCTATTGCAAGCTCGGAACAATCCCGCGAATTTTACGATTCTCCGTGTTTAAATTCGAAAAATAATTCGCGAAAAATTTTAGTCGAAAATAAATTCGGAAAAATGGTCGATCAAGTGCGTGTTATCAAAATCGTAACTCAGTCAGTGCCGACTTTTTCGGGAACTTCCGGACCAGAGCTGTCGAATCAGCTCCAGAAATTTTTGGGTGGCTGCAGGCAAGCATTAAATTGCCTGATATGACAGAAGATGAAAAAATCATCTCCACCCAAATAATGGTCAATCGTTTAGAGGGAGCCGCGTATCAGTTATTCGTGTCCGATCCCCCAAGTTCTTACTCAAATTTCGAGGAACGCCTCAATAGGGCCTTTTTGCCTAGAGAAACTTACCATGAGTTGGTAAATAAAATAATTATTTGCCGACAATTTCCCATGGAAACTCTCTATGCCTACACGGCAAGATTAAAGCAAGCCCTAGTGCAGTGTAAAGAGGCAGCCTCTAAGAAATTTGAAGCCACAGCTGTTGAAGCCATAAATGCTCAACTCGAAGAATTGGCCATGGGAGCATTACGCGGAGGAGTTGCGAACCCGTTACTTTCGCAATATCTCCTCACAATAAGTGAAAATACAGTGGAAAAATTAATAGAGAAGGCCCTTGATATGGAGCGACTCCAGCAAGGCATACCTCATTTGCAACCTTTTTGGGCTGTGCAAAATGCAACAGTAAATACAAATTACCAAAAAGGTGCAATGACCGGTTTACCTGGCGTACCGCCGGTAAATCAGCCACAGGTAGCAGCTCCAGGCCCTCCTATTAATGATCCTACTAAAAATGCTCTAACAAAAATGACCTGCAATTATTGTAATAAAAAAGGTCATACTTATACAAATTGTCTCAAAAGACAAAATACCCCGTACTGCAATAACTGCAAAATGTACGGGCACGACGAGCGTACGTGCCGCAGAATAAAAAACCAAAATAATGCACCGCGAAGTTTTAATGAAAGGGGCCCCAACCGAAATAGCGGAGCCCCGACACCGCCGACTAACGTACAAACAAATAGTACAAGTAATCGCGTATCAAGTGAGTCACAGCACTCGAATAACCGCCGCGCGTTTCACGTTAGGCAGGCATGCGGATTTTGTGGCCGACGGGGCCATGAAACTAGTGCATGCGAGTATCGTCTTAACTGGGAAAAAAATGCCCAGGGAAACGACACTCAGTCGAGCCCGTCACCCCCGGCTCGACTATAAATGCAAAACTTGATAAGGGGTCCATTCAGCCGCCCGCACAAGGTATCCCCATTGTGAATCTTCCACTAGATATTGGCCGCAAAAAAGTGACTCCTCTAGTGTTAGACACGGGCGCTGAAATAACTTTAATAAAAAAGCAAGCCCTAAAATCCATCGACACCATCGATAAAACGGGGAGTTGTTTATTACAAACAGCTTTTGGATCAGGTAAAACTTTAGGGAGTTGCAAGGGAAATATTGTTCATAATACTGAAACAAATAAAGTAAAAATTCCCTGCAAACTCCACGTAATAGATAATATACACCTAATTCTCTTTTTACACGATTTTTTTGTACACGAATTTGATTTAACACGAGTTCAAAAGAAAAAGAATTTCTCATTTTACACGAATTGTTTTGTTTTAACACGATTTTTAATATTCCAGGAATATTTTAGTCTTACGTAAACGTATGCGTTTATTGTCAGAAAGTGACAATGCATAAAATTTTTTTATGGCTTTATTATTTTAACTTCTGTTATATTAATGAATTTCAGATATAATTCCCTTTTTCCAAAGTAGAAGTTATTTTTTATAAAATATTTAATGAATTAAAATGTGTAAGCACGAAATAAATTAAGTGAACTCTAACAAGAACTTTTTAATATTGTTTATACCTAATTCTCTTTTTACACGAATTTTTTTTTACACGTATTTTTTGGGAACGTATCTATCGTGTAAAAAGAGAATTAGGTGTACCTGACCTACCCCACGATGGCCTACTAGGGAACGACGTGTGTCTAAGCATTGCGACATTGAGGGACCGAATAAAAAGCTCAAATTTCCTCGCACGGAAATTAACACAGAGGAGTTCTCGTACCCTATAACGTACGAAATGGAACAACCCTGTGCCCAAAAGGCAATCAAAGAAAAAATCCGGTCAAAGGGGATCGACTCCGATGGAGTTAAAATATCCACCTGCCGAGTTTTGGAATCATCTGAAAGTACAGATGAAGATTGCGGGGTTCCAAAAGAACCACGGGCTAGCGAAGTAGAAATTCTAGCAAAAACACCCATGAATAGCGAGATCGGGTGGCACACAATAATTCTAGATAAACCTTTGTGTGTCCCCGCGCGATCACAGGTGGTGGCAAGAATTCCCATTACGGTACCAGAAGAAAAACTTTGTTTATCTCAAGAGATAAGCGAAGGGGTCTTCTTGGCGAATGGAATTACTCCCGCTAGTAAATGCGAAGCTTTAATCGGACTACTCAATGTAAACAGTGCAGAAGCCGTCATTCATAAGATCAAATTGCGTTTAGTCCCAGCGACTGAGTACGAAAGCGTACATATGATGGGTTGCGAGAAGCAAAAAATAATAAATCCGAGCCCATGTTTAGTGAAACAAACTAAACACACTCAAGGTAAGTATGTACGTTAAAATAAGTAAAAAGAGTCACGGACCTTGCAAACCAAGGCCAAAGAGCTCAGATGTTTTAAACGAAGGCCAAAGCGTCGGCAATTCAAGGCCAAAGAGCCATATGACGGAAAATAACGCCGGAATAAATTTTAAAATAAATCAAATACAATATCTCCGATCAGAAAATACTGGATAAATCGTAATACCAGGTTAGAGGAAGAACTCAACCTGAGTCCCATTTTAAATAAAAATTAAAAACAAGAAATATTAGAGTTATGCAAAGAGTATAACGATATATTTCATCTCAAAGGTGATTATTTGACGCATACCAATGCGATCACTCATTCTATACCGACTGTACAAGACCAGGCGCCGATCAGTCAGAAGATGTATCGGTTACCTGAGCGACAGAGGGAAGTAATAAATGAGCAATTAAAAGAAATGCTCGAAAATAACGTAATTCAGAGGAGCAAAAGCCCCTGGAATTCTCCCTTGTTAGTAGTTCCTAAAAAAGCAGGGCCTAACGGAGAAAAAAGATGGCGAGTAGTAGTCGATTTTCGTAAATTAAACGAAAAGACTATTGGAGATGCTTTTCCACTCCCCCGAATCGAGGACATTCTCGATCAATTAGGACATTCAAGGTATTTTACCACTCTAGATTTGGCTAGTGGATACCATCAAGTGCTGGTTGATCCCAAAGATCGACCAAAAACAGCATTTAGCACTAGCTACGGACACTATGAGTTCAAGCGAATGCCGTTCGGACTCAAAGGAGCACCTGCTACTTTTCAACGCCTGATGAATTATGTTTTAACAGGCTTGCAGGGTTTAGAATGCTTCGTTTACTTAGATGATATCGTCATCTATGGAAAGAATTTAGAAGATCATAATTCTAAATTAAGAAAAGTGTTCGATAAATTGAGGGAAAATAACCTGAAATTACAACCGGAGAAGTGCCAATTCCTCCGGAAGGAAGTAGTATACCTAGGGCATAAATGTACCCAAGAAGGAGCGCTTCCAGATCCAAGTAAGACGGAGTGCGTACAAAATTTTCCCGCACCAAAAACCGTCAGACAAGTGCAGTCATTTTTAGGACTAGCAAATTATTACACCTAATTCTCTTTTTACACGATTTTTTTTTACACGAATTTGATTTAACACGAGTTCAAAAGAAAAAAAAATTCTCATTTTACACGAATTGTTTTGTTTTAACACGATTTTTAATATTCCAGGAATTTTTCTTGAGCCTCATAGAGCACATAGAGCGAGATTTTTCGACGCGTGTACGAAGCGTTTAAATTATTCTCAGAAAAAGTCGCTGAAACTTGGTAGATTTTTCCAAAGTAGAAGTTATTTTTTATAAAATATTTAATGAATTAAAATGTTTAAGCACGAAATAAATTAAGTGAACTCTAACAAGAACTTTTTAATATTGTTTACACCTAATTCTCTTTTTACACGAATTTTTTTTTACACGTATTTTTTGGGAACGTATCTATCGTGTAAAAAGAGAATTAGGTGTATAGGAAATTCATTCCTAATTTTTCAAAAATAGCACGGCCATTAACAAATTTACTAAGAAAAGATGTAAAATTGAAATGGACCGAGAAATGCCAAGAAGCATTTAATGAAATTAAAAATGCTTTAGTAACTCCACCCCTCCTAATATTTCCAGATTTTAACAAACCGTTTAATCTGACTACAGACGCTAGTAATGAAGCGCTAGGAGCAGTACTATCCCAGGGTGAGGTAGGAAATGACAGACCAATAGCTTTTGCTAGCCGCACCTTGAACAAAGCCGAAAAGAATTATTCTACAATAGAAAAAGAACTATTGGCTATTGTTTGGGCGACTAGAAATTTCAGATGTTATTTACAAGGTCGAAAATTTACAGTCTATACAGACCATAAACCCCTAAAAGGAGTGTTTAACGTAAAAGATCCTACTTCTCGATTGGTGAGATTTCACCACAAACTTTCTGAATTCGATTACAATATCGAATATAAACCCGGGAAGTACAATACGAATGCAGATGCTTTAAGCCGCATTCCAAGGGAAGAGAGTGAAAATAAAGAAAGTCAAACCTTCACGGTTAAAGCACAAATTCATCATTCTTTAGACTCTGAATTAGAGCAAAAAGAAGAGAATTTTAAAATCAATGCAATGACAAGAGCCAAAGCTAAAGAAGCTCAAAAACAGGCAGAAATCGTGCCAGAAAAAATACAAAACGATTCAAATCTAATAAATAAAACTTTAGAAACGGAAAAACAAGAGGTAATGGTTCCAAACGATACGCGATCAAACCCCGAAATAATTTCGAGCCCCGAGGAAATCAAGATAATTTTACATGATTATCACGATTCCCCCTTCGGAGGTCATCAGGGTGTGATCAAAACGTACAAAAGAATAAAGAAGAAATTCTGGTGGAAAAATATGTTGCGCGATATAAAGAATTATATCAAGCGCTGCCCAAAGTGCCAGAAATTAAAATCTTCTCCACAAAATAAAATGCCAATGATCATTACAGATGTGGCAGAAAAACCTTTCGATAAAGTTTATCTGGACATTGTAGGACCATTAGAGGAGTCCACGTCAGGAAATAAATTTATTCTGACATTCCAGGACAATCTCACTAAATTGGTAGATTGGTACGCGATGCCTAATGCAGAAGCGACCACAGTAGCTCAAATTTTCTTTGACGAATTCGTCACACGCTACAGAATTCCCAAAAGAATAGTAACAGACCAAGGAACAAATTTCCTTAGTGGTTTATTCAAGCAAGTCTGCAAATTGCTGAAAATTAAAAAATTGCAAACCTCTGCCTATCATCCGCAATCAAACGGAGCTTTAGAAAGAGCACATCGCCCGTTAATTGAATATCTGCGGACCGTAATAGATGATAATCCCAAAGTATGGGATCAATATCTGAGAACTGCTGCATTTGTATACAATAACAGTATACACGAGGGTACTAAATTCACCCCAATGGATTGCCTTTACGGTTTTACAGCAGACGTTCCATCAAATTTAAAAAGAGAACCAGAACCCTTGTATAACCACGAAAATTATTATTATTTGCTCAGACACAAGCTACAAAAAACTTACGCTACTGCGCGAAAGAATATTTTAGCGAGCAAAAACAAATCTAAAGAATATTATGATAGGAGTTCCAAACCTATATCTTTCCATGTAGGAGACAAAGTACTCTTAAAAAGCGAAAGCCGTAAACATAAGTTATCGGAAATTTGGGTTGGCCCCTATCTAGTGACAGCAATAATTTCACCGGTAAATACCGAAATTAAAATTGGTAAACGACTTAAAGTAATTCATAATAACAGACTGAAAAAATATTTTGAATAAAAAAAAAAAAGAAAAAAGAAAGTCGCGTAATCGATTTCCACCAGGAAGTCGCCAAAACACCGGATAATAAAATCTCGTGGGTAGAGATTCTGCCCAAATGGTTGTTAGAAAAGCTGTCGGTACTTCGACGTACCGCGTCGAAACTTCCAGTATTTTAAACATGGCAAATTTTTCGGAGAAGGTCAGAACTGAACGTGAAACGAAAGAATTTTTAAAGTCGTGGAAACGTTGGACCATCAAAATTCACAATCAATTCACAATCAAACGCGAAAAAATAAAAAAAAAAAAATATAAAATAATAAAGCAATACCGCCGAATTCGGACAACCTAGCTTGCAATTTACGAACAAGCCAGACATTATTCTCGTATTACAATTTTTAATTTAAAGGAAAAATAAACAGGCTATGAAAATATATTAATAAATAAATAATTTTTGTAAGAATATATTTTTTTTTTAAATAGATAGATTCATTCAAATAAATTTTTATATTATGTATAATCATTAAATAGATTCATTCAAGGCATATTAAAGATATTCAATTTTATGCACAGAAAAATAGATTATAAGAGATATTAGAAACCTAATACGGCAAATAATTAATATTACAAAAAAAAAAAAAAAAAAAAGGAATATATATTATAAATAAATTGTCATGCATGCTCACGAATTTGTTAAATTGAGTAATTCTGTAAAACAAATTATAAATAGAACATTCAATATAACAATTTTATAACATATTAAAAACATTAATTTCCTTTAATTAAATACAAGTAAAATATATTTAAAAAAAAAAAAAAAAAAAAAACATTGTCTTGGTTTTAGGTTAATCAAATTATGTTAGATATAATTAATTAAGTACATATAAAAATGCATCTCAAAAAAAAAAAAGAGAAGAGAAATATTTTAGAAAAGGATTTAAGAAATAATATAAGAATTTATCCGATATATAAATAATTTTATTCTAATCTTTATTAAATTTTACATATATATATAAAACTTTAAAATAACCTGTATTTAATTTAAGAAAAAAAAATTTTGTGAACCGTAACCGAAACTTCTCGATTTTAAAATTTTTACAAGCAACATTTTTTTTACAATCTGCACCCTGAGAATTATTCCTCTTCCAAGAATAATCCTCTTTTTCAAAGGGGGAAGGAATGTTGTATATTCAATATATCTATTTTAATAGATACTAAAAAATACGAAGAACAAAGACTTAAAACAAATGAGATTGAGGTTTCATGCGATCGGGGTTCAATGAAGAAAGAGAGTCCGATAAAAATCACGAACGCGATCACAGCTCCGAGCTGACGATTCGATCTAAAAGTAAAGTAAAGAAAAGTAGTCGGAAGAAGTTTCAGTTTCGGGAAGTTTATCTAAGTTTCATAATTTCGGGAGTTAGTGCCTAAGGTTTACAATTTACTGTGCAGAACTAGTGTGTTTAATTTAATATAGTGTAGTGGAGTGATACTGTAAAACTCCATACCCCACTCACAATAAAATAAAGTTTATGTGCTTAATCTAGTGAAGCACCTGTTTTACTTAGTGCCCGTTACCCCGGAGTATCTTTCCCGATCTCCCTTCTCAACGATTAAAGATCACGCGCATGAACAGCTCTCCTCAATTAATTCGATTAGCTCGGGAGCTTCGCCGCTAAATCAATCTAAAATATTACCGCCAGCGAGCGTAGGACAAACGCAAAAGTCCCGCTCCCACAACTTAGTAACATAAAAGTTGTAACAGGGCGAAAAGTGGAACACTCCTTCAGGGTGCACCTCAAGAAAATCTTTTATCATAAAACTTTTCTATGAACATATTACACGCTGCCTTTTCCACAGCTGCACACCAAACACATTATATTATGCTTACCCGTCATTTATCTAAAGCACATTTAATTTAATTTAATTAATTGCTTCTAAAAAAGCACTTTTTTACAAACAAGCTTTTAAGTTTCTTCACATTTCTGAACAAATCAAGACCACCCGGTACTTCTCACAAAGCGAGCGAAGCACACAATAATTTAAAACCAGGGCGCCTTTAAAAGTGCACAATGAAGAAATGTAAAGAATGTCGTCCGTATTCATGCTCGGTGTGTGCTACCTGTATCTTCTCCCTTCTGACGGGGAGATCGCTACAGATCACCAGTGTAAATTTTCATAATGATCACTTGAAATTTAAAATTGTTGATTTTGATTTTCTATTCCAATAAAAATACCAAAACAAATTTTTAGGCATGATAGAGCAACAAACAGATTTTGGACTTTATATATACATATAGGTAATATCGTGATAGGAATATCAAGCAAAAGACAACTCTTACCTTTCCAGCCATGGATCGAAGTGCCTGATCGGCCTTTGCTAATTCTTCCTTATGCGCTTGCAGTTGTTGGGTCATTTGGGTCTCTCGCCGCCAAAGCTCACTGTAATAGGAAATACTTTAGTGCTTCTGGATATGAACTCTTTATAAGGCACTTACTTCCTTCCGGACTGAAAATGATCTTTTTTTTTCTTCAATTCGTAGTACTGCTTGTTGTGTTCATCAATCTGAAGGCGCAGTTGTTCCACTTCAACGGACTGCTCTTCTATTTTCTTGTTCAATTCTTTCTCCAAAGCGGCATCCCTTTTCAAATCATCAAGTAGTTTGTGCTGGTGGTTAATTTTATCCTTTATTTGCTTGTTTAGCGACTTCAGCTCGTTCTGAATCCACTTGTCTCTTTCTTCCCTTGACGAGAACTGAGACCCCCTTCCCTGTTTCGCATAAAGTTCCTTGCGTTTCTGTTCCTTTAAAGCTAATTCCCGTGAGAACTCCTCTTCTTTCCGTTTCATAGCTTCATACTTCGGTCGAACCTCTTCCAGTTCCTTCTCTTTTTCGGCGATTGTGACTTTTAAACGTTTTAACTCTTGGTCAGCCCGCTCCTTTGATTTGTTATCGCCTTGCACCTCATCTGTAAGATCCACAATAGTTAAGTCTAATTTGGTTTTCTCTCGCAAGAGTTGCTGCTGTTCAGTAACCAACACCGATCGTTCATCTTTAGTAGTGGACACTTCTTTTTTGGCATCTTTGAGTTTCTTCTGCATTTCCTTGATTTTCTCTTGTGCCTTTTGAATTTCCATGTTGTACTGCTTCTGCTTATCCCCTGATGATTTGCGCTGATCTTCTAAATCTTCAAGTGCTCGTTTTGTTTCCTTAAGCTCTGTTTCATGTATGATATATTCCAGAGTTCGACGAGCCTTATCCCACTTTTGATATTCCTTGAGTTCCTCTTTTTCTTCTTCGAGAGTTTTCAATCGATCTTCTATGGTCTTCAAAAATTCTGTAATTTTCTCTACCTTTCCCTCAGTATCCTTCAGAATATTCATGGACTCTTCCTTGCGCTCGTCATAGACACGAGTCCCAGCAACTTCTCGGAGAAGTTTGAGACGATATGAATCAGGTGCAGTGGCCATTTGATTGATTTTGCCTTGTTTTACAATATAGTATGGATTTGAATTCGAAAAGCCAGCTGATTCTAGGAGATTAACAACCTCCGTCCGAGGGACAACCTTTTTGTTCAAGAAGTACTGATCTTTTTTGGCACCAATTACACGCCTCAAGTAAATTTCATCTTTATCAATCTGTAGAATGAATTAAGCGAGTTCATTTATACGAATTATAATTTAAGACTAATAAATATGGAAATTATGAAAGGAGAGTAACCCAAATAAAGCTTTTTTTTTAATTTATTTCGAAGATATTTTCTATAACATCTAACGTACATCCAATACTCTACCGTAAGAAGCTTAGAAAAATTAATTTTGATAGATCCATGAATTTCACTCCTGAATAATTTCTGTACGACACACCTCTGTACGAAATATTTAATATACTTGCTGACCCGCATTGCTCTGTCCTGACAATACACTGTTAATTATGGTACAGTGTTTTATAGTAATATAACTAAAATAAATCTATGATATTATATGAATGTTTCTTAGTCAAAACATTAAGCAGAGAACGTCAAATCATTGCTGATATTAAATAAACCACCGAAACTCAAAGACTGCCATTCTTCTATTTTACGGAAAAACTTATTTATTGTTAAATATAGTACTTTGTAATGAATGCGCTCCGCGACGATAACTAATATCGAGATACTGTTTGATTTTTAATTTTCAATTTGAATATTGTATTTTTTCATAAATATTATTAGTATTAGAATCTTAAACCTTTTTACAGCAAATATTAAATCATTAACCCTTATCAGTCACACCTCAGTAAAATCCCGCACCGGTCATTCTGGGGTGTATCACACCCCAGCGTGTTTACAGGCTTATAAAAAGTTGTAGGCAGCTTAAAAAAAAGAAAAAATATATCCTGTTAAAGTTTAAGTCTTCCTCTAAAAGATTCTATGGGTTAGATATGTGAAAATTAAATTTAAGATATTTAAAAAAATTCTTGAAAAAAAAAATCGAAAAACTGACTTTTTTCACTAAAACTGCTGTAACTTTTTTAATTTTTAAGATATTTCAATTTGCCAAGCGGTTTTGTAATCCTGAAATGATGCCCATTCAGCTGGTATGTTCAGTTTTTTTTTGCCGTTTCAAAAAGTATATGTATTTTGAAGACTGAAGGTATAACTTTTATGAAGAAAATGAACAACTCATTTACACACAAAAATAGCAATTTATTAATTAAAAATTGATTTAAAAATCCAAAAAAATTTGTTTCATATAGTATTGAATGCAAATTAAAAAAACAAAAAAAAATTATTCATTAATTATTAATTATTCTATGCCAAAAGCACATTCAATGCACATGTACGCTTTATGCGTATCACACATCGTTTGAAGGCACGATGGACACATTGGATTAGTCTTCTTATCACTGCCTCTTGGACAAATCGTGTACCTTTTTTGTTTTTCTACCTTTCGACGCTCATTTTGAGTGGGAAGATGGTCCTGCAAATGCAAAATATTTGCAATTCCAGCTAAAGTTGCCTCTTCTTCCCTGTCCTCACACAGTTCCTCACGAATCGTGCGTGCACGTAAATTATACGCCATATCTTATAGCGAAAATACACGTTAAAAATTTTTCAAAAAATTCTAACAAAGAAAAACTGTTAACCCTTTATAGGGCAAGATCATAAAACATTAAAATTATGTTAAAAATGGACAGGTTTAGGGAAATAAAGAAATACGTATTTCTCAAAAATTAAAAAATATGTATTATTAATTATTTATTTCACATTTAAGGGATTGTAACATTACTGTAAAATTGAGTTAAACGTAAACAATAAAACCTTATTTGGTATGGAAGGAACATATTCATTCACTTGTCTATAGGTTTCCAAGAAAATAACACAATTTTGAACACTTTTTGTATTTTTTTTGTAAAATTCAAAATTTGCACGAATATCAACTTGTCACTTTCAATTACGGGCGAAATTCTAATCGATTAACTGTTAACAGTTTACGCTCTCTATGATGATTTCCGTGGATACTACGTTGTTCAATAATGTGTGACAGCAAAGTGGCGCCGATTTGAATGAACTAAATACATTCGGTGCGTATTCTAGCAGGATTTTTGAGGTTTGTTACAGAAATGTCACATGGCGCTATAGAGGGTTAAAATGTTCTTCAAATTCAAATTAAACTCCTCAGAAGTAAAAAAAAAATTTCCAAAAAACTCGAAAAAATCACGTATTGGTCATACTAGGTGTGAGACACCCCAAAATTCGAGAGGGTCTATTTTGAGCGACTGCCAGGTAGAAACTAACGGTCCCAAAAATATTTTGCCGGCGGGGAATGAAAGTTTGTAACGCTGACTAACTTTAGATGGCGGTATTAGACCCACCATATCCATTGGTTTACCGGGTCGTTTTGGCGCTCAAAAAAACGCTGGGGTGTATTTTACCCAGTGTGACTGTTAAGGGTTAAAAAAATGACAAAAAGAATAAATGATACTCTCAGAAAACTAAAATGTTTAATTGTGAAGGTTTTATCAAAATCGATGCTGCCGCACTTTTGTACATACACAAAAGGTCTGTCTGTTAACTATAAAGTTTTTACTCACGGGTAAAATTGTTTACCTGAAAGTGTCTGTTAACCTCACGGAGGGGAAAAACTGAGCTCTTGACAGCACTTCTCTTCTTACCCAATTTTACCAGATTTTATTCACGCTGCGATACCGAGTAAAGGCTATAGCTGGATAAGGTGATGAAAATTGCCCCCAGCGGAATCGCTACAACGGGTGGCGCTTTCGATAGGTTGTGTCAAAAGATGCCTCCATGCCAGTTTTTAGCCGTCTAGGTCTACAGTTACCGGTAAAATCGGTTTCGTCCCATTTTTTCGAAAATAAATTCATACGGCCGCAGTTTATATCCAAAAATTCTGAAAATTTCCACAAAACTTTATTTTTATGTTACCAATAATCATGGATTTTTGCAAAGTTTTTACCTCTTAAGTCGGAGTCAAGGGAGCCATTTTAAGTTTTCAAAGTACTTTTAGGTTAGGAACCCTATTTTTCGCCAAGTTTTAAACCATTGTTTTTTAAGTCTTTTTTCCGTTCTTTCGAATGGCGGAATCAAAATATCGAATTTCAGGGAGCGTCATTCCGAAAACTCGAAAAAACCGCTTTTTTTTTTGCATTCTTTCCACTTATTTAAGGCATAACCTCAAAATTCAAGGGCGCAATACATACCCATGCAACCAAAAATAGTCCAGGACTCATTTTCAGTTGAAAACATGATTGCAGGATCGATTTTTATGTTTTAAAAATCGAAAAAACTTTGCAAAAATCCATGATTATTGGTAACATAAAAATAAAGGTTTGTGGAAATATTCAGAATTTTTGGATAAAAACTGCGGCCGTACGAATTTATTTTCGAAAAAAATGGGACGAAACCGATTTTACCGGTAACTGTAGACCTAGACGGCTAAAAACTGGCATGGAGGCATGTTTTGACACAACCTATCGAAAGCGCCACCCGTCGTAGCGATTACGCTGGGGGCAATTTTCACCACCTTATCCCGCTATAGCTTTTGGGTAAAATCACCGATTGCTTGTCACTATGTAATCTGTCGTTTGCGTCTTTAAATTTTTGCGTTTTTATTCAGATATAAGAAATTATTGAAAAAATGTGTAAATGAATAAAAAACAAATTTCAAAATTTTCGAAAGTATTAAATAAATCCATAAGTTTTCCCTCTGACATCTTGATCATGTTTGACGATCGCTCGCGTTAGTCCCAGGGGCGCGACCTTCGCCGGGTTAATGAGGCATATTTCATATTTGTATATGCTTAAATGTCTTAATTTATAACGACGCAGTGAAACATTTTAAAACTTTCAAATGAAATTTATTCAGTGTGCAGTAAGAAAATTGAAAATTTGGTATGATTAATTTATTTATTAAAAATTAACTCTGCTGCGAAAGGCAATATAACTCACTACAATACGAAAAATAATAATTTGGTAATTTTGTTTACCGGATATTACAACTGGACATACCCATCGGGCAAAAGGATATTTAATATAAAAGTTTCATATTTCATATTCATATTTTTTAACACATTAAGTGAGAACTCTTCTATAAATATACAGGCATATGCGGAAGATGTTTGTGCTCTCGTTTGCAGGGATTCGCTAAAGGTTGTTTACATCAAAGTGCAGAAAACCTTGGATAAGATCCAGAAATGGTGTGAGATGCAGGATCTATCAGTAAAACCAACAAAAAACTTTTATGCTGTTCACTAGGAAAACTTGATAACTTTCCAACTCTAAATGAGGTTAAATATCTAGCTAACTGATCTGGAAGGTTTATGTCAAAAGCGAAGCATCTTGCACGGAGTGATGGAGTACCCAAATGAGAAATACATAAAATTACACATATCTCTCAAGTGGTGCAAATAGAAGTTGCTTCCTCACATGTTGATTAATACAAGTCACAAAATCGATTGGTATATATAGATAGCTAAGAATTCGTTCTATAAGGGCTAAGTGGGGGCAACTTACTGGAACTCGGTTATCCGAATTATCAAAGATGATTTCGACATATGCAGAGATTACTCGCGCACCAGTGCCCTCATGGAGGAGGGCCTGTCGTTGTTCTGGTCGCAAATGAGTGAATTCATCGCTAAGGACGAACTGGATTGCTAAAAAATACAATTTGTTACACGTAGTGCCCACGAGAATAAGAGATACATTTACCATAGAAGAAATTACTCTTGCCGGATCCATTTCGGCCAACAACTACATTGTGCCTTTTATCAAACGGCTCTACAATTGTCTGGTCCTTGTAACTTTTAAAGCCCTGAATTATAATCTGCAAAAGTTATTTCGTTTATTTAAGAAAGGTATCAGGGTTTCTTACTACAAACTGGTTTTATCCCTGAAAAAACCGCCTACCTGTTTAATGTGCATTCTGTTTGTTCTGCATTAAACATTGCTATTTCTGGTTCAGTGTTTAATGACTTTTCAACGACTCGCCCGCAGTTTTCTAGCGAAAATTCATGGATTTACTAACAATCGTCTGCCATAAGCGTCACTTCAACGTCAGTCTGACAGCTGACCATTTTGAAGTCTCCAATTTCTCCAATAAAGTACCCACAAACTCCACTCCTATGCACAGCCCACTGACATGAAAGAACTGGACTGCTAACCGTCGTCTAAAAAAAGAGACCATTTTTAGCACAGGCTCAATCCTCATGGAGCAAATCATGCTATTAAAAATGCCATAAAATACCGGACAATTATGTTTAAACTGACGCAAATTAAAAGTAATTGAACTTTCACGAACCGATTTCTTTCATATCACGCTCAATTTTAAGTTTTTTCATAAAAATATTCCTCGCGGCAATCAGCTGGGGACTTATGAATAGGTCTGTTCGTTGGCATGAAAACCTGTGGCACCCCAGAGCGCACTGGTGCGCCCTGAGAACTGTCAAAAAACACGGGGCAGCCCAGTGCTTTTCACTCCAGCGAACAGCGTACTAAAAAGGAGAACTGTCATCTGGCATTTTACACAAAAATTATGAAATAAAATCACTACTTTTTCATAATGTTGACATCGAAATGCTCAAATTAAGTTCTTGTGCCCGCAACAAGAGTTAATTCCACTTTAAATACCGTATCTGTTAACAATTAAACTGATAACCGTCATTTACCCTGAGTTTTTAGGTCTGTTCGTTGGCAATCCTGTGGCGCCCCAGTGCGCCCTATCTGCACTGGTTTTTAAACGTCAAGTGACAGTTCTGTGGTTTTTGAGAAACCTGGGGCGCCCTGGTGCACCCTGGTTTTACCCCAGATAAAAACTCAGGGTAAATGACGGTTATCAGTTTAATTGTTAACAGATACGGTATTTAAAGTGGAATTAACTCTTGTTGCGGGCACAATAACTTAATTTGAGCATTTCGATGTCAACATTATGAAAAAGTTGTGGTTTTATTTCATAATTTTTGTGTAAAAGGCCAGATGACAGTTCTCCTTTTTAGTACGCTGTTCGGTTCAGTTCAGTTCAGTTCAGTTTATTTGCGACTTCTTGACAATGAATTCTTAGATACTACAATGATAACAAGGGAGATGGATACTACGAAACCTATCTACAATGGCTGTCGTTCGGTGACCTAACCGTTGACTGTGTCTTACATGAATCTATATTACATTACATATTCGCGCATATATGCGAATCAATGTCTATGTATCTGTGTACCTAAAACTACCTTAAAACTAGATAACAACTTATATACTACAAATAAATAAAGCTCAAAGCCTACGTCTTTGGCTAAGTATAAACGCTTTCTCGCTTTGCTGTGGGTATTGCCAACTTAGAATTACTGTGTGTAAATTAAAGATTTAAGAAATTTGATGATTGTGAAGAGATGTTCTCCACTGTCTATAAGTTTGTTAGTTATTGAACCGACTGTGGATTATGGTATAATGCTCGATAAGGCTATAATAAAATTTAAGGAAGGAGAATTTAATAGATGATTAGAGCTTTTATAAAGCTATGAGATTTGAGTATTATAAAGATCTGTTGGCCACTGACTATTATTTTATTAGCTATTGAACCAGGCTGAGGATTATAGGAGGGGACTTCGATAAGACTGCTGTTGGGGTTATTGTTGAACCAAGTTGCTATTGCTCTTCCAGAGTGGATGATTGTCGTGTCTCTCCATAAAGGTGATCTGGCATTGTAGTCTCCTCCGACTATGGTGTAGATCATGACTGCTATGCAGTTGATTGATGGTGACAAGAAACTTAAGGATTTCCAATTGTGGTGAGATCGTGGAGCATAGGCTGCTTTGATGACCCGTGATGTAAATTGATTACTCTCATTCAAACAGCTGATATTGGAGACACAACTAGATGGGCGATAGTTGGCATAATATAGTATGGCGTTTTGGGGAAGATGTTCTCGCAAGTCTATGACAACCTTCTTTGTGAAACTGAATTTGAGGCAGTAGATGTTGAGTACTGTTATGTTCAGGTCACTACGCCTGACTCTGACAACATTCCTTTGAAACTGAAACTGATTCAATTGATGTTGAGTGCCATTATGTTCAGGTCACTTCCCATCCTGGTAAAGATTTAATAAGAAATTAATAAGCAAGAGGTCCTTGCCTGCGTGATCCTTAGCATCCCGGAATTTGGGTATAAATGTGTGTATTTTGGCCAGCAGCTCTAGGATGTTAAGTCCAAATCTTGATTCAGCATAATTGAAGATTTCTTCAGCTGTGTTCTTAGTAGACGAGTTTACTGGGTGTGTCTGAAGTTTTTCACTGGTTACGTTAGCGTACGACCGTAGAGGGTTGATTTTTAGAGGCGGGTGACAATGTGGGTCTTCAAGATTTATAATTGTGTTTGATACTACGTTTTGTAGTGCTTTTTTATTTTGTTCCCTGACCATTTTGTTTCTATTAGCTTTGTCGATGATTTCTTTACGGTATGGGCATCCGAAGTAATTGGCTGGGTGTCCGTATTTTTTGCAGTTCACACAATAGACCGTGGATTTATCCGTAGATTTTCGTGGACATTCACCAGGACCATGACTTTGATCGCATTTCACGCATGAGTAGTTGTAGGTGCAATTAGCGGCTATGTGCCCAAATCGTTGACAGTTTTTACATTGTGTGGGTCCTTGATTTTTGATTTTTTCCCAGGTTATTTTTTGGTGCAGGATAGAATTTAATTTGATAGCATCATTCATATCTGAGACGCTGTTGAAATGAACAATGAAAATGTTGAGGGGTCTGTCATTTTGTCTGGATTTAGGGGTACTAAAAGGAGAAATTTTAGGCGGATGTATGTGAGGGATTAGGTCGGTTATAGCTAGTGAGATCGAGTCGAGTTCGTAACTGTGGTGTATACCCTTTAGTAGTATATTAGCCGGTTTGAACTGTGAAGGCGTGAAGGTGTGACCTTCTAAGTTGGCTTTACGCATCAGCTCGAGAAATCTGGCGTGGACTTCGGGGTCCTCTATAAAGATTTTTGTACTGTTCGGCAGATTTACAATTTTAAAGAAGTTGTTACTAGTAGAGAGAGCCTGGATGCAGTTTATTATTTTTTTAGTGTTAGTATACTTAATGAATATTGGGGGGCAAAATTTATGTCTGGCTAACTTATTTATGTCAATGTTTGGGTACTTATCTTTATGGTTAGATGATGATGTAGCTGCTGCTTGAGATGTCTGTTGGTTTTGCTTGTACGCTGTCTTCTGGTTCAATGGTTCAGCCGGATGGTGGGCGCCTGACTGTTGTTTTTTAGAGTTGGGGGAAGAGGTGATGTTATCCACTGAATGATTATTGGCGTGACGAGTAGAGGATGAGAGGATGAGATCGTTTCGCAGATCGGTGGCTAGTTCCCCGAGGAGGGGAGCAAGTAGACTTGTTGTTGCTTGAGAATTGCTGTTGAAGCTCGCATGTCGTTTGGAAAATGTTGTTGATGAAAGAGGTTTTCTTCGTTTATTAGACTGATGAGCACCCGATGTCGAGTGGATGTAAGATGACGCTTTCGCCTGCGTGAGTACTTCTTCTTCTTGGGCGGTGGGAATTTCCGAAGCTTGAAAAATTCTATCCTCAGGAAATGGAAGATCGTCTGTATATTGACTGAAACAGTAAGAGTCACTCGCTTGATCGTCGATGTCGTATTGCTGATGTGACGACGTTGACTGTAGTGCTCTGGGAATAGGGTCGCTAGTCTGTCTTATAGATTCATTCATGGGAGAATTAGTGATATTCCCCCTAGTAGACTGGTGGATAGGGGATGATTTCTGACTGTATTTCTTCTTCTTGCTTTTATTCTTCGCGGCTTTGCCCGCGGCGTTGTTCGGCATGTTGAATTAATTGAGCAGTAGCTTGACTAGGCTCGGTGTCCTTCCGTAGGTAAGAAGCTGAGCAGTTATAGATCGGAGCCGGTGTAAAGTAGTTAACCTGACGTAGTGCTGGTCCAAAATTATGAGTTCAGACGGTGAAGTGTGTCGCAAGGGCTCAGCGTGGAATAATCCGCTTCTGTATGGAGTGTCCTACCAGTGAGGCGCACGATATCCCAGGTTAATGATGCCAGGGTCGATAGCCACGCCGATATACCGGCACAGTGATGAATTACTAAGATTCCCCGTACGGATTAACACGCCCCGTCGGAAACTGCAGCTGTTATGAAGGGAAGTTAGGAATGTGCAAGAGCAACTTCTACAAGAAAAGTTTAAGTTTATACTGCAAAGGCAGTATTCGATGACTAAGACTCCTGTAGTGGGGCCTCGTACTTAAAGTTAGATAACCAAGATGACTGCTCACCAGAGCTTCTAGCAACTACGTCTGCTTCCGATGATGGTTCCAGAGAGAATAGTACGCTGTTCGCTGGTGTAAAAAGCACTGGGCTGCCCCGTGTTTTTTGACAGTTCTCAGGGCGCACCAGTGCGGCCTGGGGTGCCACAGGTTTTCATGCCAACGAACAGACCTTTTATCTGGGGTAAAACCAGGGTGCACCAGGGCGCCCCAGGTTTCTCAAAAAAAACACAGAACTGTCACTTGACATTTAAAAACCAGTGCAGATAGGGCGCACTGGGGTGCCACAGGATTGCCAACGAACAGACCTAATAGGTCTGTTCGTTGGCATGAAAACCTGTGGCACCCCAGGGCGCACTGGTGCGCCCTGAGAACTGTCAAAAAACACGGGGCAGCCCAGTGCTTTTCACTCCAGCGAACAGCGTACTAAAAAGGAGAACTGTCATCTGGCATTTTACACAAAAATTATGAAATAAAATCACTACTTTTTCATAATGTTGACATCGAAATGCTCAAATTAAGTTCTTGTGCCCGCAACAAGAGTTAATTCCACTTTAAATACCGTATCTGTTAACAATTAAACTGATAACCGTCATTTACCCTGAGTTTTTAGGTCTGTTCGTTGGCAATCCTGTGGCGCCCCAGTGCGCCCTATCTGCACTGGTTTTTAAACGTCAAGTGACAGTTCTGTGGTTTTTGAGAAACCTGGGGCGCCCTGGTGCACCCTGGTTTTACCCCAGATAAAAACTCAGGGTAAATGACGGTTATCAGTTTAATTGTTAACAGATACGGTATTTAAAGTGGAATTAACTCTTGTTGCGGGCACAATAACTTAATTTGAGCATTTCGATGTCAACATTATGAAAAAGTTGTGGTTTTATTTCATAATTTTTGTGTAAAAGGCCAGATGACAGTTCTCCTTTTTAGTACGCTGTTCGGTTCAGTTCAGTTCAGTTCAGTTTATTTGCGACTTCTTGACAATGAATTCTTAGATACTACAATGATAACAAGGGAGATGGATACTACGAAACCTATCTACAATGGCTGTCGTTCGGTGACCTAACCGTTGACTGTGTCTTACATGAATCTATATTACATTACATATTCGCGCATATATGCGAATCAATGTCTATGTATCTGTGTACCTAAAACTACCTTAAAACTAGATAACAACTTATATACTACAAATAAATAAAGCTCAAAGCCTACGTCTTTGGCTAAGTATAAACGCTTTCTCGCTTTGCTGTGGGTATTGCCAACTTAGAATTACTGTGTGTAAATTAAAGATTTAAGAAATTTGATGATTGTGAAGAGATGTTCTCCACTGTCTATAAGTTTGTTAGTTATTGAACCGACTGTGGATTATGGTATAATGCTCGATAAGGCTATAATAATATTTAAGGAAGGAGAATTTAATAGATGATTAGAGCTTTTATAAAGCTATGAGATTTGAGTATTATAAAGATCTGTTGGCCACTGACTATTATTTTATTAGCTATTGAACCAGGCTGAGGATTATAGGAGGGGACTTCGATAAGACTGCTGTTGGGGTTATTGTTGAACCAAGTTGCTATTGCTCTTCCAGAGTGGATGATTGTCGTGTCTCTCCATAAAGGTGATCTGGCATTGTAGTCTCCTCCGACTATGGTGTAGATCATGACTGCTATGCAGTTGATTGATGGTGACAAGAAACTTAAGGATTTCCAATTGTGGTGAGATCGTGGAGCATAGGCTGCTTTGATGACCCGTGATGTAAATTGATTACTCTCATTCAAACAGCTGATATTGGAGACACAACTAGATGGGCGATAGTTGGCATAATATAGTATGGCGTTTTGGGGAAGATGTTCTCGCAAGTCTATGACAACCTTCTTTGTGAAACTGAATTTGAGGCAGTAGATGTTGAGTACTGTTATGTTCAGGTCACTACGCCTGACTCTGACAACATTCCTTTGAAACTGAAACTGATTCAATTGATGTTGAGTGCCATTATGTTCAGGTCACTTCCCATCCTGGTAAAGATTTAATAAGAAATTAATAAGCAAGAGGTCCTTGCCTGCGTGATCCTTAGCATCCCGGAATTTGGGTATAAATGTGTGTATTTTGGCCAGCAGCTCTAGGATGTTAAGTCCAAATCTTGATTCAGCATAATTGAAGATTTCTTCAGCTGTGTTCTTAGTAGACGAGTTTACTGGGTGTGTCTGAGGTTTTTCACTGGTTACGTTAGCGTACGACCGTAGAGGATTGATTTTTAGAGGCGGGTGACAATGTGGGTCTTCAAGATTTATAATTGTGTTTGATACTACGTTTTGTAGTGCTTTTTTATTTTGTTCCCTGACCATTTTGTTTCTATTAGCTTTGTCGATGATTTCTTTACGGTATGGGCATCCGAAGTAATTGGCTGGGTGTCCGTATTTTTTGCAGTTCACACAATAGACCGTGGATTTATCCGTAGATTTTCGTGGACATTCACCAGGACCATGACTTTGATCGCATTTCACGCATGAGTAGTTGTAGGTGCAATTAGCGGCTATGTGCCCAAATCGTTGACAGTTTTTACATTGTGTGGGTCCTTGATTTTTGATTTTTTCCCAGGTTATTTTTTGGTGCAGGATAGAATTTAATTTGATAGCATCATTCATATCTGAGACGCTGTTGAAATGAACAATGAAAATGTTGAGGGGTCTGTCATTTTGTCTGGATTTAGGGGTACTAAAAGGAGAAATTTTAGGCGGATGTATGTGAGGGATTAGGTCGGTTATAGCTAGTGAGATCGAGTCGAGTTCGTAACTGTGGTGTATACCCTTTAGTAGTATATTAGCCGGTTTGAACTGTGAAGGCGTGAAGGTGTGACCTTCTAAGTTGGCTTTACGCATCAGCTCGAGAAATCTGGCGTGGACTTCGGGGTCCTCTATAAAGATTTTTGTACTGTTCGGCAGATTTACAATTTTAAAGAAGTTGTTACTAGTAGAGAGAGCCTGGATGCAGTTTATTATTTTTTTAGTGTTAGTATACTTAATGAATATTGGGGGGCAAAATTTATGTCTGGCTAACTTATTTATGTCAATGTTTGGGTACTTATCTTTATGGTTAGATGATGATGTAGCTGCTGCTTGAGATGTCTGTTGGTTTTGCTTGTACGCTGTCTTCTGGTTCAATGGTTCAGCCGGATGGTGGGCGCCTGACTGTTGTTTTTTAGAGTTGGGGGAAGAGGTGATGTTATCCACTGAATGATTATTGGCGTGACGAGTAGAGGATGAGAGGATGAGATCGTTTCGCAGATCGGTGGCTAGTTCCCCGAGGAGGGGAGCAAGTAGACTTGTTGTTGCTTGAGAATTGCTGTTGAAGCTCGCATGTCGTTTGGAAAATGTTGTTGATGAAAGAGGTTTTCTTCGTTTATTAGACTGATGAGCACCCGATGTCGAGTGGATGTAAGATGACGCTTTCGCCTGCGTGAGTACTTCTTCTTCTTGGGCGGTGGGAATTTCCGAAGCTTGAAAAATTCTATCCTCAGGAAATGGAAGATCGTCTGTATATTGACTGAAACAGTAAGAGTCACTCGCTTGATCGTCGATGTCGTATTGCTGATGTGACGACGTTGACTGTAGTGCTCTGGGAATAGGGTCGCTAGTCTGTCTTATAGATTCATTCATGGGAGAATTAGTGATATTCCCCCTAGTAGACTGGTGGATAGGGGATGATTTCTGACTGTATTTCTTCTTCTTGCTTTTATTCTTCGCGGCTTTGCCCGCGGCGTTGTTCGGCATGTTGAATTAATTGAGCAGTAGCTTGACTAGGCTCGGTGTCCTTCCGTAGGTAAGAAGCTGAGCAGTTATAGATCGGAGCCGGTGTAAAGTAGTTAACCTGACGTAGTGCTGGTCCAAAATTATGAGTTCAGACGGTGAAGTGTGTCGCAAGGGCTCAGCGTGGAATAATCCGCTTCTGTATGGAGTGTCCTACCAGTGAGGCGCACGATATCCCAGGTTAATGATGCCAGGGTCGATAGCCACGCCGATATACCGGCACAGTGATGAATTACTAAGATTCCCCGTACGGATTAACACGCCCCGTCGGAAACTGCAGCTGTTATGAAGGGAAGTTAGGAATGTGCAAGAGCAACTTCTACAAGAAAAGTTTAAGTTTATACTGCAAAGGCAGTATTCGATGACTAAGACTCCTGTAGTGGGGCCTCGTACTTAAAGTTAGATAACCAAGATGACTGCTCACCAGAGCTTCTAGCAACTACGTCTGCTTCCGATGATGGTTCCAGAGAGAATAGTACGCTGTTCGCTGGTGTAAAAAGCACTGGGCTGCCCCGTGTTTTTTGACAGTTCTCAGGGCGCACCAGTGCGGCCTGGGGTGCCACAGGTTTTCATGCCAACGAACAGACCTTTTATCTGGGGTAAAACCAGGGTGCACCAGGGCGCCCCAGGTTTCTCAAAAAAAACACAGAACTGTCACTTGACATTTAAAAACCAGTGCAGATAGGGCGCACTGGGGTGCCACAGGATTGCCAACGAACAGACCTAATAGGTCTGTTCGTTGGCATGAAAACCTGTGGCACCCCAGGGCGCACTGGTGCGCCCTGAGAACTGTCAAAAAACACGGGGCAGCCCAGTGCTTTTCACTCCAGCGAACAGCGTATGAAAAAGGAGAACTGTCATCTGGCCTTTTACACAAAAATTATGAAATAAAACCACTACTTTTTCATAATGTTGACATCAAAATGCTCAAATTAAGTTCTTGTGCCCGCAACAAGAGTTAATTTCACTTTAAATACCGTATCTGTTAACAATTAAACTGATAACCGTCATTTACCCTGAGTTTTTATCTGGGGTAAAACCAGGGTGCACCAGGGCGCCCCAGGTTTCTCAAAAAACACAGAACTGTCGCTTGACGTTTAAAAACCAGTGCAGATAGGGCGCACTGGGGTGCCACAGGATTGCCAACGAACAGACCTAATAACAGAGATAGATATATAACGCCTTTGTCTAACCTTCATATTTCTCATATATACCAACCAAAGCTAAAAGTCGTGTCACAAAATGAAGTAGCCATCTGTTGGACATCGTAAAACTATTCTAACAGCTGATTGCACCTGGTGAGGGCGATGAGTGGTGAGAGTTGGCGGGCAACTTATAAGTGGTTGGTTTGTGGTTAGCTTACTCATTGGAGAGTAGGCAAGAGCGTCGTCAAAAATTTGTTCTGAGTGAACGATTTTTTTTTGGAATTTTTTTGTTAAACCCTATTGCATTTATTCAAAAAACTTTTTTGACATATGAATATATAGGCATCGAAGTATACAAAAAGAAAAATAGAGTAGAATGTGAGATATCACTGGTACCAGGTGAAAAAAAGTAGTTTCGAGAAAAACTCATTTAAAGATTTTGTGCGATGCTCCAAATCTATAGAAACCGGTATATGTCGTTACGTATATAACTATAGCTATAACTTTAGTTTTCTTTTGAAATTCTCACAACGGTTTGAGGACAGCATTTCTATGATGTCAAGGAATACTTTTATGTAAAAAAAAAAAAGAAAAATCGATTTTTTTTTCATTTCTAATGAGAATGTCCCTTAACTTGTTTGCACAATAGTGTCAATACGAACCGCTAAGGTAATCCCCGTCTATTTTACATTAAAATGGATTGAGATCTTTTAAAATTTTATTGAGCAGTATTTACAAGGGGAAACGGAACGTGGTCTTGGGCTGTACGTAAAACTTAATGTCTAAATGTGTTCTCGATGAAGTGATTCAGATCGGCACGGTATAGGTAACTGGGCTCCCTGTCCGAATCATTGAGAGTCTCTTGTACCTGCAGCACGTTCTGCCATTTCCATTGCAACCGACAACAGAAGCATTCTCGAAATTCAGCCCGGATCTTTGCGTCGGGTGGAGCTTCGTGCTGGTAAAAGTTCGTCTTCTTTTTAATATCGTAGTAGTACATGGTTTTGTAGGTCTTCGACAGCAGGAATAAATATCTCGGGTCTGTTTCGGTGAAGAAGAGAAGTCCACCCGGAATAAAGAATCGTTCCTCACCCTCGTCTCCACGTACACGGTAACCAAGTCTAGGTGGGCCTTCTTTACGTTTGTACATCTTCATTTGATCGAAGAACTTCGCAAAATGGTTGAGGGGGAAGAGCTTCTTGCATCGGATGGGCGATACTGAAGTGGTCATTCCCTCTGAGTTCGTGACGCTCTTATATGGCTTATTAAGAGCTCTAGCGAATTTGTCGCACATTTGTATACGCTCCTGGAGGGGTAGTTGCCGTATGTTCACGCCGCCTAAAGCTACACCATCGATAATGTGAAGGGCGTGGAATTTTTTCTGTGACCGCCCTTCACCAGTGTACTCCATCACGATCTCGGCGTATATGAGCGTTTTCGCGGGGATTTCCAGGTGAATATCAATGTCCGTCCATTTGCCTGAAACTAAGCGTAGCACGTTACTCCGGCCCCTGCTGAGGAAGAGTGTCGGTTCGTTGGTCTCGTTATCACTCCGACTGAAAGCCACAAAGTATCGGTCATAAAAGCTCGTGAAATACTTAGGTAGGTCTTCTCTGGATTTAAGTTTTACAGGGGGCCTATTCAGAAAAGATTTATCTCCAGCCCAGTCCCCAAGCAGCTCTGTAAGCAGGTCCTCCTCTGAAATCATTTTGGGGGCTTGTCGCATAGCATTGGGCAAATCCCAGCGTTTGAGACACTGCTTCTTGAACTCATTCTGTCGTGTCTCCTTAAGATCACTTTTCTGGCAAAAAGCGGCGATCTTGATTAGGCCAATGATCTGATTACGTCCGATGCGGTTATTGCTGTTCACAATGTAATCATAGAAGGGCCTATCCTGACACATTACCTCAAAGGGGACTAGTTGGATGGTGTCGATGGTTTTATCTTTGTTTTCCCACATTTCCTGGTTGATGTTAAACAAATGCCGCTCAATGTGGTCCGTGTTGGGCTTTTTCCACTTGCAGATCAGATACCGCTCGGAGTTGGCTGGACGGCTAGTATTCGGCTTACAAATACAAATCTCCTCGAAACACTTAAACATCAGATAAACGAGCCCTACACTGAAGGGAGTGAAAAGATCGAATAACTTGCAGACAAAATGTCCTTTGATACGCAGGATTGAGAGGGCTACCAAACATTGGCACAAATACAGCTGCTTTGACAGAATTTCCTGGATGTTCTCCTGACCCTCCACGGAGAAACCACCATCTGCCATCACAAAGTGGACTCCTGTGTCTGTCTGTTTCATCACGTAGTTGGCGAAAGATTTCTGGTTCTCCGGGTCGAAGATGTTCCCATCATCTTTGATGCCATAGTAGGGATCGAAGGTCTCCGGCGGTCCGGCGTAGAAATCACCCAGCTTGAAATCGTTTTCACCCTTAAGCGTGAAGCCGAACCCCTTAGCGTGCCACTTCTTCCGGAAGAGGACGTACTCGGAGAATCCTCCCGGTCCGGCGCAGATGTCTGCAAAGTAGAGCAGCTCGTTCTTCCTCACCAACGAGTTGCCGTGCTCATCCACGGGATTTGTGAACATAAAGTCGCAGAGAGAGTCGATGTTTGCCATCTTAACGGCGGCACGGTTTAGAAAAATCGCACTCTGTATGGTTTCGAACGGATTGCTTCTGGTTCTTGCTAGCCGCATGTCCTTGCCTCCCAGTTTATCGAAGACACTCTTTGAACTGAGCACGTTCGCTAGGATTTCCGCGTCGCAGAATTGTGTCTCATCATCGATTGTCAGCTTCTTGCCGCCGATCTTCACCCAGTCCATGAGATCGTCTATAACGATTTGATCTAGATCGTTGGAGGTGTTTTTTAACCATTCCATAAGTTCAGGGATTTGAATCTCCTCCAGCGCTGGGTCCCACTTTATAGCCGCGTTATCCAGCCCATCGAGTTTAAGACCAAGACCTCGGCGACCTTCCTGCTTTGATGTTTGGACAGGCTCGAGACGTCCCTGGCCCATTTTACCTAGACCCTTGTTCTTCTCATAGCCCATGTTCTGCATCATCCTCATTACCGCGCCGGAGTAGTTCCATTCGGTTTTGGGCTTTTTAGCTGCAGGCTCTTCCTCCGCTGGCGAACTACCTGAGGACTCGCCGTCAGAGGAATCGTCCGCCGATATGGACAGCACATTGTCGTTGTATTCGTCGTCATCTGACTGCGATGCCATCGTCTGACTACAAAAAACATATTCTGTTAATTTTTACCGCCACAATTGGTGTTGTGTTATTGACACGCTTTTACGTAACATTTCACCCTGCGCAGGAAGTACGATGGATAATATTGGATTGGGGAAAATCCAGGATATTCTCATGCATCGTTAACTACACCGCTACAGATTGAAATAAAAAAAATATGTGTTAGGAATTATTTCGATAAGAACTGTCTGCTTTATTTTTATCTTTACGTCAACACCAGAAGACATCGTAACTTTAACCGTGCCTTGCCAAGTAGGTGCCTCAGAGGCGTGTAGAGTGGGGATTTTTCGGATATTTCCACCCGAAAAGATATTTTAATCTATTTATATAAAAATACTTAAAGCTACTTTTCTTAGCAGATTATTACTGAAATATATTCTTTAGCTAATAAGTTAATTAAAAAGAGACATTTCCCTCCCTCAGAAAATCAGCCATTTCTAGCCTTTTTTTTCGAGTGTACGTCTCCCAGACGTGTGGTTGGCAATAATAGAGTAGGCACGTTGGCAGTGCAGGGTTAATGGGATATATTATAATGATTTTGGTACCATAAGAACGGTATTCCTCCCCAGTTACAGTCAGTAGAACATCACTTTTTCGTAAAAACGATAGTTTAGCAGATTCGCCCTGTGGAGCGGAATGAATGGGCAATCACCGAACTACATCACCCTATACATGAGGTAATGAGCAGGTCTACTTCATGGCTTGTTATATGTATTCCCGGGGGTTTTGCTACATCCTAACATGCCACAATACATTCAAAAGTTTTTGATTTATCAGGAAGAAATTATGATTTTTCCACACATTTTTTGATACTACAATTGGAGGCCCGAATACCTGAGTACTTGTGATCGGATTATATGTTGAGTACCATTGCTGAAGTAAAACTTCTTTACGCACGCTTGACTTGGGGAGTAAGCTGGTGAATGCGTGACGAGAGCGTTAGGAAAAGTGTGATCGGGCGAGGCGAACGGAAGTTGAGAGGGAGCACATTCCCAAAGCGGCGGCTGGTGCAGTGGTTGAACACTTGGGCTTGGGATTCAGAGGTCACGGGTTCGAATCTCAGCGTGGGGATGCTTTTTTAGGATTTTTCCCAATTTTTATAAGATTCGAGTCCGCAATTAAGCGAAGTGATAAATTTTTTGAAGTAAAACTTCTTTACGCACGCTTGACTTGGGGAGTAAGCTGGTGAATGCGTGACGAGAGCGTTAAGAAAAGTGTGATCGGGCGAGGCGAACGGAAGTTGAGAGGGAGATATAAGTTAGTGAAAATAGAAAGATAGAGAGTTACGTTTCGTATATTACTGTAGGGGCGAGAGAGGGAGGTGCGAACACACATTTTATTTCTCTCTTTCATTTCGCCCAATAACATAGTTAATAATATTATAAAGTTTGTATATAAAAGACTTATGATTTACGGTTGAGTAGGCTCTGAAGAATTAGGAGAAAACTATCATACTTTGCCACTAATTTTAGCAGGAGATTTCAGTGTTAATTTCGCGTCCGAAGATGGACAACTCTTGGTAAACTTTCTACAAGATAAATTAGAACTACAAATGAATAATAACCGAAATGAGCCTACCACAAGACATGGAACAACAATCGATGCAGTTTTCTCTAGATATCTTTCTAATTTTAATTCGAAAATATATGTATGTTATTTCTCATACCATAAGCCTATTGTCTCGGTCTTACAATCAACCACAGTAATTACTAATGTATCCGATAATGAAAATAATGAATAAAAAAAAAATCTATTCAAAAATATTAATTTATCAATGAAAACCGATAATAAATTTAAATATTTGTGGAAAATTAATATATGTATATTAGGGTGCTTTTTTTTCGCGACTATTTTTTTTTTTCAGTCCCACCTCGAAATTTTGTGGCAAATACCTAAACAAAAATTCCCTGAAAATTGGAGCCCATAATATTAACACTAGAACTACCAAGACCGGTCAAATTGACCGGTACTAAATGACTTGCTTGAATTAATCATATTTTTTGAAAATATCTCTTAAGAGTAATAGCAAATCTTATTAAGGTTCAAAATTACGACATATCGCGAACCTATTTCCATTTATAATTATTAATTTAAATATGAAAGCATATTACTTTAAAGGTGCCAAAAATTATCAAAATTACAAGCTTGAGCGCCGGTAGTTCTAGTGTTAATATTAAGTACTAGACCAAGGCGTATAAGGATTTCCCATATAAAATACACGTAAACTTTGATAATTTTTCTTCAAGACTCTACAGCTCAGAGGCATTTTATGGTATAATCTTGGTCAATGGTAGGATTTCTTCAGAATTGAATGCTCTACAAAAGTGTCCATTTAGGTGTAACCCTAACTCCCACCAGCGAGGTAGTACGGGTCATTGACCCCAATTTTTCCATGAAATTCTCGCTTTTTGCCCCTATCTCGTAAACAACAAGAGGTACAGAAAAAGTAAATATTACAAACTTGTAGCAAATTCAATTTCCTCCAAAAAGTTCTTGAACACCAAATCGCTAACATCGATATTTCTTGAGATATTGGGCTTTGAAGTTGAGGTAGTGTGGAAGTTTCGTGGATTATTGAGCTAAATTGTAGAAACACTACCTCAACTTCAAAGCCCAATATCTCAAGAAATATCAATGTTAGCGATTTGGTGTTCAGAACTTTTTTGTAGGAAATTGAATTTCTGTTTAGGTTTTTTTCACAAAATTTCGAGGTGGGACTAACAAAAAAAAAACAGTCACGAAAAGAAAGCACCCTAATGTATATGTATATACATGTATGTATATATTATACATATATACATATATAAACATATATATATGCATACATATAGATGGAGCTAAAGAAGTTTTACTTCAGTCGTGTGGTCTAAAGCACGCTCGTATTTTTTTGAAGTATGAAGCGTTCTATTTCCCACAAACTGTCAGCATTGTGCCTGCGGTGTCCTTGCAAAGAGCATTGAAGTGAGAATACTTTTCAAACCCTGTTTTCATGGAGAAAGGTTTAATTTGAGGCAGCTGTATAGAAGAGAATCCTGATCACGAATCAAGCTACCGATTGGCATACATTTCCCGAAGACCATGTAACAGTAAGTTTGTTCGTTGACTCGAAAACCTGTGGCACTCCAAGACGCCCTGAGAATTGTCAAAAAACACGGGGTGACCCAGTGCTTTTCAGTTAAACGAACAGCTTATTAACCCTGCATTGCCAACGTGGTTCACTACTCTATTATTGCCAACCACACGTCCAGGGCACGTACACTCGAAAAAAAATGGCTAGAATTGGCTGATTTTTCCTACTGAGGGAGGAAAATCTCTCTTTTTAAATAACTTATTATCTAAAGAATATATTTCAGTAATAATCTGCTAAGGAAAGTAGCTTTAACTATTTTTATATAAATAGATTAATACATCTTTTCATGCGGAAATATCTGAAAAATACCCACTCTACACGCCTCTGAGGCACCTGGCAAGGCAGGGTTAAAAAGAACTGTCATTTGACCTTTTGCACGAAAATTCTAAAATAAAACCACTACTTTTTGATAATGTTCACATCAAAATGCTAAAATTAAGTTTAATTAATTAATTAATTCCACTTTAAATACCGTGTCTGTCACCAATTAAACTGATATGTATTCGTCATTAACCCCTAGTTTACACCGGATTTTATCTGGGGTAAAACCAGGCCGCACCAAGGCGCCCCAGGTTTCTCAAAAAACACCGAACTGGCATTTGACGTTAAAAAACTAGTGCAGAAAGGGCGCACTGGGGTGCCACAGGATTGTCAACGAACAGACCTAATGACAAAGGCAAGCCATACATGACTAGGATTGCAATGAAGGTGAAAATTCTTCGAGCATTATTCCTAATTATGGATCAAGTTTTTGTTCAGACCTACCACAAAACACAGAAACAGAACAATGTCTTGAACAAATGATAAACAACATTTTCTTTACCATTTTATAACTGACTTTAAGCCAGGTTCCGCCTAAATTGTAATAAACTTTAAACCTCAAAATACAAGCATTTTCTTTTAACTATTATACATGATATATAACAGAATCAGTTGCTCTATCAAATAAAAGTTTTTTTGAGCTCTGATTTTGTCATGAACTTAAGATCTGTATTACCGGAAAGAAAGTGAAAGCAAATTCGAGAAATTGGATGTCTTACTTGGTTCTGGAATTTATATGCGGATTTACTCGTTTTCCCTTGATGTAGGAAATCGCCTGCATTTGGCGCAGAGCATCTAACCGGTTTATAATTCGCTGGAAGCACCCAAAATATATATATATTTACGGAAACTACCCTCGTTGGGCCAACGAGCGAGTTGTCAAAAACTGAATTGCCTTCTTCTTTTCCCGCATCTAAAATTTCTTTTTGACGCTTCTAATGAATTATTGGGAAAAATTGGGTATTTTATATTTTATTACAGATCACAAATCTTAGAATGAAATATATAATTGAAATCAATATTTGCTCCAACGGCTTTAGTTTTTAATAATTAACGTAATGTTCAAATAAAATCCGAAAATTGACTTATACAATACATTTCATTTACAGCGGCTAAATTGCATCGACTATCTCGCTTTCTCCAAAAAAAGAAAATGTCACTGGGGGTGCGTTGAATTTGTTGTGTGGCACATTTTCTAATTTTTAGTTGAAAAGCGTAAGCGGAAATTGCGCAAATTGGCGACGAATTAAAAGTTCGCGTTGCCCTAGAGGTGTGCGCAAGCAAAAATATCACATAGCTGTCCCCGGAGGTTTGATTTCCCACGGTAGACGTAAATAATGGCAGATTTCTTGGATTCTGAGGCAGAGGAGTCTGAGGTGAGTGGTGTGACTTTAATTTCTAATTGCAAAATTGCTCTGCTACGGCGGCTGAAAGATTAGAGTTGCTCCAAGAGACTTTTAAAACTGAATCTGGTTTGATTCGCATTGACCTACAGCCACGCGTTTTGCAATTTTACAGCAAGAGGACGAGGAGGACTTGGAGCCACATGAGCGGAAGAAGTTAAAAAAGTTGAAGGCGGTCTCGGACAGTAGTGAGGAGGACGAGGAAGGTATGAATTTCGTTTTAATTCCTCAAGCTTGTTGCTCAATAAAATGAAAATACTCATCCAGACGATGAGGAGCGGATCCGCGAAGAGCTAAAGGACCTCATCGACGATAATCCCATTGAGGAGGGCAGCGACGCCGAAGACTCTGATGCTTCTGATCGATCGCTTAAGCGCAAGAAAAGCGACGATGACGATGATCTGGATGACCGCTTGGAGGACGAGGACTATGATCTTATTGAGGAGAATTTGGGGGTAAAGGTCGAGCGAAGGGTGAGTGTGATTGGTGAAACTGCCTAAGCCGGACAGTTGCGATATTTGGTTAATTTCAGAAACGGTTCAAACGTTTGCGGCGCATTCAAGATGAGGAAAGCGATGCAGAGGAGCAAGAAGACGAAGGAATGGATAGAGATGCAATCGCCGGGCAATTGTTCGAGGGAAGCGATGATGTAAGTGTTTTTGTTCCAAGTGGGGAAAATGCATTCCTTTAGTTTTAGTAGTCGCAATACTGTCAAAAAGTATTTTACAACATACATCTGCTAAAAGGGAAAAATAGGCTGTCTGGAATTTTATAATTTTTGAAGCCACTTTCAGACGTAGGAAATTGGATGGAATAGAATGTAGGAAATTTTCAGATAGGCTCTAGACTGGAATATTTTAAAATATCTTTCGTTTCGAGCGGACTTGAATTCCGTCTGAATAAAAAATATAGACAGTAAAAAAGATATTCGACGGGATATTTTTATCTTACCCTTTAAAGGCGGCTACAGACGACCTAATCTGCAGGGTCTGCTTTGTTGTGTGAAGAGGTGGGTACTCTCTCCATACGGCACAATTTATTAGATACAATCGAGCGCTTGGGAGTGAAACATCGCTCCTTCAAGATGTTGAACAATAGGCTTTGCATTAGCAGCGGTGGCGGTGGTGATAGTATAACACATTTTCGTCCCTGCATCTGTTATTGCCCGTAACTGACTTAAAATCGGACCAAATGTGCTACAAACAATAGGGATTTAGAGTGGGAAGCCCGACGGTTGGGTAGTTGCCTCACCCAACCGCCCTAGCTAGGGACACCAACAAAATATTGGGCCAACCGTGCTATACATGACCTAATCTGTAGGGTCCTTACAAATCAGGCCTTCAATGATGGAAAATGGTCGAGGATATTCCTCAATTGCACACAGTCGCCCTCGTGTTTGGGCTCATTTGATTCATATCGATGAAGGCTTAGGTTAGATGGTAACCAGAATCGAGAACCTGATGAAGGAGACAGAGGGTGCTCAAAGGAACTCGTCAATGAATTTTAGCATGGCGTTCGTGTTTGAACTCAGTTAATTCGTCTCGATGACCTTATAGTTTTGGTTAGATGGTGACCATCATCGAGGGTCTGATGATACAGTCAGAAGGTGGTCGACGGAACTTTTCAGCGACTTATAGCCCCCTCGTGTTTCGCCTCATTTGATTTCTTTCAAAGAAAGCTAGATTGTCTGGCTTTATTATGGCGAGGGTCAAGCGTCTGATAACAGAGACAGAAGGTGAGAACTCTCATGATTGGGCTCATTTCATTCGTCTCGAAGAGGACTGTTGATTAAAACAAAAAGTTTAAAAAAAATAAAAATGTTTGTTTAAGTAAAACGATTTTAAGTGCATAATATAGATTTATATTTCAGATTATTAGTTTGATAATTTGTTTTGGTTATAAAATCTTGGGTGCTTGCATTAAATACCGTTAAAAAACTAAATCTAAAATATGAATCCATATTATGCCACTTAAAATCGTTTTATTTAAAGTCATTTTTCAAATTATTTTTTAATCAACTTTAAGATTTTTTAACAATATACCGAGTGCAGTTCATTGAAGTATCATTGGGTAAGGATTAATCCACCCATGGCATAATTTTACAAATATCTTCCAACCTACTTCTATAACTTTCGGACGCCATATTGGATTGGTCATTCTGGTCATGAATTTACATAATGGCGAAAACTGCATCACAATTGGCTATGTGGCATCGACATTTTTTCTCGGCTTCAGAATGATAAAAAGATTTTTAGTTTTGTAAAATGTGTAGTGTACTTGGATAAATAGTGGCGGAAAGATAAATAGCACAAATAAGACAGTTTACACAATTTTTAAAAAAATAAAGAAATCTCGACAAGAAAAAAAAGATAAAGGACTTTCACCAAGGAAGAAAAGAAAAAGCACTAAGTAAAAAAAATATATTGCAGAGGGAAGACAACCCTCTACAATTTCATATGTGCTGGTAGTACTGATGTAACTCTTAGCACTTTTAAGTACCTGGATGTTCAACTAGTATGTAACGGTATTATTAATGGCAATTTGGTATTTTTCGCTAAAATTTTTTTCCGATTCTGACTGCAGATTCAAAAAGATCAGGAAATCTTACACGGGAAAAGTGACTTGGATTTTTTTTATTATTATTTTTAAAGGGTTCCTAGCTATAAGCATTGACTTTTGGACCTAAACCAAATCTTCCATATACTTGAATATAATTGCTCATTATGATTAATTATGACCTTATAGAGGGTCAATCAACAATCATCTTGTGTCTAAGAGCATGTATGTGAGTCATTGCAGAGTGGGAAAAGAATGGTGGGCACTTGTTCTCATGTTTGCGCTCTCATGCTCTATTTTCATAAGCAACTTGAAGATCTGGAGGCTCTCATGCCTGATTTGATCTCGATTCAATGGGCCTAGATGATGAAAGTCCTGAGGATGATGATCAACGTCAAACATTCGATAATAGCGCTCTCGAACCAAGTGAATCAATGGAATAATGAATATACGAATAATCGCTCAAAAAAATGAGACCCTTCCACTCCTTCGATTTTCATCATTTTTGGCATACATGTATATCTTGACGCCTTTTATCATATATCTCATTTCCAGCTCTGGACACTCAAAGGAAGCTGTTACTTACTGGCCTTGAAGATTCACACTGCTTCCAAACTTCTCATTTCAATTTACATATATATATGTTTTCTCACTGTCATTTCAAAGTACATTAGTATATGATATAACTACAGCAATCTAAAATCCAAACTCAATCTCTGTTGGACACTAGGAGGACCTAATGTTCAAAAGGTTTTCGCCCTCTAGTTCCCCTGTTTTTTGATATACGAAATAAATATGGTACCTCCAAACTTAACTCATAAGGACACATCCATGTATGGTATAGGTATGGGATTTTCTTGTTTAGGTCCAAGCGGAGCCGCTTATAGCCAGGAACCCTTTTGATAGGTGAAAAACAAATCGACACCAAAATATCCGTTTAGGAAGAAATGGGTTGAGGGGAAATTAGGACAGAATATGTTATAAATATTACGTCAAGGCTTCTACGCTACCATTTATCTGAAGTAGGGATGAAAGGGTGTATAGCAACAAAAGAGCCATATTTGAAAAAGCGAATAGAGTTTACAAGGGATCGACCTTTGGAGCGACGAATCGAAATGTAATAGATTCGGCAACGATGGTAAAGTATATGTACGTCAAGGAACAATAATTTAATCCAAGGCACACCATTAAAACTATAAAACACGGTGTTGGAAATATTATGGTGTGGGCAGCAGATATTGTAAAAATATCAGGAAAGATGGTTCAGCATCAGTATCGAGATATCCTCCGAGATTATATGGAACCATTCGCTTTGAAAATTTGTCAGTTGCGTGGAAATTTGTTGAAACCATTGCAACGATACTAAGCACACGTCACGTACAGGAAAGTGTTGGCTTATGGAAAAAACCTTCGATGCGTTGAGTTAGCCCTCACAGAGACCGGATTTAAATCCCACCGAAAACCTTTGGAACTATGTGAATAAGATAATTTGCCAAAAGAAAAATGAGAATTTTGTTGAATTACGGAGAAACATTGAGGTGGCGTGGTACTCGATCCCAGTACAACGATGTCAACCACTCGTAGAAAGTATTAAACTCAGATGCAGTGCTGTAATAAGCAATAAAGGCTACCCTACGGAATACTAAATTAATAAACTTATAAAACGTTGCCATTAAATGGTTTTAAGTTATTAAAAAATTTCAAAAAAATATAATTGTGCTATTTATACTGCCAAGTTTTTATGACGTAATTGTCAATTGTAACGGGTTCTCCACTTATAACAATTTTAAATAATAAAAAATTTACAGAGTGAAATTCTCAAGATAATGAATAATTACTTCAATACGATTGTTAGAAATTGTCTTTTACTTAATCTTCAATTGTGATCTTGAACATCACAACTTGATAGATGTGCTATTTATCTTTCCGCCACTGTATACACACATACTGCCATAATTCCTAAAATTCGATAAAGCGAATTATATAATTAGACCAGCTACTCAAAGAAATTGTTATAAATTTGTTTGGATCGTCTACAGTTTAGTCATAGAAGGATCAGTTTTACGATACTGAGGTACTTCCATGTAATATTAAAATTATATGAAGATAAACAAAACTATACAAATTATTTAATAATTTAGAATCCTAAATGAATGTGCTTCAATTCGGTGATTGCTACCGACTTTGCAGGAACAAAGTACTTCAGCAATGCTTCTATTAGAATAGTACCAAACTATTCTTCTGGTTCTTTGATGTAAACTCGGATAAATATGTTTCTAAACTTGGCAATGATACTGCTTTCATTTAATTTACGAAAATAATTACATTAAGAGCATACATTTCGTTTCCAGTTTGTATCATTTATTTTTATTTTGTACTTTTCCTATTGTTTCCAGAAATTTTGTCTTGATTTAAAGTTTGACCGTCTGATTGTTATAACGTTGATAATTAATAAATTCGTTTACCTTGTTTGACCTATGTATGTTCTATGGTTCAAAAATTTGAGCGGTTAAATGGGGGTGCCAACCCTGTATACATATATTCAGGACTTTAATTGAGTTTGATAGTTTATTTACCAACTGCCCTCAATGTAATTTTCTTTGTCATTCGCATCCTATGGGAATAATTTTTGACTAATATTTCTGATTGTAGGCTTCAAGTGATTAAGTTGTATTTTTTTCTGTATATTTTGTGAAACGCTTACGATCAAAATTGAAGTCAAATACATAACTACGAGCCATATTTTAAACGATATACACTTTTCAAATTATTTTTAAAGGAATGCAGAGTTCAGAAAAGTATTTTTATCAAGCAAAAATTGGATTAAGGATTGTTAGGAGTTTATGCACCCGTTTAACTTGTACCATACTTTTTAGCGCATAAGAAAAGACAAACCAAAATATTTACATTGTAAGAAATTTACATAACACTTTTACGATATTTCTGCTTTATTTTAATGCTGCTCATAAAGGAGCACGAAGTTCAGGTTTTTGCATGAATACAATCCCGGAAAACAATTTTTTCTAATAAAATTAATTCAACAAAAACAGGAAGCAGAGAGACGTTCAGAACGCAGTCAACGTGAGCCCGATTTAGACAATTTAGATGAAGAGGAGGATGAGGAATCGGATGCTGATGACTTCATTGTTGATGACGATGGTCGTCCAATTGCTGAAAAGAAAAAGCGGCGTAGGCCCATTTTCACAGATGCGTAAGTAAAGCCTGTTTCTTAAGTAAAATCATAGTCGTAATCTTTCCTCCAGATCTCTTCAGGAAGGTCAAGATATTTTTGGCGTTGACTTTGACTACGATGACTTCGCCAAGTACGACGAAGACGAGTACGAGGAGGAATCAGAAGCAGATGAGTATGAAGAAGACTTTGATGGGGTTGAGAGGGAAAAGAGGCCAAAGAAGCCCAAGAAGAAAACTACGAAGAAATCAATTTTCGAGATTTATGAACCCAGTGAACTTAAGCGTGGACATTTTACCGACTTGGATAATGAGATTCGGAAGACTGACATTCCTGAAAGAATGCAGCTCAGAGAAGTTCCTGTAACTGCTGTGCCCGAAGGCTCAAAGGAGCTGGATGACGAGGCAGAGTGGATCTATAAACAGGCGTTCTGTAAGCCGCCTGTTTCAAAGCAGGAGTTCAATGATGGTGGACCGCGCGACAGAAATCGCAAACCTCCAAGCACAATAGGGAAAATAAAACAAGCTTTAGATTTTATGCGAAATCAACAGTTGGAAGTACCATTTATTGCCTTCTACCGGAAAGAATACGTACAACCTGAGCTTAACATAAACGACCTGTGGAAAGTATATCGCTACGATGCTCGTTGGTGCCAATTATTGGCTAGGAAAAATAGTCTTCTTACGCTGTTTGAGAAGATGAGGAAATACCAGCTGAGCTTGATCATGGCCAATCCAGATGCTCCAATTCCAGATGATGTTCGCGTCATAAAAGATGAAGACATCGATCGGTTGAAATCTGTACAAACACCTGAGGAGCTTAAAGATGTACATATGCACTTTCTTCTTTATTATTCTCATGAGATACCCAAGATGCAGGAGATGTGGAGAAAACAGGAAAAGGAGCAAAGGAAACAAGAGAAGATTGAAGCTAGGAGAAAGGCAATCGAAAACCTTGAAGACGGTGCTGAACCTCCTCCAGAAGAGATCGATGATGACGAGGATGAATACGATCAACCAGAGGAGCAGATAAAGCAAGCAGGCGATTCTGGTCCATACGCAATGTGTCGCAAGGCTGGGATTTGTGGATTAGCCAAGAGATTTGGTCTCACTCCAGAGAAATTCGCGGAAAATTTACGCGATAACTACCAGAGGCATGATGTTGACCAGGAAGCTATTGAACCAACCGAATTGGCTAAGCAGTTCCTCTGTCCCAAATTTATGACTGTTGACGAGGTTCTCCATGCAGGAAAGTTTGTGGTGGCAAGACAAATTGCGAAAGAGCCACTTCTGAGGAAATGTGTCAGAGAAATATTTTTCGAGCGAGCCAAGCTCTGTGTGCGTCCCACTAAGAAGGGTTTAAAGGAGATCGATGAGAATCATCCTTGCTATGCGATGAAATATTTGAAAAATAAACCAGTTCGGGATCTAGTCGGGGAGCAATTTTTGCGCCTTGCAATGGCTGAGGAGGATAAATTGCTTGAGGTAACGGTACTCGAAAAATTTGAGGGGAATACTTCTAGTTCTTACCTGGAAGAAGTCAAACAACTCTACCAAAGGGACGAATTCTCCAAGAACGTGCAAGATTGGAACGCACTACGAGCTGAATGTGTTGAGTTGGCTCTAACTAAAATGGTTTTGCCTGACATGCGGAAAGAGCTTAAGTCGATACTTGTTGCCGAGGCAAAGGATTCTGTACTTAAAGCATGTTGTCGCAAGCTCTATAATTGGATCAAAGTGGCTCCATACACTCCGTCCTTTACGGAAGAAGAAGAATACGACTGGGAAACTACAAAAGGAATTCGTGCGATGGGAGTTGCATATGTGCCTGATTATTCTCAGGCCGCCTTTTGTGCAATAACGAGTCCCGAGGGTGATGTGACGGACTACCTCCGCATACCACATATTTTGAAGCGGAAGAATTCTTATAGACCGGAGGAAAAGACGCTAAAAGAGTCGGATATTCTTAACCTAAAGAATTTTATTCGTAAAAAGAAACCCCACGTTATAGGGATTGGTGGAGAATCTCGGGAGGCGCTCATGATACAGCAAGATTTGAAGGAGATAATCAAGGAGTTAACTGAAGAAGAGCAGTTCCCGAGCGTTGCGGTGGAGATCATAGATAATGAGCTTGCCAAAATTTATGCGAACTCCAACAAAGGGACATCTGATTTCCGGGAGTATCCTATATTGCTGAGGCAAGCTGTATCGCTGGCTAGAAAAATGCAAGATCCACTTGTTGAGTATTCTCAGCTCTGCACCGCTGACGAAGAAATTTTATGTCTGCGGTATCACAACCTTCAGGACCAACTTAATAAGGAAGAACTGTTGGAACATCTATACCTTGAGTTCATCAATCGCACAAACGAAGTGGGAGTTGACATCAACCTGGCTGTGCAGAACTCTCTAACGGTTAACCTGGTACAGTTTATTTGCGGGTTAGGACCTCGAAAGGGACAGGCGCTAATAAAAATCCTAAAACAGACTAACCAACGATTAGAGAACAGAACGCAGCTTGTAACAGCGTGCCACATGGGACCCAAAGTGTTTATTAATTGTTCGGGTTTTATAAAGATTGATACTAATTCCCTTGGGGATAGTACTGAAGCTTATGTTGAAGTTTTAGACGGATCACGTGTCCACCCTGAGACCTATGAGTGGGCTAGAAAGATGGCAGTAGATGCTTTGGAGTACGACGATGAAGAAGCTAATCCGGCCGGTGCCTTGGAAGAAATTTTAGAGTCTCCTGAACGCCTGAAGGATCTTGATTTGGACGCCTTCGCTGTGGAACTTGAGCGCCAGGGATTCGGAAACAAAAGCATAACACTGTACGATATTCGAGCAGAGCTAAATTCTCGTTATAAGGATTTGCGGACACCGTTTCGATCGGCGAATCCCGAGGAACTTTTTGATATGCTTACGAAAGAAACACCTGAGACTTTCTACGTCGGAAAAATGGTCTTGGCGAATGTTATAGGGATATCACACCGCAAGCCACAAGGCGAACAGCTTGATCAAGCGAATCCTGTTAGGAACGATGAGACTGGTCATTGGCAGTGTCCTTTTTGTTTGAAAGATGACTTCCCAGAGCTCTCAGAAGTCTGGAATCATTTTGATGCTGGCGCTTGTCCAGGCCAGGCAACAGGTATCAAACTCCGACTAGATAACGGACTGTCCGGGTTTATTCACATTAAGAATTTATCAGACAAGCACGTGAAAAACCCCGAGGAGCGTGTACAAATTGGCCAAACTATCCACGTCCGAATAACTAAGATTGATGTTGAACGCTTCTCGGTCGATTGCTCGTCGAAGAGCTCAGACCTCATGGACAAAAATCACGAATGGCGTCCAAGGAAAGATAACTACTATGACCAGGAAGCGGATGACAAGGACACTCGTAAGGAAGACGATACCAAAAAGGTGAAAGCCCGACAGCAGTACATTAAGCGAGTGATTGTCCATCCTGCGTTTCACAATAAGTCCTATGCGGAAGTAGTGAGGCTTATGGAGAGCGTGGAACAGGGTGAGGTTATAGTTCGACCCTCTAGCAAGGGCGCTGATCATTTAACTGTGACCTGGAAGGTTACTGATGATATCTATCAACACATCGATGTCAGGGAAGAAGGCAAAGAAAACGCATTCAGTCTTGGCCAGAGCTTGTGGATCGGGAATGAAGAGTTTGAGGATTTGGATGAAATCATAGCGCGCCATGTTAACCCTATGGCGGCATATGCGAGGGATCTTTTAAACTACAAATACTACCGTGATACAGGCGGTGGTCTTAAGGATAAAATGGAGGAAATTCTCAAAGAGGAGAAGAAAAAAGATCCGAAGAAGATCCATTATTTCTTATCCGCTTCAAAAAACTACCCTGGGAAATTCCTCTTATCGTATTTACCAAAAGGCAAATGTAGGCATGAGTACGTGACCGTAACACCTGAGGGATTCCGGTATCGGGGACAAGTCTTCGAATCATTGAACACATTTCTAAAATGGTTCAAAGAACATTTTGCAGATCCCATTCCTGGCAATACTCCGACGGTTACACCACGAGCAGGAGCATCTACAAGGACGCCGTCGTATTCGACACCCTCGATGAGCTCGGATACGTTGCACAAGTCGAGTATGTCATCCCATATGATGCATTTGTCAGTGACTGGACAGACTCCGCACTATCCGAATACGCCTGGATATGCTCAAAGTACCTATGTGCAAACGCCGTACACACCGAGTGGCCAGACTCCTTTTATGACGCCTTATCACACGCCACACTCGTCGCAGACACCTCGATACGGACAGAGTACTCCTTCGCCTTCGTCCCATATGAACGGACCATTTTTGCGGCCTGGAGCCCCAGTCAGCGCAACACGGCACTCGGGTTCGGTTCATTCCTCTCCTCAATCGTACGGAAGATCGCCGCGACTGGCTAACTCCCATCCGAGGGCTTATTCAGCTCATCAGGATAACATGGATTGGCAGAAAGCCGCTGAAGCCTGGGCTCGCACGAAAGTGACAAGCACCCCGAGAGATATGGGTCGGGCAACTCCTCGAGGGCCTACTCGAACTCCGCGGTATGATGAATTCCCAAGAAAAACTCCCCAGTATGATGAGCGCCCTCTAAGCAGAAGCAGCCGAGACTTCCACAAGAGTCCACGCTCGGTGCGCAGCACGCCAAGAACGAACACTTCGCCACACTCGATGACGTTGGGCGATGCCACTCCTCTATACGATGAGAACTGAATCGCGCAGGAGCATAACAGTGTATTTTACCACTGAATAATTTTTATATTACGCTTTAGTTTCCGTAGGTTATTTATCTTTGGATCATAGTTTTACTTTTGTGTCTAGAACGGGCAGGACGTGTGGGGAAAGGCGCCTTCATTTATTGTTTTATTTATCGCAGCCACAGATATTTTATGAAAATGTTGTTTCAGTTATTGCGAGGAATGCAATAAAATACCTGCTGTCACCCCATTAGCTCCACCTCCACGCTTTTTAATAAATCGGACATCAGAGAAAGAGAGAATACAATTGCTGTACTTGCAAGTATGAGATTCGTTTTATAAAAGAATTAAAATTACTACTGATCAGTTGATATCAATAATAAAGCCCATGGACATTTACGTTTTGATTTTATTTGAAACCTATCACAAAAAAGTTCTGAAAATTATATTAAGTCATATTAAAAAGTAAAAAAACTGCAACACAAAAAAAAGTTTAATTTTTTTTGAAAAAATAAATTAATAAAACTTCAAATAGTATGAATTAATTTCTCATCTAGTAGGTCATATTTATTTCTCATGTTTAAGGAGGTGGTACAATCTCGTTCAGCAAATTTTGTTCTATGACTTTATTTAGTAACTAGCTTAGTTGCGTTGCTCTTTCGCAATTATTCTATTAAAGAACTTCAACCACAGATGAATAATACAAATGCTCAGCCACTATGTTTAAAAGTTGAATCAACGCAATATTTTCGCTAGCTAAGTCAGAGACCAGTGGAATACATAAAGATACAACCCTCTAAGGAAATTCGTGTCAGAGTTCGTGGGTTGAGCTCGAGAAAGGGCGTAAGACGAAAATATGATACTGTGCAGAAAAGCTTTAAGGGGGGATATACATTTAGAACGAGAAAAAAAAAAACATTTTTTGAAAATTTTTTTTCAAGGGGAAGTTTTTATTCAAATCAATCGAAACTCTTTTACGATTATAAGTGTATCCATGTAGTATACAAAAATATTTTTTTTAAATTTTTTTCAACCAAATGGCGGCCGTTAGATGGTGTTGAAAAAGTCGTTGTATTTTGCTTGTGCCGGCTCTCCTGGTCGCAATTTTGATCAGAAATAAAAAAATCAAAAAAATTTACATTAATTACATTCACAGTTAGTAGATGAATTGAAAAAAAAGTGAAAAAAAAAATTTGCACTTTAGGCGTAACTTTTTCGAAAAAATCAACATTTTTTCCGCCATTTTATCACATTTTTCCATATTTAATAATAAAATATTACAATAATTTTTAATTCATATAGAAGGTAATACTATAATAAAGAAATCCTATAAGTTTCAGCTCAATCGCATAATTAGTTTTCGAGTTATTACCGGCATAAACTCCGAAAGTGCTGTTTTGAGAAAAACGCGTTGAAAGTTTTAATTATCTAAAAATCGTACTTACATTTTAACGGGAACGATGAAAAAAAAAACACTTGGAGTTCGAATTTCGAAAAAAGGGTTTCAAGAGCGTATTCTACGGGAAATGGAAACGGGAACGATGAAAAAAAAAACACTTGGAGTTCGAATTTCGAAAAAAGGGTTTCAAGAGCGTATTCTACGGGAAATTTACTAACTTTTTATGCAAAAAAAAAAAATTGAATTTTTTGGTCATTCTAAATGTATATCCCCCCTTAAACCCAGTGATATGCTCACGGCTCTCACGAAATAGCTCTTTGCTATACAACCATAATGCTGTTGGTGTATTTTTTTTTTCTTGTATACGCTGTTGGTTCAATTCCTTTGCCCCAGTCGATAATACATGATTGTGTGTAATATAAAAACGATATTCTGCTTCTATGGAATAATACCATGCACTGATATGCTGGTCGTATTCTCAGGCTGATTTAAGGGGGTAGTCCAGTGAAAAAAAAATTTTTTTCGTTTTTTTTTTTTTGCTTAAATCTACTCTACTACACCTAGAAAATACTCCCTTAAAATATCTAAGCAAAATATTGAATAGTTTTAAAGATACAGAGAGTTTTCGAGAGACGTGTAATCCGAGCGCTCGAAGGTCCCCTGGCGTGTTTCGGAGCAAGGAGGACTCTTGGATTTCTGTTTGCTTCGCCCATTTTTTTTCGGTTTATAACGGTCTAGGTCCTTCTGCTTTGTATTTAAGGTTAGTTATGTATTTAGGAGGCATCGCGTTATGTATGGAGCAGGCATCGCTGACTAAGGTAAAATTAATTTTTCTAGCTTTTTTCCGCATAAAAAACTTTAAACGCGTTTTTCTGAAAACAGCATGTTTTGACTCGGCGGACGTCAGATCTCAGAGTCTTTTGCTCCGATTGATCTAAAAATTTAGCTGTATATTTCTGGATTGTGTATCTATCGTCGGAACTAGAATTATTAAAATCCATTGTTTATTTACAAAGTTATAAACAAATTAAGCACCCGAAAAACACCCGAAAAATTCGAAATGCCGCCATTTTGTTACTTTTTATTGAAAATTAATAATTCTAGTTCCGACGATACCCAATGTTCTACAGATTAAAACCTCGTTTGAATTTTTTGTTTCAAATGAACCGTTACAGAGATTCGACGTCCGCCAACAAAAAATTTTTTTTTTTGGAGCGGCCATTTTGTCGGGATGACTCATCGAAAACAAAAAAAAAATTTTTTTTGTGTAATTTAATAGTTGTACTATCATATGTCAAAAAGTTGTTTAATAAAAGTTGACTTCTAATATGAAAAAAAAATCGTTGAAAAAACATTCGTTTTCACTGGACTACCCCCTTAAGTGTTATTTTGTGAAGGCAAAAATATTGAATAATTTTTAATAATGGGAAAATTTACCAATATGTTTTTAAGCGACTTCAATAAAAGGAGGAGGTTCTTAATTCGACTGTATTTTTTTTTTTTTTCGTGGGTGTGTTACGCGATATCTTCGCCCATTGTGCACCGATCTTTTTTTATTGAATAGGGTATTTCTCGAGGGTGGTCCCATAAATCTGAAAAAAATATCCAACCTCTTTTGTGGATGTTACGCGATATCTTCGCCGATTGTTAACCGTTTTTAATGAGGGTATTTTTTGGCTTTTTTTAATTTCTCATATTAATGTACGACATCTCAAGATTATTGTGTTAAAATTTGAAGTCGATTGGAGTAAAACTAACGAAGATATGGAGTTGTAAGTCTCCGTCGCTCCGGTCCGGCTCCGAGTTATTCCTGTGCCTTATAAATTCAGTGTTTCGACTTTAAACGAGTTTTTCTCCCACTTACCATGTTCAAAGTCGGAGGACACTGTAACTCAAAATCTACTTGACCGATCCTCTTCAAATTTGACACACTTTTTAAGTACATAAGGTAGTGACGTCGAAATAATTTTTTTTAGTGCACTATAATTAGTTTTACTATGAAAAATAGGCTGACTTTTACCGGTTTTTTCTTCAAATTCGTTTTTTTTTTACTTCAAAATTATGCCAAAAATTTAAAACACAGAAATATCGACATCATTACCTCGAGAAACTCATAAGCTAACCAAATATGTTTTGGTCTACCGCAAACTGCCCTTTTTTTTAAAGAGTATCCAAAGATTTGCTCTCAATGGCTTATTTCTTAATATTTCAGGCTAACAATATAATTGAATAATCTGGTAATGATACTTTATTATATGTACAATTTTTAAATAAATTCAATTTACCATATGCTCAGACAAAATTATCAAAAATATGCTTAAAATGAAACGAATTGAACCTGCACCGATTCCAAAATTGGCTGATTAGATATTGTAAATATTTAAGTAACAATCATTTTGTATATTTAATAAAAAATATTATTTTTCACTTTTTAGTTTAAGGTACTATTACCGTCTAAAATTTTCAAAAAATGATTTTTTTTTTTTCATTTTTAGATTCTTTATACCTTCAATAATAACTGTCTAAAATATTAAATCGAAATTCGAAGCCAGTGCCGAGATATAACGACTCAATTGAAGCGCGCTCTCGGCTGTTCTATGTTCTAAATAAACTTTAAACGCGTTTTTCTCGAGTTTAGGTTTTTTTAACTGGCGGACAGTTAATCTCCGGATCTACTGGGCCGATTTTAATAAACTTTGAAGCATTTTGTTCGTTTTTATATCCTGTGTGATAGTTTACCACAATCTGACCACAAAAAAAAATATATAAAATTTTTGAGTCTGAAAAAAGGTTGAAAAAAAGGCAATTTTTGAAAAAAATTTTCAAATGTCCGCCATTTTTTTATTTTTAATGATTTTTCAATTTTTCTGGTAAACTATCACGTAAAAGCACTTCATTTTTGTAACTCTTTTTGAATTTTATGTTTCAGACTTACCGTTCCAGAGATTAACTGTCCGCCATGAAGCAGTGTTTTTTTTAGAAGAAAATTTGAGCGCCCTCTATTAAATGTACAATTAATAGAAAATAAAAATAAAATTTTTTTTCGTAATCTTCAAGAACTGTTTAATACTGTAAAAAAAAGTTTGATAACCATATATAATAAAGTGAAAAAAAAAATTGTTGAATATATGTCATTTTTTAGCATTCTAGACGGTAATAGTACCTTAAGCTTTTACATTCAGGCAAAGTTTTGAAGTCGGTTTATATTTTTTTGTAAACAATTTTTTTTAGATCTACACACAGTATAATTTTTTTGAAATTATCTGTTTCGGTTTGTTAATATAAGCGAGAGTGGGAATATTTCCTTTTAAATATTCTGTCCGAATCACGATCTAAGGGGAAAACCACATTAGGAGGCCAAATTAGAAGTGTTTTGCGGGATTTTTGTTCACAAAGAAGAATTCAATTGAATGTTTTTAAACTTCTAGAACGTTTTATTATTGCTTTCATATACATATCAATAAATCTTGAAACCATTTCAGCCAGAAGTCGGTGATTTATTTCCAGTTCTCCACAGTAGGTCTTCACCCGAATTTCTATTGGGTTGTTCGGAAAGTAATTTCGTTTTTTACCAACAAAGGACTTAATGGTATTTTTTTGCAGTCAACTTCACACTTAAGCCGCAATATCATTATACAGGGTGTTCAGAGGTGGGAGGTCAATACTGAAGGGGGTGAAAGGTCAGACTGAGACAAGCAAAAAATCGTATGCGTGGGGGGGGGAGCATCTCGCACCGTTTGGCAGTTACAGGGTGATTCGTAAATCAGGATTTTGCCTTATATGGGAACCGCTCTTGTATTTTTATCTTTTTTTCTACGCATCGCAGCGACCCCAAACTGATTTCAAAAAATCACTATTTGGAAGCCCTTTCCAAAAAAGTTTGCACCACCCCCTATCCCCAACCCCTTGGCCACAATCCCCCCTGGAAGTTGAAAAAATTAACTTTTATTTCACGATTTTTCACCTTTCGCCCCCTTTTCTCTGAAATTCATGTTATTAACATACCTACTTTTTATTTTTTTTAAGTTGCCTATCTAATTACCTTTCCAAAAAGGTGCAACATGCCCAGGTAGGAAAAGGATACGAAAATTTATTTACAAAAATCCTTTTACAGAATATCATGATAATTCGAATTTTTAAGAAATTATACTTAAGTTAACTAAAAAATACATTTTGTTCGCTTAAAAACTAATTACAATTAAAACGTTTGTCCTTTAAGAGCTGTTCAAAATGTTCTCCGCTAGTTTCGATGCATGCAAGTAGCCTTCGTTTTATTTCACGTTTGAGGTCTATGGTAGCCAGCCTCTCCCGTATTTTCGTGGCTGCAGTCCCAATCCTGGTAACTAATTCTTGTCTGGTGTTGATTTTTCTTGAGTAAACATCATCTTTCATCATTCCCTATAAGAAAAAGTCCAGTGGAGTAAGGTCCGGTGACCTAGCAGGCCAAGGAATCGGTCCACCTCGTCCAATCCAGCGCTCTGGGTAAAGTTCATTCAACGTTGCCCTAACAATGTTCCCAGTATGCGCAGGTGCTCCGTCGAGCTGTAAATAAATTGCGCTTCTGGTGGCCAGGGGGATGTCCTTCAACAGATCCGGAAGGGTATTCTCCAAAAAGTCCGAATATAGCTGACTATTCAGCACTTGGGGCAAGATGAAGGGTCCTATCAACTGGTTGCCGATGATGCCAGCCCAGACATTGACACTAAATCTTTGCTGGAAGGACCGACACCTGGTCCTATGTGGGTTCACATCTGACCAGGTGTGGAGGTTGTGGAAGTTTGTGATGCCATCCCGGGTGAATTGCGATTCATCCGTCCACAGAATTCGGTCTAGAAGCCTTCTGTTTTCGATGTCAGACTCGAACAGCCAAGTGCAAATTGCAATCGTCTTTCGGAATCTCCTTCCTGTAGTGCTTGGACCGGGATATGGTGGTATGGATGTAGTCCCTCTCGGTTCACAACGGTCCAAACTCTCCCTAAAGACAATCCTGACCTTCGTGCGACCTGCCTGATGCTTATTACAGGGCTGTTCCTGACGATGTTGAGGATTTGTTGGTCGGGGTCCGCTGAATCGGCCGATTTTCCTGCGCGCGTTTCTGCTCTGGAGGCGGTTACACTTCCGGGTTCTTTTGACCTTCTGAAAGTCCTTCAAAATACCCTTCTGTCGGGTACACGTCGATTCGGGAATCTCCTTTGGTATTGTCGTAAGGCCTCACTATCATTTCCTTCTACTAAACCGTACCCGTAAATTATATCGGCATACTCGTCAACACTGATTTTTTCTGCCATTTTATCTTAATTTTTTCTATTAAACACCCGGTTTTATCGCTTGCTTCTTCAACTGTGGTCAATGTCCTTTCAAACTTACCCATTTTTATACCATAATTCATAGGAGGTATTAGAAACGGAGCGTCAGGATACTTAAGAGTCAATACTAGATATAATAAACTAATAACGCTATTTAACGAGATTACATTTATTATTTTATTACTGTTTTGCTGAAATAATAAAAATGTACTACCTTTGTTTCCTAAACAAACATTTCCGAACTTTCTGTCATAAAAATTGTTTACTTAACGACTTTTTCCATTATGGTGCAATAAAGTAATTAGGTACCTGTGAGGATGTTTTAATTTCAGGACTTTTGCAACCCTTTTCTACCTGGGCATGTTGGGGGGTGGTGTAAACTTTTTTGGAAAGGGCTTCCAAATAGGGATTTTTTGCAATCAGTTTGGGGCCGCTGCGATGCGTAGAAAAAAAGATAAAAATACAAGAGCGGTTCCCATATAAGGCAAAATCCTGATTTACGAATCACCCTGTAACTGCCAAACGGAATTTATCAAATTCTACCGTTCATGATCAGGTGAAACGCCTTAATTCTATTTCAAAACTTGACACATGGGTTCCACATGTTCTTACAGAAAGAAATTTGATCCGTTGCATTGACGCCTGTGATTCGCTTCTCAAACATCAAGAAAATGATCCATTTTTGAAGCGAATCATCACTAGGGATGAGAAATTGGTGTTTTACAACAATATTAAACGCAAGAGATCATGGAGTAAACGGCTCAAAGCACTTTGAAAACCGATATTTATCAAAAAAAGGTTATGCTGTCTGTTTGGTGGGATATCAACAGGATCGTTTTTTTTTAGCTTTTACCGGAGAATACCAGAATCGATTCTGAAGTGTACTGTCATCAACTGGACAAATTCAATGATTCACTCAGACAGAAAAGGGCAGAATTGATCAATAGAAAATGTATAGTTTTCCACCAAGATAAGATAATGCGAAACTTCATACAAGTTTGGTAGCTCTCCAAAAACTTGGAGCAGTTGCCAGCGAAGATCAGAAGTTTTATGAGCGTGGAATCATTCTACTGTCAGAAAGATGGCAAAGGGTATTGGACCAAAATGGAGAATATATAATTGAGTAAAATATTTATACACTACTAGCTGAGTTACCCGGTTTCACTCGGCGCTGCGTAAATACTTATTAATTAAATATTTGTCAAATGCTCTAGTTTGGTATATCCTAGAAATTTTTTCAACCTGAAAACCTCTATGCTAATCTTCATGAAAATGTTCTGAATTATCGTAGAAATATTTTTCGCTATACTGAATCCGCCACCATTAATGTCCACATCCTGACAGAAGATTTAAAAAAATAAAACTCCTATAAACTGATTTTCGAGAGATTCGAAAAAATGGCGTTGGGAGCGTTCAAGTATTACATAACGCATTTTTTGTAGATTTTAAACCCTCCCTCCCCCCCATGTAACGCATCGTAACGTTTTTCTGTACCGTTTTTCTGTTGTTCTAATAGCCCCTCCCACCCCTGTAACGCACCGTAACGTTTTACAAGACCCCCCCGCCCCCCCAAATTGCGTTACGTAATACTTGAACGTTACCGTTGAGGACTTCTCTGTATTATCATTGAAATCCCTTAAAAGTAGGAAATTTTGATTGCAACATGAATGCGTTATATTTTATTTCGAAATTCCAAAACTAATTCCTTTGAATTCCCAACTAATATAGCATTTTAAGTGGCAGATACCAAGCCTTGGTGAATCGGCACCAAAATGTAGTTAGGGGCACGTTTTCCTTACTTTTTTCGCCACTATAATGTTGGCCATCACTTTAAAGTTGCTTTCGGAACGTATATGAAACTTGACTATGGGAACTATATGCATCTCAATTTTAAAGTTCCAATTGACGTTCCAGAATAGTAACAAAACCGTTGCGGAAAGTCATCAAAGTTTCTGCCACTTTATAATTGTTTCACACCTCGGTTTGGCACATTTTTGCTACTAGATTATGACACTAGAAAGTGATAAAATTAAAGCATTTGTTTTAGTAGCGAATACGTTCCGGAAACCATATTCAAGACACTACGTAGTACCAAAATTCCTACTTAAAATTGGTTAAGTGGCAATTACTTGTAAGTGGGACTATAAAGTTTTTGACACTTCAATAACGAGTAGCCATTGTTTCTATAAAGTAGCTATTACGTTCTTGTCTCTGAAAGTCTCATTTTGTGTTGTTCATGTTCTTGATTTATATTTCTCTTTAGAGTTTTTAGTGATTTAGTTGTAAAAGTAATTCAAAGTGCCTAAAATTAATAATTTCGGAAAATGAAAAGTGTTAAATCAAAATTAACGTTCAACCGGAAAGTAAAAAAAGAATTGGAAAAAAGTGTTTCAAGTAAATTTCTTTGGAACTATAGAGTGGTTTTTGTAACTATAGAGTGACCTTTGGAACTATAGAATGATTTTTGGAACTATGGAGTGGTTCTTGGAACTATAGAGTGGTTTTTTTAACTATAGAGTAGTTCTTGTAACTATAGAGTGGTTTTTGGAACCGTAGAGTGATTTTGGAACCATAGAGTGGTTTTTGGGACTGCAGAGTGGTTTTTGGATCTATAGAGTGGTTTTTGAATCTATAGAGTGGTTTTTGTAACTATAGAGTGGTTCTTGGAATTATAGAGTGGCTTTCGGAACTATAAACAGGCATTTTTAGAATTTTATAGTTTCAGATACTATACAGATCCAGTTGCCAAGTGGCAATAACTTTGCTTCAGGTAACTGGAACCATGAAGTACCATTTCAAAGTGACACAAACTTTATAGTGGCAGCGCCATATAGCCGCCATTTTCTTTTACAATTAATCAGAAGAATTTTTTCACATGAACGAAAATGCTTTATAAAAAAGTATAAAACAATGTTTATCGAATGAAAAACAATACACAATTAAATATTATATTAATTTGGAAATCGAAAATTTTCTAAAAATTGAGAGATCAATTTTTTCGAAAATGACAAAATTTAGAATTTAGGAAAAATGTTCCATTTTTTAAAATATTTTTAAGGCGCATTGTATTTTACCGAAGTAAAATATCCATATTTACCACAAAATTTTGTTCGCAACAAGTTTAATTCACGAGGAACAATGTTCTGAACACATAAAATTATCAAATTTAAAATACTCTTATGTCTTATTCCTCTTGAAAAATATTTTCACACTTAAATGATCACAAATCCATTTTATTTGTATTGTTAAATTAATGACAAAGTATTTATAATAGTAAAGTATGTTTCAACAGGGATTGTTTTATTGTATTAGTACGAGAGTGACATTTAAGTTCCAGATACGATTTTGGGTGGTGTTTTTTACCATTTCGGAACGTTTGTGCCACGTGGCCGTCCATCGTCCCAATTACGAAACAAATACGTATCCATTCATTCCCCAATTTAGTGACGAAATCGTTTTTGGAGCGTACCTGACACGTTTCCGCTGGTAACTGCTACTTTATACTGACCATTCTCGGTGGCAGCCAAGTTGCGGGATACAAAAAATGCTAGTTGGGATTATAGAGATTTTATTTGACCATCTTGAATTTCCAAATTCCGATAGCAGATTCGAAATTGACTGCCAATAAATTTTCATTAAACCCCTTCAATTTTCAAGAAATCTTAGTCGCCATATTATATCCATCGTCATGAATTTCTAAATTTTGATAATACACACAATACCTATTCAAAATTAGTGGCTTCAAAAATCGAAAAATTTTGGTCGCAATATTGGGTCCGCAAATTTAAATTGGATTTACAAATTTTAATAATATTCAAAATTAGTGACCTCTACCCACCACTGTACTAATTTTCATGAATATCCGTAGAAATCGACAAATATTTGTCGCCATGCTGGATCCGCCATCTTGGATTTGTAAATTTTGATAACATTCAAAATCAGTGATCTCAAAACAATCATTGTACTAATTTTCATTAAAATCCGTTAAAATCGAGAAATATAGGTCGCCATATTGGATCCGCCGTCTTGAATTTCTAAATTTGGACAGCGGATTTGAAACCAGCATTGCGCAAAACCCCTATGTACCAATTTTCAGGAAAATCGCTTCAAGTTTAAAATTTTCAGCCGCCATCTTTGATCCGCCATTTTGGAACCCTATGTAATATATTATCAAAAAAAAAAAAAAAAAAAAACAATTAGCCTATATGTTAACTTGGAATATGTACTATTTTCGGACAAAAAATGAAAAATAGCGATGCAAGCGGTTAGGCGTGATTGAGCAACAAACAAACAAAGAAACAAACAAACAAACAAACAACCAAACAAACGAACTTTCATTTTTATATATGTATAGGGATTTGCTTTTAAGTTGTATGGAATCAAATGAAATTGTATTCATATTTCAAAAGTTAAAATTTGAAAATAGCATTGGTCTTTCTAAAACTTTTATTTTTAGCTTATCTTTTAATATAAAATATTTTAAAAAATTATTAAGTTAAAATTGTGTCTTTGTAGAGGAAAACGGCCCTATTTTAGCAGCGTAAGCCATCATAAGTGGAATACTGGCTTGTTCGTAATTTCCTGAGAATAATTCTGACTTTGGTCCGATTGCAAAAACTCCTACATCCTCTCCACCATGGGTTTCGGATGAAAGTGGAACAGTTGCCATGTATTCATAGTTAGCGTCCTTTAAATTGTCCTGTGAGAGATCCCTTCTGGGCCCTTTTCCTGAGAATGTGTTGTAGTAGCCAGGTCCATTCGCATAAGAAAGAGTTGTGTATGGGAGGCCATCCGAACCTATGTTTCCACTTAGACCCAAAATATCAGTTCCACGAGTCTAGAATAGAAAATTTGAGTTATTAAACCAACTCTAATTATACAACATACAAAATATAGTCGTGGAAAATCATGATTTCACTTTGCTTAAATTTTAATGAAGCTCGATTTTGGCTTCAAGCCTATTTTCGACATTACAAATAATGTCTCAAAAGTTTCCATCTATCTGACATGTGCGTCAAAAGGTTATAGAGATCCAAAGTCTAAAAGTTAAATTTTCGCGAATATCTCGTTATTTTGCATTATAACGAACCATAGCTGCGTTTTTTTCAATCGGATCAGGATCTGGATCAATCTCTTAACATTGTCATACAACAACAACTCGTGATCCACACTTTCATTTGGATTAGAATCAATGATCCGCAAGAAGTGGTTACAAAAAATTCTACGAGAAGTGCTAGTGTCGGATGAATAGTTTGGAAATTTCTAACAGAGTCGCTGCTGTAGTTTTTCTTGTCTGAAATGATGGCAGCAATGAAATTTGTAGTCGATTGGTCCTGAGCACACAAAGAAAAAGTAATTTATAGTAACAAAATAAATCAAATCGTTTTTCTGATTACGGGATTTAATAAACAACAAAACTTTGAAGGCTATTTTTGAGTTTTCTTTGACGAATGCTGTCGTCTAATCCCCAATTCTTATTAGATTAGCAAAAACAGGAATTCCAGCTCCTCAAACCCAAAATCGTGATCCCGGTGATTAATCTGAATCGTTTTTTTCATTTGATCCTGATCCAGAGCCAGATCCAGATGAAAAAAACGCAGCTAATGTACGCGTACATTGTATGGAGACAAATTTTGGTGAATACGCACCTTTAAAATATATTTTTTATACAGATTAAACGGACACCAGATACTTTTCAAGCTAATATATATAAAATATCTGAGAAAAAATTCAACTTAGGAGAAAATTTCAACAGAAATTGTTTGAAGCTGAATTGACGTCCTTATAAAAAAAAAAAATATAATTTTTCACCCTAGAAAAAACGTGCGGAACTAAGGGTTATGTCAAATGCTATGCCGTACTTTTGACATACACATTACAATACATTACACATACCAATACTACAATAATTTTATAAATTTTTTTCCAACGGAACAAATGATATTTCTAAAGGATTTTTAGATTAGAATTCGTAAACGAAAATGTTCCGTAACGTCAAGATTTTCAGCAAAATAGGCTTGAAAAGTACAGAATACCGTATTTTGGCCAGTTTCGGGACTTTAGTAAAAGATAACCGACTGTGAAAAGAGCTCGTAATACGACTCAAAAGAAAGCCTGAATCCTTATCTAGATATGTACTATATATGAAATATCACTTGTATATACCGTCTTTTTCCGAAAATAAGACATCCTCCGAAAATAAGCCCTATCGTGATTTTCGGAACTTTTTGTAAAATAAGACATCCCCCGAAAATAATCCCTAGTTAAAATAATGTGACAAAAAGGATTCGTTACGATGTTCCAGAAGAAGATGACATGACTGTAATTGAATAAATTTAAATTTCTGTATTCTGTGTAAAATTAATATTAAATAAAAATATATAAATATACTTTTATTTTTGCCCTCCCCGAAAATAAGTCCTAGCGCGTATTTTGGACCAAAAAAGAAAGTAAGACAGTGTCTTATTTTCGGAAAAAGACGGTAGCACTTACTAATCATGCTGGGGAATAAGTTTTCCACAAACGTGCACTATTTGTCATCTTTATTCACTATTTTTGTATGAATTATTCGGTCAAAGTCAATTTCATGAAATACTTTGGAAAGCTTTTTTTCGGTTGTAAAATTGGTGTTGGGCTCTGTTATTAATACTAAAAAAAGATTTCGAAGAATTTTACAGAAAGAGCATTGGAGAAGAGGTCGCTATTATTTCAAAAACCTTATTAATTCCAGCAGATGAAGATAAACTAACATCAAGCGAAGTTTTTGTTTCGGGGGCTTTTAGAGGACGATGTATACAAAAAATAAAATCCCTAAATTCCTGTGAAATCCCTCAAATGCGACCGGTAGTTTAAGAAATTATACTTACAGGGTAGCCACTGATGGTCATTGTGTGCGAGTGGTCTGAGGTAACTACAATTAGAGTGTCGTCGTCGGAGGTTATATCCTTAGCCCTTCGGATGGCGTTAGAAAACTCTTTAGTATCTTCGAGGGCCTTTCTTGCCTTAGTTTCGTGATGCGCCATATCGATTCTTGCGCCTTCAACAAAGAGGAAGAATCCTTCATTTTTTTCGCGTAATATTTTTATGGCCATTTCGGTCATTTCAGTAAGAGTTGGTTCAGTATTTTCTAGTTCATTTCTCTTAAGATCGCCATGAAATGAACAATGACCAGGATTGAAGAGACCGAGCAAGTAATCCGTTTTCTTGATGTCAATGTTCAACAGTCCTTTCCTGTTCCAAACATAAGATGCATTGCCTCTTATGTTCCTATCTTCAAACCATTCCTGGATTAAATCTTTTCCATCAGTTCGGAGTCCTGGATTGTTTTGCTCGTCTTTAATTTTTTTGTCTCGAAATTCGGCACGTCCTCCACCAAGTACAACGTTGAGTCCTTTACCCACTGGCCAATACACTAGTTGGCGGGCAATATCTGTGTTCACATTCGTGCTGCAATTATTCTTCCGAATTTCGTTGTCATTTTCCCAGTTGCGATTTGCCGTGTGAGCATAAATTCCTGCAGGGGATGCGTGAGTTACGCGAGCGGTAGTTACTACCCCAGTTGCCTTTCCAGCGTCCTGTGCCCATTTTGCAATACTCTCGGTGAAGGTTGAGTTGTCGACGCCCTTCGTGCAGTGATACCTAGGTACATTTGCATTAACACCTATGGTTCCGTAGTTGCCTTTAACACCACTCAAATAGGCTGTTGCTGTGCAGGCCGAATCAGCTACTTGAGTGTTGACGCAGTATGTTTTGGAGAGCCCGAAGAATGGGAATTCTTCAAAGGAGAGTTTCGTACTTTCATCTTTTATAAAAGTTCTGGTTGCACTGACTGTGTGAATAGACATTCCATCGCCCAAGAATATGATAATGTTTTTGGCTGTTTTGCTCTTATTTCGTTGGATGTGAAGCTTATTTTTAATGTAGTTTTGGGCCTGAGTTTTCCAGTAGTTACCCACCAGTTCTTCTGGATTTATTCGAGCATTGTCTGATGAAAGACTCTTTAGATGAGGATGGAAATCTTCTTCATCGTAGTAATCTACAATTTTTATGAATATATTATCAAATTAATGAAGAGAAACTGCTTTACGTACAGTAATGTGAGTTGATTTATTAGAAATTTGTGTGAAATAAAAAAGACGGGTGTGTCGGTGAGTGGACGCATGACAGACGCGAAGCTTCTTACAATATTATTCCCAGATCAGTTCAATTTATGAAAAATTTCGAGAAATATTCGAAAACCAAATAACCACATTGCGGACACCATCTAAAACCAGTTAGGTGCCCGATCCAGAACACCCAGAATAGCCACCAACTGAAGCTACCCCAAAGCTCATCCCAGAACTGGATCCAGGCACCAGCAACCAGCAGCAAATCCAACTCCAGTGAACAAGCAAATAACAAAAATCAAAGACCAGTTCCAGACAGTGCTGTCGGAATAATAAGGAGGCAATTTGGGTCAATGGAGTCCCTCCAACGAAATCTGAATAGAATTGCCCAAGCATCAAAACCATTTGGCAGATCCATCTACTCGGTTGTAGATGACACATTACTATATGGCCAATTCACATACTGGACCTCAAGCACTACTGTCAATATTGCGCCAACGTTTTTGGGCAGTCAAAGGAAAAACTACCGCACGGTATATTGTGCAAAATTGAGTTCGCTGCGCCAAAGCTAAACCGCAATTACTAACCCAATTTTTGAGGAGCCTACCACCAACATGGGTTCAGCCGTCACGTCTATTCACCAGTGCAGGAGTTGATTTTTGCGGCTCATTTTGGTTACTTTTTAAGCTTCGAGGAAAAAGACCACAGAAATGTTACGTCGCCATATTTTGCCACGAAGGCAACGTATGTCGTAGTAGTAAGCGACATAACTGCCGAGGCTTTCATTGGCGCTCTCAAACGTTTTGTCAGCAGAAGAGAACATTGCCGAAATATTTATTGTGACAACGCCACCAATTTCGTCGGAGCATGGAACCAGCTGCAGGAGCTTAAAGAGACCATTTATGGGAGTCATTCCGAAGAAAAAATCAACTTTTCTACCACAAAAGCCATAGATTTACACTTCATACCACCCCGCGCACCATATTCTGGCGGTTTGTGGGAAGCTTCGCTAAAATCAGCAAAACAATTGATGCAGCTCAGCATAGCCAACGTTTCTCTAACTTATGAGGAGCTTGAAACCATCATGGTGGAAATAGAGGCTATAGTGAACTCAAGGCCGGTACTAGGCTATACAGACCAAACTGTTTCATAGGTTGAAATTGGTTAAAGCACCAGTTCTGGGAACGATAGACCAAAGAGCACTTCAATTAGTTGCAACACTGATATAAGTCACATCAACCCTGTAAGAATATAGAACCAAATGCCATGGTGTTGATAAAGGACGGAAATCTGCAGTTTTAAAATGTCTATTGGGTAGAGTTCTACAAAACATCAAGGGCAACGACGGCTTCGTCCAAGTTGTTGACGTCCGATCTAGTTCCGCAGTTTTACGCAGACCAATACATAAATTGGCACCATTGCCAATAAATCATGAAGACCCAGAATCTGGCAAACACGAATCATCCACAATTGAAGACGAACCACCAGATACTTCCAAAGAAGCACCAGCCGATGCCGTCAACCAGTCACCAGGAGCAGCCAAGGACTCGAAGTAGACCAAAAAATGATTCCCAGGACAGCAATCCAGGACCTTCACACTCGAAAAGTCTTCGAAGTCTGAACCCAATTAGTTTGCTGTTTCTCGCTTGCTTTATTTTACCAGCAGTTGCCAATCATGTGGATATAAATGCGGCGTTTATAACCTGTGCTAAATGCAGAAATAATTACTGTTTCCCCTGCTTCTATGATGAATATCACCCCGACAAATGTAAATCATCGAATGCAAAAGAATAAAAGTTTGAATTTTAATGTACAAAGTGGTATGCGCTTTAATTACAATCCTTCGCTGAAAAGTCCACAATCCCAATTTTCTTCCTTATCTATGCCTTTTGCGTACAAATAAATAAATAAAATAAAAAATTTACCACTTCGCTTAATTGCGACCCGAATCTTATAAAAATTTGGAAAGACCCAAAAAAAAAGTCTCCGCACGTAGGGATTCGAACCTGTGACCATTGCATTATGCGTCCGAGGGTTTACCACTACACTAGCCGCCGCTTTGAAAAAGTACTAAAATGAATGGTATTTCGAGCCGCGTCTTAATTTTTATTATACTATTATTTTCTAAACGTTTAGACATTTGGAGTTCCCACTTCGGGTACTTTCATTTCTAGCCAAGTCCTACATGTGCTATACATTTGAGAAAAATCGGTGATGACGAGTAGGTGCCTTCTCCTTGTTAGTTCAACTTTAATCCAGGACTTGTGCCAAAACTTGTGCGTTCGCTTACAACAAAAACCCAATTCAAGTTTCTTGCAGTTTTATATTTTGCAACCAAAGCTGGAGTCCTCTATCTGTGCCCTGGTCCATGCACCTGTACACCTGTCATCAATTGTGAGGTACAAGTGTCATGTACAATGACCCTTTCTATTTTTTCCGAATGCGGAACCGCCGCTGGGAAATTGGCGAGTAACATGGTTAAATCATGTTGCACACCGTGAGTGTACCCATTTAATTTACTCGCAAAAAAATATAGCGCAAGCGCTTTAGCTAGTGATTACACAACTGCAAGGTAGGTCAGTATGCGCTCCCAATCATGGCAAGAAATCTGACTACGCAAAACATTCGGGTCAGGTCAGAAGAATTAGCGTATTCGGGTCATCTTGCTTGTTGGACTATCGGAAAAAAATCCAATGAATACTTTTCTTTTCTTAGTACCATTTGATCAGTAGATTGATATGGTCGTTGAGCGGCCGGTGTTGTCGGGAAGAAACATAGTTAATCCGAAGAAACATTGTTAACCGAAATAACACAGTTAGCCGTTAACATAAAGTGTTCCAGTATTTAAATGTTCACGCTTCGTTTTTAATAAATGATATAAAGAAACAGTGTTTTTTTTATTGGGGTTATTAAACGGGGTTCACTCAACACCCACATCTTCTCTGATCTTAAAGTTCCGATTCGGTCCGCGAATTACCAGGTGGGTGGTAAAATAAATCACTCGCGATACAAAACACTCTAGTTTGGTATATCCTCGAAATTGTTTCAAACTGAAAACCCCTTTATACTCATTTTCTTTGAAATCGCTATATGAATCCACGAGCCGCGTTTAATTTCCAAATTATGACAAAGCATTTAAAAGCAGTGACCGCGAAAACTCGTTTGAACTGTATTTTGGGTGAATCGAAAAAACGGCGATGAGAACCTCTTTGTATCATTGAAATTTCTTAAAATCAGGAAATTTTGGTTGTCACATTGAATGGGTTACATTGTATTTCGAAATCCCAATAGAAAATCCAAAATAAGCGACCAGAAATCCCATGAATGCGGTATTGGATCCTTCATCGTAAATCTCAAAATATTGATGTTAACTTAGTAGACTTGAAATCCCTTTTATACTAATTCCCTTGAATTATATAAATTTTGTTCCTCCACCTTGAATTTCTAAATTTCGATATCAGATTCGATAATTTTTTAACAAATTTTCATCAAAATCATTCAAATTTCGAAAAAATTTTGTCCTCATATTGGATCCGCTATTTGAATTTCCAAATGTTTATAAAATGTGTGGTACTAAAATTAATAGTGGCACTAATCCCTATATACATATATATATAAAAATGAAAGTTCGTTTGTTTGTTTGTTTGTTGCTCAATCACGCCTAAACGCTTGCATCGATATTTTTCATTTTTTGTCCAAAGGTAGTATATTTTCCAACTTAACATATAGGCTAATTTTTTTTCGGATAATACATAGTGTTTCAAAATGGCGGATCCAAGATGGCGGCTGAAAATTTTAAATTTGAAGTGATTTCCATGAAAATTGGTACATAGGGGCTTTGCGGCATGTTGATTTCAAATCCGCTGTCCAAATTCAAAAATTCAAGATGGCGGACCCAATATGGCGACCAAGATTTCTCTATTTTTTAATGGATTTTAATGAAAATTAGTACAATGAGTGTTTTGAGGTCACTGATTTTGAATATTATCAAAATTTAGAAATCCAAGATGGCGGATCCAATATGGCAACCAATATTTCTCAATTTCAACGGATTTTAATGAAAATTAGTACAACGATCAACTTGAGGTCACTGATTTTGAATGTTATCAAAATTTACAAATCCAAGATGGCGGACAAAATATGTCGACAAAGATTTCTCGATTTCAACGGATTTTAATGAAAATTAGTACAATGATTACCTTTGAGGTCACTGATTTTGAATATTATCAATATTTGTAAATCCAAGATGGCGGACCCAATATGGCGACCAAAATTTCTCGATTTCAACGGATTTTAACGAAAATTGGTAAGATGATTATTATGAGGCCACTAATTTCGAATATTATTAAAATTTAAAAATCCAAGATGGTGGATTCAACATGACGACCAGAATGTTTCGATTTCGACGGATTTAAATGAAAATTTTTACAATGATTATTCTGAGGCTAAACATTTCGAATATTATCAAAATTTGTAAATCCAAGATGGAGGATCCAATATGGAAACGAAATGTCTCGATTTCAACGGATTTTAATTAAAATTAGTTTAATGATTATAATTATTTATGATATCGAATATTATCAAAATTATCAAATCCAAGATGGATACCAAAATTTCTCGATTTCGAGAAATTAGTACAGTGATTGTTCTGAGATAACCAATTTTGAATATTATCAAAATTTCCAAACGCAAGATGGCGGACATTGGTACAATGATTATTCTAAGGCTACAAATTTCGAATATTATCAAAATTTGTAAATCCAAGATGGCGAGTCCAATATGAGACCAAATGTCTCGATTTCAACGGATTTTAATGAAAATTAGTACAATGATTATTCTGAGGCCACTAATTTGGAATATTAGCAAAATTTCCAAATTCAATATGGTGGATCCAATATGGCCACCAAAATTTCTCGATTTCAACGCATTTTAACGAAAATTGGTACAATGATTATGATTATGATTGGATATTATTAAGATATGGGAAATCAAGATGGCGGATCCATAAAGGGGTTTTCGGGTTGAAACAATTTCTAAGATATAACAAACCAGGACATTTGAGAAGTGCTTAATTAGTAGGTTTTTACCCAACGCCGGGTGAAACTGGGTAACCCAGCTAGTTTTAATTAAAATTCATTGAAGTCGAGAAATGTTGATCGCCATTTTGGATCCGCCAATCTGAATTTACAAATTTTGATAATATTCAAATATATTATATGTCCCTAAGGGGACAAGCAAGCACCCCAAAACAATTTTTTAGCAAAACAGGGCTACTTCCATCAGAATCAGGGTTCTTACTGTTATCAATGTCTCTTAATGCAGAAAATATCCCATTGCCACAAAAACATAAATTGCCTATACATATTCAATAAGCTCTCGGTTTTTAAGTAACTAGTGGATAACTCGGTGTATCAGACCCATATACAGAACTAAATTACTCCGCAAATAAATTACAGTTCTTAGACTAGTCATAAGATTTATTATTATTGTATTCTAGCACTTTCGGAAAAATAGCTGAAGCACGTTTACTCTTGATGTAGGACCAGAAAGCTTTAGTATTATATCTTATGTTCGATTCCATTAAGAACAGATAATATATTGCTTGTATAAAAATATTTTTAAGCATTCGAATTCCGATCTCAAACTTCTAAACCTGCTTAAAATGACCGAGCTCTTATGAGCCTTGTATAATTTATGTGTCTTGTTTTTGGCATTTTTTGGTCGCAAAGTATTTTTACTATACCACTTGGGATGATTATTTGATATTTTTTATTAAAAAATTGCTAGTACCCTCATTATTGATATCAAGAAACTTGGTGTGTGATTCCTTTAACTCAATATATTCAAAAATTTACCAGTCGATGGAAGAGAAAAAAGTATTCGGACTGGAATAATCAACTTTTACAAAATTATAAAAAAATTCAGTATCCGTATAGGTATGGGTGGCCGCATCGGTGCGCCTGCGCTGGTACGATGTCATTTCCGTCCCGTGACGATCTTTTTTTTTTGTATGCTGAGTTTCTATCCTGCTGGTAGAGGACTTTGTTTCTTTAGAGTGCAAGCAAGTTTAATTTTTTTATAATAAAATGGAGATGCTCTATAAATGATTTTGAAATTAGTGCCCATATTTATTAAATGCATAAACTAAGTAATCATTTAGATTAAAAAAAATGTGAGGTAATTTGAAATTGTATTTAAATCTCCTTGGTGAACATCGTGAGGTGAGAATGCCGTACGTGTTATTCTCAGTCATCGACGATCAACGTTCATAATACCAGCCCGGTCAATATTTTTACAAGATACAATGCGTCGACCATAGCTCTGCTAAGCTCTCCTGAACAAAGCATTTTAAAAATTATAAATCGGAGATTTTTGGGGACGTGAACTGTCTAGTTTTATGGGATTTCGATGAAAATTAGGGTTTCTGAGAACACTGATATTAAATGTGCTATCAAAATTTACGAAATCAATATGTCATGACCTCTTCAATCTTATGGAATTTTATCAATTTAGGATCGTGAATTCTTAAATCTATACGTTATGAAATGTTCACTGAAATTGGCAATTAAGGGGGTATCCCACTCTAGAGGCCCTTGAATTGAACGTTTTTTCAGGGAGTTGAACAAGAAAATACAAAATATTTAGAGTTAAACATAATAATCCTCTTATTATATGATCTTTAATGAACATTTTGAGAAAAAAAAAAATTTTTATTGAGTGGTTGGGTCAGGGCAGGCCTGCTACTGGGACTCATACCTTAGGAACGGTGTGCACGATAACACCCAAACAAATAATCTGAAAATTATGAGATTGCACATTAGTACTCTTTATATATGTGGTTATGGCATGAGTGTGACACATTTTGAAAAAAAAATTTTATTAATTTTTTTAATTTTGTCTACTATAAGTTTTATATTTTAGTTGATTTTTTACTGTTAAAATATGGGATACAAGCTATGTAAATGTAAAAATGCCTGATTTGCTCCACTTAGGTCATAGAGACAAAGCTAACACAGCTTGTACCAAAATCTGAAATTTTTCGGATGAATGGTTTTCTCAGAATGCTACACACCATTGATCAAGACGGTGTTTTGAGAAAAACGGCATTTAAGTTAAAGTTAAGAGTGGTGGAGAGCGCGCAGCTGCGCACGGAATCGCATGTAGCGGCGCGAGCTTTTCAAATTTCGATTCAGGAAAGAACACAGAATTTTTCAAAACTAAAAAAAAAAAAATGCATTTTTTGAACGTTCTAGAGCGGGATACCCCCTTAAGCGTTTTCCGGGAAGCAAATATGAAATAGGTATATGTCTACTTTTAGATAGGTTTTGCTAAAATGTACTTATTGCAAAGGTTTCAATGATATTACTTTCTCAAAATATTTGCCGAATAACAGCTCAAATAGCCTGTATGGTGTATTCAAAATATCTTGTACGAAAATTTTAGTCGAAATCTTTGGAAGCTTTAAAGATTTAACATAGTATAAAAAGTGATATTTTGGGATCTTTATTCTATATCAAATGTTTTGTTATGTACCAAAATCTTTGGTACGTTACATATCGGCATATCTATACGATTTCCCGATATGTAGCTCTAATTAAATAAATAAATTTGTTACGCATTAATTGTTGAAATGAAGTACCTAGCAAAAAATGCATTGCTGCCTGAGGTAATGTACACCTGCAACGCCCAGGTGCCAACGGTGTTTCCCAACAATTAATGCGGAAGAAAAACAAATGATGCAAAAATGCGCGATGAGTGCATCGATGCTAACTTCCGAGTAACAATTCCGAGGTGACATTAAGAACTCAAGTAAGAAGTAAGTAAGAGTCGTTTTCCATCACCAACAGCGCGCGGACGCGAAGAAAAAGGTCGGGACCGGTTAGTCGGTGAAGAGATATTCCTAAGTACAAAGTCGGTAAAACCTAAGTTATAGTGTTTAAGATTCAAAAGTGTTAAATAAATGAAATATACCCGACGAGTAACTCTTTCATCCGACTAAACCTCATCCGTCCCGTACAACCGATACCAGTCCGAGTACAGAAGATACCCTGGAGCCATTTAATAATATTAAGAATATTCCCACCGGAATATACTTAACAATTTGGCGCAGCCGGTAGGATAGAGGAAGCTTGGTAATCAATTAAATACCGTAAATGCTTTAAAACCCTCTATCCAGGACCACAAGAGTTCTAAAAATACTTAAGTGCTGGGCAAAGATAAAGTCTTTCTTTACCCGTAACCTGAAGCCAAGCTCGGCTCCAGAGGCACACAATTTAGGTAAAAGAACTCCACCGCTCCCGGATAAACAACTATAGTTGCCTCTGCTCCAGGCGAGCACGCAATTACCCGGACTTCAGGTACTCAACTGTAACTGCCTCTGCTCCAGGCGAGCACGCAGGTACCGATTTTTAGTGCAAAAGGCACCAACGCGGGATTATTCAATGACCACAGCGCACCGATAAAATCACAGAAGCGCTTACACAAGAAGGAAGGAAAGAAGAAGCCGATGAACGGAGACAAACCTCGCACCGGAGTAACACCAGCAGCAGCACGCAGCGACTCCACTACACCAACACAATCATCGGGGGAATCCACGAACCCTTCAACGACTCCGCAGCTGCCGAGAGATCCTCTAAATCCACGAGCACCACCCACAGCATCAACAAGCAGCTCCTTCAGCACCTCTACACCGCTTTCTCACGAGGGAATTCGTCTGCGAAGTGGAGCGGTAATCCCCAGAACCGTAGGCAACGTAGAAGTAAGTCTAGCTGATAACCTGAATCATATAGTAGAGAAAGTGCGAGTATCAGGTGACATCACAGCTGAACACTGTGACGAGATCGAGCAAAAAATAGAGCAACTCCGCGAACAAAGGGAAGCTCGAATCAAAGAATTAACAGCTGGCACCGAACAATTCAGGGAAAGTTTACTGAAATTCAAAAGATACTCGCACTCGCTCCAAAACAATTGTAACAACTTAGAATTAAGCAGTGATAAAGATTTAAGCGCGGAAATTGCACAACGCGAACAGCCGACGGCGGCTGATCTCCTCACAGGCTGGTTGAGCGGATCAATTACGAGCTCGTCCACAGAAAACTCGCGCGATTCACAAGACAGAACCGAACGTAAAAGATTCGCGGTAAACACACACAGCCGGGAAATGACGGACACGGGAAAAGTACTAAAGCTTGCCACCCAAGTGGTCCCCATATTTTCAGGCGAGTTCAGCCCCCAAGTGAGCCAAGAGCTCCAAACCTTCCTATGCTGTTGCAAACAAGCACAAGCCTGCCTTTCGGAGGAAGAAAGATTAACCTTCCCTCGAATTCTGCTCACCCGTCTCCGGGGAGCGGCCTATCGTCTATTTTTGGCAGATCCTCCTCTTTCATTCGAGGACTTCGAGACCCGTTTAAATCAAACATATTTGCCCCGGGAAAGCTACTTGGAACTGATGAATAAATTAATAAACATCAGCCAATTCCCGGTGGAATCGCTCAACGCCTTCACGGCAAGATTGCAGCAGGCGCTGGCGCAGTGCAAAGAAGCGGCAGAACAAAACAATAATCCGGCAACAGCAATGGCACTCAAAGCCCAGCTAGAGGAATTCGCGAAAAGCGCATTCCAAAGAGGAGTAAACAATCCTTACCTCCGGCAGTACCTTCTGACCCTGAATGAAAACACCCTGAATCAGTTAGTCAGCAAGGCACTGGACATGGAGAAACTCCAGCACGGATCTACACATCCAAAAAATCCGATAACGGACTGCGTACAGAGCCCGGAAGTATATTATGGGCAGCGATCGTGCCCAAGCAGCACATACCCTAATGCATGCCAGGGCACCGATTTTCACTCCCAAGCTTTAGCACACTGTAATGCCATCCAGGCCACTTACACGAACACTCCTATGATTACACCAACCCGTTATGGGAACCCCAACACACACCCGGGACCGCAAATTCAGGGCTACGGAGCAAATTACCCCGCAGCATCCCTGAACCCAACGCGAAACTATGGAAGCACAGTACCCGGTAAAACGAAAAGTATCTTACCGAACACGATTTGTGCTTTCTGCAAAAAACGCGGGCATACTTTCGCCGACTGTGTGACGAGAAGGAACACGCCGGTATGCGAGAAGTGCAAAAACTATGGGCACACCGCGAATACATGCCGCGCTGATCGCGAAAAATCAACGGGCCCACCTTATAGGCCACATAGTCAGCAACTGACACCCACAAGCAACCCCGGTCGGCGCGTATACAACGTGCGATCAAGTTGCGAGTGGTGCGGGCGACGGGGGCATGAGGAAAATGTGTGTCAACAAAAACAAAAGTATGTCAGCCGGAATTCGGGAAACGACGTACAGTCGAGGCCGAAATCCCCGGCCCGACTTTAAATTCTAAACAGAAAAATTTGGGGTATACTCAGCCGCCCAAACCCAGTACCCCCGTGGTGGAGCTCCCCCTAGACATTGGTCGAAATAAAAAGACTCAACTAGTGGTGGACACGGGCGCTGAGATAAGTTTAATAAAGAAAAAAGCGTTGAATTCTCTCGAATCAGTGAACTCGGAGAAAACCCTCGCCTTACAATCCCCGTTTGGTAGGGGACATACCCTGGGAAGCTGCCAAGGAAATTTCATTAAAAAACTCTCCCCGAGTCGGGAAGTTAAAATTCCTTGCACTTTCCAGGTAATAGAAGATCTGCAAGATCTTTCCCACGATGGGCTTTTAGGAAATGATTTCCTATCGCAGTATTGCGACGTTGAGGGCCCAAATAAAAGACTTCGATTTCCTCGCGCGGAAATCAATGAAGAGGAATTCTCGTATCCAATACTACTCGATGCAGAGAAGGGATATACCCAAAAGACAACTGAAAACGAGGCTCAGGAAAAAAAGATGGAACCCGAAGGGGTTAAGCTGTCCACCTGTCATGCTCTCGGGGTATCTAGTAAAATAGATGCTGGTTGTCAGGCCCTAGAAAGGTCCAGGGTAAACGAGAATGAAACTCTAGCGAATACACCCCAGATCGAAGAAATCAGGCGATATAACGTGGCTCTGAGAGAACCAATAAGCGTGCCTGCTCGATCGCAGATGGTGGCTAGAATTCCGTTGATACTAAAGGGAGAAATGCTCTGTTTGTCACAAGAGATGAGCGAAGGAGTCTTCCTGGCTAATAGTATCATCTCCTCGAGTCAAAATAAGGAAGTCTCAATCGGAATCCTCAACGTTAATAATTCCCCAGTAATTCTGACCAACTTGAATTTACAATTGGTTTCAGCGAATGATTACTCGGTAGCCCCAATGCATCCCGAAGCGGGATTACAAATAAGAAACGAGACGGCAAAGCCGCCCGAAAAAACTAAATCTACAAACAAGAAAAATACAACCGGCGCAACCGCCGACCCCCATAGGCCACAGAGCCCAAAATTAAATAAAAACGGCGCAACCGCCGACTCCCATAGGCCACAGAGTCCAAAATTCAATAAAAACGGCGCAACCGCCGACTCCCATAGGCCACAGAGTCCAAAATTAAATAAAAACGGCGCAACCGCCAATACAAACAGGCCATCGAGCCTCAAGGTAAGTAAAAACGGCAAAAAAGCCTATTTAAACAGACCAAAGAGTCCTAAATTAAAAATATTCAATCAAACAGAGATTAATAAAAACTACGGCATAAGCAACCAAACAGCCACAATTTCGTATGTCAGAAACCCGGATGCCGACTTGAAAAAGGCAAAAAACCGCATAGCCAGGTTAGAGCAAGAACTCAACCTGAGCCCAATTTTAAATAGCCAAGAAAAGGCTGAAATTTTGGAACTATGTCGAGAATATAACGACATATTCCATCTAAAGAATGATTACCTTTCACATACAGATGCCATCACGCATTTAATCCCGGTAGTGCAGGATCAAGCACCAATAAATCAAAAAATGTACCGACTACCGGAAACACAACGTGAAGTAATCAACGAGCAATTGAAAGAAATGCTCGACAATGATATAGTGCAGCCAAGCAAAAGCCCTTGGAACTCGCCCCTATTGGTAGTCCCTAAAAAACCGGGACCCAATGGAGAGAAAAAATGGAGAGTAGTCGTCGATTTCCGTAAATTAAATGAAAAAACCATCGGCGATGCTTTCCCTCTCCCACGAATCGAGGATATACTCGATCAATTAGGCCACTCTCGTTACTTCACTACCCTCGACTTGGCGAGTGGATATCATCAAGTTCTGGTGGATCCACAAGATCGCCCCAAAACGGCCTTCAGCACAAGCTACGGTCATTATGAATTCAAGCGCATGCCCTTCGGACTCAAGGGAGCTCCGGCTACTTTCCAGCGCCTTATGAACTACGTGCTGACTGGCCTGCAGGGCCTGGAATGCTTTGTGTACCTAGATGATATTGTCATCTACGGGAAAAATCTAGAAGACCATAATTGCAAACTTCGCAAGGTTTTCGATAGACTACGAGAGAACAACCTCAAATTACAACCGGAGAAATGTCAATTCCTCCGAAAAGAAGTAGTCTACCTGGGTCACAAATGCTCCAGCGAAGGCGCACTGCCAGACCCTAGCAAAACAGCGTGCGTTCAAGAATTTCCTGTCCCACGAACAGTTAGGCAAGTACAATCATTTCTAGGACTTGCTAATTACTACCGAAAATTTATACCAAATTTTTCAAAAATTGTTCGTCCAATAACTAACTTACTCCGCAAGGACGTAAAGTTTACTTGGACAGGTAAATGCCAGGAGGCTTTCTTATCAATTAAAAAATCGTTGATTTCACCTCCCCTTCTAATCTACCCAGATTTCAGTAAACCCTTCAACTTGACCACGGACGCCAGTAACGAAGCATTAGGTGCTGTCCTCTCTCAAGGAGAAGTGGGGCAAGATCAGCCCATTGCTTACGCGAGCCGCACATTAAACAAGGCCGAGCGTAACTACTCCACAATTGAGAAGGAATTATTGGCTATAGTCTGGGCTACAAGAAACTTTAGATGCTACCTCCAAGGTAGAAAATTCACGGTCTATACAGACCACAAGCCTCTTAAGGGAGCCTTTAATGTAAAAGATCCCACTTCCCGTTTGGTGAGATTTCACCACAAATTATCCGAGTTCGATTACAACATCGAGTACAAACCCGGAAAATATAATACGAATGCAGATGCTTTGAGCCGCATTCCCCGGGAAGAGAGTGACAATAAAGAAAGCCAAACCTCCACGGTACAGGCATACGTCCATCACTCCGGGTCGGGTGAAGAAACCCCCACTTTAAAAATAAGCGCAGTCACTAGAGCACAAAAACGGAAAGCCCAAAATCAAATAACAACACAGAAAACACCTGATTCCACCCAAGACCAAAACGAAACACTTTCAAGTCCCGTGCAACAAAAAGAAGACGAAATTTTACCACTGACAATATCACCTCAACCCCCTGAATTAATTTCGAGCCCGGAGGAAATGAAAATTATTTTACATGATTATCATGATTCTCCGTTCGGCGGACACCAGGGCGTGATTAAAACTTACAAGAAAATTAAACGTAAGTTTCGGTGGAAAAATATGTTACGGGATATAAAAAATTATATCAAGCGATGCCCGAAGTGCCAGAAACTCAAAGCTTCACCCCTACATAAGATGCCCATGGTTATTACCGACGTCGCGGAACAACCTTTTGACAAGGTTTACCTCGACGTCGTGGGGCCATTGGAGGAGTCCACGTCAGGAAATAAATATATCCTAACCTTCCAGGATAATCTGACAAAATTCGTGGACTGGTATGCAATACCAAACGCTGAAGCGGAAACAATAGCGCAAATTTTCTTCGACGAAATCGTCACGCGCTACCGCATTCCCAAGCAAATAGTTACCGATCAAGGAACAAATTTCCTAAGTGATCTGTTCAAGCAGGTCTGTAAATTATTAAAAGTGAAGAAATTACAGACCTCGGCATACCACCCTCAGTCAAATGGGGCATTAGAAAGGGCACATAGGCCCTTAATAGAATATCTGCGCACTATCGTTGACGAAAATTCTAAAAGCTGGGATCGGTATTTACGCACAGCGGCATTTGTGTACAATAATAGTGCACACGAAGGAACAAAATTGACCCCGATGGACTGTCTTTACGGATTCACGGCAGATGTTCCATCGAATTTAAAAAGAGATCCAGAGCCTGTTTACAATCACGAGAGCTATTACCATATGCTCCGCTACAGGCTCCAGAAATCATATGCGACCGCCAGAAAGAACATCCTAGCAAGTAAAGAAAAATCTAAAGTATATTACGGCAAGAGCGCTAAGCCGCAATCTTTCCACATAGGAGATAAGGTCCTCCTGAAAAGTGAAAGCAGAAAACATAAGCTCTCAGAAATCTGGATAGGGCCTTACACGGTAACTGGAATTCTTTCGCCAGTGAATACCGTAATAAAAATTGGCAGGCGCGTAAAAGTGATTCATAATAATCGCCTCAAGCCATATTTCGAATAAATATTTTTCCAATCAAACATTTTTCTTTTCTTTTCTTTTATTGCTAAAAAAAAAAAAAAAAAAAACACAAACAGAAGAAATTTTTAACCCGCATACAATTTTTGTTTGCATCATCAAACACAGTGCAGTTCCAAGCGCAAGCGAAAGTGCAACCCGAAACGTACAAAGACAAAAAGAACAAAACAAAACAAAACAACAAAAAACGTCAAGCGAACAGCACGACTAAAAGATTTGCTCACCCAGCTCATGTGATTTTCTTTTACTCTTTTTATCGTACCTCCGCAGAAAATGCAAACTAAGAATAACCTTGTAAAGTAATATTTTCTTTCTAGTTCAGGGACAAGTAGCTGATAAGTAGTAACCTTGGCAAATAATAAACTTAGGATAGGTCAGGGCTAATTAGAAAATAAGGCAGCAGGCCATTAATTCTCATATATGGGTAGAATAATATTTTTTTTTATAAGAACTAATTAATTGAATTATTATTAATGAATATGTAGGAACATATTACAGATTTTCTTTAAGCAAATTGTAAGTAAATTAAGCTAAATTTATTGTACATCCGAAATGTAAACTTTAAAATACAATAAGCTCAGGTTTACAATATATATATCTAAAAAAAAAAAAAAATTTAAACGCTATTAAGATAAGTATTATTATAACATTATATAACCATATATATTATACGATAGACTACCTTGTAAACGACAACCGATTCCGACCCGAACGTTTCCAAATTCTAAATTCAATTTATTTTATTTTCTTCTTGTCATCCTAAACCCCGAGAATTATTCCTCTCCAAAGAATAATGCTCTTTTTCGCAGGGGGAAGGAAATGTTATGTACCAAAATCTTTGGTACGTTACATATCGGCATATCTATACGATTTCCCGATATGTAGCTCTAATTAAATAAATAAATTTGTTACGCATTAATTGTTGAAATGAAGTACCTAGCAAAAAATGCATTGCTGCCTGAGGTAATGTACACCTGCAACGCCCAGGTGCCAACGGTGTTTCCCAACAATTAATGCGGAAGAAAAACAAATGATGCAAAAATGCGCGATGAGTGCATCGATGCTAACTTCCGAGTAACAATTCCGAGGTGACATTAAGAACTCAAGTAAGAAGTAAGTAAGAGTCGTTTTCCATCACCAACAGCGCGCGGACGCGAAGAAAAAGGTCGGGACCGGTTAGTCGGTGAAGAGATATTCCTAAGTACAAAGTCGGTAAAACCTAAGTTATAGTGTTTAAGATTCAAAAGTGTTAAATAAATGAAATATACCCGACGAGTAACTCTTTCATCCGACTAAACCTCATCCGTCCCGTACAACCGATACCAGTCCGAGTACAGAAGATACCCTGGAGCCATTTAATAATATTAAGAATATTCCCACCGGAATATACTTAACAGTTTTGACAAAATTGAAAAGTTTAAGATAGCACACTCACAAATGTTAAACTCAATTATGTTAAATTATTGATTGCTACTCGATGGTAAAAAGTTATGTTTTCTCTATAATGAAAAAGTTTCACTTCAACTGCACGTAATGCATACAAGCATAATGTGTTTTTTTTTAAATAGCCCTGAAGAGACATTTAACATGATATATAACATTTTTTTTTATTATTCAGCTAGAAATTACAATTAAGACACAATATTACTCATAGAGTATTTACCACTATCTAATGCAAATGCTTGAGAACAAAATAAAAATAGATAGAATACCGTAGCACTACACATTTTCATTTGTTTACACCTGGACGGTTTTGAAGAAACTGAAGCTCGACTATCTAATTTGAGTTGAAGTAGATTTGCACAATATCTTATCATTATGTCTTGACTGTTGCTCTACTTGAGATTGGAGTAATTCAGCGAGTGATTGAAAATGGAATGGGAAGTCCTCCTGTTTCAATTATCGCAAAAATGTAAAAACGTTTCCTGTGATATGTGCGTTCCGGAGTTTATCAAAATCTCACAAGCAGTTATGAAAAACCTGATGAAAAATTATAAGTCAAGTGCAGGTTGCAAAATTTCGGGCTTTTCTACACGAGATCTCCTTATTTTTGCTCCTGTTATCAGAGATAATTTAAAATTCTAAAGTAGCGAATTTAAAATTCTAGTAGTGAGTTCACTATCTGAAAAAAACAAAGTAGGCATTTATAAGTTGTATTGAATATTATTGCATTAATTTTCTGATAACATTTTAGGTTTAAATTTCAAATGAACTCTACTTTAGTCATCAAAGCGTTGGTCAATATAATGGGTCTGCAAATAAGCTATTTAAAATTCGATATTTTACTTTCGTCAGTAAATATATAATTTTGTTTTTAAGAAATAGATTTTATATCAAACTAGCTGGGTTACCCGGTTTCACCCGGCGTTGGGTAAATACTTACTAATTAAACACTTCTCAAATGTTCTAGTTTGTTATATCCTAGAAATTGTTTCAACCCGAAAACCCCTTTATGGATCCGCTATCTTGAAATTCCAAATCTTAATAATATTCAAAATTAGTGGCCTTAAAATAATCATTGTACAATTTTCATTAAAATCCGTTGAAATCGAGTAATCTTGGTCACCATATTGGGTCCGCCATCTTGGATTTGTAAATTTTGATAATATTCAAAATCAGTGACCACAAAACATTCATTGTACTAATTTTCATTAAAATCCGGTGAAATCACGAAATCTTGGTCGCCATATTGGATCCGCCGTCTTGAATTTCTAAATTTGGACAGCGGATTTGAAATCCCCATCACGCAAAACCCCTATATACCAATTTTCATGAAAATCGCTTCATATTTAGAATTTTCAGCCGCCATCTTGGATCCGCCATTTTGAAACCCTACAAAGTATCCTATATCCGTTTCCTGGTTCTAAGCTACCTTCCCACCAATTCAGCCAAATCGGTTCAGCCGTTCTTGAGTTATAAATAGTGTAACTAACACGACTTTCTTTTATATATGTATATAGATGTGTAAAATATTTATTTCAAAAGTCTTTAATATGGGGTGATTCGGATCGCGTCATCGAGGACGAATTGGATCACTTTTTTAAAATGATTTATTTTATATTTGAGGTTAATGATGCAATTTTATTTCATTGTAGATGGTTCGCAGATACAAAAGAAAGACATATGCGGGACAATGGTCCCAAGAAAAATTGATACAAGCCGCAAATAAAGTACTGGCCAAAGAGTTAACCTTACGTCGGGCTGCTAATATTTAAGAATACCATACACAAGTTTACAAAGAAGAGTCTCTTTCTCCAGAGGTGTCATTAAGACACGTGGTGGACAGCCAGCCTTAGATGAAAATGCTGAAAAGCTATTAGTAGACCTGTTACTGCACTTAGCGAGTCGTGGCTTCGGAATCACACCCAAGGCGGTTCGTAAATATGCATTTGAAATCGCAGAACGTCAAAAATTAAAAGCAATTTTAACAGAAAAATTAAAAGCAAAAAAACCTTTTTTAAAAAAAGCTTTTATTTAAATGCTCTAAAAAGAAGAAAATAAAATTTTCCTTTAAAATTTTAACTATCAACTTATAGCCTCATTATACACAATTTATATGATCATAAAAGCTTGTCGCGAGGTTTGCGTAAGTACCTATAAGTATTTAATTAAACTGAAGTTTAAAAAAAATTAAACTTAGCAGATTAAGTTACTCAATTAAATAGGTACTAGTTTATTTACGCAAGTAAATCGCGCGACAAGCTTTTATGATCATATAAATTGTGTATAATTGTAAGTTGATAGTTAAAATATTAAAGGAAGATTTTATTTTCTTCTTTTTAGAGCATTTAAATAAAAGCTTTTTTTAAAAAAGGTTTTTTTGCTTTTAATTTTTCTGTTAAAATTGTTTTTAATTTTTGACGTTCTGCGAATTCAAATGCATATTTACGAACCGCCTTGGGTGTGATTCCGAAGCCACGACTCGCTAAGTGATAATGCTAATGAGGCTATAAGTTGATAGTTAAAATTTTAAAGGAAAATTTTATTTTCTTCTTTTTAGAGCATTTAAATAAAAGCTTTTTTTAAAAAAGGTTTTTTTGCTTTTAATTTATTTTTTACTTTTTAGTTATCGCTGGCTAGGTTTCTGAGTCTGTTCATCTCATTCAACGCATCATTGTTGCAAGGTCGTTTGCCGGTTAATTTCGAACAGTCTAGCTCTTCAATAACATAAATTTCCTAAGGGCATTGAAACGATACATGAAATGTCTACTTACCTTGACTTGGGTGTTTGGAAAAATGCGCCACTTATTTCAGCTTGGAGCTTACTTGTGCCTGACGAAAAACAGTTCCGGGTTTGATTTTGGAGTTGTCCTACTCCTAGACAGGTTGCAGACCAATGCTGATGACGCCCATCTCGCCAAATCACACAAGTCAAAGTGAATCAACCGATGTTACAGGCTCAAAAAATTCTACCTCAAGAATAATCGAGGTCTCTACACCCAATTTCAGGTGGATTAGAGCAACGGAGCTTATAATCACCATATTTTTTTTTAACCTGCATTTTTATTCTCAGCGAACCCTTTCAATTAATACCCATACTATAGGAAAGCATAAAAAACTTCAAAAGTCCGCCATATTGGATTAAGAGCGATGTCAGAAAATTTTTCTAATTATTCTCGGCAAGCCCTTTCATTTGATACCCATATTGCAGAAGTGCATAAAAAATAACTATTCCGCCATCTTGGATGTTCCGCCATATTGGATTTAGAGTGACGTCACATTATTTTTCGAGTTACTCTCAACAAGCCCTTTCATTTGATACCCATATTGCAGAAGTGCATAAAAAATAACTATTCCGCCATCTTGGATGTTCCGCCATATTGGATTTAGAGTGACGTCACATTATTTTTCGAGTTACTCTCAACAAGCCCTTTCATTTGATACCCATATTGTAGAAATGCATTAAAAATAACTATTCCGCCATCTTGGATGGTCCGCCATATTGGATTTAGAATGACGTCACACAGCTTATCGTGTATTGTCCCCCAAACTAAACGTGTATACAAAATTTCAGCTCAATCGGTTGAAGATATCTGCTTCAAAATTGAGTAGCAAGATTCCACCCGAACAAACATACATGGGTCAATATTTGATAATTGGCCAAAACAGGTCCCCATAACTATTTTGTAATTTTAATGTAATATTTAAACTTAATAGTATTTTCATAATGTAGCGCAATACTTTGTTTACATATCCAAACACTTTGGTGAGTATATGTTTGGTTTTCATATAGTAAAAATAAACAAAAAGTGCTAGATGTCATATTTCCTGTCGGTGGAATTTTCCTTTTTGGTGACATTTTTTAATAATAACATGGAGAATTAAAAATAAATTATAAAAGCTTGATTATATTTACATTGTATGCACATTAATCTAAAACTGTTCAATATTTTATTTCAGATAATATGATATTAAACTAAAAAAAAATCATAAAAAATCTAAGCGAATGGTCACGGCGTCATTAGGCTGCCGAAATTTAAATTTGAATTTACCGCGTTTTATAATGTCGCGGACAACGAATGAGCGCATTCTAAATGGACGCGGTGTCCATGTTTGTGATTGGTGAGAAGAGAGACGCGGTGTCGGCCGTTGCTTCGGCGTTGCAAACTGATTATGACATGTGCGTGCGTATAGTTGATACACTTTGTCATTTACCTGTGAGGCAATTAGGAGGTGAATCGTAAGTAAATTATTCTGCTTTTTGTAATAAACTTTCACGAATTAAGATATAATTCGTATCACCTGATGATTTTGCTGTTATATTAGTTATTAGAATGTATGAGAAATATAATGTGCATTTTTGTCATTTTCCTGTGGTCATTTTCCTGTTATTTTCTTGACAGGAAAATGACTCCGTGGCAGGAAAATGACAACACAAGGTAAGTAATGTTATTAATTTATTGTAATTTTGTTTCAGTGTGCAATAATTATGGCTCCAAAGAAAAAAACCCGAGAAGAAGTGTTAGAAAGAAAGCCAGAATTGGAGAAAATGAGATACCAACGAATTAAGAACGATAATGAACAAAGAAACGCATTGAAACAAAAGAAGAAAGAATAATATTTAAAAAGAAAAGCGGAGGGTAAAATTAAAAACATTGCTGAATTAACTCCTCGGTGTAAAAGAGCCGAAAGAAAAGAGTGGCGAAAAAATACAGCAAAATATAGGGAAAAGAAAAAAAATATTGCTCAAAAATCCCTAAAATCGAATAAAGTGTATCGATTTGATAGTTATTATATAGATTTAACTTGGCTTTATTACTTAGACATCAATTATGTATAAAATACGACAAAAAATATATTTTTTTTTTGTAGTCGTTTTCGACCAATTATCAAATATTGACTCATGTATACAAAAAAAAAAATGTATGTATACAAAGAAAAAATTGAATACCTCATCGCAAAATTCATTAACGAAGGCGCCTTTGTGGAAATCTATTGGGTTAAGCGCCTTTGTGGAAATCTATTGGGTTAAGCAGAATGAAATTGATCGACCATCGTGCGCTATTGAAGCATTAAGTGAGTGCAGCGAAGAATTACTTCCGAACATATTTATTTTATTGAATATTTGGCAAGTCTGCCAGTTACAACATGTACAGCTGAGTGATCATTTTCTACTTTACGAAGACTAAAAACAGATTTAAGGAATTCATGTGGTCAGATTAACGGGAGATTAGCCCTGATGTCTGTTCATCGTAACATCGACCTACCAACAGAAACAATTATTGATATGTTTAGTGTAAAAAGTCGGAAACTAGATTGTGTTTTGTGAAATCGTTTTTTTTTTTAAGTTTGTAAGATATCTTTTTGAAAAACCTAAGTGTTTTAAAAAATTAGAAGTTTTATTTCATATTTTTTTAATAAGAGTTAGTAGTGTAGATATTTTTAAAAATATTTAATTAAATATATATTGAAAATGTACAAATTAAACTTTATTAAAAAAAATAAGTTAATGCTATTTTAAATATTAAAAAATTGTCAGTTTAGTTGAAAAATTTAAACTATCACCTATTCAAAGTACTAAGAGTTCAAAATAGTACGAGTTGAAATAACCAAGAGGAAGGGAGGGAAAAATTCAAATTAACAAGAGTCTGATTAAAATTCCTGATATTTATTTCACAATGTTTGTACAATTATACAAATGTTCATTTTTATTTTGATACTCAAAAATTAATAACACAAATCAAACCTTAACATAACACACTTTAACGTTCGAAGCAAGACTCAAGACTGCGAACTAGCTCATATCTCATTCATGTAAACAAACGACAGATCTGTGCATGAAAACAAAAATCACTGAATTCAAAAATTATAGAATGTCGGCGAGCAACAACTTCAAATTACCGAGGGGGCCAAATCACATTTATTTTTTTTCAATGTATCGAGTATTTTTCAAGGGACCGGGAAAAAACTTCAAATTATCGAGAGATTTAAATTAACGAGTGTCAAATTATCGAGAGATTCAAATTAACGAGTGTCAAATTATCGAGAGTCGACTGTATTACCAAAAAGTTACGAAATGACTGCGAAATGTTAAAACAAATTTCTCATCTGGGCCAGCCATCTTGACAGATACTATCTTTCTTTATGCATTTTCTATAATTTTCAGCAAGACTTTCTGGACATATGCAGAAATCGTGCGAACTTCAAATATTTTACTTTCTTCTGTCTGAGCCCAATTGAATGTATCTCGAAATTTTTATTGAAATACGTGTATTCATGCGATATTACCTTTTTCTCAAATTCAGTACTGTTTGTAGCTACCGTTTTTTGAGTCAATTTGATGTTTTTGTTATAGTGATAGTTTAGTAAAACCATACGTTGTAACAAGAATATAACAATGTATATTATTTGATCTATTTCAATTCCTTTTAATAAGTTCTGCAACAGTATCATCAAGCCAAGGTCTTAGTTTGGCGATATTGGAGTAAACGCCAGGATAATTTTCGCGGCCGCAACCATCACCCCAAGAAACAACACCAATCAGCTTTTTATTAGCTACGAGAGGGCCACCAGAATCAGCTTGGCAAGCATCAACTTTACCCTGCCATTGTCCAGCGCAGATCATATTTTCTGAGAAATCAGTCAATCTTTCCTCGCAGTAGCTCCTTTCGAAGACGTTTACGTTGGCAAACAAAAGTTCATCGGACAAGTATCCGCCCTCCTCAGTTACCCCCCAGCCGCTGACCTTGGCACTGGTGTTTGCCACTGGCTCGACACTGGTCATGGCCATGACCCCAACATGTTTGCCCAATTTCACGCCGGTGGCTAGTTTGACTACGGCGATATCGGCCTCGAACGACTCAAAAGTGAAATCGGGATGATTTTTGATGGTAGCGACACGATGCATCGTACCACCTACTTCGCGGCCTGCAGATCCTGCGCGGACTTGATAGTAGTGCTCAGCCGTTCCATAGGTGCAATGAGCAGCAGTTATGACCAAGTTTGGTGTAATAAGCGTGCCTCCACAATGATGTCCTCCAAAACGCTCAAGTGAGATTTGATAGTTGAATAAGTTATGTTGGGCTCTTTCTCCGCCAATAATACCCAAAGTGGGCAAGTTCTCAAGAGGAGCACTGTAAGCCAGGTATAGGGTAGAAATAAGGATAAAAAGTAGCAACATCTTATTAGCTGTGGAATTATGCGAATACTGAATGATTGAGAGTTCTATAAGACTTTTATAACAGAATCAGTAGATGGATAAAGTAGCACATCTTTGGTATCAAAGCTGAACAAATAATGTTAAGTGACGCTCAATTCCAGAAGTATTCTTTGTTATTCTTATGTGCACGTAGTAAGAAAACCTTGAACTCATGTTTTCATATGTTTTAACACAAATCAATAATTCTTTTCCTTTCTAAAAATTTTCGTCTTTATTCCCGATGGGTTTTAGCCATTGAAGTAATAATTATAACCAATCTGATATTCATTCTCGACTTAAATATTGCCAGTGCGATACTCTGTACGAATATAAAAATTTGATTAAAAAAAAAAAAAAACATATATCTACATACATACGGTAATTAAGTATGCTTTGTTGCGCGAAATACAATAGATGATTGTTACTGACGTAAAATGAATCGTCGTTTTTATGATGACGAAAATGTGATTATAACAGTAGACATTATTCAAAACAACTGATCGCAAACATAGCGGGAGTCCGAGACATTTGAATGACCTACAAAAAATATGTCGTGTCATATGCCATGTTAGCCATGCCAATGTACGTCATGTCACGTCACATTTCATGTCATATGTCATGTCATATTTCATATTATATGTCATGTCATGTAAAATATCATATGTAAGGTTATATGTCATGTCATATGTCATGTAATATGTCATGTCATATTTCTCGTCATATGTCATATAATATGTCATGTCATATATCATGTCATATGTCATGTCATATGTCATGTCATATGTCATGTTGTGTGTCATGTCATATGACATGTCATATCATATTTCCTGTGCCAGTGGCCTCATGTGATATTTTATGTGTCTTCTGATATATGTTGTATGACATTCGAATTACAAGATCTTACAATCTACGTCACGTATATGTATCACATATCACTATATGTGACATGTTATAAGCGACATGTGATATGTACTTCAACGTATCCCGGTATACGTAATTCGTGACTGGTGCTATTGTATGTCGCATATAAAAAATTACATATTACCGTATGTATGTGATATGTGTTTCGTTTCGTTACAAATCTCGTATTCAATGTATGTAACATCGTCATATGGGAAATGTGAATTGTCCTTCTCTCATAAATGATATATATAGTATGTAGGTGCAAGCATGTTATATGTAATTAGTTGTATGTGCTTTGTCACATATAACATATAATTATACCACATGACATATGCAAAAAGCAATACGAACTTCGTGACATATCACATATCACACATCAATGGGTATTTTCCAATTCCTGCACCAAGTATCAATATAAAATTTATAATTTGTTATATTTAAATACAAGTAGTGCAAAGTCTTGTTCCAAAATAGAATAGTTCTTTCAATCCCTAATTTCTTAACGTGTCAAGTAAACAACAATACATTACATATATTTTAAAATTTTATTGGTGTGCTTGAATATATCAATATACAATCAAAGGTATTATAATAAAGATTGTTATTAGGGTTTGGGTAGAAGTGTTAGAGTTTCAATTCTCATGCCAATGGATAGAAGCATATTTTCAAAATGGATAAAATGAAAAAGTAGTTAATCCAATCCCGATTTTTTCATATCAATTATACATAATTGTAAAAGCAAATTTATTCCCCCCTCCCCCCGCTCCCTCGTATAATATGTTGCTTATTTAAATATCAACTAACTAATATCAACTGCCTCCATTTCTGAAATGACCTTTAATGGTATGGTTTCAATAAATTGTTTTCTTTAATTGTAGGATCTATTATCTACGTCAATGTTTCGTAAATTATCACCACCTGAGTAAATATTGCAATGAATGTTTCCTTAAAGCTGTTAGCATAATACCAATTGGTAGATAATGAATATCTCGTTTTGTAAATACAGAAGATGAAGGGAACTATGGAATTTATATAGTAGAATACATCTACCGCAGCGTAGACTTCTTAAAATTTTAGTTGGGCTAGATGTAATCACAGCTTCTCATTTAATGCAGTTATTCTCAGTATGCTGTATTTTGTGTGTTGCACAGAAATATATTAAGGAATTATTTCCTTGTATAAAATAATTTATTGGTTATTGCTGCCATAAAGGAAATTTATCGTCAAGGGTTTGCTTAAAAAATAAACATGAGTACTAAAAGAGATTGGTAACATTTATAAATTGCACTAGAAAAATTATGGGAACTAAAAACAAGAGTACGTAATAGTAAATCGTGCTTGCTGTTTAGGTTACCTAATAGAGAATGTGTTCTAAATATAACAATTTGTTCCTAAGACTCATAATCTATTGGTATTTTTCGACCAGTAGAAATAATTTAACGATATTTTTTAATAGGAATGGCTGACAGTAGATTAGGTCTCCTTTTAGTTGGCACTTTTAGGTCTGGTCTCGTTGAATCTTTTCAAAATAGTAGACTAAAATTGAAGTGCGCAAACAAAACGAATTCTAATTACGGTTTCTTACTCTATGCTATATATACATTACATATATAACTTTACTAGAGCTTAATGTTTAACATTAGTTTATATCATGATCTACTCGAGCCACTCCCTTGACCGGCTCTCAAGATGAGTACTAGAATCGTTAAATTATCCAACAAACTTTTTTACACATGGTTCACTCGAATATCAAATTATTTTCTAATTCTGTTTCCTGTAACCTTTATCAGCTAGGTATTTCCCCGATATTTGTCTCTTTTCCATTTATGCACTATCATTGGACCCCAAAATTAAAGTATGATGTGAATGCACGCTTATCAAAACCTAATAATAGCTGTTTTCGGTGAATAAATAAATATACATACTTATATTGAAGAGGCACCAATCTTATCACGACTGTGATTGATTGGTAGCAGATAAGAGCTGTGAATAAAGGGCGAACGGCTTAGAGCTCCACTTCACAGTACAAAGAATGGTTGTGTCGCGTGCATTACAGGTGTTACTAGTTGTTTTACCACTTTGCGCGGGTAAAATACTCAATAAATGCGAAGATACGAATAGTTGCTACGATGAATTTATGCACCCTGATATTGATGTACCAACCGTTGAAACATTCAATGAAGAAGAGAAGTCTTCCAATTTTTGGCTGAGGGTTGGTAAGGCTTTTGTCGAGCAGCAGTTGAAGAGGGAGATTAACAAAAATGTAGCGAAAAATATAATCTTTTTCATTGGAGATGGAATGTCTTTAACGACACTTGCAGCTAGCAGGCTACTTCTCGGTGGAGAAGAAAAGTCACTGACTTTTGAAAAATTTCCCTACACCGGCCTGGTGAAAACATATTGCTTGGATAAAACTGTTCCGGACTCAGCAAGCACTGCAACTGCGTATTTGAGAGGCGTCAAGGTAAATTACGGAACGATTGGAGTAGATGGCAGAGTCAAAAGAAAGGACTGTAAAGGTATGCTGGATGATAAAACTCATGTTTATTCAATAGCTAAGTGGGCTATGAATGCTGGGAAATCTGCTGGGTTGGTGACCACAACAAGGGTTACACATGCCTCACCTGCAGGTGTCTATGCACATACTGCCGATCGCGAATGGGAAAATGATTCGAAAGTTAAAGAAGACTGCGGTACAGAAAAGGTTCCAGACATTGCGGATCAGTTAATACATGGTGATGTTGGAAGTAGGCTGAAAGTGATATTAGGAGGGGGAAGAGGACAGTTTCGTGACATTGACGCAGATCCTGAGGAAGGCAGAAAAGGATCACGATCGGATGGAAGAGATTTGATAAATGAATGGCTGGAAAAAGCCGGAGGAAATGAGAATCGCACATATGTTTATAACCGACATCAGCTTTTAAGAGTTGATGCTAATAGGACAGATACATTGTTAGGACTGTTCCAAGATACGCATATGCTTTACCATCTTGAAGCAGAAGCGAAACATTTAGAGAAAGAAAAACCAACTCTTGTGGATATGACTACAAAAGCAATTGAATTGCTTCAGAAGAATGAAATAGGATATTTTCTGTTTGTAGAAGGTGGAAAGATAGATTTAGCTCATCACAAAGTATACACGAGACTGGCTCTAGATGAAACTGTTGAGTTATCTAAGGCAGTAGATGCAGCTAGGAAGATGACAAACTCATCGGACACATTGATTGTCGTCAGTTCTGATCATTCACATACTTTAAGCATATCAGGATATCCGGTAAGACGAAAATGTATTAGGGGTATTCACGCTGTGTTGTATTTCGTATTGCGTCATTGGTTTGAGTGCAAAATTTTAAATTTTCATAGTTATTGTAACCAATTTTTCAACAACTGTTACAACGATACAATAGCAAATATAATAATATAATGAAGTGTGAATACTCTTATTTTTTATCCATATTTATTTTGAACCAAAATTGTTATATTCTAGCGCCGGCACAATGATATATTCCATGTTGCAAAGATCAGTGATAAGGATGCCTTACCCTATGTTACATTAAGTTATGCAAATGGGAAAGGTTTTAGCAAGTACTACGACACGAAGAGAGGCAAACGAATTAATCCCCTAAAGATTAATAGGGAAAAGATTAAAGCTCAGTTTCCATCAACAGTTCCTTTAAATACAGAGACGCATGGTGGTGAAGACGTTCCTGTATTTGCTTCTGGCCCATTCGACCACTTGTTCACTGGAGTTTACGAGCAGAACGTCCTTCCTCACCTGATGGCATATGCTGCATGCATTGGAGACGGGCATAAAGCTTGTGATTAAATGTTGTTGATATTTACTTACGTGTTGTTGAGGTGAACGTGAGCTTAACTTTATCTCAGGAATTTTGGTAGCACGTGTATTTTATGTGTCTGCTGATACTCTGAAGATTATATTGAACAATAATTGATATTGCCTGTAAGTAGTTTTAAGATCTTTATCATTTTAATTACCGTTTTCAAATAAAAGCGATAAAAAAAGTTGTCTCTAATTGATTCAAGGTAAACACTTTATATCTTATCTGATCTGGGTGAGCTGCTCGGAAGTAGATAAGTGCCATACATATTGGTAAAAAAAATTGCTTGCTTCTAAGATAAATTATATATTTTGGAATTTCAGCTGAAAATACTTTCATAGTTTTTAACGTGATAAGGTGGGAAGCTTGAAAATTGCCTAAGCATGTATAAAACGATATCCACATTAGGCATTTCAAAGTGGTGGATAAGAACTTGGCTGAAGTAGTAGCACTAAGCGAGCGTCTGCACTTATTATTGTTTTTGCGTTGATTTATCGTTGAACGCGATAATTTGCAGTACTGATGTTTTTTCCACTTATATATCATGCCTTGTGTTAGCTAGTTTTTGAAAAGTGCATTTGCTCGTAATATTATGTAATTCATTGTTTGTAAGTTGTTGATGAGTGAGTAAATTTAGAACGACTTTTTGTAACCTCGATGACGAATACATCAACAGACCCGTTATCCTTAAAATATTACATTGAAAGTGGCAATTTTTCCATATTAAAATTCCAGAACTTAATTTAAATACTCCAGAAAACTATTATGAGCGCGGTTCCGAAAACCGGAACTTCTCAATTGTTTTGAACATTTCATTGTGATTAAAAACAAAATACTTAAATGGATGGCTGGATTTTTTCTTTTGGATTTTAGGGCATGTCTATCATTTCTGGTATTTTTCGATTTCTTTGAAAAAAAAAAAAAAAAAATCGACAGCGCATTGTTTTCTGGGTATTAATTAAAATATAGTACCGTCGCGGGACGGTAGACAGAAGTGAAAACTTGAACTAATAAAACTGGAAAATAATAGAATTTAATTAATAAACTATTAAAATTGATAAGATTCGACAATCCTAATTTTTCCATTCAAATTACATTCTTTTTCTGCAAATATAAATAAAATTTTTATTTGATAAATGAATTGATTGACTGATTGAGTTTTAATGCATTTATTTTATGCAAATCGTCGAATATAAGTATTCATAATTGAAAATATTACATATAATGTTGTATAATACAAGTAATGTCATAATGACAGTAGATAATAATGGATAATATTACAATTTATATACTTATCAAGAAAAACAAGACTGCTTGTAAACGGACATGTGATAATGATAATACTCAAATTCTGTGGCCTCAAGATAATCATTGTACCAATTTTCAATCAAATCAGTTGAAATCGAGAAATATTGGTCGCCATATTGGATCCACCTTCTCAGATTTGCAAATTTTGATAAGAGTCAAAACTGGTAGCCTCAAAATAATCATTGTACCAATTTTCATTAAAACCTGTTGAAATCGAGATATTTTGGTCGCCATAGTGGATGTGCCATCTGGAATTGCAAATTTTGATAATATTCAAAATTAATGGCCTCAAAACAGTCAATTTATTAATTTTCACTAAAATCGGTTGAAATCAAGAAATCTCGGTCGCCATCTTGGATTTAGAAATTGTGATAGTATTCAAAAGTATTGGCCCAAAACAATCAATATACTAATTTTCATTAAAATCCATTGAAATTGGGAGATTTGGGCCACCATATTGGATCCGTCATCTTAGAGTTTCAAATTTCGATAATATTCAAAATTAGTAGCATTAAAACAATCATTGTACTAATTTTCATTAAAATCCGTTGAAATCGAGAAATTTTGGCCTCCATATTGGATCCGCCTCTATATTAGCCTCCATATTGGAATTTCAAAATTCGGTAATACTCTAATATTCAAAAATGAGTGGCGTCAAAACAATCATTGTACCAATTTTCATTAAATTCGGTTGAAATCGAGAAACATGGCTGCCATATTAGATCCACCCATCTTTGATTTAGAAATTTCGATAATATTCAAAATTAGTGCCCTCAAAACAATCATTGTGCCAATTTTCATTAAAATCCATTGAAACTGAGAAATATTGGCTGCCATCTTGCAGCTACAAATTTCGATAATATTCAAAATTAGTTGCCTCAAAACAATCACTGTACCAATTTTCATTGAAATCGAAGAATCTTAGTCGCCATATTGGATCCGTCATTTTGGATTTGTAAATTTAGATGATATTCGAAATCAGTGGCCTCCAAACAATCATTTTACTAATTTTCACTAAAATCGGTTGAAATCGAAAAATCTCGGTCGCCATATTGGATCCGCCATCTTGGAATTGCAAATTTCAATAATATTCAAAATTATTGGCCTCAAAACAACCATTGTATTAATTTTCACTGAAATTCGTTCAAATCGAAAAATCTCGGTCGCCATATTGGATCCGCCATCTGGAATTTCAAATTTTGATAATATTCAAAATTAGTGGCCTCAAAACAATAATTTTACTAATTTTCACTAAAATTGGTTGAAATCGAAAAATCTCGGTCGCCATATTGGAACCACCATCTTGGAATTGCAAATTTCAATTATATTCAAAATTAGTGGCCTCAAATTTTCATTAAAATCCGATGAAATTTTAGTCGCTATACAGGATGTATAACTATATACATATATGCGGCCGTGCAGTGGGGAGAACTTCTCCTCACTTTTTCGAGACATTTTTGGTAACAATTTTTCCCCTCAATCCGAGGAGTTTCAAGCGTTTACTCTAAATTGCCCAAGGCCTTACATAAAAAGTTTTCGCTTCGAAAAGTGCGACATTGACATCCCATTTAGAAAATGCTTTTTAACTTCAGAGTACTGTATAATCTGTTTTAGACAAAAGTCTTAGGAATTTTCCCTGGCTATTCAATGGTGGCCGTAGATTTGACCTTGACCATGGCCTTGAAGTTAATTTCAAGGTCAAGTTAAATTTTTTAAATGGGAACCGATATTTTTGCCACGGAAATGGAAAAAGCGGAAAATGTTAGTCCGACCATGATCTTAAGCATGACCTCGAAGGTCATATCAAGGTCAAAATGGTTCTTTAAAGGGGAACCTGCACTGTTACTGCGGGTTTTGAAAGAGCAGATGTTTTGCGTCTAAATGTAACTTTGACCACAACCTTGACTTTGGCCATGACCTTGAAGGTCACATCAAGGTCAAGATGGTGTTTTAAAGGGCAAACCATGTTTTTGGCCACGGAAATGGAAAAAGCAGAAAATTTTAGGTGCCCTTTTAAAGAACCATCTTGACACTGATATGCCCTTCGAGGTCATGGTCAAGGTCATAGTCTTTCCATTTCCGTTGCCAAAAATATGGTTTCCCCTTCAAAAAACTACCTTGACGTTAATGTGGCCTTTGAGATCATGGTCAAGGTCATGGCCAAGACCGAGGTTGTTGTCAAGGTCACATTCGGACGTAAAACTTCCACTCTTTCCACATCCGTAGTAACAATGCAGGTTTCCATAAAAGCTTGTTGCGCGATTTACTTGTGTAAATAAACTAGTGCCTATTTAATTGAGTAACTTAATCTGCTAAGTTTAATTTTTTTAAAATTTCAGTTTAATTAAATACTTATAGGTACTTACGCAAACCTCGCGACAAGCTTGTATGATCATATAAATTGTGTATAATGAGGCTATAAGTTGATAGTTAACATTTTAAAGGAAAATTTTATTTTCTTCTTTTTAGAGCATTTAAATAAAAGCTTTTTTTAAAAAAGGTTTTTTGCTTTTAATTTTTATTTTTTCAGTTTAAACATAATTGTGCGGTATTGTAGGGCATTTTTAATAGCATGATTTGCCCCATGAGGTTTGAGCTTGTGCTAAAAATGGTCTCATTTTTCAAACGACGATTTGCAGTCCAGTTCTTTCATGTCAGTGGATGAAATATAGGAACAAGTGAAGATTACGGTCACCTCTCTGATTTCAACGGAACTTTTTAAGACCATTCGCAGTATTCAAACCGTTTTGACAACACACAGTAGAGAGTCAGCGTTTCTACACGGGTACGAATAATCCTGTTGTTGATGCACATTGCTGTAAGAATAAGGACTAAAAATGTGTGTGTGCATTTCTTGTCATTTCGATTTGAGTGCTTGGTATATATATACATATATTAGTATAAAAGGAAGTTATTAATTTAAATCATAAGTATTAGGATTTACAAATCTATTACAGTTACCGTATTATTTAAAAATCAATCAAATCAAACAATCAAAACAACCCGCCTGCTCGTTTCATTCGTTGTGTTAGTTCGTGACAACAAGATAAATGGATTCGATTTGTGATGCATATTTACTCTCCAAAGTTCCGCGCTTTTGTAGAGATTTCTCCTCGCGTTGCTTACTTTCTCTATAAAACCAGATTGAATACGCTGCGAGAATACACATGTGGAATGGCCCAAAGAGATGATAGTTCCACAAAGATGATAGTTTCACAAAAATGTCATCGTGATTGCAGGGATCCAGGTGAGTATGAGAAAATTACTGAAATTACTGAGTTTCTGAGGTTCTTTGTTCCTGCGGAGACTGCAAAAAAGTGTCGTTTATTGCGAGTAGTGTGCGCGATATGAACGGAATTCTGCAGGAATTGCGGCTATAAATGCAGAAATTTGTATGTTAACGAAGTGAGTTTTCGGGAAATTCAAAGTTGAATTTCCCGGAAAGTACGGCTTTTCGAAAAAATTTTTTGTTCGTGGACGAATGTTCCTACAAAATTTCATTGAAATACAACTTCTGTCTATTTCGCCGCGAAAGTTGGACTCCATCAAATTGACGCGTTCCGTAAATCTAGTGTTAAGATACTATTACCGTCTAGAAGGCCAAAAGCAAGCAAATTTTGAAGAATTTTTTTCCTCAGCTCCTTTATGAAATATACTTACAAAACTTTTTTCAAAACATTATTTTATTGTCTGAGAATACAAAAAAAAACCTTCTCCCTCTTTCTTTTTAATTTATTTTTTAATTTATTTTTTAATTTATAGAGGGCGCCAAATTTGATTACTCTAAAAATCCTTGTCCCATTGCGGTCAGTTAATCTCAGGATTGGTAAGTCTGAAACAAAAAATTCAAAAAGTTGCTTAAAGAGGAAGGTTTCTTACAGGGTAATTTATCACCATTAATTAAAAATCGATAAAAAAAAATTTGGTGGATGTTTGAAAAAATTGTGAAAAACGACATTCATGTTTTATTCCTTGCTAAATTTTTTGTTTTTTTTTTGTTGTTTTTTTTTGCCAAATTGTGATAAATTACAGGGGTTGGTGCATATGAAATGTCGGATTTTTTTTACATGCAAACATTTCTCTCCCTGTTTTCGATATGGTTTGGTTTTTGGCATAACCACGTTTATAGTTGTACTGTCCATTGCCAGAGTCATATTTCAATAAAGGAGATTTTCTCAAAAGTGTTCCCTTTTGTTATTTGTTTTGAATTCTGTACCGACATGAATTCCACCGATATTCGTGTAATTTTTTGTATGAGTCCAAACTTGGTAATAGTGCTGCAAAAGCTGCACGCGACATAAATCAAGCGTTTGGGGGGAGAATACTGTTAACTATCGAAAAGTGCAGCGTTGGTTTGAAAAATTTCGGTCTGGTGATTTTCCACTACAAAACGAACCGCGAGGAAGGCCCAAAAACGTTGAAAAATGGTGATCTGAAGGCATTGGTGGAAGCGAATCCAACTGTATCCACGAAGGATATATATACCAGCATGAAAGTCGATCATACAACGATATTGCGACATCTTTTTGAAATTGGCAAGGTGAAAAAAATGGATAAGTGGGTACCGCACGAACTAACCGAGCGAAATAAGCTGCATCGGTTGAACGAATGCTCGTCGTTACTACCCGATTTCATGGAGAGCCATTTTTCGATCGGATTATTACGTGTGATGAAAAATGGGTTCTTTACGACAACCGGAAAAGGTGTAAGTACTCGGTGGCTTGATAGGGATGAGGCTTGTGTTCCTACTCCAAGGCCTTCACTTCATCCACGGAAGATTTTAATCACAGTTTGGTGGAATGTGACTGGGGTAATTCCTTACTTGTTCCTTCGAACCGGGAAGACAATTACGGGCGAAAAGTACTTCCACTACATTGATGAGATGCATGAATAATTGAAAATTATACGCCTATCACTTGTTAATCGGCATGGCCCACTACTTCTCCATAACAATGCACGGCCGCATATATCGCACAAAACAACTGCGAAATTACATGAATTGAAATATGAAGTTTTGCAGCACCCAGTTTATTCACCGGATATCCCGACAACCGACTTTAATTTTTTTAAACATTTGGAGCTGTTTTTACGGGCTAAACAGTATGAAAATGAAGACAGTCTGAAAAATTCGATGTCAGAGTATATTGATTCTAAAGATCAGAATTTTTTTAAGACAGGCATCTATGCTTTAAAGTCTCGTTGGGAAAATTGTACTGAAGCGAATGGAGCATATTTTGATTAAATAAACAGCTTTTGAAAAATAATATGCAGTTTTATATATTCACTTAAAAATCCGACATTTCATAATGCACCAATCTAATAATAAACAAAACACGATAAGATTTATTAAACTGGGTTCATCCAATCCGGAGATTAATTGTCCACAGTTTTCGAGAAAATCGCGTTTAAAGTTAAAACTCCTGCTTCGAGCCAAAACGCGCGCGTTCACTAAAAAGTGTTGTATACGGTTATAATCATCAAATTTCTTAAAGATATATATTTTACGACGCTATTTTTGGATCTCTAAGGAGTTGAAAATTTAAAAAAAAACAAAATCGATTTTGTGAAAATTATAGACGGTTATAGTACCTTAAATGCCTTTTAGAGAACATTCTGCCATTTGAAAATGAACAACACACGGAAATGAACAACATACAAATCCAAACTGCCTGCAACACAGATATTTGTCATTTCGACTTTTTTGCCTTCTCCTTGTTTTGAAAGTCCACTGAACTTCAATTTAGAGATTGACAATTCCTCAATTATGTACAAGGATGGACAAAGGCAGCCAAACTTAATAATTTGTTCCTCAATTTACTTCGTTACACAAAATGTCCACTGACTGACGATTTGCCTTTTGCAAAGTGTCTATAGACGATTTTCCGTATTCAAAATGTCTATTTACAGAAGATTTTCTTTATACAAAATGTGTATTTACTGAAGATTTTCCTTATATAAAATGCCTATTTACTGAAGGTTTTCTTTATGCAAAATGTCTATTGACTGAGGTTTTTCCTTATACAATATACATTTGGTATGAACTTATGCTCAAATTTCATATTTTTAATATTGCAATTGCAGAGTAAAATCTGACTAAATTAAAAGTAGAAATATTTGAAATGTTTTTCCTGTTTACCTATTTGCAATATCGACAATCTAATTTAAGTAAAAAAGAAGAAAAGAAAAAGTTATGAGTTAGAACAAAAATTGAATTATGAAACCAGCGAATCCTAGACATTGTTTCCACCCGAAAACCCCTTTATGGATTCGTCATCTTGAATCTCCAAATCTTGATAATATTCAAAATTAGTGGCCTTAAAATAATCATTGTACCAATTTTCATTAAACCCCGTTGAAGTCCAGAAATATTGGTCGCCATATTGGATCTAGAAATTTTGGTAATATTCACAATTAGTGGCCCAAAAGAAAAAAGCGTACTAACTTTCATTAAAATCCGTTGAAGTCGAGAAATTTTGATCATCATATTGTATCTGCCATCTTGGATTTGGAAAGTTTGCTAATATTCGATATTAGTGGCCTCAGAATAATCATTGTATCTCAAATATAACAAGTGGACTATATTTATCATCATTAGTAGGTCCCCTGGGAGGAGGTATAACAATCCCTTAGCTTTCGTTGTTTGTATGCGTAGGTAATCAATCAAAACGTGGAAGGTAGGCCGCCTCCAGGATTCAGTGTACTTGCGATAATAGAAGTATAATAATGTTGACATTGCTTACAATTTTTAGGTAATAGGTACACACGTACCAAGCACTTAGGTAAAGAGGTCAATGCTAATCGCTGTTCCTATTACTTTAATTTTTTATCGCAAGACTTTGTGTAATGTTATCAGACGTTATTTAAATAAGGCATCAAGTCGTGTGATATAGAAACTCAGCGGGAATATTTAATGATAACAAAGGAAACTAGCGAATTTGTTACAGGTAAGCTCTCTGGTTTGAATTTAGATAAAAAATATATGTTCAACATTTTAAAAAGAACTTTCTATAGCGATAAGTATGGAACCTGAAACACAACTACATATATCTATACATGCCTCTAAATTATATAATTGATGTTGTATATACCGCAAACAAAATCCAGATTTGGGATTTTTTTTAATTAAAATCGCAATTTTGATTGGATGCAAGTAACCTCAATTCAACTCGCATTTAATAGGATTTTGTAAGGGTATATGTCGTGCCTATTTGCTTGCTTTTTGTTTAAATATAATCTACTTAGGGACTGGACTACGTACGCAACAAAATGGAGAGTGGGTTATATAGCTTAGCATTACGATATGTGACGAGGGATGAAGGGATCTTAGAAATCGTAAATATTCTACTTTTGAAATCGTAAATATTCTACCTTTTTTAAGAATTCGTATACATACACACATAAAAGTGACGTGGGGTGAAATTGTTAAGAAGGTGTTGGAATAAAAATCGAAGTTCCTGAAAACTTATCAATTGATTTCTTATGCATCTATTAATTTTACCGAAGAAATAAATAAATAAAAAAATCGTTTCTGGTGAATTATGTAAAAAAAGATTTAAAAAGTATGGGAATTGTATTGGAATATTATGTCCGTCTGCCTATCTGTCCGCCTGTCAATGTATTATTAATTTTATCTTGCTTTTAAACTCCAATTCGTATTTATTGCAAGCTATAAAAAAGCGCTCAACTTTATAGCACAAGACACATTTATAGACCAAAGACATTGGAGGTTATTTTAAAAATTATTGGCATTAAGCTACCCGTAGTAACAGTATGGAATTTACCCGACTAGCATTTTAATATGGTTAAAATATGGCCCAAATTGGCTTTACCGGATTTTATAATACGGCTATACAGGGTGTTCAGAGGTGGGAGGTCAATACTGCAGGGGGTGAAAGGTCAGACCGAGACAAGCAAAAAATCGTATGGGTGGGGGGGGGGGGGGGGGGGGGGGGGGCATATCGCACCGTTCGGCAGTTACAGGGTGATTCGTAAATCAGGATTTTGCCTTATATGGGAACCGCTCTTGTATTTTTATCTTTTTTTGTACGCATCGCAGCGGCCCCAAACTGATTTAAAAAAATCACTATTTGGAAGCCCTTTCCAAAAAAGTTTACACCAGGAAAGGAAATTGGATATTGGCCACATTGAAGGAAATTGGATATTGGCCACAGTTGAAGAAGCAAGCGAAAAGAACGGGTGTTTAATAGAAAAAATTAAGATAAAATGGCAGAATTCAGTGTTGAAGAGTATGCCGATATAATTTACGTGTACGGTTTAGTAGAAGGAAATGATAGTGAGGCCGTACGAGAATACCAAAGGAGATTCCCGAATCGGCGGGTACCCAACAGAAGGGTATTTTCAAGGACTTTCAGAAGGTTAAAAGAAACCAGAAGTGTAACCGCCCCCAGAGCAGAAACGCGAGCAGGAAAATCGGCCGATTCAGCGGACCCCGACCAACAAATCCTCAACATCGTCAGGAACAGCCCTGTGATAAGCATCAGGCAGGTCGCACGAAGGTCAGGATTGTCTTCAGGGAGAGTTTGGACCGTTGTGAACCGAGAGGGACTACATCAATACCACCATATCCCGGTCCAAGCACTACAGGAAGGAGATTCCGAAAGACGATTGCAATTTGCACTTGGTTGTTCGAGTCTGACATCGAAAACAGAAGGTTTCTAGACCGAATTGTGGACGGATGAATCGCAATTCACCCGGGATGGCATCACAAACTTCCACAACCTTCACACCTGGTCAGATGTGAACCCACATAGGACCAGGTGTCGGTCCTTCCAGCAAAGATTTAGTGTCAATGTCTGGGCTGGCATCATTGGCAACCAGTTGATAGGACCCTTCATCTTTCCCCAAGTGCTGTATAGTCAGCTATATTCGGACTTTTTGGAGAATATCCTTCCGGATCTGTTGGAGGACATCCCCCTGGCCACCAGAAGCGCAATTTATTTACAGCACGACGGAGCACCTGCGCATACTGGGAACATTGTTAGGGCAAGGTTGAATGAGCATTACCCAGAGCGCTGGATTGGACGAGGTGGACCGATTCCTTGGCCTGCTAGGTCACCGGACCTTACTCCACTGGCCTTTTTGATGAAAGATAAAGTTTACTCAAGACCAATCAACACCAGAGAAGAATTAGTTACCAGCACTGGGACTGCAGCCACGAAAATACGGGAGAGACTGGCTACCATAGACCTCAAACGCGAAATAAGACGAAGGCTACTTGCATGCATCGAAACTGGCGGAGAACATTTTGAACAGCTTTTGAAGGACATGCGTTTTAATTGTAATTAGTTTTTAAGCGAACAAAATGTATTTTTTAGTTAACTTAAGTATAATTTCCTAAAAATTCGAATTATCATGATATTCTGTAAAAGGATTTTTGTAAATAAATTTTCGTATCCTTTTCCTACCTAGACATGTTGCACCTTTTTGGAAAGGTAAGTAATTAGATAGGCAACTTAAAAAAAATAAAAAGTAGGTATGTTAATAACATGAATTTCGGAGAAAAGTGGGGCGAAAGGTGAAAAATCGTGAAATAAAAGTTAATTTTTTCAACTTCCAGGGGGGATTGTGGCCAAGGGGTTGGGGGTAGGGGGGTGGTGTAAACTTTTTGGAAAGGGCTTCCAAATAGTGATTTTTTGAAATCAGTTTGGGGCCGCTGCGATGCGTAGAAAAAAAGATAAAAATACAAGAGCGGTTCCCATATAAGGCGAAATCCTGATTTACGAATCACCCTGTAACTGCCAAACGGTGCGAGATGCCCCCCCCCCCCCCCCCCCACCCATACGATTTTTTGCTTGTCTCGGTCTGACCTTTCACCCCCTGCAGTATTGACCTCCCACCTCTGAACACCCTGTATTTAGGAATGCCCGATACGGCCCATATTTAAAATTTAACGCCTCAACGCATATGGTCCATATAAGCAAAGATCATATAAACTAATGATGCACAATGAGCTCTCGTACTTCAAGAGCTCTTGGGTCGTGACAGACAGCAAAGGTATACATAGAGGTACAACCCTCGAAGAAAATATGTGCCAGAGTTCGTGGGCTGAGCTCAAGCAAAGGGGGCAGTGTAAGACGAAAAAGTCACAGTGTCCAGAAAAGCTTTACATCCAGTGATATGCTCACGGCTCTCACGAAATTGCTCTTTGATATGCAGCCGTAATTCGGTTGCCAAGCGACGCGTGTGCGCTGCTGGTTTGTTTAATTCCTTTGGCCCGCAGTTGCAAATATGAGATTGTGTGTATTATAAAATCGATATTCTGTTTCAATGGAATAATACGATACACGGATATGCAGGTCGTATTCTCAGACCGATTTAATTTTTATTTTGGGAAGACAAAAATATTGAATAACTTTTAATATAGGAAAATTGACCAATATATTTTTTTAGATGCACAAACACAGTATAAGTTTTTTGAAATTATTTGTTTCTCTTTGTTAACATAAAGCGAGAGCGGAAATATTTCCTTTTAAATATTCTGACCGAATCACAATTTAAGGGGCGAATCACCTTAGAAATTAGAAGTAATTTTTGGAATTATTTTTACAGGGAAGAATTCGTGTGAATCTTTTTCAATTTCGAGGATGTTGTATTAATGTTTTCATGTACATCTCATTAAATTTTGAAATCATTGCAGGCAGAAATTCCTGTTTTATTCACAGCAGGTCTTCACCCGACTTATGTTATACTAGTCTCTGTCCTAGTCGTATTCTCTGACCGATTTAATTTGCATTTCGGGAAGGAAATAATTTTTAATACAGGAAAATTGACCAATATATTTCTTTAGATGTAGAAACATTATATAATTTTTTTGAAATTATTTTTTTCAGTGTGTTAAGGGGTTAGGTGTAGTCAGAGGCATAAAAAAATGACAATTTTAAATAATTTTTTTTTGCCACTAAATTATTTTGTTTTGTAAAAGTAAAAACATAGCATTATTAAATAGGGTTTCGACTTCACTTGACAGAAATGTTGGAAAAAAAAAATTAATAATTTTAAAAGTTATGGCTGTTTGCTTTGACCCAGTTCCAACCGAAGCGCCTTGCGGTGGCCATCATATATCCTTGGAGATTCATCTAAAATCAATTGGCCAAAAAAAATTAGTTTTATTAATAGATAATCTAGTGCCTGATCGAAGCTTTTTTTTTTTTTTAATTAACAAAATGGCGGCCTCAGGAAAAATTTTTCCAGATTTTTGGGAAAAAACCAACAGTTAATTGTTTATAAAAAATCGAAATTAAAAAAAAAAAGAAATCCTTCGATCAGGCACTAGTTTTTCATTTTTTCAAAAATCTGTATAAATTTCATTAAAATCTACCGAGCGGTTTTTGAGCTAGAGTGGCCACCAGTTCAAAAAACATAGTTTTGAGGAAAACGCATTTGAAGTTTTACACTCAATTTACGGAAAGTAATACGTATTATTTAATTACTTACACCGAGTCATCAATAGGTCTTCAGCCGTTGTAGCAGCTTCCAAAATATCTATTTGATGTTGTCTACGTAGCATTCTACCTTCTCGAGTGTTGTCGTTAGCGCGCATATCTGCCACTTTCACACGTGCAGTATCGGTTTTTTTGTTCCAGAGCGCCCGAGAACCCTTTGTTAATTATCGAATAACTCGAAAAGTATTTGTCGGATTTACTTAAAATTTTCAGAGAATATTTCTAAGATATTATACTTTAAGAAAATGCAAAAAAAATCGATTTTTTGAAAATCCTGACTACACCTAACCCCTTAATATAAATTGAAATATTTCCTTTTAAATATTCTATTCCGAATCAAGATTTTAAGTAATAAGGAAATTTGCATTTTTAACCCTACCCCATTTGATTGTGATCACCTTTACTTCTAACAAGCGGTAGTTTAGGATAGGATAGGATGATTGTGGAATAATAATATAAGTAAATAATTTCCGAAATTTCATTGCATCGATTTTTAGTCGAACGTATACATAATTATTACATTTTTGTAAATTTTTGCTAAGCTATTAACGTAATAAGAACGCACTAGATTTAAAAAACCTCTTTGGAGAAATTAAGGTTTGAGAAAAAACTTAGACGGGTTCGAATTACATAAAAATAAATTCAGGAACAGACGGTTATACAGTAGACACATTTTATAATGATTATTGCGTAATAATATAATCGTAAAAAGGTGTTATAAAAGCATAAAAATGTTTACCTTTGTTTCAGTTAGCCCTGTGGATGTCACTTCTATTTTTATCAAGTAAAACAAAGAACTATGAGAAATTATCACTTTTATTTTCTTGATATTTCCCAGTGACCGACCCCGGTGGTAATCAGACCACTCGTTTTATTTTAAAGAGGTATCACCAGTAGCCCTAGTCTTCTAAGATTAAAACAATTAAAATACCTATTTAAAATAAAAATAAATAAGCAGGCAAAGAAACAAATAATGCAATAGACAAACATTCGGTCCAACAAATAATTGCAAAGTCAAGCAGGCATAAAAGACAAATATAATAAATAAAAGCAGAAATTAAATTAACAGAAAATCGGAAAAAATTAATCTATATGTCAAGTTGGAATATAAACTACCTTCGGACAATAAATGAAAAATATCGATGCAAGCGTTTAGGCGTAATTGAGCAACAAACAAATTAACAAACAAACTTTCATTTTTATATATACATAGGGATGATTTAATTTTTTCAGTGCTGTTGTAATGGAGAGCAAAAATTTCGATTATTAAACATATGTGAATTAATGTGAAGCATTACATCTTACTGCAACACTTTTAATAAATTCATTATTAAGTTTTATATTATCACTGAAAGAATTTCTTGGTGATTCCCTTAAATATGACCTTTGAATGACCTTCAAATGACCTCTGGATGACTTCAGATTGACCACTATGGACAATTGTTGATGCTACAACTCGACCTGAGCATCCAAAGACTAAATCTACAATCCTTCTCCGGGTCAGACTGCGAAAAAAGATTTCGTTGTATTTCTCTTGAAAATGACCTTCAAATTACCTTCGCGTGATCCTCGAATAACCTCTATCAATCTTCTGTAGTTCTAAAACTCCTACAAAAGAATGTCAGCCAGAAATAAAGGGCAAGATTGACATAGTTTCTACATACAAAAATATTAATTTTTCTGAAAATCGTCAACTTTGAAGGGAATTTTCAAGGTCAAATAAAGGTCACTGGAACTTTTTACTATTTTTTCCGAATCCACAATCGCTTACACTTTAATTAAAGAAAAAAAAAAGTCATCTCAATAGCATTTTGCTATCTGGAAGTAATTCAAAAATGGAAAAAAATTCGTGCCAATATATCATAGGTATCATAGTAATAATAGTAAGCCATAATGACAATAAATGAGTTTTCTGTTGGCAACTACATTGTGCGTGTCAAAATAAAGGATTCAATAAGAGGATTATATACATAGTACATACAGGTAAATAACATATCAATAGGGGCCGACAAATTATTAATTAAAAAAATTAATTCATTCAAAGAACCCAAAAATGCGACTGCTCAAACATAACTGATAAGTTGAAACCAATCCCTATAGACGCAGAGGTTTATTTACATAATTATTATACTCTCAATCAATCAGAATTAACACACAGTTGGAGGCGTAAAGTATCCAATGTTAAAAAGTCTAGTCTCCGATTGCGCCTCCTTTGTGGAGGTGTGTTTTTTTATGGAATGAGCGTCATGTAATTTCTTTACTATTCTGTTAAGAACCATGATAACATATGTACTTATCTACAATATGAACTGAAAGTAGGAAAGTGGCAAAAATAACTACGAGTATTTGTAAGTTTGGATTTTTATTGTTTCCCCATCATAAAAATGGTTGACATAGGTTTTTTTTTTATATTTTTAATAAATTTCTATAAATTATAATACATGATGCTCAGGCATAAGATAAAAGTACATAATTTATGGAGTTACATTTTATATAATCTTTTGTTTATACCATTCGTATGCAAATGTAGCTACAGAAGTTTTTTTTCTTTGATAAATATTTAATATGATCTTTACCATGCATATAGAGTTATAGAGTCATTTCAATGTTTAGCTCTGTTGATTTTTTATGTTCGGACATAGATAACCTAATAATTATGTTATTTATCTAATAATTCATACTTTCTTTACTTCTCTTTTATTTTATTTTCACTTGAGTGGGTTTGTATTGTTTAATTTGTCTTTTTTTGTTTTCTTGGTAGGTATAATGAAAACTAGGCTTTCGAACAATATGTATTCTATGTAAATACAGTTATAACAGCAATATTCTGCTGATTTTGTTACGCTTTATCTTAATACCAACAGTACTACTTTGGCAAGGTATGTAGTCTTTGTAAGGATACCGTATATTTCGTTTAAATTAACTTTTGTAAATTTTTTTTTGATCTTGAAAAGTCACCATGAACATTTTAAAATATAAGGAGTATTTAAGCTTTTCGGTGTTTTTTGTTTTTAAACATAAATCGTTTTATTTTAATATTGATTTGACGAAGAATAATTTAAATTAGAGTTCTTTTTTTATAGGAAAGATTTGTTGTGATCAAGTATTATGTGTAATTCCTGTAGGATTTAGTTTGGATATTAATTACGAGAAATCAGCACTTACATACATCACTTTTCATTTGTCCATAATTTATTCGCGTTAATTATTCTATAGTGCTTTTGGATGTTAAAGCAAAATAATATAAATTAATTTTCAAATAAAATTACAGAAATGGGAAATTAAATTGAAACCGAAAAAAAATTTAAAAGAGATATGTCCAAAATCCTTTCTTTATAATACATCTCAATTCTTTTCTTTCTTCCTTTTTATAACTAATAATTTTAACTGAAATAAAATAAAACTATACAATTTTGAAACTCAGGTTTTCAGTATCCCGCGTTCAACTATTTTAGTAATATCCAAAGACTGGGTTGAATCTAAATATTTTTTACGTCTGCGTATACATTTTCTACTATTTCATACACTGATTTTTGCCTTTACCAACAATAATAACATGCCCGGGATCCATGCGTCGGTAAACTACTTCATTAAGTGGGCCATTTATTTTGAAAGAGGCGCAAGTCCAAATGATCATGAAAACTATTTTACTTTACAAGAGTATAGAACAATAGTCTTTATGATCATTTTGACTTGGGCCACTTTCAAAATAAACAGCTCAAATGTTACTGAAGCTAAATAAACTAAAAATATATTTACAAAGAAGTCATTCTAGACATTATTAAGATAGTATAAAAGAAAATTTATAAATTAAACGAACTTACCAAGTGAGGTTCGATTATAATTGCATATGCCGTTGGTCCCGTCCGGGTGATCATTGTAACTAAGTACTCGTACGCGCACCGAACAGAAGAACATTCATTCTTCAAAGCAGAAGGAGAAAATCGACTGATGGGTGGGAAGAGGTAGATGTACGTACACTGATGTGGCTGTCCGAAGACACACTTTTTGTGACCAGGGTTTCTGCTGGGAATTGAACCCACAGTCTCTAGCCCCCTGCTGGCTCTCAGCCAACGCGTTGCATTACCAACCGAGCTATTGGGGCCCCTTCTTGTGGGGGAAAGTAAATAGGGGAGGGCTGATCATCCGGACGAGACCAACGGCATAATTGAATATGCAATTTCGAAAAGGGCACAGCTCGCATTTTTTTAAAAATAAATTTTTTCATACCAATGTGTTCTAAATGCTACCCTGTGCCTGTTATGTTCGAAACGGAACATCTCTGGTATTTCCTTCTACTGTCGAGGTAAAATGGCGTGTACAGAAATAATTTCGAAAAGGTCACAACTCTAATGAGATGTACCCTTTTCGTATTTATTGTTTAAATATAAGACCGCTAACCTCCGTAATACTTCTGTCTCTGTTTTTGTGATTTAATTCTTAAAATATATCATCAACATAAATCACGTAAAAGGGTATCATGGGTCAAATTTCACCCCAGAAGAGATTTAAATTTTAAATGCAATTAAATATATTGTTATCATCACTGAATGTTATATTTCATGATAACGTTACTTTTATAGTGCAGCTATACAGGAAAAATTACTGTTAAAAGTCATTAGATTTTTCTAAAAGATTCAGAAGATCAATTTGTCTGGGCTGAATTTTCATCCATGATACTATTTAAGGGCTAAAACAATAAACATATTGCATCATCCATTAGTTGTTGCGTTGCCTGAAGCTTATAATGGCAAACTCCTATTAATCATCTAAAAATTGCAGATATTGCAAAGGTGGAACAATATATACCAGAAGAATTTACAGAATTTTATGACCAAATATTGCAATGGCCAACTATAAATGAAAGAGAGCCTCCAGAAGAAGATTTAAAAAAAGAGTATATTAATTACCTTTAATTTAAGTATTATGTTTAATTTTAGATACCTAAAATAAAAGTTTCGCCAAATTTATATGGTTTTTTTTTTTTCTTTAAATTATGTGAAGTCAATAAATTTCGAAAAGGGCATATATCATAAATTTAAAATATCTAAATATACATATATAATAACGTTAACATCAAAATATTTCTGTAATTTTCGATTGCTAAGTGGCCCCAAAATGTAACTCAAAAATATTTTTTTTTAAATATTATACTTCTTTAGAAAATAATTAGTTTTGTCATTTCCTGAAAGGTTTAAATATTCAGACATGTGCCTTTTTCGAAATTGCACATTCAATTATAATCGAACTTAACTTGGTAAGTTCGCTTAATTTATAAATTATGCATAAGGTCTCTTCCGGATGAGCATTATAACTATGTAGATGTTTAAAGCATAATATTTACGAATGCATCTGCTTTTATAATTGGGCGATTATAAAAGGCCGCGAAAACCATTTACTCGCCGGACTAGCTCCTTTAGTGAGATCAATCGAGGTTCCAAAATTCGTTTGCCCGAGAAGTCGATGTGTGGCGCGTAGTATGCATCGAAAAACAGGTATAATTGTCTACACTCCATCCTCCTTATGAGGGTGTTTAAAGGTCCAAACAGAATAGGCTGCTGTAGCCTGCCGCTAGCGCTGTGTTGTTGTCTTAAATCGCGCTGGCCATGCATTTTTTTATGGCCAACTCCAGTGGTCTATTCTGTTTTGGCCTTAAGATTTAAAAATAGAAAATCAGTGATCTTAAAGGACCAATTACAATGACCGGATCTGAGCGCAAGAGAACCGGGTTGAAATGTCAAATTGGTTTTCCCACCATACGTTTTCTACCTCAGCGATGACATTGAACGGATACAAGCGCATTCGATCGGAACTACGCGCAGTAAATTTCGTATGACGAATTGAAGTGTCACACAGTAGAACTGCTACCACCGGTTTTTTCTTCTACTTTTAAATTTTTTAAATTTTACACAACATTAGAAATATTGAAAATGCTTTTCTTTTCCGATTTATATGCATTTCTACTTTTCGCACTTTTGAGATTTAAAGAAACTACTTTGACGTTTTAATCCGAACGGGTACGTTATTGTAATCGGTGTTTTTTTCCTATCCGTTTCACTGCGTACTTTGATATTTCTATCCGTTCAGATCCGGTCATTGTAATTGGGCTTTAAGACGTGAGCCTTCGGTGCGAGTCAAATAGTCTAACAAGAGACCGCGGTGAACATTTTTTCTCATGGCCATAGAACCGCAAAGGGGTCAAAAGCGGCTCAAAACGACCTGGTGCAGAAGTTCTATGCGATCCTACTCTTCAAATATAATTTGAGACACACTTATTGACGTGAGTGCCTGACAACGCTGTGCCTAAGCATGAACTGCACAGCCGCAGCTTCATTGAGCCAAGTTTGCGTGCACAGTGTACACAGTGTAATGTACACTATCAAAACCACCGGAAATAATAAAATACAAGCCGTGAAGTAGACCTGCTCACTACCGCATCTGTGGGATGATATAGGCTGATGATTGCTGCGAAATAACATTGCGTCTTTTGGCGGTGTAGCCCATTCATTCGACTCCACAGGGCGAATCTGCTAAACTATCGTTTTCACGAATTATAACTGGGGAAGAGTACCGATTTAAGATGTACTTCAGGCAAATATCTCGAAAAAAAAAATCTTAAGTCAACTTTAGGAAAAAGGATATTGAGGATACTAGCAAATTGTTTCCAGGATGGTTTTCAGAAAATGATAATTGCAAAGAAGACAAGATGCAAATGATTGATTTCTTGATATTAGTATTAATAAGGAAAAACTGCAGCTGGTTGTTGGAAGAAACAAAGAATTCTAAAGTTGCAAAAAATCGCATAGATGTACTAAAACGTTAAAACTAATAAACAATTGCTTTCAAGTCATAATATTTTTTTAACTCTTTTTATATTACTATCAGTGTACTGGAATTTTTTAGAGAGCTTTTTTGTACTAACTTTGAAAGCGTTTCTTATTTTTCACCTCTAACATGTAATAATTAGCAATTCCGAAAACAGAGTAACTTTAATTTAAAATTAATTCATAAATTAAAGATCTTACCATATTTTACTCAAACTCTTAAAGTTAAAAAGAAGTAGAATTTTGAATAATGTGTATATCCATAGGAATTAATAGTAGTGACAGAAAAATGTAACAAAGTTACTCAGTTCTTTATTAAAAAAGAAAAGAAAAAAAAAAACAGCAATTATAAAGAACCAGGGGAAAAATTTGAGGTTTGTGATGCAAAAAGTTTAAACTAGTTGTTGTTGTCACTGAAATACTTTACGATTTAGTGTATGCTTCTTAAAATTGTTTGTGCTTTTTATTGTAATATCGAATAATAAATCGATGACATATATAGTCCGGAACCAGAAAATTACTCTCAGTAAACTTTAATACGCAAAAATAGTCTTATCTCAAAATAATAATTTTGTTGTCTGTTTGTTTGGCCACTGTAGAAATTTTTAATTATTCTGAAGAGAAATGCAAAATATGCATACATACGTTGCAATATATACACACAGAAAAATTCTTTCACTTGTATTCTGATGAGCAACGCGTCCAGTGCCGGCCTTAGGCTTTTGCGTTTAGTCGGGCAAACTTTTCCTCGGCGCCCCTTTTAAAGACAAATATAAAAATTATGGCTTAAAAAACAAAAAAACACGCTTTTATAATTAGCGCAATAAAAAGTTAAACAATTATCGCAGATTCAAAATTTCTTTTAACTTGTAGTGTTATCAAAAATATAGCAGTGTTAAAAAAAAAAGGTTTTGGCTTTATCTGAACATAGTTAAACTTCGATTTCTAATTTTGAATTACACAAAAAATGCACAGGCGGACGGACAACATGGTCAAGTTAAATAATAGCTTTAAAAATTTTTCCCCAAGTGGAAAAAAAAGTACGATTTTTTTGGTACGATGAACTGGCCATAAAGCATAATCCGAAAAACATTTAGATAATTCTTCTATATTTTCACAAGTTCCGTCATCTACCGCATCTTGATTGTTGGGCTCGTCCTCATCTATGTTCAACTTATTTCCATCCGAAATTGGTTTAGGCGATTCAGATCTAACTTCATTTTGAATAGTTGGTTCTGATGCTTTTCTTTGTCTGTATTCATAACCAGAAGGTTTATGTTTCTTCGTAGAGGTCTCGTTTTCCATCGTTAAAATAAAATATTATCAGCCTGCATAGAAAAAAAGATAACAAATGTTGATATGAATTAATTTTTCTGCAATCCCGACCGCAAAGTGAACTTTGTAACCACCACTCAAAACAAATTTCCACTTTGCGTAGGCTTCGAACGGAAAAATCGTAAATGTTACTCGGGTGTTAAAATAGAAGGCCTTAGATCAAATAGTTGGGCATTCTTTATTTTTAACCGACTGCAAAAAAAGGAGGAGGTTCTCAACTCGACTTTATTTTGTTCTTCTTTTTCTTTTTTTGTATGTTACGCGATATCTTCGCCGATTGTGATCCGATTTTAATAATTCTTCTTTTATTAAATAGAATATTTCTTGGGGGTGGTCCCGTTTAAATTTGATGAAAATATCCCTCTTCTAAAGGTGGAAACTTAGGGGATTAATCCCTTTTATTGAATTTCAACCACTTTCCGTCAGCTAAAAATTGAAAAATAAAACAAAATTTACAAAAAAATAAAAAACGACTTCAAAACTTTGCCTGTATGTACAAATTTAAACTAAAAAGTTAAAAATAATATTTTTTTATTACTTTAAAGAAAACAGCATTCAAGCATAATATACAAAAGTATTAATACTCATACTTAAATATTTACAATATCTAATCAGTTATTTTTTGGAGTCGGTGCCAGCCAAGGCAAACCCAAATTCTTTAGGTTTAAAACTTGCCTTGCCTACACCAATTAAAACAACTGACTGATTTAGTTATTCTAAATATTTAAATATCAATAATTTTGTATATTATCCTTGAATGCTCTTTTCTTTAAAGAAATAAAAAAAATTATTTTTAATTTTTTAGTTTAAATTTGTACATACAGGCAAAGTTTCGAAGTCGGTTTTTATTTTTTTTTGTAAATTTTTTTTTATACTCCCAACGTTGCATAATCTATTATTGAATTTCATATATTAACTGAAAACTACATTTAATACTGGATGTGACATTGGACAGAACAGGATAAAGACAATTAAATTTGATGGGTAAATATACCTTCCGTAAAATGTTCTTTGAAATACTAGTTAAATGTGCAATAATAAAAGCAAAAAGTCAAAAATTAGGAAGAATAAGGAGTGTAAGTAGAAAATGTTGATTCATGTATTATAGAATCTTCAATGCTTCATCTGAGAATAAAATTTACTAAATCCGAGTAATGTATCTCTGAGAATCAGTAGCTTAAGGCTTCATGATTTTCGAAACATTTTTTGGAATTCCTGAAATAATCTTTATATGCATTTAAATATTGTATAGCATTTCAATTGCTTCTTCATTGAATTACGAATCTTTGCCACGAAAACTTGGAATAATAATCAATTAAACTAGTAAATACTTCGAACGCAGTTTGATATTATCATGAAATCTTCAGTTTCAAAATAAACTATTGGAAAAATCGAAAAAATCAATTTCGTATTTACGTTTCATAAATTATGCATTTCAATAACATTTACAGGTAAATTAGAATAACTTTAATACTAACATAAATGTATAATAATCAGGTTTATATCTTGCTTTTCTCTCAAAAACTGAATGCATAAAAGATACAACGTCCAAAAATAAAATCGTTCATTTACCTTATGTATCACTTTTTCCTTTAATATTTTTGAAGACCAAATGAGTTTTTAAAAATAATGATTTGAAAATATTATTTAAAAATTTTATGGAACTCTTAGGAAAGCCCAGAACACTAGCGACGTCCTCAGCTTAGGAGGAGCAGTCTGCAAATATATACAATATGTCTAAAGCGCCCATCGCGAATTTCTAAGAAAAAATATATTCGAAAATACAAAAAAAAATGGAAAACGGCTCTTACCAAAACTCCCTCTAATACATATAAACACAAGCCGCGAAGTTGAAAATGCACATGTAGTGATGTAGTCCGAGATTCGGCGCGAAATTACATTGCTTCTTATGGCAGAAATTTGAACGCAAAGATCTTTAACATTTTGTTCTCGCCCCTATAATGGTTTTGGTACTGTAAGAACGGCATTCTTCGTCAGTTACAATTAGTAGAACATCACTTTTTCGTAAAAACGATAGTTCAGCAGATTAGCCCTGAGGAGCAGAATAAATGGGCTATACCGCCGTAAGAAGCAATCATCGGACCTAGACGGCTTGTATTTATAATATTGTTCGTAAAGGTTTTGTTTTTTCGATACTTATACATAAAATTGCCACTCTCCTTGGTGGGAAGACAAAAACACCTCGGGAAGTAAAAAAAAATGCTTCAAAACGCATGTTTGTCTCCCTTGCCTTCGTCTTTACATATATTTTTACTCAATTTTGCAGTTCTACAAACTTATTCTTCTGAGAAATTTTAATATGTTCCTGATTCATTTGGCGCCCCAAATCGACCGGCGCCCTCGGGCGCCGCCCGAGCTTGCCCCCCCCTAAGGCCGGTACTGAACGCGTCCATGAACTTTTTACCTAGTTATTTCGTTTATGTTTGTGTTAAAGTGCCCCTAATTATTATTACTTATTATGTTCAATAGAATGCGCTAAATTCACCTATGTAATTTTAGAAGCAAATCACCCACAGAATTTGGCTGGCTTTTGAAGTCTGTGGTATGGCCTAAGCTTAAGACAAGGAGCAGGACGATCTTTTTAGTGATCTTTTCTAAGTTGCCATACCGGTAAAAAGATTCCATTTTTGCTATTACTGGGGTCGGGTCCCAGATGTAATTATACAATATTTCGACCTCGGAGGTGTAAGGGTGCTAACTCTCCGAAAATCCCCTTTACAAACGGATCCTGGCCAATAGCGTCAGCCGGAACAAGAGATATGGCAGAGCGAGCGGTATTTAGTGTCCAGTAGGATCCTGCTGTAACTAGTTCCTTCGCGAGGAAATCTAAAGGTTTTTGGAGCGACAGATTAGAAGGTGAAAATTTTTCCTTGCGGTAGAGCCACCACGACTTAAGCGGTCGCATGTATTAACGAATGATTGTTGGTGCTAATGAGGCTAAAAGCGCGTCTAGTGCCGTCTCCGGCGTTTGTCGACCCTCGAACGCCTCCCAGATAATAGCCCGACTTCCAGAGAAAATATTCTCCACTCCGGATGGTGACCTCTAAGGGGAGCAGAGCAAGGAATTAGATGGCGGGAATAGTGAGGTAATACATTTTTTTTTCTTCACACCACTGGCATATGTCCCTTGAAATGGTTGATAGTCGCGGAAACTGCACTGAACCGAAGCGGTTTTTACAAGCAATGCTGTAGTGTAGTCGATCTGCAGAAGAATATTGGTTTTTATGAAGTCGGAATCCAAGCATTTAAGGCCAATGAAAAATGTATTCAACTTAAGGATGTTGATGTGGAAGACTTTGTCCAGTCGTGAAAACGCTGGGAAAGGCAGGAGCCACCCAGCCCAAGTGAAACGTCATAAAAATCTCTTACGCGATACGGAATGAATGAATGTAATTAGCCTGGTCATTGTAGCTTACAATTAGTTGTGTTATTTTGTGCTCACTATTCGGAGTAGAACAAGAACAGGACAAAAGAACGGTTTAAAACACAATTCCTGTGAAAGCTCAAAGGTGTGTGTCCACACTTGTGTTTTAAAGTAAATACGTGAATTGAGGTGATAATTAAGAATAAAAAAGTTGAAATGGCAAGCAAGTATTTACTTTAAAACACAATTTATTGTGTGAAACTGTTTTATTTTGCCATTCGATAGCTATGAGCACATAGCGCCCCTAGTTTTCAGTGAACAGAACAAGAAATTTGTCCCGTTTAGCTTGCAGAACACGAATACCAAAAATGTACGGGCTGTTCTGGAACAAAGAGCACAAAATAACACAGCTAATATAATAGTCGGGGTGCCAGAGGTTTTCATTTCGTTGTTGGACGGAATTTGATGAAAAATGGCAGAAAGGGAAGGTCATTGCCCGTACAGTGACCCATTAAAAAAGTTACAATGAGCGAGGTCGGGAAGGTACTTTGTTATTGCAAAATAACTTTGATAACCCGTTATTTTTCAGTTTTCTTGGAATAACTCGAAAACGAAGCGTTTCAGCGAAAAATATTGAATAGAAAAGTTGTTCAGCTGATGATTTTACGTAGGAATACGGTTTTTTGATTAATTAAAAAATTGTTTTTCCCACCGAAAACCAGCAGAGAAGTAACAAAAATGCAAAAACAATAAGCATTAAAAAATAAAGGAAAAAAACGATTTCCATCGTTGATATTTGGGTTATTGATAGGTATTGGTATTGTTAACCAAATGCACCCGGTCCGGTTTTTCAAAAACAATATGGCGACCTATTGCAACATTGTTAAGTTAAAACTTTGGAACGCTGTAAAATCTGCATGAACAAACGGATCTTGATGAAACAAATTGGAATCGGTTAGGCATCTTTGAGTGTGCCAAATTTCAACAATTTTCAACAATTACTTTTTTTGTTATTAACCAAAAACCATTTGCTGTGCTTCGTAATTTCGTCAATTTACAACATTACAACAATAACAAAATGCATTTGATTACTCTTAACATCCTACAGTGGTGACTAAAAACGCGAAAATAGCGAGTTTTGATGATTTGATGCATTTTGTTGCAAAGCTTAATGTTGTAAATTGACGAAATTACGAAGCACAGATGGTTAATAACAAAAAAAGTAATTGTTGAAAGTCATCATCGCAAAGTTTCCAATAGTTAGGAATAATGACAGGGGCATTTCAGCATTATACATAATTAGAGAGTACTTTTCTCAGGTTCGAAAACTTCTTGAAAAATTTCGTATATAACAGATCGTATTGAACAGTCGGACACTCCGATCACACCCCAGGAACTGTTTAAAAATGTAAGGAGCAGTAGCCAAGCAGTAGCAAACTCGCAAGAATTTCCTGTGAGAGTAATGAATGAGCAGCAGGAGGTATGCACCCTCCAGGTCAACTGTTGACTTCTCAGTGTCAGGAAGCATCAGTTGACCTACCGCACTCAAGTCTTCGAGTTTGAAGCGCGGAGGGGAAAGAAAACTATTTAAATCTTTAAGAATTACACAGAGTGAATCGCATGCCTCCTGAAGACTTCTCTATTACAAAAAAGGAAGGTGGAAACTGATCCTCCGAAGGCTAGACAGCATATATGGCCCCTTGGAACACAAGCCTTTGAATTTCGGCATCGTAAAATAAAGAAACCGAAGGAGAGAATGTTGGTTCACGAAGTACGGGACGCGGGAAAGGGCACGTATCAAAGGGAATGCTGTACCTCCGGAATGTTTTCAAAACCACTGCATCTCTGGTTAAAAATTCCCAGGCGTAGGGAAAAAGTGCCAAACGGCCAGCATTTCTTACCGTTTCTAACGGTGCACAGAGGAGTATTTGACAGAGTTGTAAAAGAATGCATTCTTTTAGGAATGCATTACTTGAAGTCATTGGAAATGAATGCTTTTTTTGGTTTGAAATCATTAACTTCACCTAGATACTGGGACTTACAGAAACCAAATCACCATTCATTTTGAAGTCATGAATGGTGCAATCATTTCAAGCAATCAAAAGCTTGAAGTCATGAGAATGCAAAATCTTGATTTACTCACATTCTTTGAAGTCCCATGAAGTCATTGAATTCAATTGAATTCAATTGAATTCAATTGAATACACTAACAAGCAAACGTTCTCAGGTGTGTCTCACCGATTTTCTTGATTTTGTGATATGTGGTAGAGCATCGAAAAATATTGGACACGTATTTTTTTTTATCTGCGGATACGCAAGTTTAGGGGGTGAAAACCACCCTTAAAGTTAACCCCCAAAAACCGTTTTTTTTAAAATATCTTGAAAACTAATTAAAATTTTGCAACAATACCAAGTGCGCTTTCTAGGTTGTATTATAACAATATTGTGAACTGTATTTTGGACCCAAAGGGCTGCAACCCCTAAGTAATTTTGAGGTTAAATACTATTTTTCAGCGTATTTTTTATCTGTAAAAATTCCTAAATTATTAGAATTTGAGCCAAAATATTTGGAAAAAGTAGATAATTGAAAAATATAGTTGACCTGTTTTGAAAATAATCAATCTTAAGAGGGTGAGCGGGGGTAAGTCACCCCCGACTTGCACCAGAGCTAGATTTTGTCAATTTTCCTGATTCCGTGGTATCTTGTAGAGTATTAAAAAGTATTAGACATTTTTTTTATACACCATCTCCTCCATTCAAGGGGTGAAAACTACCCTTATATTTTGAAAACTAATTTTTTGCTATAAAAGTAAGTGCACTAATTTTATTAAAGTTATAAATTATATATTTTTGTATCTATAGTATTTATATACATTCTTTAAGTTGGATTTGTAAAGATATTAAATTTAGTTAAATTATTATATTTTTATTATTGTCATAATTATTATTTGTCATTATTAAAATTATGTATAATTAAAGGGTCTAGCCGGTTAAGGAGGTGAAAAGTGCCCCCAGCGCTTTTGAAAAACAAAAAATATCCTCATATAGTACATGAAAAAGTACATCTTTGCTGAAATTTTCAGACCCATAGACCCTCACATAACCTCAAAAAAAATTAAAACGTGATTTTTAGTGTTTTGGCGATATCTCGGCTTCTTGTAGACGTACAAAATTCTTTTTTTTTCTCAAATAATAGGGTCTTTTGTCAGCTACAAAATAATATTTTTTTCAAAATTTTTGGCGGGAAATTCAAATTTTTATACAAGTTCGAAATTTTCAAAATTCAATTAAAAAAAAACAAAAAAAATAGAAACGACGAAAAAAAAATATGTTATTCTCTGGATGTCAAGCTATATCCATGAATTATTTCAGATTTTTAGATTTGGTGCAACAGTGTCAAAATATCGAAAAACCGTTTTTTCAGCATTTTTCGGTATTTTTACATCTTTTTTAAGTCTGAATATTCTTTAAGTATGCATTTTTTTTAAGTCATTTCCTACCTTGATAAATTAACAAAGAGATCATATTTTCAACCTGGCGTGACATCATGGCTGAATTACACTCACCCCACCGTTCATTCATATTTGTCATGCACACTCATTCACGCATTTTTGAAACTGAGCGGAGTAATAACAATTCCAAATAGTTGCAATATATTTCTTAATAAAAGACCTCACAAAGTAATAATATTGCTCCACTCTCTTCTGCACTCACTTATAATATAAAATTGTATTATACAAATTAATACGTATAAAAATAAATATAGGATCACCTGAAAAAGAAGAAAAGTCTGAAAACATACATGTATTATACAGAACCTGAAAACATAAGACAATAGATAAAATCCAGTATTTGAGATATGAATAGGATAATTAATCTTCATCATTATCTTCTTCAATAACTGGTTCAACACCTTCGGTTTCAAATATTTTCTTCAATTCAAATTGTTTAGTTATATATCATGCATGAGATAAGTAATATATTACAGCTGCTACATGCGAACAGGAACCGAGGGGGTATCCCACTCTAGAGGCCCTTGAATTGAACGCTTTTTTTTTCAGGGTGTTGAACAAGAAAATATAAAACATTTATAGTTATACATAATAATCCTTTTATTATCTGATCTTTAATGAACATTTTGAGATTTTTTTTTTTTTTTTTTTTTTTTTTTTTTTGAGTAGTTGGGTCATGGCAGGAACTTAGGAACGCAAGCTCATGGTGTGCGCCATAACAGCCAAACAAATAATCCGAAAAAAGTGAGATTGCACATTAGTACTCTTTATATATGTGGCTATGGCAAGAGTGTGTCACATTTAGAAAAAAATTTTGTTATTCATTTCTTTAATTTTTCCTACTTATTCGTTATAGTTTTTAGTTGATTTTTACTGTTAAAACATGGGATATAAGCTATGTAGATGTAAAAATGCCTGATTTGCTCCATTTAGGTTATAACACAGCTTTTACCAAAATCTGAATTTTTTCGGATGAATGGTTTTCTCAGAACGCTGCACACCATTCATCAAAACGGTATTTTGAGAAAAACGGCATTTAAGTTAAAGATAAAGGCAACGAGGAGTGATGTGGAGCGCCAGCTGCGCACGGAAAAAAGCGCGGGCTTTTCAAATTCGCAACAAGAGATAGCTTAAACGATTCAGAAAAGAACACAGAATTTTTCAAAACTAAAAAAAAATTCATATTTTTAAGGTTCTAGGGTGGGATACCCCCTTAAGCCATTTACTGTAAGCTCGAGAAAATCTAAAACGTATGTTGAAGTCAAACGAGTGAATAAAGATTTTCTTCTGCTCCAATTGCTATTTTGTGATTCTACAGTTACAGAAAAAGTTTTGAAAATATTTCTCACTGGTACGTATCAAACGCAATAGGCGATTTTGTATTTAGCAGAAATGCTAGATGAAGTCAATCCACAGTATTTAAAAAAATCAAAAGATATAATTAAGATACAAGTTCGTTCCGGGCACATTAGCAGTAAAACTTACAATTGTTATATCCATTATAAACCGGAATCAATAGTTTATAAAAATATTCTCAGATACTATTGGGAATGTGCAAATGGCTTAAGAACAGTCTGTTCCCGTAAGCTGTAATATATTACGATTTTTTCCGTAGATTATGAATTCGTAAATGAAAATGATCAATCAACTCCCGTTTTCAAGGAATAGGTGAGTGAAAAAGTCAAAAGAACTTATTTTGACCATATTTGAAAACTCGTTCAAATATAACGGATTATTATAGAAGCTTGTAACGTGGCTAAAACCAAAATTAAAACCTTGAGCTATTATCTCAAAATAGTAAAGGTCTTAAAAATGTTCGAAAAATGACTTGAAAATCAAATGTTTGACCAAACCCATTATATCATACAACAGATGCTGAAAGAAGACTATAATAAATACACGCTCATGAAAAACTTTTTCGCGAGAATGTTTAGACAAGCTATAGAAATTAGTTGTATTCGATAATTTTTAGAATAAGTTTCAGACTTTGATTTGAGCCATGTTACAAGTTTCAGTGACTATCTGTTATTTTTTGATGATTTTTCAAAAATGGCAAAAATTCGATATTTTGAATTTTCCACTCAATTTTTCTCGAAAACGGGAGCTGATTGAGAATTTTCATTTAAGAATTCTTAATATACGGAAAAATGTAGAAATGATCTGGTACTCTTTTGGAAGATTGTTGATGTTATTGAAGAATATAGTGATGCAGACTAATTGTCCTATTCATATCTCAAATACTGGATTTTATCTATTGTCTTATGTTTTCAGTTTCTGTATAATACATGTCAGACTTTTCTTCTTTTTCAGGTGATCCTATATTTATTTTTATACGTATTAATTTGTATAATACAATTTTATATTATAAGTGCGTGCAGAAGAGAGTGGGGCAATATTATTACTTTGTGAGATCTTTTATTAAGAAATATAATGCAACTATTTGGAATTGTTATTACTCCGCTCAGTTTCAAACATGCGTGAATGAGTGTGCATGACAAATATGAATGAACGGTGGGGTTAGTGTAATTCAGCCATGATGTCACGCCAGGTTGAAAATATGATCTCTTTGTTAATTTATCAAGATAGGGAATGACTTAAAAAAAATGCATACTTAAAGAATATTCAGACTTAAAAAAGATGTAAAAATACCGAAAAATGCTGAAAAAACGGTTTTTCGATATTTTGACACTGTTGCACCAAATCTAAAAATCTGAAATAATTCATGGATATAGCTTGACATCCAGAGAATAACATATTTTTTTTTCGTCGTTTCTATTTTTTTTGTTTTTTTTTAATTGAATTTTGAAAATTTCGAACTTGTATAAAAATTTGAATTTCCCGCCAAAAATTTTGAAAAAAATATTATTTTGTAGCTGACAAAAGACCCTATTATTTGAGAAAAAAAAGAATTTTGTACGTCTACAAGAAGCCGAGATATCGCCAAAACACTAAAAATCACGTTTTAATTTTTTTTGAGGTTATGTGAGGGTCAATGGGTCTGAAAATTTCAGCAAAGATGCACTTTTTCATGTACTACATGAGGATATTTTTTGTTTTTCAAAAGCGCTGGGGGCACTTTTCACCTCCTTAACCGGCTAGACCCTTTATGTGGCTAATTTTTACAAAGTATCAGATTACGCCATATAATTGGAGCAAAAGTGGAAATCTTCAAAAAAATTTTTAAGACACAGTGACTTTTTACACCATGCACATCTTAAAATTGCTACATTTTTACACCCTGGTATTTCGCAGCGAATACTAGATTGTGATCTAAAGGCGAATTTAACTGGATTTTGGAACTTTGCAGGTTATGCATCGGTATAGCCACTCTTGTACCATGAATATTTGAATAAATTCATGTATCTTGGGGAAGAAAGTTGATTATGGACTATTGTAGTTTTATTATATTATTCCGCAAATGTAGATATAAATCTTCATCCATTAGTATTACACTATCCGAAAAATGTCTTACGTAATTTTTCCAAATCCGAAAACCGAAAACATCTCGGATAAAATTTATACGAATCTCGTTGAATACTTTGTATACAAAAATCGTATTTATGTCGTTTATTATATCGAGCAATATTTGTATGAAATAAAATCGCATAATCAGGATTAGAATTTTTTTATGTGTAGTCTAAATCCCAATAAATAAAGATATTTGATTCAACTACTTTACTCTTCACTTTTATAGATTCAACTAGAAAGTGGAGTTGAATTAACCTTCGAAAACATAATAAAATAGATGCAGGTGGTTTTGTCGCGAAATTCAATAATTTATTAAATACCAAAAAAGTAAAAAGATATTTGTTGCAAGTGAACTATAAGATAGAATTCAACCTTTCAATAAATTCTTATAATTAAAGAATTTTTAAAAATAAAAATACGTTGAAAGATGCATTTACCCACAAAATTACTTAAGGCTTGCAGCCAATTTGCTCCAAAGTACAGTTCACAATATTGCTTTAATATAACATAATAAGTGCAATTGATATTTTTGTAAACATTAATTAGTTTTCAAAATATTAAAAAAAAAAATTTTGTTTCGGGGTAAACTTTAAGGGTAGTTTTAATCCCTTAAAAGGGGAAGATGGTATTTTAAAAAAATACATGTCTAATATTTTTTGATGCTCTACAAGATACCACGAAATCAGGAAAATTGACAAAATCTAGCTCTGGTGCAAGTCGGGGGTGACTTACCCCCGCTCACCCTCTTAATATTGATTATTTTCAAATCTCCTAAAAGAGGTCAACTAAATTTTTCAATTATCTACTTTATCCAATTATTTTGGCTCAAATTCTAATAATTTAGGAATTTTTACAGATAAAAAATACGCTGAAAAATAGTATTTAACCTCAAAATTACTTAGGGGTTGCAGCCCTTTGGGTCCAAAATACAGTTCACAATATTGTTATAATACAACCTAAAAAGCGCACTTGGTATTGTTGCAAAATTTTAATTAGTTTTCAAGATATTTAAAAAAAACGGTTTTTGGGGGTTAACTTTAAGGGTGGTTTTCACCCCCTAAACTTGCGTATCCGCAGATAAAAAAAAATACGTGTCCAATATTTTTCGATGCTCTACCACATATCACAAAATCAAGAAAATCGGTGAGACACACCTGAGAACGTTTGCTTGTTAGTGAATTCAATTGAATTCAATTGAATTCAATTGAATTCAATGACTTCATGGGACTTCAAAGAATGTGAGTAAATCAAGATTTTGCATTCTCATGACTTCAAGCTTTTGATTGCTTGAAATGATTGCACCATTCATGACTTCAAAATGAATGGTGATTTGGTTTCTGTAAGTCCCAGTATCTAGGTGAAGTTAATGAATTGAAATACTTTTCACATAAATCAAAAGAATTATTTGCCGAAAAGATTGCATTCTTTTACAACTCTGGTATTTGATCGAAAAAGCCGATCAAAAGTCGAAAAACCAAACTATTAAATTCTAGAAATCCGCCGCCGCCTTAAATGCGACTAAGTTCTAGGAAGCAATAGTCCGCCATGTTTATTCGATAAGCGTTACTCCCCACCGCGTCATCAGTCGTCTTTTAAGCATGTACAGAAGTGCATAGAAAAAAAAGCCTCTATTACATTATAACTGTTTTTGAGTCCGGGGAAGTAAATGGTGACAATTTTTACTATGGATATTGCAGAACCAGATATGTAGAACTGAAGTCATAATTTCATTTGAAAATTGATTCATAATATTGTTATTTCTACCGTTTTTTTGTTAACTGCACTAATTTGTACTCTTTTTTCTTGTTGGTGTGATATTATGAAGCTATTTTGTTATATTTCCGGACCTTTCCCGGATCTAATTTCATATGTATCTTTTAATTTTGTGTGTAGTCTTTGGATGTTTTTAAAATCCAGCTGCCAGAAAGTGCCAAAAATATGAATCCAGAAGCTAGAAAAAATGTTGATTATACGGAAAAAAAAGCTTGTAGAAAAAAATATACGCGACCGATCCGATCGGTTTTTGGCTCTAATTTTAGCTAAAGGACGTCCAATAAAAGCTAGTGTGGTTGAAAGAAAAAATCGAACATGGTGGTCGAAAATTCAATATTTTGGATGAATCTTTAGAAGTCAACTAATTTGCACCAAATTCGGTATATGGGCGAACTAAATATGACGGCTAAAATTAACGAAAATGAGCCGATTTTCCCCATATTCAGTATACGGGGGTTTTTGGGGTCGCTGATCACGAATCTGAAGTCGGATGGAATGCGTCTTCACATTAATATTTGTTATTTTTTGGTAAATTAAATATATAAATGACAAGTTATGAATGACTTTATTTTTAGCTGCCTTTATTTTGCGTTTTTTTAACTTCAGTGTTTAGTTTTATAGTTAACAGTTAAAATATAATGAAAATAAACACTATTTACATTATAAATAATTTTGATCAACTTTTCCGATCATATACCCCACTGTGCGGTGGTGGAACCGTGAGCTGGAAGATGACCTCGTCAGATGAAACTTTGCCTTCTTTGCTTCCGCTCCTCGGGCTGGCTGAATTGATTTTAGAGCGGCAACCCTTGCGTTTTCCGACGACCGTTGTTGAGTTCCTGGCTGGTAGGCTGCCTGATGTGTATGTGTTTTCGTAGTCCCAGCGGGAAATGGGAGCACAACAAGACGCATTAGAGAGGCTTCTCTTCATTGTAATTTTAACACGCGATGTCATCAGAAGGGAGCAGTTGATTCGGTAAGCTCTTCGTATCCTCTCTTTGGAGCACTTTCAAATGCATCGTTATAGGTTTCATGGATACCTGTATACTACGAAAACAAAATTTGCATCGTTCACTTTTTGCCACTATATTTTTAATTCACAGATATTAAGCCGTATTCTGTTTTCAAAAGTTTATCATTTTATGTTATGTTACGCCATGACTCTCTTTTAAATTTGAGAGACCTTTATACTTTGGCGTAAAAATGACGAAAATAAATAATGAAAAGGATTAAAATATTGATTTTACAGCTGTTTTTTTATCAAATTGAAATTTTTGTGCTTTCTGTGCAAGACAATAAAATTAAAGTAGGCTTCGTTTTTCATTGTTTAGAATTGGATTTTCTCTTTTGATAAAATAACATAACATAAAATAAAATAAAAACTTACAGAACAGGGTTCATTGGGGCGTGGTGAAATTTAAATTGAAATATAGTAGAGGTTTGAAATCGTCTTAACGTGACGAGCTCAGGCGATGAAATGCAGATGAGAGTACTCTCCAGAACGGATTTCACAATTTTTCAGATAATTTCTGAAACAAAACATAAGAGGGAGAACGTCATTGTTATAATCTATTGCTCTCTGAGCCCTCTTTAGGGATTTCAAAAAGAGCATAATATGTTCTAAGTTACTGCTTCCTTATACCTCTCACAGGGAGGGCTCTCGGCATTTCCCGCTGGGATGGTTGTCGATCTTCTCCAACAGTGGCTCCGTTTTCTGTGTGCCCAAGAAGGGGAACGACTCCGATGTGGCATTTTACACGATGAACATTTTTGACGAAAACAAAAAACGTGGCGAAAAAACGATACTAAACAAAAAAACCCGAGCAGTTGTGGGACGCGAAACAGAACACACAATGGTGATTTTAGTTGGCACTAATGGTTGCTTTTTATTTTGTTTTTAGATTGAATTTTGAATTTCTGTTGGGTGCGCGTGCGTTATAATGCTCATCCGGACGAGACCTTATTTTACCCGACCCGAATTTTACTTCCTATATAATGTATAGTAAGTATATGCCTTGTCTTAAAATGGTTTTACAAATTCTCTTCTTTGATTTGCTATGGTCATAACGAGACGTTACGAAGACGGTAACTTGGATTTGGACAGCAAATTCGTTTACAGAAACAGAGGAACAAGTTAATATCTATAATCTATATCATGACTGTTTATGAAAGTACATCAGTCTATATATGTATCTCCACGTTATGTTTAGAAAAATAATTCATTACAATTTTACAAAATATATCTTGTTAAACATACTTAAAACATACAAAAATATGTTATTCTGTAATATATGTGAATGGCTTGTTTGTTTTTGAGTATTTTCTTGTTGAACTTTTGATTTACATCTTCGGTAGTTTCTTACAGAAGATCGACCTTTCGTAAAAATTGTTGTTTACCCCAAGTTTTTATTAAAATTTTTTAAATATTAACTATTTTATAACTTTCAATCTGAGAAAAAAATGTTTATTTCGTTTGTTGCTACTGTGTACATAAAAAATTTTTGTGAATTATAACAATTTTTTGTATAAAAGCAAATCATTTTAATAATCTTATGCATTGAGTCTTAAAGGTGCATTATCTTCTTTTCCATTTTTAAAATTTGACGTAGAAGGATGTAAGTTAAAAGATAACAAGATATTACCCTGTTAGACGACTATATATAATGTCTTTTGCTTTCATCGCTTCCTTTTTATGTAATTTAAATAGAATACCAAATGAAAACGTGTTATTTACTTAATTATTAAATTACATTTGTCTACTATGACTTTTTGGGAGTAGTTAAGAGACAAAATGCGGCATACTCTTATATAGTATAACACTCAAATATTTACTTATGATTTACGTTTTTGCAGTGAGACTGGTTTATATGAGATTGACATATCGTGATATATGATATTGCCGATTGTTGTGCTACTGCAGTATGCCGACATCCTGAGTATAAGTTACTTCCATATTGAAGAGCGTTGCAGTATATTTCGTTTGGTATTATTTTAAAAAAAACATTTTCTTCATATCTGTCCCAATTCTAGACCTGTAATGGCTTCGAATATTTATGATATTTTAAATTGAAAATATTTTACTTTGGACTGGGTAGATAAAAAAAGGGGCCAAGTGCGAGTCGGACTCGCCCATGAAGGATTCCGTAGCAGCAAGTAACATAATATAAAAGGTTTATGTTTATGAAATTAAATGTTTTTATTTTATTTTTATATTTGAGTTGATTGAATGAAAGGTAAATTGCGGTTTACGATTTATGACGTATTAAAAAAAAACTACGCACTAGATCTCGTTCAAACCAATTTTCGGTGGAAGTTTGCATGGTAATGTACATCATATATTTTTTTTTAGTTTTATCATTCTCTTATTTTAGAAGTTACTGGGGGGGGACACACATTTTACCACTTTGGAAGTGTCTCTCGCGCAAATATTCAGTTTATAAAAAAATGATATTAGAAACCTCAATATCATTTTTGAAGACCTATCCATAGATACCCCACACGTATGGGTTTGATGAAAAAAAATTTTTGAGTTTCAGTTCTAAGTATGGGGAACCCCCAAAATTTATTGTTTTTTTTCTATTTTTGTGTGAAAATCTTAATGCGGTTATTATTATTGGAATACATCTACTTACCAAGTTTCAACAGTATAGTTCTTATAGTTTCGGAAAAAAGTGGCTTTGAAATACGGACGGACAGACAGACAGACAGACATGACGAATCCATAAGGGTTCCGTTTTTTGCCATTTGGCTACGGAACCCTAAAAATTTGATAGATGATAATTAATATGATCATTTGATGATTTTTGAATATTACGACTTGTATTGGGTTCAGTGATTTACGCTGAGAATACAACACTTATTCGTTGTATCTCAATTTTCATTTTAATCGTATTATTAATCTGCATTTGAAGTCGAGACTAGGTCAATGGTTAAATCTGGTTCAATAATATATAGTTGTATCCAATAAGAGAATATTAAGTTTAACGTTTTCTTGGTGGTCTGACGCGTTCAAAAATTTGTTGAAAGTAAACTAAATATTATAACTTAATCACATTGTGAATTTATAATAATATTACCTATTTAATTTATTATAATAAACTCAAAATTTATAAAGATAAAAATTAATAAAAAGAAACCAAACATCTCTTAGATATCGCATCTTTAGTTTTTAATGTGTAAAATGCTCTGAGATTTGGCCAATTCGGTCTTTTTTGTTTTTATTTCCAAAATTAGAAATAATACCGAATCGCACTTTTAACCTTGACTTTATTTCTAATGTTGAACTGATAAAAGTACTGAAGTATATTTAACTACATATTTTATTGTTCAATAAAACGCGTCGATTAATATAATAAAAAATATAAAACGAAAGTTCATAAAGTTTGTACAGGGATTATAATAGTGGTGGCTCGTCTTAAAGGATCATCTGGTGCAAGACGTATTGTACAAGATCAGTCTCTTTCGCTAAGCAGGTACATTTACTTTTCCGAAAGGGTTCATACATTTACAAAATACATTTTCAGCTGTGTTCGCCAGATTAGCAGTGTCAATCCCGCCAATAGGAATGTGATATCCCGGCTATATAGTTTAGGCTTTGTACATATATGCGATTGTTTGTTTTTTGGAAGAAGTATTTTGAGGGAAATGAGGGAAATATCTCGGAATCGATCTATGAGTACCACTCAATATGCGGAATTTATAAGTTTGGTAAGCGAATCCAAAAATTCAGAACGTTGATTATCTTGAGAGAAAACTATGAACAAGAAGCTTTTCAAAAGTTTCAAACCTCGCACTTAAAAATTTCTTTAAATATTTATGACCAAATTAATTTAACAAAAATTGTAAAATAATACTTGGCCCAGAAGGTCACAAAAACTGTTTTTTATACAAACTACATAAGTTATTTATCTGCATGCTATGTTTTAACATTTTGAGAACACGACTTTTTGCGCTTTCGTCCAATGGAGTAAATTTTAAATTAATAAACTAAGGCCTCCGGGAAACCTCGTGGATGGAATATGCAATGAAATCAAGTATTAAGTTTAAATATGTATTCATAGTGCTGATAGTCAAGACATGTAGCCGTAGTTACTGTAGTTTTCTTTTTTTTTCAAACCCTGTTGCTAGAGTTGAAAGCTTCATGGTATTTCAAATCGCTTGCAATTAAGCTGTCCCAATGTGATACCTCGCACATCTAAAGTAGACTCTGTTTACTGTACTGAAAATAACCCCCCGATTCTGGATAAAAATTAAGAGCTCTTAACCTCTAAACTATATTACTATCAAAAATACTTTTAAAGGAATTAATATGCTACCACATTATTGAACAAATATTTCTTATAATTTGTGAATTCTTCTACAAAAAGAGGTTCATCTCTTGAATTTAAGGGAAAAAGATTTGTTTGTGTGAAGCTATTTAAATTCAAAACCGAATGGACTTTTGCTATACTACTAGTACTCGTATGTATATACTTTTGTTGTGAAACGGTATCGATGCAGATTCACTGTACACTTTTTATTATAGTAAATTCCTTAATTTGGAAATATAATGGAGTTAGATGTGGGCATTATCAAAATCAGTGACGAGTTTCTAAATGAAGATAAACGATTTCTATGATTATTGTATGTACATAAGACACATATTTGATGTTAATTAATAGAGACCTCAGACATTTTAAAATATGTGGAGAAAGTTGCTTTCATCTTTATTCCATGTTTTAAAGGAGCTGAAATGTTGCGACAGGTACGAGTATTTTCAAAGATATGACTAAACTAATTAATATACCCATATAAATGCATCGATTAAGTAGCAATCAACAATCGGTGGATATCAAGCATCGAGATTTGCCGAACTTACATAAATTCACTTTTTTTAATTAAATTGTTTACCTTTTCTTTTATTTAGCTACTATTGTACTATATATATGTATTATATAATATATACAGTCCAAAACTATCCGTCCACCCCTTCCAAATCGATCAAAAACATTTTTTTTGCCAAGCCGATTGCTCCATTTAAGTAAAGTGGGTAACGCTCTATCGATTGGCGCTATGTTCAACTTCCGGTCTCGATCGGAAGTACGTTATTTAGACCAGAAGAAGTATCTTTTTTTAATTGGAATGGGTATATTTTGTCATCGAATTCGGATTCCACGATGAAAAATACACAAATTTCACTTAGTATATTTTTCAAAAAACTAACATTTTTGCGCTCTAAATGATCTATGAAGTTGTTCAAACCGGAAGTAGAGCTTTAACTCTGGAGTTGCACTTTTTCCGGCGAATTCACGTTTTACGTCATAACTTGTGCTTGCTGGGTTTAAGTGGGGACTTCATCGCTTCCGCCTCCTATCGGAAGTAGAGTAGACCTTTTAATTTTATATTAAAATAAATATTCTAATCGGGCCAGCTGAACTAATGTGCAGCTACGAAATCAAAAAAACTTTCATAGCTAATTAAATAGATTTGTATTCTCTGAATTAGATATTCTGCCGTCTTGTCAAAATATAAGGTTCTGATTTTATGAATTAATTCAAATCAGATTTTGTTTTTAATCTTTACAGTAATATTTTTTGAAGAAGATGATATTTTCAGAATAAAATACTAATTTATGATCAAAACACAAATATGTGCGGTTGAAAGTTTATCCGGCGTGAAAACCCACTTCCGGTAGGAGACGGAAGCGATAAAGTTCCCATTTAAACCCAGCATGTATAACTTATGATCTAGAATGTGAATTTACCGTAAAAAAATGCAATTCCAGAGTTAAGGTCTACTTTCGGTTTGAACAACTTCAAAGATTAAGGGGTTATATACAGTCAGGAGGCCTAAAAAAGTCGATTTTCTGAAAATCCTGACTGTATATAACCCCTTATGTGTATTTTACATCGTGGAATCCGAATTCGAAGTCAAAATATATCCATTTCTTTAAAAAAAATTTGTTGGCCTATTAAGAAGGGGTGAACTTATGGTTTTGAACACACTGTGTATGTAAAAAACAAGAGCACGCATACACCAAGTACCCTACCTATACTCAAATTTGTTTGAGTTTTGTTAACATGTTTATTGTTTGGATATATTTATTACACATCTATTAGCATTCATGCCCCACAATTACTATCGATTTTCGCAATTTTTTCTACCACATGTACTAAAACATTTAAGTACATTTATAAGCATATTTTGAAGCTAACTTATTTAAGAAAATTAGATTTTTGCAGAAGTTCTCTATTTTTTTCTTATTAAATATGCTCGTATTATTTAAATTAAGAGTCACGGCTGTGTTTAAATTATATTCTTTTTTTTTTTTTAATTCGGGATTTTATATAATATAGGTTGATTCATATATTACAAGTAGTCGAGTACACATATAAATACTCTTGTTAGCGCTTAAAACAATGAAAAGTAAAATACATTTAATTTATAGTTAACATGTATTAACTAATAGTAATCAACTTGATACTTCGATTCTAATAACAATAAACAATTTGTATAACTAATAATGTAACTGGTGAGGAAAATCTTTAAATATGTTTCGTACATACAATACAAATATATTTTCACGGCTCAACTATTCCCTATTGAATAAAGAACTTGCAGTATAGTATTAAAACTAGAAAATCTACAAGTTTTAATCTAATACAAGAGAAGCTCGCTTTGGTGGCCACTTAGATTTCCAGAAGAGGGCGTAATGAATTTATAAATATTGCCTTCGAATTTTGTCTTATTTTTTCGGCTGAAGTTTTAAACATATTTATTTGATCTAAATTTCTCTAAGTAGCTTTACAACTGATAATGATTTACAAGAGAAGTTCGTTTTTATTTAACATTGTTGATCTTCATGTTGTTTGTCAAAAATAAGTTTTCTTGCCTTGTTTGATTTTTTGAAGTATTAAAACTTTGAGTGAGTGAAATTTTATTACTCTTTGGATTTTAAATATATGTAGTCATTAATTGTACACCATGATGAAATTTTTAAAAAAAAATCTTCTTAAGAACGTGAGTTTCTTTATTAATCTAAACGAATTTTGGAAATAAATTTAAATTCCTTACAATAGTTGCATGTGGCTGCATGCATGGTCCTGTTAAAATAATAATAAAACTACAAGCGAATCGATCGTGTGAAAGATAATGACTAATCTTTCGGAATTTGCTCGTAAAGACTTACAAAGTCTTTCTATCGTTATTTGTTGTACCTAGAAAATCTAACTCGGCGCAGGCATGAAGATCGGCCTGTATTTGACAAAAGGGGGTTAAGAAAATCAAGTTGGGTTGGTTGAGATTTTTTTATATGGGCTCAAGCTTAGCTTAATCCAAGATTACCTTTATCCTATTCTAAGTTTCACTTCTATTGGTACAACCTCGGCACAAGCTTAAGCCAAACCTACTTCAGATTTGACTTAAGCGTAGCTAAATTCTTAAACGGCTGACGTCATAATGTCAAGACATTTGATTGGTCTAATAATAGCATCCCAGCTGTACTCGGCTATAATTCAGTAAAAAAAATTTTTGTTGAGATAAAGCCTACGTAGATCGCCATCTCATCTTCAAAAGACGAAAATTTCCTTAAAATCATTGGTCAGATTATAGTATAGGTAAGAGGTTTGACCTCAGTAGCATTTCTAGGGATTCAATTCCCATCAGTATCCAAACAATTTCGATATTTTGAAAAATTTTAAATAGACAATTGTAGATGATGAAGTTTTTCTAAAAAAAAAAACACAAAAAAATTGGGGATTTAACTATGTTTTCGCACTTTTGTTAATATACTCGCATCGACAAATTGTTTAAAATGTTCCTTTTCCGTAAATTTTCTCTCGTTGTTTTCCACAGTAATTAATTTGTTAACTTATTTTTTACTTTTAATATCTTGATTGAAATAACGCTTAAAGGGGTTTTGGAATGCAGTAGCCTCTGCAAAATATTTGAGAAATATTGGAAAATTAGCAATTAATTCTTTTAAATTTAAATGAAACTGAAATTTTGTAAGTTGTCAAAATAACTTCTTAACTGCGAGAAAATTATTTGTATGAACCTGAATACTCATGATAATTAACTTAAAAAGTTCGATCTGCACAAGTTGATTCTGAAAAGTTTTCTGTTGAATTGTTAATTAAAAAAAAAAAAATAATAATATATCGTTAAGTACAGTTCTTAAAAATTCGTATATTTGTTATTGTAAATTGCTTATTACACTTGTTGTAGACCCATTGGGAAACATTCTAAGTCAGGTTTTCGATAAAAAAAAAGTTGGATAAAAGGAATTGTGTATATGTAGTTGGTTGAACGTTCACTTCTCCTGAGAAGTTTGTGTTTCTGTTTTTGATTTTATAATCTACAGAAAATTCTATCTAATAACGAACTATGAATATAGTGAGAATACAATTACTGTCTCATTTTGCAACACTTCTATGAATTTTCTTTTTCAAAAATACTGTCATCCCAGTAGTTTTAATTGTATAAAAATGAAAAATAAGAGGAAAAATAGAAATAAACTTTATTTCATAAATTCTGTGTAATTTATGCTTCGGTACATAAAAGTATTTTATATTACATATAATTCCACTATGCACCTACAACCATGCTTAGGTATCTTAAAGGACAAGGAGAAAGATGGAAGAAATGCACGCTTTAAGCATCTAATTTTATACAATTGATAACTGACTAGAATTTAATTTCGATTAAAAATTATTAAACCCTTTATACTAATAAAATCGCTTGTAATTTAAATATAAAAAATGTTCGTTTAAATTAAGGTAATTCAATAAATTTAATGTAAAAATGTGAGTTAACTCTTTTATGTTAAATTTCCGATAAACTTTATACAATCACACATAAATGTTACTGTTAATCTATGACATATATAAATCTCTCAGTTAGATTAAATATTCAATACATTAGCGTCTTTTTTGTGTGTTTTCATTGTTTCCTTTTTCCTCCCTTTAATATATTCATTAAACGTTGTTCAGCTATTTAACTTAAGCATTTTACTTTAAATTTATATTACATGTATAGTTACAATCCACTCTGTTAAATATTGATTTGTTAGTTGTTTTTCATACTTCTTCGGACTTTTTGTTTTGTAAATTCTTTGTATAATCGTCGAGAGCTCCTAGTGAGTGTTAGAAAATTCTTATCGGTAAAATTGTATTCTGGTCCATTAGTTTCGAAGCATTTCCACATAATGCATCCAGACTTATTTGGCCCTTAAGTTTTGCATATAAAAATCTCGTTTTTTATATGCAAAAACTAAAGGTAGCACATTCGTAGGCCGCTTACTCTTTTTTTCTCCCTCGACGATTACAAAGTTCGCACTAGTTTTTCGCAGTCAGGATCATCACGAATTCTGTGGGGATGAAAAAAGATTTAATATTTAATATTTGAAAATTAAATAAGAAAAAAGTTAAAAGGTTATGTACTGAATTTTTCAAACATAGTATCGTTCTGTTGGATTGTACTGTTTTGAAGATAATGACATCAATTGCATCAATGCAATGTTGAAATTGCGGAAATTATGATGAAATTCGGATTTTTAGTGACTTTGATTTAAAGAAGGAAAGTGAAGTCGAGCCAATACATGTAATAAATTAATCAATTTCAGTAATAGAAGCAATCTGTTTCAGTAGTAGAAGAAGAATCTCCTAACTCGAGTTGTATTTATTATTCGATGCAAAAATCTTTTTCTTTGCTGACTTTGAAGTAGCATTTCACAAATTGTTTTTCGACGTTCAATGCCTCTTTCTTTCAATTCATATGGAACTCAGTTACCAACTTTTTGAACTATTTCCATTGCTTTTAAACGTTTTGCAATAGTTGATCGTCCAACATTTAATGCTGCAGCCAATTCTGATTGAGTTTGGCAAGAATGCTCTGCCAATAATGCTTCCAATTCAGCATCTTCAAATTTTTTGCTGGTTTTCCATGTTCTTTGTCCTCAGTGCCAAAATCATTAATTTGAAATCGTCGAAACCATTCCTTACAAGTTGTATTCGATGGAGCATGCTCATCGTAAATCTCCACAAGCAAACGATGAGTTTCTGCTGCACTTTTCTTTGCAATAAAATAGTGTAATAGAACTTCCCGCAAATGATGTTTACTTGAAACGAAAACCGACATTTTCAAGGAGGTAAAAGCATTTATTGCTAATATTTCAACCAAATGTCACGTATTGCATTTGACAGCTGACATAAAGTACTATCGAAGAAAAGTGTTGCCATTTATTAGTACACGTAAGCAATACTAAAAACGACATCTGTTGCGAAAGGGCGCAGTCATATTCACACACCCAATTGTTATAGGGATTTTATATTTTTGATTATTATATTTCTAGATTGTTAATAATATAATCTAAAAGGATTAAATAAATTTCAAAGTCGATTAGTTTAAAAAACTAGTATTCTAATAAAGTATGAAAAGTTTTCTTCTTTAATTATTTCTACTATTCTAATAAAATATCAAAAGTTTTCTTCTTTAATTAATTTGAATATAATTTTCTTTCTCATTATTCAAACTGCTATATACTCTACTTTTATCAGGTAAAAAGTAAATAATTAACTTATAATGAAGTTTAATGCAAATTATCAACATTTTAATATTTAGTTGCAGTTTTTGAGGTATTCCAAAAATATATATTATCGTACATAGTATTGAAAAGTAAAGCAGTAATGTAATATATATACTAGGGTGATTCAAATTTTTTTTCGTTTTCTTCAAACAGGTTCAATCGTTGCTAGGACAGGAAAGAAAAGTCCTTGCCCAACCCCAGCTCATAATATCAATATTTACTGGTGGCTCATCGAACTTTTTTGTTTTCCATAAGAATAACATGGGAAAGAATGCATCACTAGACATTTTTGTCTGTATCTCATGAAAAAATTATCATACATGAATGGGACCAATTTCATTAGCAACAGCATATAATTTTTAAAGAAAAAGTATTCTTGCATTTTTTTCGTAAAGTTAACACAATATTAGTTTATTAGCATTCAAACTCGAGGCATAAATTCAAGATTGAGGAAAAAAACGATTTTATGACTTCTTCAATGAAACTATGAATATTATTGATTAACCTATTGAACCTATGCTCTTTCTAATGCTGGGGTTGGGCAAGAACTTTTCTTTCCTGTCCTAGCAACGACTGAACCTGTTTGAAAAAGAAAAAAAAAAGAAAATAAATAAATTTGAATCACCCTAATATATACATAGATATGCGAGGTGTGTACAAAGAAAAAGTTGACTTTTTAAATCTCGCAGGCTATGTACATTGGATTTTCGTTTTCTTTCTGCCAAATCGCCAAGTACACCAAAATACGTCTAACCTTAATATCTGTCAAAAACAAACTAAAAATGCAAAATGGCTGAAAACGTCCACATATGTTGGGGACATGTGTACCAGAATAACAAGTAAAAAAAAAACTAAAATCGAATTTACGTAGCCCGCGAAAATTAAAGCTACACTTTTTTTTGAACACACCTCATATTATATATTTTTTTTCATACCCCGGCAGAAAGTAGGATTTTTCTTTCCGCTGGTCTTTAAAAAATGCTACTTTCCAAAGAAATTATAAAAAACCGCTGTCATGTCAACTGAGTATGATTTTCAGAAAGCATTTATTGGTATGAAAACACTTATTAGTATTAAAAATGACTATAGACCCAAATAAATATAAATAATGTATTATATTGTCCCAAATCTTAAGTAGAAAGAGATATTTTTGTAACCATCAACTGTAAGAAAATTGTCTGCTGTCTGTCATAGTTTAAGGAAAAAAGCGCATTTAGGGTTTACTGCCTCCTGCCTCCGGTATAACACGCGTAGAATTTGCTTACCCCCAAACAATAGGTTTTACTGCCTCTTGTCTCCGGTGTACCATGCGTAAAACTTAGTTCAACTAAGTTAGTTGCCTTCCGATTATTTATGGTTGCCCATTTCCTGTCTCCGGTATAATACGCGTTAAACTTACTTTCCCCGATTATTTAAGGTATACTCGAGTAGAACTTGCTTTCCTCCGCGCATTTAGGGTTAACGGCTTTTCTACAGAGGGAGTTTTCATTTCACCCGCAGGACCCCTGCCTTGTATCCGTCACATATACATACATGTAAGGGCAAGTGCAAGAAGGGGCATTTTTATTGTTGACACCCGTAATAGGTAAATCCTGCGCACGCCACTGTAGATAGTCATAATAGAAAAAAAAATTAAAAAACGTGGAAATTCGAAGTAAAAGGGGCAGATTTAGTAGAAGCATTCAATCTGAGTAGTAGAAGCAATTTCATCAAATAAAACCTTAGACGTAAGCACCACCATGTTTAAATTTCAACAAATAATACAATAGAGTTCCGTTTCCATTTTTGGTACGGAACCCTAAAAAAGAAATATCCAAATTAATATATTATACATAAATATTATTTCTGTTCCATAATTATTGTTTTTTAATATCATTAATACTTTCTTACTAATAAGCATTCAAGTTAATTTTAAAGTTAATTCCCGACCTATTTACCCGTACAACGCGCGGGCTAGTGGTGCGGAGTGACTGTACTCTAAGAGTGATATAATCTAGACTATTAGCATTTACCAGAAATATCACCCGTTATTTATCACTCTTTAATCGGAGTAATTAAGGCCCATATTTATTATTGCTATTACGCCAGCCAAATGGACAAAAATATGGTGGGCGTGTTCACATAATTGCTTACATCTCGTTTAATTTTTCAGTACCGGGTTACATGCATCGTCCAAAGCTGTGATAGAAGAATGGGTCAGGAATCTACAGTGCATACACTGGGATAACTTCCCTGGGATCCGGCAAGCTAAAGAGCTCGTCAGACCCTATACCTACACTGAAATCAACGTTTTGAGTAAAGCGGATCTCAGACTGTTGGTAGGTTACCTAACTGGCCACCATGGGCTAAGATACCACCTAAATAAAATAGGTCTGTCAAATGAGACGGAGTGTCGTCTGTGTCTTGAAGACGACGAAACTACATCACACATTTTGTGTGCTTGTCCGGCTTTAGCACGGTTAAGAAGAGGGATCTTCGGTCAAGAGTTCCTGGACTCGGCTGAAGCTCGTTCATCTTCTGTAAAAGACCTTCTGGCGTTCCTTAGGGTAGCAGATCGTCTTTTACTGTAAAGGGGATTCGGCACAAAAGACCGCCTGGTCGCAGTGCCCACCATGAGGGTCACCCCTAACAATAATAATAATAATACATGCATCGTAAGGATGGTGTTGAAGTTTGTTTTATCGAATATTGGTTTTAAAGGAAGTTCACATTGCCAATTGTTAAAAAGGTATATATATGTATATAATATATGTATAAAGTATATTTATGTTAGTAACTGTTACTATATTCTAATGTATTTGGCAAATGATAAAAAATTAAAAAAAATTTATTAAAAATGCTGGCTCGTATATAATAGTTTACAATTGAAAAACTGTTAAAATATGCCTAATCCCTTCTTGGCCAGAAGGCTCTTGGCATACGGTCAACAATCTTGAACTAAATTTCTAATACTCTTAAGAATAAACAGTTTTTCAGTAGAGCTAAAATAGTAATAAAAATTATTAAAAGCATTTGTAATTATTATGCTAATATTTTAAATAATATTTGTCTAAGATATATGTTAATAAAGACGAAAGAATGAACTTGCTTTTAAGATTTGGAAAGTATTTTAAAGCAGAAAGAATTAATTTTAAATTAATTTCACATACACAATACAATAATATACAAAACAATTTTGGGAAATATTACTATATTATATAAATATAGTTTGAGCATGCATATACAGGGTTTGCCCATAGGTATTAGCTCTTTTCACTGCTTATGGCAGTGTATATGTCATTTTCATGAAAAAAATATGCCATTCTCAATCTGTGAATTTACTCTTTTATTTTTATTACTTTTATGGCGTCGTACAATATAAAATAGCGCGTTACAATCGTGGACAAATTTCTTGAGTCGGGCTCATTTATGCGTTGCTTTTTCACATACATATCTAGAATATAAGGGAATTATTCCTTGGACTGAAATACCTCATGAGTAACCAAGCCAAAATTTAATTTAATTTTTTTAAATAACATCAAATTGCCACGACTTACAACCATTTTGTGCCAAAAATGTTTGCATGTATAAAAAACATGGTTTCCAAAAATATCAAATCTTTATTCTGGGTAGTTGTTAGTAAGCTTCCGTTCAAAAGAAAATGTTTTATTGTTCTGGATCGACGAAATCAACGTAGCTAATAATTCAAAGTCGATGTGTCATTAGCGAAATTACAAGTCTACCAAAGGAGCGGCGGTGGCAATTTGATTGAAGTTATGTTTCACACAATTGAGATGTCCCGTATTTTTATATTCAATAAACATTTCCGAATTTTCTTAAATATTTTAATGTTTAATATAATTGTTAAATCGTGTATATAGGTAAATTTAGTATTAAATATTAAGTGACATACCGTTATAGTTAACCATGCCGTCACCATCCAAGTCGGCTTCCTTAATCATATCGTCCACCTCCTCCTCAGACAATTTTTCACCTAAATTTGTCATAACGTGTCGAAGTTCGGAAGATGATATAAGTCCATCGTTATTTTTATCGAATACCCTATAAAATTATATGGTTTAAGAATTGAGGTATTGACAGTCAACAGAATATACCTAAATGCCTCCTTGAGCTCATCTTCGCCGTCAGCGCCTTTCATTTTCTTGGACATCATCTGAAGAAATTCATTAAATTCGATAGTCCCATTCCCATCCTGATCGACTTCATTGACCATATCTCTGAGTTCAGTTTCTGTATAAAAAGTTTAAAAGTACGTGAATAACTACGAATATCAAACTAAAATGTATATTAAATATTATACCACTTGGTCGCTGTCCAAGGGATCTCATGACAACTCCAAGTTCAGCCATCGTAATTGTGCCGTCTTCGTCCTTGTCGAAAAGCATGAACGCTTCTTTGAATTCTGAAAGGGAAGAGATTGGGCGACAGTGAGGTATTGTTGGCTATTCATGAGAGCTTATCTGAACAGTAAAAGAGATGAAATATCATCCTGGATTACCGTTCATGTTATATACATATAGAATAAAATTTGGTAAAACCAAAAAGGAGCAGTGCAGCGGGGATGGACACCCTGATTTTCATGGATTTCCGGCTTTATATCCTTGTACGGTATAGAAAAGGAAATGTTCACTAACAACACATCTTTAGTTAGTATGAATTTTTTTCCCAACTTAAAATCTGAAGTGGAAAGATGAAAGAGTTCATGGGCGACATGTGGCACATACGAATGCCAGAGGATGAGCATTATAAGACACGTTCTCTGATTAAAAATATTTTTGACAGGTCCGACGATAGGTTTAACTTCACTTTCTTAATTTTAGGGGGAATTTTAAATTTTGGATGGCACATCATAATAATTTTATAAAGATGTAACGAAGTTTTTCAAGAAAAGACAATTTATGGGAAGAGGATAACTGGAGGGGGGCAAGGCCATATCTCGGGTGCTGAAATGTTTAAGCAAGCTATTGCGTGTTAGAATGAGTTTGAGTGAGAAAATGCCCTAAAGTTAAGGAACGCAGCGAAAACTTCGTCGAATTATATTTAATGCGTCATTCGTTATTCAGCGCAGTCTGTCCCCGGAAGTTCAGTCATAAAATAAACGTGCCTTTTTCAAGTGAAAATTGCAGGAAGTACCACCAGCAGAGCTACACGCTTGTTGGCACTATATGTAAGGTATATTTTGTCCTGGAATGAGGAGCATAATAATAAATTGTTTCCAGGAAATATCCCGGTATAATTTTATTTGGTAACTAGTAACTGTGGAACCATGGGGTGAAGTTTGAAACTGCTATCTATTCGAAGAAGTGCCGGGAAAATATTGAAAACTATTTGTAACAAGGCAACTTTTGAAATGTTTTGAACTTTGGCGGTTCAAATGGCGACAGAGCTGTAGATCACTTGAGAATTGTCTCAAGTGCTTATCAAATAAGTACATCAAATAAGTACATGAGCGTTACCAGAATCGTACTTGAAAAGGAGTAAATATTTTAGAAACAAATTATATTACGTCACAAGTCTTAACGCAACAATTTTAACATTGTTTCATTTAAGTAATTAAACTAAATTTCTAATTAACACTAACCCCAATTTTTCCATAAAATTCTCGCTTTTTGCCCTTATCTCGTAAATAACAAGAGGTACAGAAAAAGTTAATATGACGAACTTATAGGAAATTCAATTTCCTACAAAATAGTTCTGAACACCAAATCGCTAACATCGATATTTCTTGAGATATTGGGCTTTGAAGTTGAGGTAGTGTTTCTACAATTTAGCTCAATAATCCATGAATGTTCCACACTACCTCAACTTCAAAGCCCAATATCTCAATCGATTTGGTGTTCGGAACTTTTTTGTAGGAAGTTGAATTTCCTACAAGTTTGTCATATTCACTTTTTTTGTACCTCTTGTTGTTTACGAGATAGGGGCAAAAAGCAAGAATTTCATGGAGTTAGGAGTTAGGGTTACACCGCAATGGACACTTTGGACACTTTTGTAGAGCATTCAATTCTGAAGAAACCCTACCCTTGACCAAGATTATACCATAAAATGCCTCTGAGCTGTAGAGTTTTGAAGAAAAATAATCAAAGTTTACATGTATTTTATATGGGAAATCTTTATACGCCTTGGTCTAGTACTTAATATTAATATTAGGGCTCTAGGGCTCTCAGGGAATTTTTGTTTAGGTATTTGTCACAAAATTTCGAGGTGGGACTGAAAAAAAAAAAAAAAAAATAGTCGAGAAAAAAAAGCATCCTAGTGTATCATCTGCGTACAATATTGTTTTAGAAATAATTGTACCTTCCGTGTCTACCTTTGTGTGTGGGAAATCTAAGAGGAAAAAATTATACAGTTTAGGCCCTGTAATGGAGCCCTACGGTACCCCAAATCTGACACCTACTGGTTCAGATAGAATGCCGTCTAATGAGATAAGAAGTTTTCTAGCTATGAAATAATCAGCGGAATTGGGATAGAGTAGGCTACCATTTTGTATAGAAGACCCCCCCCCTTCCCCCACCAGACCCTATCGAGGGCCTTTTCAATGTCGAGTGGGCATGCAACTGTGCATTTCTTTAGTTTCAGGTTGCTAGTGAGATCACTGTGTAATTTCAGTAGTGCATGGTTGGTTGAATGGCCCCATCTGAATACAAGTTGTTGATCAAGAATAAGTTTTTCGCTGCCGACAATATGATCAAATTCTTCGGCGATTATCCTTTCCAGTAGTTTACCTATATTAGACAGGAGCTGTATGAGTCTGAAGTTTGGAGACGTCTACCGATTTTTGTTTTTAAGAATGGGTATGAGTTTGGCAATGTTCCGTGCTCTAGGAAAATAGCCAATATTCAAGTACTGATTAAAAATAATAGTTAGAAAAAGGGTCGCTTTATCAGGGCATTTTTTTATCAAAAAGTTGGAAATGCCATCGAGGCCGCAGGACTTTTTTCATTAGTGCGATGTTTAATGATTCCTTTTATTGTATACTGTTTGATGATAATCTCATTGTTATGGTTAAGAGCACTATTTAAGCAGTCAAAGTTAACAAGGGGCGCGGAGCTTTCAGAGTCAATGTTTTTATCTGAAAAGTATTCTACACTTTTTTTTTTTACCTTGGTAGCTAATTCCTGAGAATAGCTAAGATTTTTCTCCTCATAGAGGGTGCCATAATAGATCTCAGATGATTTCAGTTTATCTAGGGTATTTGAAAGAGGGATACGACCCACCTTGATTGTAGCAGATATCACCACGCTGTAACAGTAATTCGGAAAATCTCCTTAAAAGCTTCTGGTCCTTGTTTGATTCTCTTTAACTGTTCCTGGAATTATTTATTAAAATATATAGATGTTCTATCGCTAATAATTTTTTCAATGTGACTAATTTTAGCTGAAAGGGCCTTGTACTCACTACAATCCCTGTTTTATGTTTTATGAAATATTTTGTTTAGGGCTTCACTCCATTCTCTTCTAATTTTGATCAGTTTAATCATGTCTTCCGGAATGTTTTTATATTTTCTATTGGTAATAGGTTTTTTAGTGATTTGTTTGTCTTTTATATAGTTTACAGTTTGGTAAATTTTGCTATGCAGATATCAATATCAATGTTAGTTAAATTTCGGTCGGCACGGGGTAGTTCAACAATAGCCTCCACTAGGTCTTTTCTAAACTCTTTCCAGCTCACTGGATTATAATCTTAGAGCTCTTTAGGAGAGCTTTAGGAAAGTTGATCCTTTTCGTGTAAAAAAATCGCGAGTATTTTTTTTTTCCTTTGCTGTACAAAGTGGCCATTTTGCAAAAACCAAAGCAAAAAGAAACTTTCAAATCCATGGTTTAAGAAAGTTTACACATTCGGACCGCGATTTCTGGTGGTTATATGATCATTCAATAGCAGCAAAGACAAGATAACTGACTTTGAGAAGAAAAGTTATCAAAAAAAATGAGCACTTTTTTGAAAAAACCCAAAAAATAATAGGGTTTTTGAAGCTTTTATGCAAAACAAATGCCAGATTCTGAAAGAGCATCCCCAAAAATCCCTTATATACGAATTTTGAAGAAAATCGCCCCAATTTGCTATTCGAATCGTACAATTGAACTTGCGTGTACAAAATCCTCGTTTTGTGCATTAATGGGTTAAGCTATTCCGCAATGTCCCGCTCGTCAGTAGAATACTGATGGGTTTTTCCTCAGAGGCGGAGTAAGTATAAAATTCAATCATTTATTTTTGAAAGTCTTGATTAATTCCTTTCTAACGCCCGATTTGTGATTTGTGATTTTAGCATCCGCTTTATTGTTACTGAGGAATGTTATTAAAGTTTTTATTTCGTAGTTTTTAACTATTATTTGGGGGGATTTTACTGGATCTTGTTTTATTTCTACTACTGTTTTCCTCTCTCACCGCCCCAATCTTATTCCCATTCTTTCCACCTATTTTCTTTTTTTCAGCAGGGTGATTATTCTTTGTCCTTACATTACTAGTTTTTAATCTATTATGACTTAAATTATAATTATTACCATTTACTTCTAAGTTGGTGTCGACGAGGTTCTCGATACTTAGTCCGCTGAACCGATTTTCTACCTTCTCTCCAAAGTGTTGTGTCGCTGTAAGAGGCAACAGCCCAGAGCCCGAAATTTTGCTCGGCTGATTTCTATTTCCAATCGTCTTCCATCCAGGTTGTCGTCGTGGTTAAATTTGACTTCATGGTCGTCGGTTGGCACGTTGGCAAAATATCCCAGTGCTTGACTGGCCAGTACCTTTTCCCGATCTGAATCCCATTAAGAACGTGTTCAGCTCAGTTTATGAGGTCAGGGACGTCATCCAGATAGCTTCGGCTATCGGCTTCGGCACCAGGAAAATTGAAGGCTTATATGGAATCCAAGCCGAAAAGGATATACGGCGATCTTTTAATAAAACAATCATTTAATTCCCGATAACTATACACTAGGGTTAACGGCTTAACACAACGGTTTAACTCAGCGGCGTATCAACGGCTTAACTACTTTGCGGCGGCGACTTAACAGACATAACAACCGATAGTTTTAAGGGACTAACTGCAAGTGATCGCGAACAACGAGAGAGCACTATACCGCGTTTTGATAGGTTCATAGTTCAGTAGTATGGTAAATATTCAAGTACATTAGAATAAAAAAAAGCGGCCAAGTGCGAGTCGGACTCGCCCATGAAGGGTTCCGTAGCAGCAAGTAACATAATATAAAAGTTCTTGTTATTATTAGAAAATAATGGTTCACGGTTATGTTTATGAAATTAAATGTTTTTTTTTTTTTTTATATTTGAGTTAATTGAATGAAAGGTAAATTGCGGTCTACGATTTATGACGTATTAAAAAAAAACTATGCACTAGATCTCGTTCAAACCAATTTTCGGTGGAAGTTTGCATGGGAATGTACATCATATATTTTTTTTAGTTTTATCATTCTCTTATTTTAGAAGTTCCAGGGGGGGGACACACATTTTACCACTTTGGAAGTGTCTCTCGCGCAAACTATTCAGTTTAGAAAAAAATGATATTAGAAACCTCAGTATCATTTTTGGAGACCTATCCATAGATACCCCACACGTATGGGTTTGATGAAAAAAAATGTTTGAGTTTCAGTTCTAAGTATGGGGAAACCCCAAAATTTAATGTTTTTTTTTCTATTTTTGTGTGAAAATCTTAATGCGGTTCACAGAATACATCTACTTACCAAGTTTCAACAGTATAGTTCTTATAGTTTTAGTAAAAAGTGGCTGTGACATACGGACGGACAGACAGACAGACATGACGAATCCATAAGGGTTCCGTTTTTTGCCATTTGGCTACGGAACCCTAAAAACGAATAAGGTATTTTTATTTCGCATCCAGCTCTCACATTCGGCCATCCGTTCCGGATGAATCCGAATCGTCGTCTTCATCGAGTCCGCCACGATTTCATGTAGTCAGTCAAGTCAAGGACTTCATACAGACCGAGGAATTTCTGCAGCAACTTTAATCCTGGAGCGAATTGGGTCCTTTTAATTTCCGCTAAATCTCCAATCTGGTATTTTAATTTGATATTTATGTACCGTGCCGGTTTTTTTTCTTTCTTGAATACTTTCTATTCTCCTTTTGCACTTTAGCAATTTGAATTTTGTCTTCTTGTCTACTGGCTTCGCACTCATTTCGAAATAGCGAAATTATTTTCTCGTTGATTACTTTCGCTAGATCGTACTGTTTTTCTTGCGACATATTCGCACCAAACATGTTGCGAAACGGTGACTTTCCGGTGGATCGACTAGGTGTGGAATTGAGAATTCGTTCAAACAAGTAAATATGTTTAAAACATTTCGCAGGACCATCCTGTGATAACTTGGAGAGCACATCTATTATAATTTGGCTTAGACGTTCTACCTGACCATTGCTTCTTGGGATTCCTGTAGTTATGAAGACTTGACATACCATATTTTCCTTTCATTAATTTCGAAAAGTGGTTAAGGTGAAGGCAGTTCTTTTATCAGTCACGATCCTGCGTGGGTAACCAAAGATATCAGATTGAAGCTCGAGTTTCCTAATCATCTCCGCGGATGTCCTTGACTTGATATGGTAAATCCATAAAAAATTAGTAAAGGTACAAATACGACCGCTGATGGTCAAGGTGATAGATATGCAAGGGTAAATCTATCTTCTATATAGAACTTAAAAGGCATTCAGGTTTCCCTTATTTCCTTGTAGCTAAGTTATAAGTTAAACAATTCTTGGTGACGTCCTGGACCTTTTTGGATAGATCTGGAATAAAATATTCTTGACGCAACATTGCTTCCAGCTTCCTTGGGTTTACGTGTCCCCGTTCATGAAATTTATATTAATACCCTTCTGAAGGGATATGGGTACAACAAGTAGATAATTTTCATCTATGAGTTTAGCACTTTGGTCTTTAACAAGCAATTCTGAAATTTCCCGCTTTCCAAACCTTTTTTTACAAAGCAGCAGTAACTGTCCTCTTCTTGAGCTTTTTTATTTCCTGTAAAACTTCTTCCTCCGCAAGGAGCACTGGTGGATATTTATCTATATCCTATATCAACATGCAGCATCGAAGACTCAGACTTTTACCCAAGATACACGGGTCGTGCCCGTGTATCAAGGGTATTGTGTTTCACACTGCGTTCAAATTCTTCCAAAAACAGAGCCCACCAGACCAGAGCTGAGTCTCAGCAGGACGTAATTTTTTGAGAAATTTTATAATGATTAATACCCTTGATACACGGGCACGACTGAATGAAGATCCAGCAGGGATTATCATCGGCTGTACCGTGTATCACTGTGGATTAAGTTTGAATCTTCATTCATAACTGCATTCGAAGGCTACTCGATGAAGTTCCAAAAACTTAATTCAGAGCGGATGAAAATATAAGTCCTGGAAAACTCAGCTGATTTCCAGTGTCAATTATTCAAAAACATGAATTCACTCCGCTCTTTGCACTTTGAACTGTCAAAACGAAAAATCATCGACTCCTATGCCCGTGTGTCTTGCATTGAATGAATTAAAATCCGAGTGAATTTTCATTCATAGGATCTTCGTTCAGCCGTGTCCGCGTATCTTGGGTATAACACCTCGAGCTCATAGCTTGAGTAACGTTGCTAAGTTTGTCTGGCCTTAAAGCTGGATGAACAATGCTGCCCAAAGCCATCTTTACTCACATCCGTGTCTAATTCTGTTTCGGCATGTGGATCAAATAACTTTCAAGCTGACTGTGGAGTTAGCTTTTCTTTAAGGTACTACTACCGTCTAGAAATTTTAAAAAATGGATTTTTTGCCGACTTCTTATACTCTCAAGAATTTTATAAAGAAATTCATAACAGAAACAAAGTTATAGCACTGTATATATTAGCTATTTTAGTACTATAAATAAAACGCACCAAAACTTTAAACGAGTTTTTCTCGAGATGACTTTCTTCCAATTGACCGCTAGTTAATCTCCGGATCTACGGATCCGATTTGAGTAAATCTTGGTGCGTTTTGTTTATTAAGGCGGCCTGTGTGGTAATCTACTACATTTTGGCATAAAAATCGAAAAAAAAACAAAATTTGGCGAGAGGAAAAAGGTAAAAACAAGTCAATTTTTTCAAACTTTTTTTCAAGCATCCGCCATTTTTTTATTTACTTTTTTATTTTTGACTAACGGTGGTAGATTACCATGTAAGAAGCCTTCCTTTCTAAGGTGGCTTTTGATTTTTTTTCTTTTACACTTGCCAATCCTGAGATTAACTAACGGTCATGGGACAACCTTTTTTTCGAGCACTCGACTTTGGCGTCCCCTGCAAATAACAAAAAAAGGAAAGTTTTATGAAACCATTTTTTTTTGTATTCTATGAGGGTCCTATAATGTTATTAAAAAAGTTTTATTGCACAATCTAATAAAAAATAAAAGGAGGCTGAGAAACAAATTCTTAAAAAAGTGCGTTTTTTGGCCCTCTAGACGGTAGTAGTATACCTTAAGGAGATTAAAGAGAAAGTGCACATACTTTTTAATCAAATCAGCTAAAGGCTTCGCAATGACTGAGTAATTATAAATGAACTTTCGTAATACACTGGTTAATCCCTAAAAGCTTTGCACCTGTTTAACGTTACGTGGGACGGGGAAGTTCTGAGCAGCGTTTTTTTCTCTAGATGATTTAATGTGACCATTCTCGATGACATGTCCAAGAAATTCGGTATTCCTTTGTAAGAATTTACATTTTGTCCATTTTATTTTAAGCCCCTTTTCTTCAGCTACATGCAAAACTATTTTTCAAAATTTTCAGCGTCGTCCATAGATGGTATTATCATATCATCCATCTATATTAGCAGAGTTCTATCACGGATGAGCTTTTGAAATACTACATTAAGGGGGTATCCCACTTTAGAGTCCCTTGAATTGAACGTTTTTTTCAGGGAGTTGAACAAAAAAATACAAAACATTTAGAGTACACATAACATCTATAATGAACACTTTGAGAAAAAATTTTATTTTTATTTTTATTGAGTTGTTTGGTCAGGGCAGGCCTGCTACTGGGACTCATAACTTAGGAACGGCAGCTCATGGTGTGCACCATGACAGCCAAACAAATAATCTAAAAAAAAATGAGATTGAACATTAGTACTCTTTATATATGTGTCTATGGCAAAAGTCTATCACATTACAAAAAAAAAAAAAATTTATTCGTTTCTTTAATTTTTCCTAGTATTCGTTATATTTTTTAGTTGATTTTTTACTATTAAAACATGGGATACAAGCTATGTAAATGTAAAAATGCCTGATTTGCTCCACTTAGGTTATAGAAGCAAAGCTAACACAGCTTTTACCAAAATCTGAATTTTTTCGGATGAATGGTTTTCTCAGAATGCTGCATACCATTCATCAAAACGGTGTTTTGAGAAAAACGGCATTTAAGTTAAGGGGGTATTCTAGTCTAGAGGAATGAATTTCAGGTAAATTTTGAAGTGTCGTAAAAAAAGGCAATTAATATTTTTATTATCCATTTTTTTATAAGTTATTTATTAACATTATAAGAATACAGAAAAAAATTAAAAAATAAAAAAATTAAAAAATTCCAAAAATTAGCAGCTGATGAAGTGGGGGGTCTCAAAAAATTGGCACGTGACCATACCCACAATTTCAACCCTCCTAGCAATCTGAAACCAAGCAAAAAAAATTGTTAATCTAGAATAATGTCGCAATGTCTGGAACTACGGAAAAGTTGGACAAAATTTTTTTCACGAAATGGCGACTGCCTGAAAAAATAAACAAATTTTGTACCACTTTTTCGGATTGTTTCGAATTTTTTAAAAATAGTAAAAATTGAAATTTGGGGATGGGGGTAGTTCCAGACATAGAAAAGTCTATAAAGAAGGCTCTCTAAAAATTTCAAGTAAATCGGTCCGGTAGAACCTGAGAAATAGTGGATATCGTTTTGAAAAAGACAGTTTCGAGAAAAACGCGTTTAAAGTTTCGCGTAAAGTTTTTCGCAGTTTAAGTCATGAAATGCCGGGTCAGCAAAATACCTATAACTCCGAAAATAATTTGAATTTTGAAAAATCCTCTTGTAGACATATTCTTGAATAGTTAAACTTTGAAAATAGCAAAAAAAAAAATCGATTTTTTTTAATTTCTAGAATAGAATACCCCCTTAAACTTAAAGCTAACGAGGAGTGGTAGGGAGCGCGCAGATGCGCACGGAATCACCTGTAGCGGCAAGAGATAGCTTAAACGATTCAGGAAAGAACACAGAATTTTTCAAAACTAAAAAAAAAAAAAAACATTTTTTGAACGTTCTAGGATGGGATACCCCCTTAATGATTCGCTGGAAAACAGCTGGCGAATTGCAAAAAGCATAGAGCTTTATTGAATTTGTATTGTCCGCCTGAGGTCAGAAAAGCAGTCTACTGTTTACTTGCCTTTCTATGTCCACGTTGTTTTGGGGTTTTTCTTATTCCCCAAGGAGCACGAGAGTGCTTTCACAGGGAGAAGGTTACCGTGACCCTTTTAAGCTCTTTTTGTTAAAGTGAAACTCGTCTTTGATTATCGGTTAACTTGATAGGGTAACAATTTTTACTCGTTTATCACTCCGAGATCTATACATTTATTCTTTTACACTATCACGCCTCGTTACTAGTTGATTACAAGTTCTTTTAATTACTCCGGACAGAATTTGTGTGTTCTTGAATAATTATTCACTGTTCTAGACTCTCTCCGTTAAACTATTGGGTGGCTGCCCTTTATACTCTTTCCCCCACTTTAAGGGTTAAAAGTCAACGAAAATTGGTCACCTGAATATTGACCACTTAAGATCTTCGTTAATTTTTCAAATTACCCGGGCATCGATTTATTGGTCAAGCCAAAGAGATGCAAGCATAAGCAACTTGGTATACGAGCGACCGAGTTCGAGCATGCCGGCCCAGTTGTTTACGCTTGCGTTATCGATCCCCGGGGAGAACGATTCGAGGATATTTCTTAAGTGGTACCTAAGTGTACCGATACTTAGGTAATCAATTCTGGCTTACGATATTTTGGGTTGCATATTAATGTGTTTATGGGTCATCTGGTTCCCATAAACGAATCTGATTTCTGGTGTTTGGGGTGGGAAAAGATGTGGGTTTGTAACCTAATTTGATATGGGATATTTGGGAGTGCTAAAAGATGTGGGATAGTATCCCAATTAAGGGTGTGAGAAAACGCTTAATGCGGCGGCTCATAACAACGTCAAGGTTTAGAATAAATTGGGGTTTGATTGTATTCGACACAATGGAGAATGTTAAAATATGCGTTTTTTGTTATTGTTTTTTTAACACGAAATTATACAGTAAAAAAGTGTTGGAATATGTCATCTTTACCTAATCACACACTACAATTAAAAAAAATATTTAAAAAAATTGTATATCGAATTATATTTTATCTTGATCATGGTAATCCTCAGATTACCCCTATTTGCAAACCACCCCTTTTTTGGGGGTGAAATGTGATGATTTTCTAAGTGAAATTGAATAAATATAAATGAAAATAATCTGAGGTTTTATTATGGTTAACGCTATAAAGTTGTACTTCTTAGCACCTATATGTCGTATACAAAATATCCACTTAAAATGTGGAGAACTACCACTATTTAGGGGGTGGAATTGTTAGACTTCGGGTAAAGATCAGAAAAGAATATGTAGAAAATTGAACTTGGACTAATTCACAATCTGAAGAAACCACCCCTATTCAGGGGGTGGAATTTTGAATTTTAATGCAGGATCTGGAAAAAAATGTGAAAAAAACAAACTTAAAAATGTTTTGAATTTGCATACTATAGGGCAATTTAGGGCAAATAGTAGATAAACAGCAGGAGTGAAACGCACTTTTGAAAGCTCAAGTTCCGAGTGATGCCTCCTAAAAATGTTGCATACCATAGGGAAGTTTAGGAGAAATAGTATATAAACAACAGGAGTGAAATGCATTTCTGAAAGCTCAACTTCCTACGGATGCTTTCTAAAAATATTTTGATATCGCATACCATAGGGTAAATAAATTGTTTTTGGTTAAGATGAGATTTTGCACCGTAGTTAAGAGACCTTTGCGGATTGGGCTTTGCAGTCTTTGCACTAGAGTTCATATTTTTTTTAGGGACGGAGACTTTCTTGTTTCAGTTCACATAAAGAACTAGCTTCGTATGGTCTAATTTTATTTGCATTCTGATGCTATTATATAAGATACTAAAGATTTTTCATTCACCGAATCGCAATTTTTAATTTTTCTCATTGCGTAAAAATATTCCAGAAAAGATTCGTCGCTTTTCTTTTTTCTACTTTCTAGAGATCGACTAACACTGAGACGGGCGAAAGTTCGGGAAAATTCACTTATAAATTTCTTTAATTTTGCCCAAATACTTAGATTAGTGGAACTCTCGACCGTCAGCGTACCAGCTGCTTTTAATAATTTTCCTGTGTAAACATATTTTTGCATGTCATTCCATGTGAATGCTGTCGCAACATCTCCAGAGACCTTAAACCACGTAACTACATTTTTACCGGATTCACCACTAAAATTATCGAGTGAGTCCTCAACGTCCTGGACGACAAATTTGCTGGTACTCATATTTTTGTCTCTGGTAATATGCGCTCACTTGATTGAGTATCGAAATGCTTTTTCCTAACTGCACCTTTTCCCCAACTGCATTTTGTTTTTGCAATGCAGTAGTATAATTTTCTATAGAACTTTTTGAAGTTTTTAACTCGCTATTATTTTCTACTACACAGAATTGTTAGAGCGTTCTTCATTTCCTTGTTCGCTATCGTTTTCAGAGTCTTCATTAATTGATTAAGTTCAATTAAGTCTTGTTTTCTTCAATAATTTGTCGGCTTTTTGTGGAGTTCATATATTATTAACTCATCTAAATCATCCAGAAGAGTCTTTTTCAAATAACCGGTATCGGATTCGGTAATTAAATTTTAACTAACATATGTGAATTGAAGGTAAATCATTAATTGAGACAGTATTGGTTTGGCTTTTGTAGCAATTTCTACACGTATAAATTATTGAGGTTAACACTGTACACTGTAGTTGAATCTAGTTCCCTCCATTTTGTATTATCTGAGTAACTGAGGCGTAGGTTTTTTTTTTTTTTTTTTTTAAATTTAGAGAGAAAAATACTGCAATATTGTCAGTTCAATAAAGAAAACTATCGCTGTAGATTTGTAAAATAAAACTAAATGTTTCAACTAAATAATTACTTTTAAAAAGAGACTAAAATAAAAGAAGAAAGACACAACTGTAAATGTTTCAGTTAAACTAAAGAAGGACGGATTTCAAACAGACGCAGAAGGGATCAGGACCTCCTTTTATAATTACTCTGGTTAAGCAAAATAACAACGCAGAGTCTGATTCCTTCGATAACAAAATAAAAATTGTAGTGAGACCCCCCTCATCCTCCCCCCCCCCCCCCCCCCCCCCCCCCCCCCCCAAATTGCGTTACGTAATACTTGAACGTTCCCTTAGCAGGCATAACAACCTACAGTTTTAAGCAGGGCTGCAAAATTAAATTAAACGTGCAATAGTTTCAGTGCACATAAACTAAACAAGTATCAAACGGAGGGTTTCTGTGCACATAAACTTATCAAACGTAAACCAGTGTATGTTTCAGTGCACATAAACTAAACAAAAATGTACCTACGTTTCTGTGCACATAAACTAAACAAAAATGTACCTACGTTTCTGTGCACATAAACTAAACAAAAATGTACCTACGTTTATGTGCACATAAACTAAACAAAAATGTACCTACGTTTATGTGCACATAAACTAAACAAAAATGTACCTACGTTTATGTGCACATAAACTAAACAAAAATGTACCTACGTTTCTGTGCACATAAACTAAACAAGTATCAAACGGAGGGTTTCTGTGCACATAAACTTATCAATTTCGTTTATTTGCTTTTTCGGTTTGTGTGCACACGCCAAGGAATAGTTTCGTTTCGTTTCGAATTTCTTTGCAGGGAGTTTATTAAACGAAACAAAGCGAATTTCCTAACAACGAGGTTTATGTGCACAGAAACCAGGGCTGGAAAATTAAATTAAACGTGCGGTTTCGTTGCGGTTTTTACTCAATTTTGCAGTTCTACAAACTTATTCTTCTGAGAAATTTTAATATGTTCCTAATTAATTTGGCGCCCTAAATCGACCGGCGCCCTCGGGCGCCGCTCGAGCTTGCCCCCTTTCCCCTTCCCACCCCCTTCCCACCCCCTTCCCCCCACCCTTCCCCCTTCCCACCCCCTTCCCCATCCCCCCTTCCCCTTCCCACCCCCTTCCCCCTCCCCCCTTCCCCCTAACCCCTCCCCCT